>CM061134.1:30852998-31452998 GCA_030789695.1 Scilla litardierei
CATTTTTATAAAGCTCCAAAAGCAATGAAAATAAATTCAGAGAGAGAGAGAAGAAAGAGAGAACATGAGATGGGATCTTTTATTGAGGTTCTTTCCTCTTTTCTTTTCTTTTTCTCTTTTTTTTTCTTTTCTTTTTCTTTGTTATTTTTTTTTGGGATAGCATATATACACAATGATCCCAACTCAAAGAGAAGTAATGATATACAAGAATTTTTCTTTTTCTTTGGTTTTGGGAAATTTGGAGCCAGGAATTAATAGCGGGGGAAATGCCATATAATAGAATCGCTAAGGGGAGATTCACCAATGATTTTAAAATAGAGAAATGATGTTCAAGATTTGTGGAGAAAGAAATAAATATATCTCTCGGTTCACTCTATAAGACATGCACGACAACTTCAGCAGGGTAATCTAATCTACTCAGTTTCGATCACAAAAAAGCTAACTAATCCAGATTTATCATCGCTAACATCATTCAATCATCCTGAAGTGAAATGTACAATTCATGCATATAGAAGTGATATAGGAAAAGAAAACGATACTCCAGATATAAACATTCAATGCGTGAATCTTGGTGTGTTTTTTGCGATAGCATACATATGAATATTCAGACTCAGCTAATAATAAAAGTTCATCCATTTTCATGTGGAAAAAGGTGTGGGTTACTATCTCTAAATGTAAGGCAAGTCATAGCATATGATATCAGAAATAGAATCTAAGACATGACAAATATAGCATGCATATAGAAGAAGCTAACTCCACGTCGTCGTCATCATAGAAAAGTCATCTCTAGCATGAGATGAAAAAGAAATAAAGATAAAGGGAAAAATAGAACTATTTACAATGCGGCACACAGAAAAATAAGAAAAACGTGATGCATGGTAAAATAAAAGAAAATTGATGAAAATAGGTGCAAAAGCGGAAAATGGCGTGAAAAACTAAAAATAAAGGTGGCAAATCGAAAAAGAACGTGAGAACTCACTCCCCCAAGCTAAATGGCACAGTGTCCTCAATGTGCAAAGTGTGGCACACCGAGAGACAAGTAATGTGAGGGGTAAGTGAGGGTGCATGCATGAGGGGGAAAAAAAGAAAATAAAAGTAAAGAAATGAAAAATATGATGTGGACATGATGCATGCAAATATAGGAGTGATACAGATATATAGGTGTGACACCAAAAACTCTCCCTCTCTACCAAAAAAGATGTATAAAGATATATAGAGATAATGTGCAACCAAAAATAGTGAGGGGAGGGGGGTGGACAAAAATGCATCAGGACCCAGCAGAAACGGGCAGCACAACGGCAAAAAGAATTGATGGCACCGAGGGTGCCTAAGAAGGTGGTGATGCGCCGTCTCCGTCCTGAGGCGGAGGTGGTGGCTGTGGTGGCTGGACAGGCTGCTGAGCAGGTGTGGGTGTGGAAGTGGAAGCAGGCTGAGTGTGTGTGGTAGTGGGGGTGGGAACCTGCTGTGTGGGTACGGGTACGCGGGGGAGACGCTCCAGGACCTGGGTAAGACAGTAGTGAATCTGCGGGAGCAGGTCAAAGCGGCCAGCAATCACAGTGACGGTGGCGGTCAGGGTCCTAAGGTCGCCTCTGAGGCCACTCACCGCCCCCTCGAGAGCACGAATGCTCTGAAGTACAGTGTCAGGGGGAGGTGGTGCAGAGGGACGCACCGGTCTGGGCTGTGCAGGTCGGGGCTGGCGTACTCTGGTGGCGTAGGTGACGGGCTCAGCAGGCAAGGGAACAAAAGGGGCTGCACTCGCAAGTGTGGGCCTGGCTTCAGTGCGAGGCTGGGCAGGACGGTGAGAAGTGGAGGCAGCAGCAACGAAAGAAGAATACAAAAGAGGCAGCGAGGCGGCCAGAGAGGTCGGTGACACAGAAGTGTGGACAGACGCCACGACACTCTCAGAAAATACAGCAACGGTGGAGACAGAGGCAGAGACCGTGGTCTCTACAACGGTGGCAAAAGAGGGCTCTCCGCACTCAACTATAGTCGACGGGCGCTCGGGTGGGGCAGAGGAAACGAGCTCGGCAGACAGAGGGCCAGTGCTGGTGGTGACAGGCGTGGAAGCAGTGGAGGTGGTGGAAGTGGGCTCAGCTAAGGTACTCCCGACACTGACAGATGTGGGGACAGAGGTGTCTGGAGCAGCAGAAATATCTGGGATAGGCTGAGGGTCCACGGGGTCAACAGGGGCAACAGGCGCGGCAGGTGCAACAGGGTCTGCGGGGGCAGCGTGGGCAGCGTGGGCCTGCTCGGCCTCCTCGGCCTCGAGCACGTATGCGGCTGGGATCAGAACATCCATCGCAGGGAGCCAGTCCACCTGGGCCGGTGCAATCTGAGTCCGAGCTGGGCTCGGAAGAATCATGTAATCGGCACCGTAAGGGCCGTGTAGCCAGACCCAGTGTCGCTCACCGTGCGGACGCAGCATCTTCATCCGGGCCATAACATCAATCGACAGAGAAGTGGGGCCCGGTGCTCGTCGCAAGTCGTCAGGGAAGTCCTCGCCGGTCATAAGGGCGAGCAAGGTGATCAGGCCGCCGCAGCATATCAGTGAGCGAGCGCCCACCGATACGATGATGCGGTCCAAAAACCAAGCCGCGACATCAATCACGACGTTGGGGACCAACTCATCGCCCTCCCTAGATAGAGCTCTGGGCCGTGTCATCACGTAGAGCATATAGAGCTCTGGCGTGGACATCGTGACCGGCTCATATCTGGCCAAAAAGGTCGTCGCCATAAGGCGCTGAGCTATACGGAGGCAGTGATGGACAATGGCTGAGGCCTTGGCCCTACTAGGGTCAAAGGCAGCGTGAAGACCCGTAATCCAGGCCCAGAAGGCACCGGCGTGGAAGGAAGGTGGGGGGATATGGGTGGGGGCGTAACCTCGGTCGGCCCCGGGGGCATCGGGCCACGAGAAGAAGGCTCTCATCATACCGAGAGTGACCTGGAACTCCCGGTCCATGAACCGAAACGAGCATCCCTCGTCGGTCCGGGTGATCGAACTAAGTACCTCAAGTGTCGGGCAGGTAAACGTATCCGCCGACACCTGAAAGAAATCTCGCCAGCCCACGTTGTCGTACAACGTGAGCATCCCCTCTAGTACCCCCAGGCGTCCTAGGTCTGCAAGGTGTGCGAACCTGGAGGGTACGATCGAGCGCTCGGAGATACGCTCGAAAGTGACGCGGTGTGCGTCGTTCCGGAACGTGATCCCCAGCGGCCCGATAAGTGGAGCCGGAGGTGGTGGCTGTGGAGCGGCAGGGAGTGGCTGTGCGGGCTCTGCAGGCTGTGCAGGGTGTGCGGGGCCTGCAGGCTGTGCTGGGTGGACGGGGTGTGTGGGAGAAGGCGGAGGAGAGTCCTCCACCTCGTGGGAGGGGCCGGCATCATCCGACCGCTTCCGCTTGGCGGAAGCTCTCCTCGACCTCGGCCGTGTCCGGGGCGGCATATGGGCCCCGAGCGCGCACCAAAAAGTGTGAAAAGTGCGGCGTGCGTAAAATAAAGGAGAGAATGTACCACGACATGCCATGAGTGCAAAGCAATGGAAGCGTGCGAAGACGACGCCTCCACGAAGCCCAAATCGGTCCCTGAAAGCTCCCCTGGGCTCCCCTAAGCTCCCAAAAATAACCTGCGCATGAAACGGAGATATCAGCGAGTAATATTCAAAACGTATGGAGCATTAGGGGTATAATAGATAGAAATAGAAATTAATTTGGGTTTTGGGTTCGTTAAGCACATGGATCCTCAAAAAACACACCAAAGAGGAGAAAACAGGCGAAAAAAGGGTTACCGGAGTCGGTCGGAGCAATGGCCGTCGGCGGCGACTCGGGCGAGGAGCGGCGGCGGCTCGGTCAGCGGTGGGTGGCTGAGCGACGGCGCGGGGTCGACGGTCGAGCGAGTGGGCAAGGGGTTCGGGCGCTGGGGAGTCGAAAGGTCGGGGCGCGATCGGATTATGTCATTTCAAAAAACGCGCCCCCCAGCCCCTTTTATAGCAGAAGTTACGACTCGGCCGAGGACTAGGTCGCTCGGCCGAGTGAACTTGAACTTGAAAGAAAAGTTCCTCCCCGTTATGCTTTGACCGAGTGGCTTTACCACCCTCGGCCGAGTGGAGTAAGTCCATTCGGCCGAGTGGCTCAAGCTACTCGGCAAGACTCGCCCTAGGAGCGTATCCGTTTTACTCGGCCGAGTGAATATATATACTCGGCCGAGTGGCAGTTATACTGAAATCAGGAAAATAAACAGAGAGTTGGGTACATCAGACTTCCCTCGTTCGTGAGCGGCTCGGCCGGACGAACTTGTGTGCTCGGCCGAGTGACTAGTATACTCGGCCGAGTGAGCCTTGTGTTCTGCTGTTTGTCTTCGTTTGGGCTCTAAACTCCGTCTTTCTTCCTCCAGTCGATTTCATCTTCCTCCTAAGCATCGAGCGCCTTTCTGGGGCGCTCCTCGTCGCCTTGTGCATCCTCCTAATGATGGGTACCTCATTCTCCTCTCCTGTCAGGAAAATAGGACCCGTTATCACAAGATTTTTGGGCGAACGACTCAAAACACTAAAAATTTCTAAAACAAAAATAAAAGAAAAGTAAAAATAAAGCAATAACCATCGGGTTGCCTCCCGACAAGTGCTTGTTTAAGGTCGTGAGCTCGACCCCCTATGATTTTCAATTAATGCGGGATGTTTGGTGCATATGGGATGCACCCTTCAAACTTTCCGGGGAGAACGCTTGGATTCAGAAGTTGCGACGGCGTGTTCTCCCTCGGTGGTCTCCCGTCTCGAATAGTGTTGGGGGGAGGCTCCCCCAAGCTAGCGTTTGCTCCGGTCATCCGTTTCACCGGTGACGCCGATTTCCGTATCGGCGGAGCTTTCTTCGGAGACTTCATTTTCGAGAGCTTGCAGAGCTCTTGAATCCTTGCGACATCAGCGACGCCTTCATCATTTTCAACGGAGAGGTCGGGGGAATCATTTTTCTTCTCATCTTGGCCCAAATCCAGGCCTTCCTCGAAATCCTCATCGAATAGAGCGCCGATGGAGTGAGGGATTGCCTCCTCAATTACCTCGTCAAGGAGGTCCATGTAGTCAAGCTCCTCGTGGTAAGGCATGTGTTTCATAGCCTTAGGAATGTGAAACTCCACCTCGATGTTGCCGACGTTTAAAGTTAGGGTACCTTCTTGCACGTCGACAATGACACCGGCGGTGGCGAGGAACGGGCGTCCAAGTATCAATGACGTATCTCCCTCCTCCTTAACGTCCATGATCACGAAGTCACATGGCAAGCATATGCCCCCCGGGACTTGTAGCGGGATATCTTCGGCGATCCCTACCGGCCTTGTTATCCGTCCATCGGCTAATTGTATCCGCATGTCGATAGGTTTCAACTTCGTCCCGGTGTTTAGCCTTAGGAACATGGAGAGAGGCATGAGGCTAACACTAGCCCCTAAATCTACCAACGCCTTTTGTAGAGGGACACCGCCCAAGGTGCAAGGAATTCAAAAACTCCCTGGATCTTTGAATTTGGCCGGCTCCTTCTCTCTCTTGGTGAACCAAGAGCCCTCCTTGGCTAGCAAGATCTTTTCCTTCCTCTTACCCCCCGAAATCAAATCCTTTAGAAATTTAGCATATGTGGGGATTTCCACGATGGCGTCGAGGAAGGGAATGTTGAGGCTAACTCCTCTCAGATACTCGAGAAACTTTGCTAGCCTTTTCTCCATTTTCGCTCTAGCAAGCCTTTGGGGGAATGGGACCGGTGGCATGAAGCGCCTCTCCTCAATCAATTGCTCCGCTCTAGATTTCTCCTTTTCTTGCGGCTCTTTCTCCTTCCCAACTTCAACTACCGGCTCAATTGGCTCTAAACTTTCCTCCACGGGCTCCTCGGTAGGAATCATAGCGGGGGTGGTATCCTTCCCGCCTCTAGTAGTAACGGCAACCACGGCATTGATGTGGTCAGTGTTGCCCCGTGGGTTTTGCTCGGGTTGCGCCGGCAATTGTTGAGTATTCCGATTGAGCAACGCCAATTGCTCCGAGATTTGAGCGACAACGGTTGTAAGGGAGTCTTGGCTCGCCTTCAAGGTAGCATTGACCTTCTTTTGCTCGACCATAAATGCCTCCACTCTAGCTTCGAAGTCGGATTGTTGTTGAGCTTGTGGAGGGTTTTGATTTTGATTTCTCCACCCTTGATTGTATCCGGGCGGCCTATAAGGTGGAACTTGTTGCTTCGGTTGGAAATTTTGTTGTGGAGGCCCCCTCGGCGGATAGTGTTGTTGTTGGGGTGGTGGTGGTGGTCGAGCTTGTTGAGGTGGTTGTTGTGGCGGGTTCAAAGCTCCTTCATTGTTGGCGTAAGAGAAACCAGGATGATTTCTTGTGGCCGGATTGGCCCAATATCCTTGGTTCCCCACGACATATTGTACTTGCTCCTAGGATCCTTCTCCTTGCTCTCCTCCCAAATACATGGCTTGAGATTGGTCTTGCCAATCACACATTTGGTTCGTTGGTGCGGAGGTGGAAGGGGTTCCTTGGGGCTCCGTGATAAACTTCTCCAGTCTCTCCACTACCTTGTGGAGAGAATCAAACTTGCTTGTAAGCTCCGCTACGGCCTTTGCCTCATAGATACTAGTTGGCTTCAAGGAGGACGTAGAGTGTCCTCGCTCATCGCCCCATTGTTGATTGTTTGAGGCCATCTCCTCAATTAGGGCCGTAGCTTCTTCGGGAGTCTTTGATAAGATAGCACCATTCGCCGCGGCATCAATAATTTGTTTGGTCCCCGGTTGGAGACCATTGTAGAAGCTATGAACTAGCTCCCAATCTTCAATGCTATGGTGCGGGCATTGATGCTGCAGATCTTTAAAACGCTCCCAAGCCTCATAGAGCGTCTCTTGGGGTCCTTGTTTGAAGGACATAAGAGCGCTCCGAATCTTCACCGTCTTGGAGGGCGGATAGAACTTGTCAATGAATGCACTCGCCAACTCGTCCCAAGTGGTGAAGACTCCCTCAGCTTGCGTCCTCAACCAATAAAGTGCCTTGTCCTTTAGTGTGAAGGGGAAGAGACGCAGTCTGATGGCATCGATGGAGACCCCCGGCATCTGAAATGTGGCGCACTTCGACAAGAATAATTGGATGTGGTAGTGGGGATTTTCATGGGCATTCCCATGAAATGGATCCTGCTGCATCAGAACCACTAGTCCAGTCTTCAGCTCAAAGTTCTTGTCAGCCGCCAACTCCGGCATGGCAATGGATGAGGTCGTAGAAGAGGTCTTAGGCCGGAGCCTATCTCAAATAGAAATTATCCTTGCCATTCTTGCCGCTAATTGTTCCGCAGTTTCCGGGTTGGTCATAAACCTCCCTTCCTGATCTTGTCTCCTTTTCGCTCTGATTCTCCGCACCGTACGTTCAATCTCGGGATCAAATAATATACCTTCAGGGTCCGCAGTGGATCTCGTGTACATGCACAGGAGAACAAAGTTTCAAAGAAGTGATTAGCGCAATGGAAGGGTTAGGTAAAAATAAAGAAATAAAATAATAATAATAATAAAGAAATATCTAGGGTGGTAAGATCAAACGCAATCGCCTCCCCGGCAACGGCGCCAAAAACTTGATCGCTCCGGAATGTAACCCAAAGAACGGTTGTAGTTTTACCGCAAGCGCACGGTATAGCGGCGAGCGGGTTATCGAACACAGGGAGGACGAATGACCGTGCTTGTTCCAATCAACCTGGCTATTAAGAAGAGAGAAATTTGCCTTTGGCGATCCTGTCACAATCGTCAGACAAAGTACGGAAATATCAAATCAAATAAAGAACGTCTAGGGAATGGGGAATTCCCGCTACTCACCGTATTTCGTAAATGTGGGTCATTAGTATCAAAATTGCTAGAATAAAATCTCGGATGAACTAGTTGCAACTGAATGTAGAACCTAGCTCACGCTCTCTCGCTGTTGCCGTCTATAGCTATCCTAGGTTCGGGTCCAATCTCTTACAAACCCTAGCCTAGGGAAGCTAGCAGTAGGATCAACATCATCGTTCAATCGCGCCCCGAGCCCACTCTCATGCAAACTCGGGCCACGACCTAGGTTGGGATAGTTCCTACCCGTCCAATCCCTTGCAAACGGGTATTGGCATGGAATTGCAACCGAAAACCCTAGTATCGGTCCAATCTCTTGCAAACCGATACTACGGAAATGCGATTCCAACCCAATTCGGATTTCTAGGGTTTCCTATCGAATTGGGATCCAATCTCTTGCAAATCCCAATCGGTATGAATACCTAGCTATCCGTAGTAAATCGATCCCAATCTAATCCCTAATAGCAATTCTAGCAAAATTCCTACCAATTCATCACAAATCTGAAATTGGGCTTGTCGGGTTCATCCCCGCGCCCCAAGACATGGAGACTACTCACAATTCATAGCACAAACACAAAAATAATCAATGAAATTAACAAGAGAATTCATCACAATATTGAGATAAGCAATAAAAATAGTATTTTTAGAGAAGAGAGACACAAACCAATGGAGTTCTTCAAATAATCCAACAAAAATCAACTTTTGTCTCCTCTCCAATCACAAGAATAAAGCTAAAAAGTTAATCTAAAAAGCTGCAAAAACCTAAGAGAAAAGCTCTCCAAACTAGGGTAAAAACAGGGGTTAAATACCCCTCAAAATCGTCCAAAAAACTGTGACCAAAATGCCCCTGCGCAGCCTGAAATCCGCAATTTTCGCTACAGGCAGCGCGTCGCACTCGACCGAGTGACAAAAGTCGCTCGACCGAGTGAGAAACCCTGTAAATTTCCAGTAAGTCTGGGTCTTCGGGGGTCTTCACTTCGGGAGTCGCTCGGCCGAGTGAGTTGTCGTCACTCGGCCGATGGCTTCTTGGTACTCGGGTGGTCGGCATTTGCCACTCGGCCGAGTGGGTCTTCTGAAGCTCAGGCAGACGAAAAAACAGTAAGTTGGCGATTTTTGACATGCGTCGTCTGGGTGCCACTCGGGCGGACGGGATCTCGTCACTCGGTCGATGTGGCTTCTGATGCTCTGCCGAGTGCACGCATGAAACGTATCCGATCTGGTCGGCCGAGCAGTGTCTCACTGGTCGGCCGAGTGACTCCTTCACTCGGCCGAGTGGGACACCAAAAATGCCCAAACAGCTTGTTTTGGCCTCCTCGTCGCTCCCGCGACGTTCTTTCTTCTTTCGCTCCTCTCCAACAGCAAAATACCCCTCGGGGAGGTCGCCGGTGACACCCTGGAGTAGGCGTATCTCGAGATCACTCCAAATCGCTCCAAATCTCCTGAAATGCGACAAAAACAACAAATCGTGAAAAGCATCGCAATATCGTCGATATATCGTGAAAAACATGATTTGGGCGATCTAATTGGCATGCAAACATGCGGGAAAAAAGCGTAAAATAAGGAGTGATCAATCACCTCATGTGATTACATTAGGAAATCAAACTCATCTTGGGTTTGGTTTCCTATTGTTTAGGTTCCTCACACATATGCATATTGCATGGGTACCCATTGTTTGTGTGTGTTTCATGATTTTGAAAATGTTTTCAAATTTATTTTTCATGAAAATAGGGACCTTAGGGAATACATTGTCATGGATGCATTCACTTATCCATATGTATGACAATGGGAGAGTTAATATGTTGTATGTTTAAAATTATTTAAAACATATTTTGACTCTCATTTCGGGGTGTTTTTTGGATCATTGTTTCAATTGGTGTCGTTTTCCAATTGGTTATGATGGTTTCAATCTCAACCCATTGATATTGCCAACATGTTTCATGTTATATTTTATTGTGGCAATGTCATTGTGTATTAATGAAGCTTGATTTTTCCATATCTATTGCTTTGATACACTTTAGGCCCATGGCTCCAATTTATGTTTAACAATTGGTAAAAGGATTATCTTTTAAGATTCTTTTTCTACAATTAGTATTACCTCAATTGTTAGAGACTGTTTATCTCCAACTTTACAATTAGTATTAGATCCTAAAAGTCAAAAATTTGACCATTTCTATGATCTAGGGGGAGCATGTGATAGTGATTGATACCCACTAAATTTTTACAATTTGGTATCATACATCTCCTTTTCTCTTGCATATTGTCACATCTTTAATTAAGATGACAAGGGGGATATTATTGATGTCCACCTTTTTGACGATGTCAAGTGGAAGAGATACATGCATTATGTAATTTTTGTATTTCATACATATGCATATTGGGAGATATATATATATATATGTGTGTGGAGAGAGATACATCTATGGGGAGAGATATGTGAGATTATATAAACCATTCATGTGTGCATGTTATATTCTTATTTCAATTGGTTTATGTAATCCATGCCTATTATATGTCACCATGGTTTCTCATTATTTCGTTTGGTATAATGAATATTCTCAATTGTATATCTCATTTTTTAATTGGTGCAAATAAGTAGGGGCACTCATTAGCATTGTGCTTTATTTCTTTATGATTTACATAATGTGTGTCATCATAAAAAAGGGGAGATTATTGAGTATTGGTGTTTCATACCAATGTTATTTTGATGATGATCACAACATTATATTGTTGCTAATGACTCTCTTGTTTTAGTCTCTTTGTTACATTTCAAGAATATCATTTTTAGAGACTAAACACTTGGTGTAAGGATGGACATCAAGTGGAGAAGGACCAAAGCTTAAACTCAAGGGGTGCCAAAGCTTAGAGATGATGGAGAGCCATAGACTCTAAGGAAAGCATTGTAATCCATGTATAATTTCATTTGTTGCTTTCTTTCTTTTTGAGTCTAGGTTTAATGTATTGCCTTGATAGATGGTCTACTCATTCATGCATATTCATTTAACCATCTTAGAGAGCCTTAGGATTATCATAGAATCCAATCCAATAGGCCCATCTTACCCAAAGACTCATTTGGAGTCTCTGGCTCTCCAACAGTCGCCCGATGAAGGCTTTACAGTCGACTGGGTGATTTTCAGTCGCATGTCGAGCCTTCTACAGTCGGCTGTGGTGCGCCGCTCAAGTCAAAATTTTATTGACTCATACTTGAGCTTATGGAACAGCCGACTGACAGTCAATTTACAGTCGCCTGAGATTTGTTCATCAGTCGACTGTGCACAACTCGCATTGTCTGGGCTTCATCCCAGTTTGCTTGTCAGTCGGCTGGTTCAGTATTTACAGTCGCCTGTCCATTTGACAGTCGCATGTATACTGGCCATCAGTCGCATGTCTGCATACAGTGCGAAAGAGTGCATCTCTCTGTTTTATTCCCTCCCTTGCAGCAGTCGCTTGCTGAAGGTTTTACAGGCGTATGTCCTGTTTTCAGTCGACTACATCATCTTCATCAGTCGATTGTCGAGGCTCAGTTTATAGCCGTTGGAAATTATTTAGCCGTTGGACAGTCGACTGTCATTTGTTCATCAGTCGACTTTCGGTGACGTTTTTGCCCAAAATCTAGCAGTTGCAGCTTTTTGTTTTTGGCTGTTTTCTTGGCTTTTGAGAGTTCCTATATGGTTCCTATATATATGAGAGGGCTGAGTTCATTAGAACTTCTTGATGCTATTGAAAATCTTTTGAGATTAAATAAGCCACTCTCAAACTCTCTCATTTCCCTCTTAGAGCTCTAAATCTCCTTCATGCATTAAAGTCAAGCTCAATGAAAATCATCCAAGTGCTTTCAAGAAAATCTCATCACTTGGAGATCCTCTTCCATGCCTTACATTTATCTATGATTAAGCATCTCAAGGCATATGTAAGAGTATTTGTTTTACTTTGTGTTTCTTTGAAACCCTAATTCTCTTTGTGGGAATTAGACATTCTCTTTGTAGGAATTAGATATTCTCTTAGTGTGAATAACTCTCTTTATGCGAGTAACTCTCTTTGTGGGAGTTTGGTGTCCTAGTATAGAGCTAACCCTATTTCTCTGAGTGGGAGTTAGAAATTTTGTGTGGGAGTTTTACCCTTGTGTAGGGTTGGTTGTGTTCTTGTGTAGGACAAAATCCTCTAGGTGAGGTATCTCTTTGTGGGCTTGTATTCACTTCTCTTTGTGAGAAATATAGTGAATATTGGTGTGGCTGGACGTACCCAAGTTTTGGGGAAACATGGTAAAATCTTGTGTTTGCGTTTGATTTAATTGTGTTGATTAATTCCTCTTGCATTTATTATTTTACATTTGCAAGTTAAATTTTAATTGCACAATTTATTGCCATTACTCTATTCAACCCCCTAGTGTGTTGTTGTTAGTATTGCAAGGTAAGGCGATCCTTACACCTGCTTCATCCATAATGAAGACTAGCACAATAGTTACTTGAATGTTCGCATGAACGGCAATTGAAGTGAGCCTCTCGAAATCGACCCGCTCTATGACTGCATTATCCCGTGGAAGGGTCGCATTTTCGGCGATCCTAGATGCGGTCCCGCAATCCAAAAGAGCAGAATCACCTCTCTTGATCGGAAACTCCGTCTGAAGGATCTCCTCTGTGGAACAATAAAATGGGGCTTGATGTGATCGACCTTCTAGCAAAAGCGATCTAAATTCTTCGGGAATATCCTCAACCAGAGGCACTGGAGGAAACAGGCCCCCAGGGCCAGGAATCCTGAAGCAAAAAGGGCTCCGAAAGAGGTGGGGACTCCCCTGAATCTCCTTCTAATGAAGTTCCATTTTCCTGCTCATGGAGATGGGCCTCACCAAACAATTCACTCGAATCCAAAGGCACAGGCCGACCCACGGCATCATTCAACCCAGACGGCTCCGAGTCACTAAGGCGAAGTTGTCGCCTCCTTTTCTTCCCCTCAACTGCAACCACCTCAAATTTGGTGGGGGGGGCTTGTCCTTCTTCTTCTACTGGAGACAAGCAAGCTGAGGAGCCCCATGAGCGACAATGGACAAATCCTCTGAGGTTCGTGCCACTCCTTCCTCCAGAAGGAGCACTTGAGGAGATAACATGCTCTTCTCAGCTTCTTTGATAGAAGCCTCGACCCCCTCCCTCAACGCAGGGTCCACCTGATACTCCAGACCAACCATGTCTGCAAAGAAAAAACAAAATTCAATCAGACAAAGATCAAACAGTTGATGTGCAGAGTTGGATTGACCTTTCGTCCATACAGTCCGACGCAGCACCGAGTCGGACCACAACCACTTCGTTTTCCTTATCCACTCTAACAGATTCAACAATGCATCGGCGGCTTCCTTCTCCGCTGATAAAGGCTTGTCCTCGGCCAGACCCAAATCAGGCACACCCCATTCAGTGTAAAAGCTCGCCTCCCCTTGAAAGACCACAGCTACGAATTCGTCTTTCCAATTTGAATTCGAGGAGATCAAATAGCTTCCTGCCTCTGTGAGCTGTTACCATATACCAACCCGGATTCTTAAGGGGAGGAATCGAGAAGAAGTAATTGAACAACCCCATCGTCAGTTCAACTTCTTCATCACGCATAGAGTGATAAAACTGACCAGTACTCTTATGGAGTCTGGCATCAGCTGGCAAAGAGAAAGGTTCAATGTACACAATAAGCAGCGCATGAAAGGATGCATGGGAATCGAAGCCCTCGATGGAAGGCTTTGACATAAACCCAAAACTCCCAATCGCCGGGACGATGAACCCTTTCATCCATCTCTGGCAACCGGATCTGGTAGTCGAGCCGGACATATTTTTCCTGGAATTCGAGGATTTGATCGGCTCCCACATTGGATATTTGGTTAGCAATCAGGCTGGGCACCACAGCTTCCTCCTTATTCTTCTGCACGATAGAAGTCGAACCCCTCCCAGAGGCATGGACAGATGATGAAGCAATTTTCAAAAGGAGAAAATCTAAGTTAGGAACGATGAAGGCGATGACTTTAACTCCCCCCCCCCCCCCCCCCCCCCCGAAACCATCTTATTTCGACCAGACAACCTCAACGTGTTGAGACACGTGTCAGAGATCCAAACCTCTTAGTATCTTGGATTTCGAATTGGCGCATCATCCAAATTAGTAAAGCATGCGCTTTGACACCTAAAACTCGAGTATTAGTTCCTCGACTGTCGTGCCCCATTAATGAGATGTAACGTCGCTTGACCCCAACAGGTAAACTGTCTAAGCATGAGCAACGGGGGCCATTGTTACATCATTGGGACAGCACTAGTGGGGCTCGTTTAGCGAGTGACCAAAGCCCACGAAGGACCTCTGAAGCAAACTCAGTCAAAGCCCACGTGCCATTCGACCGTTGCACTCCCGCCTAACATGCAAGTGATCGAAGGAATCTCGTAAATAATGGGGACATGGGCGATGGTTATTCCTATTAAGGGGGAGGATCATGGCACATAATTGGTGACCGTTATCTTCCCAATTTCACTGAAGATACCGAGGAGGTCTATAAATATATGGGAGAGGAACAAAACGGTGGGGGTACAAGATCCGATACTCTAACATTCTATACTCTGCCTAATATCTCTTCCTCTAAAGAGCTTGCGATGCCTGACTCGAGACGAGCCTCCGTGGGTCGATCTCGGCAGCTCCAAGCTCCATCCCTTAAGTCACGTACTAACTTAAGCATCGGAAGGGATATGGGTCAGGACCGAGATCCGACCCCCCCTGATGTTCCTTTGTGATACATGAAGATCGTGGAACGTCTCGACAAGGAGGTCACATATCTATCGATGATAGTTCGAAACTCGATCTACTCGGTGGGACGAACGACTACCACATACCAAATCTACCTATCAAGGACCCCGGTTCTACTAACCAGGGTCATATGCAACCAGCTAACGAGGCTCCACCTCAATAGGAGAGGACCATGTCAGCCCACACATCGTTAACGCCATTTTTGGCCTTAACATGTATGAAAAATAATCGCAAATTGATAATTAAAAAATGGTAGTGCAAATAATAGCACCCTTCTATCCAATAGGAAGATGCAATGGAAAATGGAGAAAAAAGGTTGTGCAATCACCAAAATGGTAATATATAGGATAGACATGAAAAATAATGAGGTATTCACAAAAAGTACCATTTAGGTATCTTTCAACTTAATACCTTGAACGTTTAAGTTGTACACAATAGTACATTGTATGTTTTGGCTAACGGACGATAACGGCTTTAACTTATACATGTTTTGCCCCTGACCCAAGCTCAAAAAATACCTTAACGTTTGGGGTATCTTTCAAGTTAATACACTAAACTTTTATGTCGTATAACATGCACATGCACATGACGTTCTTTGTTAGTATCTCGAAGAGTCGTGAAAAGCTTGGAAGAATCTTGAAGAATTTGAAGAAAATGCAAGAAATATGCTGCTGAATGTGCTAGACGAAGAGAATATAGCACGTAGAAGATTCAATACATCAGTTGTTCGGTTTGGTTGAGTAAGCAACTGAAGAAATTTCGTACAAGTGATTTCAATATTCGATTTAGTATATGAAGTATAAAGAAATCGAAATTTTTTGTGTATTAGATTCAAATAACTGATATAATAATTATATTTACTACATCAGTTGCCTTCATTTGCATCCCTTATATCGTGATGACCATGGCAGCAGCAACTACAACTCTGACAACACCCCGAACCACTATCATGCCTTTCTTTGGTTCAACTCTGATGCCCGTGCATTTCCAGCACATGAATCCACCGGTGAAAACAGGCTTGGTGAACATCCATATGTTGTTCTCTATAGCCACAATTTGATCCTTACACTCGACCCATTAAATGCGGTCTAAAAAGAACATGTAACGGCCGCTTTTCGACCGTTCGTATTTTCTACGTGCACGTACCTTTCGTGCACGTATTTATTTGACTCTTTCTTTGTTTTGGTATATACGATGTTATATGCCGTTGTAATCGTATGCAAGTGTATAATTTTATGGTAATTTTTGGGAACGTCATCTCACGGCTCGTTTTCTCGCAAAACAGCTTTGAATGGAAGGGCGTTTTGGTCTTTTGGCACAAATACGCGGTTCCTGATTTTACGATAATTTTTGGTAGATTTAACACGCGATCGGATCCCGTAGCCACGTACTTCTCATCTCCACAATCGTCCCGGTATTTTCGTATTATTTTTTCGATGCCCGTGGTGGAAGATATCCCCTAATCAATTTTCAACCGTTAATTAGCCTTTAATCTTTTTGAAATTTCAAAATTAATCAAATCCTATAGAATCCCTACGTATCATGCATGTGGGATTTCTTCTACTACCCACACCCAAAACTAAACCCCCTCCACTCGCATACTCTCTCTCCTAGTCACCTAAATACACTCTTTTTAACACCCATATATCAAGTTTCTCTTCTCTTTTAACAAACCCAAACCACAACCCTAGGAGGCCACGCATGAACCCATTTGCAGCCGCCTTGCTCTTCCTCCGGCCACCACGGCAGCCCCCCAAGCTCCCCAACTCCGGCCAGCATCATCTCCACCCTCCTCTCCTGCATCTCCACCTCTCCAAGACATCAAAAACCCATCAAAAACACCAAGTAAACACAGCCCAGGCAGCTGTGTGCGCCCGCCGGAAAACGGCCGCCGCCACCGCTCCGGCCACCCCCTCTGGCGACCACCACCCCCGATCAACTCATCTCTGACCCCCCGAGCATCTCCAACTCCCCTTACCCTTTTTCCACGTCTCGATCTCCTCGAAAACCTCGTGGAACTCGGATCTAGCCGCAGTTTTACAGATCTGCGCCACCTCCAGAAAACTTGCGCCCACCGACCGTCCAGCCACCTACGATGACCACCCTACCACCGTTGGATTCCTATCGCAATCCCCTACCAACTGCAACTTCCCTCATGCTCATATCCCACCTGTAGCTCCCGGAATCCTCGTCAGAACACGTCGTATTGACTGTTTTTCACAGATCTAGAAGCTAAACTTTGCCGCCCGCGCATGGCCACCTCCGACCACCCCCGGCGACAAATCCACTGCCGTTGGCTTCGTCTTGAAGTGCTTTACCCACTGCAACTTCCCGTTTCTGTCCTCCCCGGCTTTTCACAGCCGCCCACCGCCGTGCGCTCGTGCCGTCGGCCATCCACCAGGCCGAGCATCTTTCTTTGGTCCCACTTCATCTACCAACAGCCCCCTTGGACTCTCGGAGTTCACGTGCATTGCCGCAGGCACGTACTTTTAGCCGACGTCGCCGTTATCGTGAAGAACCGTTGCGCTACTCGCAACGGGGGGAGGATCGCTGATTAGCTCACTGATTTCACGCCACCACCCCGCTGTCCAAAGGTACCTCGCTGCGCTACCTGCGGCCGAGGAGTACCAGACGACGCCGACGTTTCTCCGTTCAGACCCGACTTCCGCTTGTTGGACGACATCACGAGGCTAGTTTCCCTAACGAGTAGTAAAACCCACACCATAGCTAACCAAAACCTAAACTAAAATTGGACAACTATAACTAAATTTACTTTCAGTACTTGTAAAACGCTGCTCACCGTAGAAAGATCGACAATCGGACAATTTTTGTGCACATAGGATAGTAGTCGATCTAGGTTGAACGAAACACCAAAAATATGACTTTGACGAATAGGGTAGTCCTGATAATCTAGAAACAAACCCTAAATAGGACTTATTGAAAAACACGACTTGACACCGTCACCGTGACCTATTTCAGACGGACTATCACGGACGCGACGCCTGGACGAGACGCTCCGGACGGACGACACGCTCACCACCGCAGGCAAGTGTATCCCACTTGCACTTTTGGTCGTGCTTAGGCCTTAGACTTGTAGAACTGTTAAAATGTGAAAAAAGAGAACCGGACGTGAAATGATAGCGTCTGAAACGACCCCTGACGGCTCAGACTTGAAGACGAAGTCTGAGCCTGACAACAACTTTTGACATCGTAGGGATATCATGTGTGTGCGTACGTGTGGACAACCTAGAATAACCTTTCCCGTCTTGTTACGTTCCGTCCCATCTTGCACAGCCGGCGGGCAATAGGGCACTCACCAGTGAGTGGGTGATCCCTTGTACTGATACACAGCCTGCAGGCAATAGGGCACTTACCAGTGAGTGGGTGATCCCTTGTACTGATACACAGCCTGCGGGCAATAGGGCACTCACCAGTGAGTGGGTGATCCCTTGTACTGATTCACAGCCCAGAGGGCAATAGGGCACTCGCCAAGCTAGAGCGAGTGATCCCTTGTCGTGATACACAGCCCAGAGGGCAATAGGACACTCGCCAAGCTAGAGCGAGTGATCCCTTGTCGTGCTTGTCTTGTCTTGTCATACTTGGAGTTTGGGGTTGGGTTGAGCGTGCGCATGGCAAGAGGGTCTGATCCCCCTCGAACCGTAAGGTGTGAACCCTTTCGTGTCTCACTTATCTTGTCTTGTCTTGTCCCGTCACGTCCCGACTTGTCCTGACACCTGTAGGTTAGTCATGTAGTTGGTAGCACACGCTACGACTACTACTTGTTGTGCATTACCTTCCTGCAGTGTTACTTCCTTTTTGTTACTCTGTTATAACCCCAGCATGCTAATCTACCAGTAAACTGTTGTTTAATAGTTCGGTACACTTGCAGTAGAGTCTAACCTTTTTTGTAGACTTTACCTGACGTACAGTTCCTTTCTTTTGGGTGTTGTACGTCAGGTGTCGAGCCAGAGTTCGTGGACGAGGCAGACTTACCGGAGTACATGGAGCCCGAGGACGTCACCATAGAGTACGTGCTGACGAGGACCAGATCTTGAGGACTTTTCGATCGCCACCTTCGGAGGTTACTACTTTTAGTGCGCTCTTTCGATAGTTTGTAGCCATGCTTAGGCTTTCCTCTCTTTCGAATTTTGTACTCGCTGGATATTAAATTATATTAATGAATGCAACCTTCCTTCTGTACTTTCTGTTGTTTCGAACTTTATAAATGCAAGAACCTGAAAATTTTAAAATGGTACCCCTACAGACGTTTATTGGGTCTGAGCTTCTCAGCTCCGGCCTAAGCGGGCCTTATCACGCTTCGCCTCCGTATTTTTGGGAAGCGGGACGTGACAGGTTTTAGTGGTGGCCCATGCAGGTCATGCAAAAGTTCGGAACAATAAGAGTATCGCATTCATTTAATATCCATGTACAAGTCAAAATTAGGTTTTTCCAGTCTTACATGGTAGGAAGACTTAGATAGACATCCAGATTTGATAGTCAGGCACCTTGGTTAAGATTTAGTCATACACGTCATAGGAGACCTTAGTAGCCCTCACTTGACTCTGACCGTGTTAGATTTCTAGAGCCCTTCTTTTAGTCGTTCGTTCGGGTCCATCGACTTCGGGCCCAGCAGAACGTAACCTTGATTCTCCTATGGCTCTTCCCTGAGATCTCTCTATTACAGTCTAGTTCATTAGGAAGTCTTAGTGCTGAGCTCTCCTGATCCTTAGACGGCCCGATAATTAGAACTCCTGATTTCTAGCATCTTCTTGGTCATTACACTTCTGTGTTATCGGCCGTAGAGTTCCATCGTAGCCTTCATGAAACATATCTTAGGCATACTCATCATACGATCACATTCCTTTCCCCCGATTCACGTGATCGCTTCCTGACAATTATCGTTGATCCTTCGAATCTTTCCCTTTGCCAATCCTGCTTCCTTTAAAAGTATTTTCGAAATTCATTATTAAATTCTTCGCTCAGTTTAACTTCTTTGAAAACTCTTATTAAATATTTAAAATTTCTTACTGTCGGTTGAGTTAAAATTCTTTCGCAAATTTCGAAACCTTCTTGGTCGTAAAATTTTAAGTTACGGTCTCGTACTTATTTTCGAATCGGTATCCATCGTATTTTAGTTTTAAAACTTTGTTACCGTTTGGGAATTCAATATATCATTTTTCTAAACTACGAAATTTATTTTTAACTCCTTACCGTACGTACTTTTAGAATATTTTCTAAACTAAAAAGAATTTAATTTATTTATTTATTTATATATCAGTCGTTCATCGTGCTCATACTTCAAAAGAATTTTTGTATAAACTGATTTCTCGTTGCAAAACAATCACTATCTCACTCTCCTCTTTTTCCTTTGTCTAACTCTTTTTCCGAGTTGCAATATTTTCTACCATCTGCTCGCTATTTCTAATTTTTATAAGTATAAAGTATATGATACCATATTTTACACGTAATCCTTCTTCCATCTACTTAATTATTTTGGGCAATATCTTAGTCCCATCCAATCAGTTATCTCCTTTTCCTCGCCTTGTCTAAACTCGTTCTTTCCGATATTGTTTCGTTTCGCTTTTGGTTTCGGTTCCTTTCTTTCATGTAGACATCAGTGCATGTAGTTGCCTATGTCATCTCTAGTTAGTAGTGGGCCCATTGGTTTGTGATGTCGTCGTAGTGCATGTGTATAGGTATAGTGTGTGGACCGGTACGAGTGTGCTACCTTTAGGATATTAGTGATTGTCTCTTGTGTCGTGCATGTGTACTCAGTGTGGACCGTGATATACGTATGGAGTGGTCTGAATGATAATATTCATATAGGTGTGAATAGCGTCATAGCAGGCAATTCCTTAGACTTAGTCTTTCGTATTATGGTATGGCTTATTTTTGGCTGCTTATGTATGTTTCAAAAAAATTTGTATCCTTTCACATAAAATCTTTAAAGTTTTGAAACTAGCCCACGAGATCACAACCCACCTATCCTCCCTCATCCAATACCACAACTCCACACGTTTTTTTTCTCACATGTTTTTAAAACATCCTCTCCTTCTCTTTTCTCTCTTCGGAGTGTTAAAATATATTTTTTTGTATTTGTTATGATATTGTTAGTACTAGCTATTTTCTTATAGGTTTATGTTGCGGGTAGGCATAGAGTGAGATGAGATATGTCGTAGAGGTGATTAGTTGATCTTGAGCACAAAGATATTAGATTAGATTTCTTTCGGATGAAAAGAACTCTGATTGGATGAAATTATGTATAGGAAGATGAGTACTTAATCGATCTGAAACTTAGACGAGTGGTAGATAGGAATAGCTACGGAGTATAGTATGAGTTATGGTGATCATGAGAATGAGTAGAGCATTTAAAGCATCAAGACTTGATTGTTAATGTTGACGTGAGAAGACATTGGGAATAACACGACGTGTTGAGATAAATGGATGGTTAGGTAGTCGGACTTAATATTGGTTGTGATTAGATATAGTGAGTAGGATAAGATGTGATTTTGATAGTTCAATTA
The DNA here is from genome assembly GCA_030789695.1 of Scilla litardierei. NCBI lineage: Eukaryota > Viridiplantae > Streptophyta > Magnoliopsida > Asparagales > Asparagaceae > Scilla > Scilla litardierei. The sequence continues at coordinate 30,874,103 of CM061134.1, forward strand.
TTCGGCGGATAAATTTATGGGAAGATATGACAAGGAATGTATTGAGGACACGACGATTGTTGATTTGTGAAAGGTGTTATAAGATCGACAAAGTTTTTGTCTTGGATTGGTGATTGACTAGAACATCATTTTAGCGATTGATTAATATTGAAAAGAGATTGAGAAATTTGAAGATGTTATTGAGCGATGATGTTTAGTGGAATGGTATGGTATGAGAAGATGATTATTATTCCTTTATGAGAAACTGGAGTTGGAAATTTGAACAGCAGTGATGGGTCTATATTTAAGTGTTAGGATGTGAGTTTAGTCGTGGCATTATCCAGTGAAAAGACGGGTTACGATGGATTATTTGAGGAACAATGTTGAAGTTATAGGATTAGAGATCATTGTGTGGAAGATGGGAGTTATAGGCTTAAGTTTTTATATGTATTATTATTATTATTATTATTATTATTATTATTATTATTATTATTATTATTATTAAAGGTGATTCCGAGGACGGAATCATTTCTAAGGTCGGTAGAATGTAACGGCCGCTTTCCGACCGTTCGTATTTTCTACGTGCACGTACCTTTCGTGCACGTATTTATTTGACTCTTTCTTTGTTTTGGTATATACGATGTGATATGCCGTTGTGACAATATGGAAGTGTAGAATTTTATGGTAATTTTTGGGAACGTCATCTCACGGCTCGTTTTCTCGCAAAACAGCTTTGAATGGAAGGGCGTTTTGGTCTTTTGGCACCAATACGCGGTTCCTGATTTTACGATAATTTTTGGTAGATGTAACACGCGATCAGATCCCGTAGGCCCGTACTTCTCGTCTCCACGATCGTCCCGATATTTTCGGATTATTTTTCCGATGCCCGTGGTGGAAGATATCCCCTAATCAATTTTCAACCGTTGATTAGCCTTTAATCTTTTTGAAATTTCAAAATTAATCAAATCCTATAGAATCCCTACGTATCATGCATGTGAGATTTTTTCTACTACCCACACCCAAAACTACACCCCCTCCTCTCACATACTCTCTCTCCTAGTCACCTAAATACACTCTTTTTAACACCCATATATCAAGTTTCTCTTCTCTTTTAACAAACCCAAACCACAACCCTAGGAGGCCACGCATGAACCCATTTGCAGCCGCCTTGCTCCTCCTCCGGCCACCACGGCAGCCCCCCAAGTTCCCCAACTCCGGCCAGCATCATCTCCACCCTCCTCTCCTCCATCTCCACCTCTCCAAGACATCAAAAACCCATCAAAAACACCAAGTAAACACAGCCCAAGCCTGATGTGCGCGCCCGCTGGAAAACGGCCGCCGCCGCCGATCCGGCCACCCCCTTCGGCGACAACCACCCCCGATCAACTTCTCTCTGATCTCCCGAGCATCTCCAACTCCCCTTACCCTTTTTCCACGTCTCGATCTCCTCGAAAACCCCGTGGAACTCAGATCTAGCCACAGTTTTACAGATCTGCGCCACCTCCGGGAAAACTTGCGCCTACCGTCCGTTCGGCCACCTATGACGAACACCCTATCACTGTTGGATTCCTATCGAAACCCCCTACCAACTGCAACTTCCCTCATGCTCATAGCCCACCTGTAGCTCCCGGAATCCTCGTCGGAACATGCCGTATCGGCTGTTTTTCACAGATCTGGAAGCTGAACTTCACCGCCCGCGCACGACCACCTCCGACCACCCCCGATGACAACTCCACTGCTGTTGGCTTCGTCTTGAAGTCCTTTACCCACTGCAACTTCTTGTTTCTGTTGTTCATCTCTGAAATTTCATTGAGACGCGCGACAACGGACGTGGCACGAATCTGTCCTCCCTGGCTTTTCACGGCCGCCCACCGCAGTGCGCTCGTGTCGCCGGCCATCCATCGGGCCGAGCATCTTTCTTTGGTCCCACTTCATCTACCAACAGCCCCCTTGGACTCTCAGAGTTCACGTGCGTTACCGCACGCACGTACTTTTAGCCGACGTCACCGTTATCGTGAAGAACCGTTGCGCTACTCGCAACGGGGGGTGGATCGCTGATTAGCTCGCTGATTTCACGCCGCCACCCCGCTCTTCAGAGGTATCTTGCTGCGCTATCCATGGCCGAGGAGTTCCAGACGACGCCAACGTTTTCACCGTTCAGACCCGACTTCCGCTTGTTGGACGACATCACGAGGTTAGTTTCCCTAACGAGTAGTAAAACCCACACCGTAGCTAACCAAAACCTAAACTAAAATTGGACAACTATAACTAAATTTACTTTCAGTACTTGTAAAACGCTGCTCACCGTAGAAAGATCGACAATCGGACAATTTTCTATGCACATAGGATAGTAGTCGATCTAGGTTGAACGAAACACCAAAAATGTGACTTTGACGAATAGGGTAGTCCCAACAATCTAGAAACAAACCCTAAATAGGACTTATTGAAAAACGCTACTTGACACCGTCGCCGTGACCTATTTCAGACGGACTACCACGGACGCGATGCCTGGACGAGACGCTCCGGACGGACGACATGCTCACCGCCGCAGGCAAGTGTATCCCACTTGCACTTTTGGCCGTGCTTAGGCCTTAGACTTGTAGAACTGTTAAAATGTGAAAAAAGAGAACCGGACGTGAAATGATAGCGTCCGAAACGACCCCTGACGGCTCAGACTTGACGACGAAGTCTGAGCCTGACAACAACTTTTGACATCGTAGGGATATCATGTGTGTGCGTATGTGTGGACAACCTAGAATAACCTTTCCCGTCTTGTGACGTTCCGTCCCATCTTGCACAGCCGGCGGGCAATAGGGCACTCACCAGTGAGTGGGTGATCCCTTGTACTGATACACAGCCTGCAGGCAATAGGGCACTGACCAGTGAGTGGGTGATCCCTTGTACTGATACACAACCTGCGGGCAATAGGGCACTCACCAGTGAGTGGGTGATCCCTTGTACTGATACACAGCCCAGAGGGCAATAGGGCACTCACCAAGCTAGAGCGAGTGATCCCTTGTCGTGATACACAGCCCAGAGGGCAATAGGGCACTTGCCAAGCTAAAGCGAATGATCCCTTGTCGTGCTTGTCTTGTCTTGTCATACTTGGGATTTGGGGTTGGGTTGAGCGTGCGCACGGCAAGAGGGTCTGATCCCCCTCGAACCGTAAGGCGTGAACCCTTTCGTGTCTCACTTGTCTTGTCTTGTCTTGTCCCGTCCCGTCCCGACTTGTCCTGACACCTGTAGGTTAGTCCCGTAGTTGGTAGCACACGCTACGACTACTACTTGTTGCGCTTTACCTTCCTGCAGCGTTACTTCCTTTTTGTTACTCTGTTATAACCCCAGCATGCTAATCAACCAGTAAACTGTTGTTTAATAGTTCGGTACACTTGCAGTAGAGTCTAACCTTTTTTGTAGACTTTACCTGACGTACAGTTCCTTTCTATTGGGTGTTGTACGTCAGGTGTTGAGCCAGAGTTCGTGGACGAGGCAGACTTACCGGAGTACGTGGAGCCCGAGGACGTCGCCAAAGAGTACGTGCTGACGAGGACCAGATCTTGAGGACTTTTCGGTCACCACCTTCGGAGGTTACTACTTTTAGTGCGCTCTTTCGATAGTTTGTAGCCATGCTTAGGCTTTCCTCTCTTTCGACTTTTGTACTCGCTGGATATTAAATTATATTAATGAATGCAACCTTCCTTCTGTACTTTCTATTGTTTCGAACTTTATAAATGCAAGAACCTGATAATTTTAAAACGGTACCCCTACAGACGCTTATTGGGTCTGAGCTTCTCAGCTCCGGCCTAAGCGGGCCTTGTCACGCTTCGCCTCCGTATTTTTGGGAAGCGGGGCGTGACAGAACACCTCGAATAGGTACTCCACCCCATTGATACTGCTCACATTGCTAAACATCGGATGGACCAACATGTAATGGTTTGAAGACCTCGACGGATCTTTCACTAGCCCAATATATTCATACTTATAGAAGCAGCTTGGCAAAGGAACGCAGTCGCCTTCCATCGTCACAGTATTGCAGAGGTACAAGAACCTCTCGCACCTGTCCCATTGATAATGGAGGCAGATGAGCCCATTGGTGGATGCCAAGATGTTTAGTACATCGACGTCGTCTCTTATAAATCTCAGGGAAGCATCGGGCATGCAGACAAACCTCACCTCTACCCGAGCGTGCTGTCTAGAAACAAGATGCATGACTCGTCTCAAAATGTGTGAGCGTTGCTCCCAAGTGCAGGAGATCGAACAAGTAATAATCCTGGTGAGTCCAGGTATCGTATCCACGGGACAACTGACCTGCAAAACCACGAATTTAAGTTTGTAAAGAGTACTAAAACGACAATAACCAACCACCTTTCAGGTATAAAGATATGATATCAAGAGTTTAAAATAATAAAAGAAATCCTACGATAACTACGGGGAAGGTAATATTGGGGTATCAATATGAAGAGTATGTGTTAGCTGTGATTTCTTTAGGATCTATGCAATCAATGATTATCAATACCTTTTCTATAACTCAACGTTTCGTTCGGTTAGGGCACGAGAATGTCGAAAAATATAACGATAAATGAACATCGAAAAGTGCCTTAAGTATCGCATAAAATACTAGTTTCATGAGGAAAATAAGCTTATGTGCCCGCAAGGGTCACGGCGATGTTCGCAAGGATCACGCCACGAATAAGTCCGCAAAGATCGTATTCGATCCAAGTACACCAACAACGAATATACTTGAACAATACATGTAGAAACCAGTAAAATACGCGATATAACATGCAAATTAGGGCGAAAAGATATTAAAATCTGAGATTTCAGAGATCTAACTGCATCAAAACCAGCACATGAGGGTATTAGCCACGCAAGATGGGTAGAGAATCAATATTCATAGCCAAATACTTCATCAATACTCAAAATACGAGCTAAATATGCCAAATACAAGGGTAAAGTTTAGAATTTTATCATCAAATCTCTACAATTGAACCCCAAACTCCTTCATATAATATATCTAGCCTCTGTCCCCAGGGCCTCCAAACTTCATGGTGAAATACGGCTCCAAGAGCCCCCAATACGCCCGAATACGCAACAAAAACCCTAGAATACCTTAAATACAAGTCACTGCAGGTTTAAGTCGCTTATCGGGTCCAAAACCGCTCCAATAGCCATATGAACCCAAATCCACAGCCGATTGAAATCGTGGCCATTCGATCCAGGCGGGATCGAACCTCCACACGACGCGTGTCCCCGCTGCCCGCTTCCTTCGTCCGTGTTCGCATCCGATGCGACTCCATCTCGAAGTAAATCAGAACCGTCGGATCTGATCGCAACGGCCATGATTTCGACGCGTCGCTTCGTATCTGACTGCAAGCGGGCCTCGTCGTGGCTGTTGGATGCAAGCGGGAATGCACACGATCTTGCCACATGGCCCATAGAATCTCAGTCCGCTTCAGTTTTTAGTTTCGTGCGATGGCCGCTGGATCATCATCCAAGAGCGAAGATCAACCACATCGCCATGAAATTAGCCCGCTCTCCATGTACTCATTCATACTTTGCCGTTGGATCGAAGGTTGGATGATGCAGATGACGCCATGTGTCCTGAGGAGTATGTAAGTCGCCTGCCTTCGCTTTCGATCGTCTGGGTTGCTCTCAGCCGTTCGATCGTGATCAAACGATCGTAAAGTCACCACATCGCCTGCTAAAACTGTTGCCTCGTCCATCAACCACTGTCGCTGGATCGTAAATCGACGGGCTAGATGACGCCAAGTCGCCATGGATTTCGAATTCGAATCAGCTTCGTTTGCGCCGTTGGATGATCGTCGACTGTGGAGGACTGTCCACGTCGCCCATTCGTGTTGGCCGTAGGATGAAGGCGGGAAGCGATCTGATGCTGCCATGTGGCAGCGTTTGATTGGTTGCGACCGTATTTCGTATTTTCGTGCGTATTTCTCCATTTAAATCGTATTCTGCATTCAAAAATTTATAGAAATTAGCACAGATCTCAGAAAAATACAAATAAATAGTCGTTGGAATCGTGAGTTCAAGATCTAGCCATGAAAAATATAAAAAGGCAGAAATACTTAATAAAATTCATATTTTGTGCACAAATCAATGGTTTGCTCTAATAAATGATGATATACAAAATACGAACGTATTAGAGACCAATTAAGCAACATATACACACAAAATAGGGCAAAATGGGGTGTTAAATATGCAATATCCAACCCAAATCACACCTCCAACTAGCGATTTGCTAGTCCCTAGCAAAAAGAGTGTTGATATTGGATGATTAATAAAACAATAAATTCTATCAATTGCTTATGACATGGCTCAATAATGTGCTTTCCAACATGATTTTGTCCATCAATATACACAATCCATGAATAAGATCAATCACATGATATTTTCTCTAATTTAATACGAATAAATAACATGCAAACATCGTTTTGCGCAAGCGAAAGTATAACACGTCGTTACATTCTAGTTTTCTTGTTTCCAAGGAATTGGCATCTCAAAAAGATCGTTCAAATCATGGGTATTGAAGTTGCTTAGTTTATTCACCATTTCTTTTGTCTTCTTTTTTTTCTTTTGACGACTTAGAATGATCCATGTAGCGAGCTTTCAGTTAATGATTCCTAGGCGAGACGACCTTCAGACATTAGGCTTAGAAGAGCCTCTCGAACTTAATAGTCGAATCATCTAAGTTTTATTTTCTCTTTTTTTTGAATGCACTCCCCCATTCATCCATCTTTCAACGCGAATCTCCAATGCTTCCTGAGGCACGAAGACCCGGCTAATCAATGAACTCAAGGGAATGCTGCATATTTTTTTCGTTTTCATTTTTATTTGCATTTTTTCTGTAAGCAACTCAACACCCATAAATATGAACATAAACATTAATATAAAAGGCCAAATTCCTCTTCAACTTGAAGATTGTTCCAATAAATCGTGTATACTTAAGCTTTTTTCATCACAGTAGCATGTATGAAATAAATTCAAACTATTTCGAGATATTAATCATGGCAATTGAAAGTTTTCATGAATAGCATATTAACGAGTAATTCCTTGAAGGAAAAATAATTAACTCAATCCATAAATAATTTTTAGAACTCAATCAATGCATAATCATCCGCATTTGTGGTATGTGATGGAGTTTTAAATGATGAGAATGGTGATTTATTCTTTTCTTTTGCCTTGTTTTTGAAAAAAAAAATCCTAAGGTCTCATGCACTCCCCCCCCCCAACTAAAGATAGACATTGTCCTCAATGTCGAAAAGGGTACGAGTTTATTCAAAATCAAGCATCCTAAAAAGCATATAAAAATTTACGCTAATGGAAAGAACACACTGACGTGCGTTCATATTTCATATATTTGCGCACGTTTTCTTCCATGTTTTTCCGTTATTTTTCGCCGTCTTGTATTCGTTTTCTCGTGTTTTCTTGTTTCCTTTCACTTTTTCGTGTTTTTTGTATTTTGCAGGAGTTTACTGGTATAGGGGACATAAAACGACGATATCATGAGTCCCCGGAGCAACGGGAGGAGTCATGCACGATCCAGGGGGTCAAACGACAAAGATCGCATCTTTCGGCCCCTCACCCGACCGGTTGGTCACTTCCAACCAATCGGGTGATGCACGCGTGCACCACCCGGACACAAGTTGGAGCGACCAAGAAGTCACCCGGTCGGTTCAGAGACCGGTTCAAACACCCTAACTCTCTGGAATTCTGATGCTGAATGCCAACCGATCGGGTGACCTTCACCTGATCGGTTCACCTGTAGCCGATTCTCCGAAGCCAAGACACGGAGAGATCAACCGACCGGTTCACCCGACAGCACGAAGATCCAACCGATCAGCTTCAACCCTCAACCGACCGTGCCGTGGGACCGGGTGAAGTCCTATTCTGAGCTGCCGAAGAAACGAAGCAGGTCACCCGATCGGGTGACTTTTCACCCGATCGGGTGATATCGTATTCTATATATATGACCCCTAGGTTTTCCAGAAACGAGAGTTGTTATTTTTTGCTGTTTTTTCTCTCTCTTGACGGCTGTAATTTTTCAGATTTTTGTAAGTTTTTCGATCTTTGTCAAACTTTAATATAGTGTTATTAGCATTGCTCTTACTGCTTTTCAATCGCCTGATCATGATTTTTACGGTCAATTTCTATTTAGATCGCTTTTTACTAAATATGTGTGAGTAGTTCCCAAATCTGGGATTTTGGTGGAAACCCCTTCGTGGGCTCTCCCCGATGCGTCCACATGACTAGGAAATCGATAGGGATTAGTAATCTAATGGTTACGCTGGGTGTTTTATAGTCATCGGCGGGAAAAAGACCGCCTTTGACCGTCGGGCCAAGGGGGAATAAACTTGGCGGTTGACTCCCTAGCCATAGCTCACGCCCTTAGCGTTGACGTCGAATCCTAGCGCGCGGGAGCGGCATGATGAGACGTTGGGAGTTATCGTTGCAAGCTTAGTGCTCCCAGAGTCGGTTAGTGTTAATGGACACGGGAGTGCCCACTGACCGAACCCGGGAAGCCCGGCGTATCATCCTGGGCACCGACCGGAATATCGGGCTCATGGGACGCTCGTACCACTTTCAGAGGCAACGTCTCACCATTAGACCCTAATTACGATCGCTATCCTACCCGTAGTCCGTATCGGTGAGAATCGCATGATAGGGTGAAAACCAGAGTCCCGGGTTTTTCCTTTATATTGTTTATCCCTTGCATTCTATTTTTCGTGACAACCCATCATCCGATTCGGGCTAGCTCGCCCATGGGGTGAATTTGATCCTTCTTGACACAAGTACATCCACGCCTCCCTGAGTTCGACCCCCAAGCCACACTACAACACCGTACGCTTGCGGTTACAAATATATAAATCTCACGCCCCCAATTATATATTGCACACACATCCTGGTGCATAAACGGGGGACGTCAAGCTTTATGGCGCCGTTGCCGGGGAGGCAACGTGCTTGTTATTTTAGGATTTCATGAACCCTTGTGTCTAGCTCTCATCCCTACCTCGCGATAATTTTCGCATTCTTCTTTTTCCTTTTTATTTTCTTATTTTTTTTAATTATTTTATCTGTTTCTTTCCCACTTTCGCTTCACGGATGTTTGTTGTTTTTCATGCGCAGGAGTTCAAGAAGTCTCGACGACTTGATCCACGTTGATCCAGAGATAAACGCCACCCTAAGGCGCTTAGCCGCCGAGAAGCGAAGAAGAGAGGATCCTGAAACCATGGGGAAGAACACCCCACCTCACAAGTCCCTGCTGGAGTACTCGATGCCATCCATCGAGTCCACCTCCGCCATCCATCCCCCTGCTATTACGGCGCAAAGCTTTGAGCTTAAGCCGTCTTTGGTACGTGGATCCAGCATGATCAATTTTCGGGAGCACCCATGAAGAGCCCCATTGAACATTTGGACTCCTTCTTGGAGAAATGTGCAACCTTCCGGATAAACGGTGTCACAACTGAGGCGATCCGTCTAAAGCTATTCCCCTTCTCTCTGCAAGATAAGGCCAAGCTGTGGCTTAGGGGGGAGGACCTGAACACATTCAACACCTGGGAGAAGCTTTCAAATGCTTTCTTGACGAAGTTCTTTCCTCCGGGGAAGACCATGAAGCTGAGGAGTGAGATCTCCTCCTTCTTGCAGGCCAGCCACGAGTCTCTGCACGAAGCCTGGACCAGATACAATGAGATGCAGCGGAGATGTCCCCACCATGAGCTCCCCAACTTGGGTATTTTCCTTAAGTAATAAAAATGATGCTTTTGAAAACTTCACAATATTTGTTAAGAAAGTACAAAATCTCATTGGAACCACCATTGTCACTATTCGTAGTGATCATGGAGGGGAATTTGAGAATGAGTCTTTCTCAAATTTTTGTGATGATGTTGGTATTACTCACACCTTTTCATTCCCTCGCGCACCTCCTCGAAATGGTGTTGTTGAGAGAAAGAATTGGACGCTAGTGGAATGTGCTCGCACTATGCTTGATGATAGCCAACTTGGCCATCAATTTTGGGCGGAAGCGGTACATACCGCTTGCTATATGTTTAATAGGATACTTTTGAGGCCCAGCACCAAACAAACTTGTTATGAATTGTTGTTTGGTAGATTGCCTCAAGTTAAACATTTTCGAGTTTTCGGTGCAAAATGTTTTATTAAAAACACGTATGGTAGTTTGGACAAATTTGATCCAAGATCCGATGAGGGGATATTTGTTGGATATTCCTCCCGTAGCAAAGCCTACCGGATATACAACAAAAGAACCTCAACGATCGAGGAATCACTTCATGTTTCATTTAATGAAGGCTTTGTCCCGACTAGAATTATTAATGATGATGACTCCATGGATGTCCTATGTGATTCTATTGGTAATTCTAATTCTATTGATTCTAATGTTACTAACCCTACTAATGAATCTTTTGAGAATGTTCCTAGTGATCAGGGAATTCCCAAACGGCTTCATACCGTTCGTGACCATCCTCATGAGCAAGTCATTGGCAATATCCTTGATAGTGTCAAGACGAGATCTCAAGTCAACTACTTCGCTCATTGTGCCTTTGCCTCCTCGATAGAGCCAAAGAATATTAACGAAGCGTGCGAAGATAGTGCTTGGATCCTTGCCATGGAGGAGGAACTCATTCAATTCGAGAGGAATGAAGTTTGGGAGCTTGTTCCAATGCCATCGAAGAACCACACCATTATAGGAACGAAGTGGATTTTCAAGAACAAGACCGACGAAAACCAAATCGTCGTCCGGAACAAAGCTCGGTTAGTAGCTCAAGGCTATCGGTAAGAGGAAGGTATTGATTTCAAAGAATCCTTTGCTCCGGTAGCTAGATTAGAATCTATTATATTATTATTATCTTTTGCATGCCATAAAGATTTTAAACTCTTTCAAATGGATGTTAAAAGTGCGTTTTTAAACGGAGATGTTATTGAGGAAGTTTATGTTTCTCAACCTCCGGGTTTTATAAATGAAAAATTTCCAAATCACGTTTTCAAACTTAAGAAAGCACTTTACGGTTTGAGACAAGCTCCTCGAGCTTGGTATGACCGTCTAAAGAATTTTCTTTTGGATTTAGGTTTTAAAATGGGAGAAGTTGATTCTACATTATTTGTTAAGTATTCGAATAATGATATAATTTTAGTTCAAATTTATGTTGATGATATCATTTTCAGTGCTACTAACTTCACTCTTTGCGAAGAGTTTTCTAATGTGATGAAGGATCAATTTGAGATGAGCCACATGGGTGAGCTCGAGTATTTCTTAGGTCTCTAAATTCGCCAAATGAATGATGAAATCTTCATCCACCAAACTAAGTACACGGTGGAGTTGCTAAAGCGATTTGGAATGGAGAATGCCTCCGTGAAGAAGACTCCAATGAGCACTACTACGCATCTTGATAAAGATACAGGCGGAAAAGATGTAGACATTCGTCTATATCGAGGTATGATAGGTAGTTTACTATATCTTACCGCAAGTGGGCCCGATATTATGTTTGTCGTATGTGTATGTGCTCGTTATCAGTCTCAACCTAAGAAATCTCACTTAGTAGCGGTAAAACATATTTTCCGTTATTTAAGTTACACACTTGATTTTGGATTACTTTATCCAAAATCTAGCACATATGAGTTAATCTCATATAGTGACGCAGATTATGCGGGATGCAAATCCGACAGGAAAAGTACTAGTGGCACTTGCCATTTTATAGGAAATTCTCTTGTCTCTTGGTTTTCCAAGAAGCAGAATTCCGTATCACTTTCAACCACCGAGGCGGAATATATTACCACCGGTGCCGCGTGTGCTCAGGTTCTTTGGATGAGACACACTCTTAAAGACTTTGGTATAAACTATGATACTTGCCCTATCATGGTGGACAACCAAAGTGCAATATGTCTCTCTAAGAATCCGGTACACCATTCCCGTTCGAAACACATAGATGTCCGTCACCATTTCTTAGATGATCATGTTGCTAAAAAGGACATCATATTAGTGTACGTTGAAACCCAGAAGCAAATCACCGATATTTTCACGAAACCACTCAAGGAAGACTCCTTTGTGCGGTTGCGTCGAGAATTGGGGATTATGGGTGAATCCGAGATTTAGGATTCATATTTTACTCAATAATCTTGCATGCTATTCAATTTCATTATATTTGCACATGCTTGATGTATTGGAATTTTCTAGATTTTTCGTTGACTTTTCGGAATTTATACTCGATTTATTCGTGAACATCAAATTTAAGATTTTCGATGTTTAATGGGGTAGTATAATGATTAGTGAGAGTATTACGATGTTTCGTCTAAGGGAGATTAGGAGAGAACTCAAAATTTCAAAATTCTAAATTTTTTGAACTCTGTTAGTCGGTTCATGTTTATTGACCGACCGACTAGATTGCGTTCTAGTCGGTCAGTGAATGAACTCAGACCGACTAACTCAAGCCCTAATTTTGGCTTCAGTTACTGTTTGCACTTAGTCGGTTCAAGCTCATTGGCCGACCGACTAGATCGTCATCTAGTCGGTCAGCGCTTGAACTGTGACCGACTAATTGCACAGGGACTGCTGTGTCTTTTCGCATTCCATGTCGACTTATACTCCATCTGACCGACTATTTCCCTTTCTAGTCGATCCCTCAGCCCTAACCCCCGTCGACTCCACTCCCTCCTCCGTCGTTTGCCGTCGATTTTCCGGCCATCTCCGCCGGTGTCGATCTTCCTCTCTCCACCTAGGGTATCTATCTATCCTCTCTTTCATCTGTTTAGGCTTCTAGGGTTAGATTATCTCGATTTCTATTCTAGGGTTTGTGTTTAGGGTTTCAGATCTTTCGCTTTCTAGTTGATTTTGCGCGTGTCTCGTCTCGATTATGGCGAAGACACACATCCCGGTCTGACCATCGAGTCCGTCACCTATGACCATAGAGTCGCTCCCTACGGACCCCCCCCCCCCCCCACAACCCAAACGCCGATCGAAATCTACCCATCCTTCGTCGTCTTCACCTCCTCTTAAGAAGAAGAGGACGGCGACCGCCAAACCTAGATCTCAGCCTAAGCCTAGGAAACAGCCTGTGTCTCCAGCTTTATTCCGTGCTCCCACTCCTCCTGCTGATTCTGATTCCGACACTGAATATATCCCTGAGACCGAGCCTACCTATAGGGATCCTACTCATCCACCCCGATCTAGCACTCGTCAGCTTAAGGGGAAGGCTCCCATGCCAGTTGGCGGTGTTGATATATCGTTGTGCCGCGATGACCCGTTGTGTCTCGCAGCCTACAACCGTATTGAGCATTGTCCTCTGTTGTTGGAGCACTTCGTTCAGTTCTCCGACTTCCCTCACCTAACCGATCTTCTATCTCATTTCGGCCTTATCGATTATCTTCGCTTTGACCCTAAGGCGAATCCACATCCATACCCTCGTCTTGTCAAGCTTTTCTATGCGAACCGTGTTCGCGGTCAGTACGATGAGACCCATTCCATTGAGACGACTGTCTTGGGGACACCGATAGTCCTCACGACAGAAATCTTAGGGGATTTGATAGGTGTCTCCTCGTCTGGCCTTCTTCCTACCAATATCTCTGTTGACGATATTTCTGAGCTTGATCAGGTGATGCTCGCCGAGATTTTCCATGTCATCCCTCCTGCCATGATTGGCGTCCCATCCAAGTCATTTAAGCCGAATGCCTGGGTTCTAAATCTTATCTTGAAGTCGTGTCTCCTTCCGAAGTACGGCTCATCTTCCTTGCCTTCCCAGCCATTCCTCAAACTCATTTACGCTATTTTCATGGGGAGTGAGATCAATTGGGCACGGATCATTCTTGACAAGATGGACTCCTTCGAATGTATTCGAAATTCCACCAAGTCATCCCACATTCCATACCCGTGCCTATTGACTCTCGTCTTCCGTCACTTCCAGGTCCCTCTCCCTCCCGACGATGAGCGTCCCCTCGGTCCCCCTCTGAATGCGACGACCGTCAAGAAGTCTCTTGCGGCGCTTCATCATGTTCAGAGGACGACCCCTTCTGCTTCAGCCTCTGCTTCAGCTGCTCCCTCTCCTACTCTCGCTGAGCTTGCACATTCGTTGAAATGTGTGGAGTCTCGTTGTGCTCGCTCGGAGGAGATTCTCGCTCGGATCGCCTCTCGCTTGGGCATTGATATCCCTCCGTCAGTTTCTGACGAGGAGGAGATGGATGAGGATGAGCTCCAGGAGCTTGTTCATTCTGCTGCTGCTCGTGCCCCTGAGGGTACTTCTGGTGCTGCTGCTACTTCTGCCGGTGACCCCGAGAGCACGCCTGTTGCCACCATACCTGCGGTGGATACGTCGTCTGGTGCTCCCGAGGCCACTCCCGTTGCGACTGTCGACAATTCTGCTGATCCAGTGACCACCACTCCTTCTGCAGAGTCTGCTGCTGTTGTAGATCCTCCCGCTGCCCCCTGAGCTTGCTTGGAGGACTCTCCTGTGCTCATTGGATGATATCTGTAGTGTGAGAGAGTTTGTTAAGATAGATGGTGGTTATGGATTTTGTGATGTATTTTGATGTGTCTCTGATGGAGTTTTGATATTTTTGTTGTATGTGATACTCCGATATGTTGTGATACATGTTGCATTTTGTGCTTCGATCTGAGGATCGCTTTTATGTATGTTGGCGATGTATACTTTTGATGTATCCATGTTTCATATTTATATATACATCGTGTTGACATTTACATTCTCTTGTGCACTTTATACTATTGCCTCTGATGATTAATTTCGTCGCTCGACGATTAACTTGGTTAAATAGAAATTATTTCTATGAAAACATAGAATTGTTTTCCATGCACTTAATTAACCAAGAATGTTGATATTGGAGAGTATATTCCATAACTCAATATATGAAATTGATTTGAGTTTTTGATGATTTCGTTTTTCGATTTTCGACTATGGTCTCATTGGCACGCTTTGATTTAATTCGTTGTTTTACTTTGGTGTCATTTGGACCATGGTCGTATTCTTCGACTCCCGTGCTTTATTTTTTAGCCATTGTTGTCGTTGTTCTCCGCCCGCTCTTTTTGCTTATGCCAAAGGGGGAGAGAATTAATAATGGCGATGCGCTAATGATAATTCAAAGTAAGTTACCATGAATCTAATTTGATATATTAGATTCAGGGGGAGTTAAGATATAAAAATGGATTTCAAATCCGATATTTCAATAATTGATTCACATTTTATACTTTACTCATCTGCTTGATGCGTATGATTATTATTTATTTTGGAATTAACGTGTCATCAATGTAGGGGGAGTAAGTAAATTTCATTTGAATCATTATTTTTTATTATTATTTATGTTGGTTTGTCATCACCAAAAAGGGGGAGAATGTTGAGTATTGGACTCCCCGGATTTGGTTTTGGATGATGAACAAACATAAATATATCGTGAACTAACTCTTTGTGAGCTCAGTTATGGAGATCGTCGCCAAATTTCTATGAATATCTAAAGCGACGTCTCAAGACTTCTCAAAGCGCATGATCGTATGCTTGAAGCTTCGTTGAAGCTCAAGGACCATTATTGAAGTCATGAAGATTCGATTGAAGCTTTCGAAGACGGTTCGTCAAGTTTTATTGATAGTCTTCTAGCTTCATTTCGTAGATTGTTAAGCCTTGAGTAGGTCTTACGTTTTAATCTTCATAATGCTCATATCTTAGAGCTAGGATCTTAGTAGAAGTCCATACAATCTTTCCCGAAGCTTCGCGCTTCAATTCGCGACTTCTTGTGCATGTTAGTTGGCTCAAGAAGAAGAACCAACCGACTAGATGGCAATCTAGTCGGTCGACAAAGCTTCTTGAACCGACTAGTTTGCCTCCTTCAATTTCAGCTCACTAACTATTACAGTTAGTCGGTCAAAGAAGGTTCATCGACCGACTAGTTGTGAAACTAGTCGGTTAGGAATCCTTCTTAGACCGATTAGTTGAGCTTTCCCTGTACAGCCTAAGTTACTGTTTATCGTTAGTCGGTCTAAGTACATTTGTCGACCGACTAGTTGATAAACTAGTCGGTCAGCATTTGCTCTTAGACCGACTAATTCAACTTGTACTCAGACTATTTGTTTTATCTCTTAGTCGGTCTATGAACACTCACCGACCGACTAGTTGTGAAACTAGTCGGTTGGCAAGTCTTCTTGGACCGACTAGTTCTTTAAGTCTGAACTTCTTCTTTTGGTTGTTCACCTCTTAGTCGGTTCATGTTGATTGATCGACCGACTAGTTGATGAACTAGTCGGTCAGTGGTCCTTCTTTGACCGACTAATCTGCTTCAGAATAGAGCCGTTGGAGCATTAAATGCCACGAATTTTGCTCTCTCTTTCCTCTATCCTATATATACTTGGAGTGCTGCATTCATAGCATTCAAGGCTGATATTTATTGATCTTTAGATAATCAAAGAGAAGCATTTAATCCTCATTCAAAGCTCTTTCAATTCTCACTTGAATCTCTCCCTCACTCTTATTTCAAAAGAGAGATTCATTGATTGTGAGCCTTCCAAGCCGAGAGATTGATTCTAGGTCACCAACATTCACCTAGGCCTCCATTGCTGGTCAATATCTTGGAGCTAGGGTTTGGTGCCTTCATCTTCCCCAAAATCATCTTTTCCCTAATTCGTAAGTATACTCAAGGCATAGGTATTTTGTGGTAAGCATTTCTATTTCAATTTACTTTGATATTGTAAGTGTTTTACTCTCGGTTGTGAGAGTTTGTTTGTGATCCCGGTTTGTGGGAGTCACATTTTGATTTGTGTATGATTTGATCTTGTAGAGGTTTCTACAAGTATTTCATAGTGCAAATTTGAGTTAGAAGTTTCTAACTCAAGTATCCAGAGGGGATCCGGGTGTTTGGGACGTAGGATCACCGGGAACAAGTCGGGGAGACTTGGGTGGATCCGAACCCCTTAAATTGTCTATTTGCGATTGCATTTCCTTGTTGTCATTATTTATATTTCCGCATTTCCGCATTGTTGGTTGAGTTTGAAAGATAATTAGGAATTATCTTCTTAATTATTTTAAAATACTATTCACCCCCCTCTAGTACTTGTGCAGTAGCTACGTAGGGCATTACACCATGGACGCCGCGGCTGGAGGGTCCTTTATGTCAAGAAGTGAAGAAGATGCCGGACAGATTCTGGAAAATATGGCATCTAACAATGAGCGGTGGTGTGACGAGAGAGCCACACCTATATCTGGGGGCATCCACAGGGTCGAGGACGTCGACAAATTATCCAGCAAGTTTGACTTGCTGTCGACCCAGATCTCCGCATTGATGGTAGGAGCTGGTGGCGTCGGTACACAACATATTGCCGCGGTGGAAGCCGAAGTCGTGGGAAAATTCGACGGTGGTGACATCTCACCACCGTTGGACCAAGCGAGCGCACTGTTCTACAATCCTACGGGAAATGTGCCGTATCCACCACGGACTAGCTCCAACCCGGCCTACTCTCCTAATAACCGGAATCATCCCAACCTTAGCTACCGGGCACCATATCAACAGCCGACTCAGCATCAACAACAACAGATATATCAGCCGGCTAGGCCTCAGCAGCAGTTTCAGCAACAGCAATTTCAGCAGCAACAACCTCCACAACAGTACCAGCAGTATGCTCCAAGGAATCAGCAGCCCATCCAGTAGCAATATGGCCAGCAGAGGGCCATCTCTCTGGTTGAGTCCCTTTTGACTCAATACATCGCCAACCAGGAGAAGATAAACCTGAAGATGGAGATGGGACAGAGAGTTCTTACTGATCAGGTGACCCAGCTGGGGTTACAAGTGGCGAACCTACAGAGACCGCAGAATCTATTACCGCCACAGCCTGAAGTGAACCCGAGGGGGGTGAATCATACCTTGGCGCTCACGCATGAGCATGAGAACGTGTCCGCTATCGTCTTGAGGAGCGGAACGCAAATCCCCACAAGAGTGCCCCCCAAAGGACCGGAAGCACCGTTGGTCGTGGAACGACCAATTGAAAAATTAAATGACGACGGTGCTTCGTCGCCAAAGCCAACTACTCCGGAGGGAGTCCATGGAGAGGATAAGAAAAAGGATGAGGAAGGGAACCTCAGAGTGTTCAAGCCCGTTGTGCCTTTTCCACAACGGCTTGCCCAAGCCAAGATAGATGAGAAGTATGGCAAATTCTTTGCCATGGTGAAAGATCTGAGCTTACAAATCCCCTTCCTCGAAGATATCAAGACGATTCCCTCCTACGCCAAATTTCTAAAGGACTTGGTGACAAGAGGATCCAGAAAGGAGAAGGTCGTATTAACGGCGGAGTGCAGCGCCCTCATTCAGCGCGCAAATCTGCCCAAACTCAAAGACCCGGGAAGTTTCTCCATCCCTTGTTCTATTGGGGAAGTGCGAATCCAGAGGGCGCTCGTCGATCTAGGAGCGAGCGTCAGCTTAATTCCCCTATCGCTATACAGGAGAATAGGGATGGGAGACTTGGAGCCCACCGGCATGACATTACAGCTTGCTGACCGTCCGGTGAAATACCCGGGGGGAGTAGTAGACGACCTCCCCATTGATATGAGTGGAGTACAAGTACCGGTGGATTTTGTGGTGATGGACATGCCTGAAGACAAGCACACCCCTATTATCCTTGGACGGCCCTTTATGGCAACCGCCGATGTGCTAATTGACGTGAAGAACGGGAAGCTTTCCCTCAACGTCGGCCAAGAAAAAGTCGAATTTGACTTGGGGTTGTCAATGAAGCACCCCGATCACCTGGATGATCATAGTATCAATGTGCTAGAGCTGGAAGAAGAGAGAGCTGTAGAGGCAAGCTCCTGGGAAATTCTCTCGAGAAACCCCCCCGATAGCTTGGGGGACTCAGAAGAACCAGTAGGCCCGAAGAAGAATGATGTTGCTGATGAGGCGGTCGCCTGACACGTGATCCCTCCCAGATTCCCAAAAGCTCCTCCTACGAGGAGAAAAGGCAAAGAGCCCATGGGGCTCACCGGGGATGAGATCCGGGTCCTTAAACGAGTGGAGATGGATGCCGATATGAAGGAGAAGCCTCTGGACCCCGTCAACAAAGGGAGGGTGGTCGAACAAGTTTTCTTGTCTACACCAAAAGCTACCAGCCCTGGAGCTGAAGCGATGCCAGACTTTGGGCATCACCCATATCGCCCACCTTGAACATCATCAACGGGCGTCGAGCTAACGACGTTAAACAAAAGCGCTTCATAGGAGGCAACCCATGCTCTAAATCTTTGTTTCCAATTTTTAGGACTATTTTTAACTTTATTTTATCTATTTTAATAAATAAATCCAGCCGCAAGAACTTCGGTTGAGGGACTTAAGCCATTTGTGCACTTTTGCAGAAAACAAGGCCCCAACCGATCGGTTGATAACTCAACCGATCGGTTGGGATGTATCAGCTGATGGCCGTATCAGTCACTCAATGAACCGATCGGGTGAAGCCAGCCCAGAGCGGGTGACAGACCGTGTAATCTGTACAGAAGTCTCGGGAATTTTGGGGAATTGGTCAACCGATCGGGTGAAGATATGCGAGACCGGTTGGCAGACCGGGTGAACTGGGGCTGAAGTCTCGGGAAATTTTCAGAGTTTGTCAACCGATCGGGTGATAAGAAGCATGACCAGTTGACAGACCGGGTGTGCTGTCGTGTTTCGTTTTTCTTAGTGTGGTTATTTATTTGTCGTGTCGTGTGATTTTCTTTCTTTTATTTATTTTTATTTTCTGTTTTTATGTCGTGTGGTGTGATTTTTATTTTTATTCGTATTTTCAGTCTCGTTTGTGTGACTTTCTTGTTTTTCGTGTCTTTTTGTGTCTGTGCGTATTCCCTCCATATTCATTGCCCTCCCGTATTTAATTCTATTGCATTGAGGGCAATGCAAGTTTCAGCTTGGGGGAGTCGCACTTCGTGCATCATTTGTTTCTTTTTCTTCGTTATTTGAGTCGTTTTTCTCCGTGTTTTTCTTTTTCTTTTTCTTTTTCTTTTCTTCTTTTTATCTCTTTCTCCTAGAGATGAACCCTATGATGAATTGCCACAAAATCATACACACCTAGCATGGCATCGATAATCACATTCACTAACCCTAGGATATCGAGTCCTCCTACATTTCATGCATTGTGGGTCCACTTAGCTTTTTATGAGTCGTGCATCGTGCCTAGCTGTTTGGTGTACTTATACTTTGTGATTTTACTTTATATACCTGCCCAGGAATGACCCCTAGATTATCATGCTTCGATTTGAATATGCGGTATTTGTTGCTCCTGTCTGCTTCTGCATGCTATATATATATCGTATACTTCATTTCGCATGTGTCGGGATTCCACAATTAAGGACAAGGATAACCCATTTAGCTCATGCTCTAATTAGCGAGAATAGTTTCCTTTGCCCAAGTGTTTAGATTCCGATTTCTTTTTTATTTTACCTGGTGCAAATCCCCTCGTCGTGTACCGTTCTCCCACTTGGGAGAGTACACATGTGTATAGCCAAAAAAAACCAAAAATAAAAAAAAGAGAAAAGAAAAGAAAAACCCAAAAAGAAAAAAAAAGAAAAAAAATTGTATAGCCAAAAAGCCAAAAAAAAATACATATATCCAAAACCCAAAAAATTCCCGTGTGAATATTTTTCCTACTTACCGAGAATAAAGGGAAGGCGAGAGTTTGCACCGAGCATTCTACTCCACATCATCTCAACCCACATCGTTTTCGAAAACACTTGGCTTAGGAAACTTTATGGCTATTATCTAGGCTATAGTGTGGTGATTTCCTTAACCCTAGTTGTGGAGTCCCTGATGCATGATATGTTTCGATTCTCGCTCTATTCTCATGCATGCTTGAGCCATATATTCACCGCTTAATTCGAATCGAATCGATATTTGGGTCATTTCTTGGATTTGTGTATATCGAGCTTTATTGCACATCGTAGATAGTGACACCGTCTGCTAGCACACGACCACACTCACTCGTGCTTCACCGCGTGGGCCCACGGCACTTGTCTGGACTCGTATTCCTTGGTTTAGTGATGTGATTTGGCGTTTGCTTGCTTGGTGTGTCGTTTTTGATTTTGTTGGCCCTGACGGGCGATCTAAGATTTAGAGTTCCCTTTTTCTATCTCTCTCTCTATTTTCTCTCTCCAAGCTCCTACTCTCACTCGTCTTCCTCGAGGACGAGGAAGAGTTCAGCTTGGGGGATTTTGACGTGTGTTTATATTTCCCACGTTTTCTTCCGTGTTTTTCCGTTATTTTCCGCCGTCTTGTATTCGTTTTCTCGTGTTTTCTTGTTTCCTTTCACTTTTCCGTGTTTTTTGTATTTTGCAGGAGTTTACTGGTATAGGGGACATAAAACGACGATATCATGAGTCTCCGGAGCAACGGGAGGAGTCACGCACGATCCAGGGGGTCAAACGACGAAGATCACATCTTTCGGCCCCTCACCCGACCGGTTGGCCACTTCCAACCGATCGGGTGATGCACGCATGCACCACCCGGACACAAGTTGGAGCGACCAAGAAGTCACCCGGTCAGTTCAGAGACCGGTTCAAATGCCCCAACTCTCTGGAATTCTGATACTGAATGCCAACTGATCGGGTGACCTTCACCCGATCGGTTCACCTGTAGCCGATTCTCCGAAGCCAAGACACGGAGAGATCAATCGACCGGTTCACCCGACGGCACGAAGATCCAACCGATCAGCTTCAACCCTCAACCGACCGTGCCGTGGGACCGGGTGAAGTCCTATTCTGAGCTGCCGAAGAAACAAAGCAGGTCACCCGATCGGGTGACTTTTCACCCGATCGGGTGATATCGTATTCTATATATATGACCCCTAGGCTTTCCAGAAACAAGAGTTGTTATTTTTTGCTGTTTTTTCTCTCTCTTGACGGCTGTAATTTTTCAGATATTTGTAAGTTTTTCGATCTTTGTCAAACTTTAATATAGTGTTATTAGCATTGCTCTTACTGCTTTTCAATCGCATGATCATGCTTTTTACGGTCGATTTCTATTTAGATCGCTTTTTACTAAATATGTGTGAGTAGTTCCCAAATCTGGGATTTTGGTGGAAACCCCTTCGTGGGCTCTCCCCGATGCATGCACAGGACTAGGAAATCGATATGGATTAGGAATCTAACGGTTACGCGGGGTGTTTTATTGTCATCGGCGGGAAAAAGACCGCCTTTGACCGTCGGGCCAAGGGGAAATAAACTTGGCGGTTGACTCCCTAGCCATAGCTCACGCCCTTAGCATTGACGTCGAATCCTAGCACGCGGGAGCGGCAGGATGAGACGTTGGGAGTTATCGTTGCGAGCTTAGTGCTCCCAGAGTCGGTCAGTGTTAATGGACACGGGAGTGCCCACTGACCGAACCCGAGAAGCCTGGCGTATCATCCTGGGCACCGACCGGAATATCGGGCCCATGGGACACTGGTACCACTTTCAGAGGCAACGTCTCACCATTAGACCCTAATTCCGATCGCTATCCTACCCGTAGGCCGTATCGGCGAGAATCGCACGATAGGGTGGAAACTAGAGTCCCAGGTTTTTCCTTTATATTGTTTATCCCTTGCATTCTATTTTTCGTGCAACCCATCATCCGATTCGGGCTAGCTGGCCCATGTGGTGAATTTGATCCTTCTTGACACAAGCACATCCACGCCTCCCTGAGTTCGACCCCCAAGCCACACTACAACACTGTGCGCTTGCGGTTACAAATATTTAAATCTCACGCCCCCAATTATATATTGCACACACATCATGACGCATAAACGGGGGACGTCACACACCGTGGCCAAATGGCGGATCACAGATCTTTAATGGTGGAGAAAGTTGTTCAATTTGCTCCTTGCGGTCCTCAGCAAGTATTCTTCCTCCAAAAGCTAAACTGGATCCCAGCAACGTAACTCCCAGCATCTCTATATGTTGTTCACATGTATCCTGCAAGAGATGAGTTACGTCAATCCATTTTAGTCTTAAATTCCTTTCAATAAAAATATTCCAAATGTAGTCATCAAAATAGGCGAAATAAAGTAAAGCATGTCGATGAATACTCCCTGAAAGATATGCACTGCTCTCGGTATGATACTCAGTCATTATGGAGAGGAATGAATGATTTTGGGGAAAAACTGGGGGAAAGAGTGGTTCAGGCTCCATAGCGATACTCTTTAAACCAATGTCCCTAGTCGTCTCCTCCTCCTGTTCATCCAAAATTGCTCGCTCGTCCTCTACTTTGCACACACTTCCTGCCATGTTGATATTTTCATTTGTGACTTCATCGTGACATGGCTCGCTCGATATACCTGCAATGGAAGATGAACTCGTATTAGATTCTTGAAGTTGAATTTCAAATGAATTACTTTCTTCTAAGCAAGTGGCAATCATATTAAGATTTTCAATGGATTGCTGAATTTGCCGACTCCGAGCAAGGAAGTTTTCTTGGAATTGATGGGATGTGGCCGCATATGTCTGAATAAGCAAATAAACTTCCTCTTTCAAGGATTGCAATGGTACGTCTACACTTTTCTCTCCTTGATCAAGGCTTGAAGGCTCCATTGAATCATGCTCTGAAGTCTCATTAATGATCTGATCAGTCTCTTGTAAGGACTCCATGTATTTCCACGCCTCTGTCGGCGTCATGACTCCCAAGACTTCCTGCAGCTGTAGTCGTAGTCCAAGTAAGAAGGACTCCATAAGCTCTTTCTTTGTGTACCCATGCTGTGGATAGCCCGATACTATGTCTGTGAACCTCCTCCAGGCCTGAAAGAAAGTTTCACAATCTGTCTGATTAAAGCCAACGATCTTGAGCTTCTCCATCCTATGCTTGCGTGCAACGTCATACTCTGCATCATAACAATTATTTGTGCAATAGAATTCCATGTATTCCATTTTTTTCTTTTTTATAGAGAAAACAAAACAAAAAAACTAACAAAAATCCTAACTATAAGATGGAAGGATCTCACCGAATGTTCCTCCATACGAACTGAAAGTGTAGCTTACAAGTACCGTTATCCCCCGGCAACGGCGCCAAAAACTTGACTCGTCTCAAAATGTGTGAGCGTTGCTCCCAAGTACAGGAGATCGAACAAGTAATAATCCAGGTGAGTTCAGGTATCGTATCAACGGGACAACTGACCTGCAAAACCACGAATTTCAGTTTGTAAAGAGTACTAAAATGACAATAACCAACCACCTTTCAGGTATAAAGATATAATATCAAGAGTTTAAAATAATAAAAGAAATCCTACGATAACTACGGTGTAACGACCCGCTCCTGGGGCCCATTACTTATTTGATATTTGCGCAGGTCCTGCAGGTTACCAGTGAATTCAAAATAGCCACGATGCAGAGATGTACAAAAATACTCAAATAGTGTCCGATTATTACAATTCATACTGTACAAGATGTCCCAACAGATATACATGAAAGAAGAAAAGTACATATGTGAAAATAACTCTGGAAACTGCGGTCGAACTCTGGCGCTATTAGCTCAGGAGCATCTATCTCCATATGTACGTCGTCTGCGGTGCCACGGAGATGGAACCGTAGGTAAGTCACAACAATTCTAAATATAGAAAAGGAGCAGTGCACAAGTATGACAAAAGTAACTACGTACAAGCAGATCAGAGTGAAAAGTAAAGTACTGAGCACAACTGAAAAGTAAAGGCAAACTGAACTGAAAGGAGAGAACCATTATACTGTGGTAGTGCAGGTGTAAAGCAGGTTAGGCAAGTGAAAAATACTATTGCTGTAGCTAAAAGTAGGACAAGTAAAGTACTGGTGACTGTCAGGTGTAGTAGGTAAAGTGAATGTACTGCGTAAAGTAAAGGTGTAATGCGTAAAGTAAAAGTGACTGTGCAAAAGTAACTACACTACGTGACTCAAGTCGGAGAGTACAATATGTGACCATCAAGTTCATCTCTTGCCTGGGCGCGACCCAGATGAATGCCGAAACACAGGCACGGTACATGTATTTTGCCGAAACTCAGGCAGCGGGACGGTATGCCGAAACACAGGCAGCGGGACGGGAAGATTGAACTCCAGTCACTCCCATACTCTCTCAAACTATGAGTTACCCCAAAAACCCCCGTGAAGTGTCAAGTGTTCTATGTACATGTTTATACGGGATGTTCCACAAGATGTTTCATGAGATGTTCCACCAGATATTCCACAACAAGTTTCACAAGATGTTCCATACGGTGTATCACATGTTAGTCAACCCAAGTCCACTGGTTGACTTTCTCATTGAAAACCAGAGGGTGATAACTCATTCCAAAGCTGACTGTGCCAAAGCGAACTGAGGATAAAGACAAGTCCAACAACAGTAATACCGATTCCATGCTTCGAGCATGTAGAAGTATTGTTTAGCACACAATTTACCCAAGTTGATGGTTGTGTTTAACAACCACCAAAGTTGAAAGTTGGCAAAGTAATCTATAGTTGATTACTTTCCTATTAGATTAGGTTTCTAGTTCGGTTCAAGTCAAGTAGCCGTTCGGAGGCTATAGTGGTGTCCTAAGTTCTTACGGGTACACTTATCTAATTTTCTAATTTTAGAATTAGTCGTGACTTACCAATTTCGAGATCGTCGTGGCAAGACGAGGTTAGGGCAAGGAAGCTGGTGCACGAGGATTGGTACCTGCAAACACAAGAAACAACCGGTTAAAGAGCACACTATTTTCTACCTATTTAACCTGATCGTTTTGATTTTCTAAACTAGTTGAAACGTTGTCGAAAGACGTTCTAAATTTTTCTATAAGCTAGATATGATGAAAATAATTTTACTGTGGGAGAAAATATTTTTCAGATGCTTCTGTTAATTTTTTTATAATTTTTCAAAGCTCAAAATCAATTTAAAAAATCTATTTTTCAATTACTAACATATTATTCAACAATTTATTCTGGATGTAATCTACATCAGAATGTTGCAAGTGAGCTGTCAAAATGACCGTATCGAAGAGTACTCTAGCATATATTTTTCTCACATATAATTGTACGTGAAAATAACAAGTTACGGATTTTTAATCGAAAATAACGTATTTAACTTTTAGGCTTAAAAATTAATTCTGGAAAATTTAAGATTCAGATTGAGATAAAACTAGTACCATTGGGTACAGAATGTTATTTCTGATTTTCTAGAGCTAGTCTGGTATTTTTCTGATGCTTATATTATTTATTATTAATTTTTAATCAAAAACCCATATTATTTAATTATAGAAATACGTTTATACGCTTTTATACGAGAATAGTTTCATAACTTACGTATTAAAATACATTTATTATCACTAACCCCTTTCGTTCGTCACTCGTCAGTTGCATGGGCGGGGCTTCGTGCTCTCGCTGTCGGATGGCGTGGCGGAGGACGGCGTTGCTGCGGTGGAGCGGCGAGGCGGTGGGGCGGCTGACCCGGCAGAGGAGACAACGGCGAGGACGGTGATGCAAGTGGTGGAAGGCAGCTGCTGTGGTCGGAGGGCGAGCGAGCGGTTCACGGGAGGCGCTTGGCATCGGGGGCGTCGCCTTGGTGGCGGGGGAGAGGGGAGCACACGTCGGAGCTGCTCGGAGCACGGCGGAGCTGTGGGAGTGCGTGGGTTCGCTGGTCGACATGGGTGGCTGCAGTCGAAGCGAGGGAGTCGGCGAGTTCTTGGAGAAGGGCGACGTCGTGGCGGGCTCTGGTGGTCGTCGAAGGTGGCGGAAGCGACGCTGGGCGAGGGAGGCAATGTCGATGGGGAAGGAGGCCGTGAGCTTCGCCTGAGATGGTGGCAGCGGATGAGGGAGTATTCGGCGGCGTGGGTAGCAGCTGAAGGTGAACGATCGATGGGAGGCCGGCGACGGTGCGTGGGTGCTCGTCGGAGCTCGGTGAAGGGGAAGGCGGCGCTTCGAGCATCGGAGCTCACCGACGGTGGCGAGCCTTCGAGTTCGAACGGCGGCGACACGGTGGAGGCGGAGAGCGAGGAGCGATGCTTCAGAGCGGGGCAGTGTGTCTCTCGGTGACGGCGGAGATCTTCGAATGAGCGGAGGCGGCGTTCGTAGGTGCTCGGAGGGCGGAGGCCGACGGCAACGTGCCTCGTCGATGGCGGAGGGAGGCAATGGCGGATGGTGTCGAGTAGGGCGCCTCGTCGAAGAGCAGGGGAGACGGTGGAGCGGCGTTGTGGGCTTCGGGGGGAACTCCGAAGTATGGTGGCGGGCTGCTGTGGGTTCACCGGGGCTTGGCGGTGGCTCACGTCGTCGAGGGCGGCCGTCGGGCTCCGGAGGCGATGCGTGGACATGCGGCTGCGGAGGGAGCTCGACGTGGGTCTCTCCAATGAAGAAGAGAGTGAGAGTGAAACACTCTGTGTGTGTGAGTGTGGGAGGCATGGGTCTGTGCGTGCATAGCTTGGGTTTAGGGTGAGAGAAATTTGAGAGAGACTGTGTGTGCGTGAGTTGGGTTCAAAATCTTGAGGGAAATAGACACGTGCTTTGCGAGAATGAGAGAGAGAGAGATCGAAACTGAGAGAGAGATATTCACGGAGGGTTAATTAGAGAGAGAAGGGGGGGTTAATGGGTATTTATAGGGTTAAGATTAGGTATTAGTCAAATGTAATAAATGGGTTAGGTGGTGATTAGGCATTGCTTTTTGACAAACGATGGAATTTGAACTCACCCATGAAACACATGGGCTTCAACGGGTTAAGATAAAGTAATTTAAGGTAATTAGTAAAAAGTTAAACCTCATTAGTGAAAGTATTTAGTAAAATACAAAAAACGAAATTACGATTTTGCCCCTACTAGTAAACGTGTCCGAAAAATTACGAAAACATACCCACGGGATCGTATCGTCGCGAGGATTGCGAACACGAGATCCATTTCAGGATTTTGTGCTACATAAGTACTAGTTTTGGACCAAACGTTTAGGAAGCGGGTTTGCGGGTTCTCTATTGAAATGATATCAGAAAATTACGAAATTAATGTGGGAAGCCCTAATTGATCATAGAAGGATACTGTAAAAGTTTGAAGACGTTTTGAAGATGTTTGAATAGAAAATAAATTCATTAAGCCAAAACGGTAAATACTGAAAATGAATTTTTATCAGAATTGTTTTGAGTATTTTGATGAAACTCGAACTTACTAAAATACTTCATGACTAGTCTGATATCTCAAAATATTTTTATAAGAAATTTTGGATTCGTAAAACTCCTGACAAACCATTATAAAATAGTTTAAAATTTGAAAATACGTGAATAGGTGTATTGAAAAAATACGGACCGTTACATATGGGGAAGGTAATATTGGGGTATCAATATGAAGAGTATGTGTTGGTTGTGATTTCTTTAGGATCTATGCAATCAATGATTATCAATACCTTTTCTATAACTAAACGTTTCGTCCAGTTAGGGCACGAGAATGTCGGAAAATATAACGATAAACGAACATCGAAAAGTGCCTTAAGTATCGCATAAAATACTAGTTTCATGAGGAAAATAAGCTTATGTGCCCGCAAGGGTCACGGCGATGTCCGCAAGGATCATGCCACGAATAAGTCCGTAAAGATCGTATTCGATCCAAGTACACCAACAAATATACTTGAGCAATACATGTAGAAACTAGCAAAATACGCGATATAACATGCAAATTAGGGCGAAAAGATATTAGAATCAGAGATTTCAGAGATCTAACTATATCACAACCAGCACATGAGGGTATTAGCCACCATGGTGGGTAGAGAATCAATATTCATAGCCAAATACATTATCAATACTCAAAATACGAGCTAAATATGCCAAATACAAGGGTAAAGTTTAGAATTTTATCACCAAATATCTACAATTGAATCCCAAACTCCTTCATATAATAGATCTAGCCTTTGTCCCCAGGGCCTCCAAATTTCATGGCGAAATACTGCTCATAGAGCCCCCAATACACCCGAATACGCAACAAAAACCCTAGAATACCTTAAATAGACGTCACTACAGGTTTAAGTCGCTTATCGGGTCCAAAACCGTCCAATAGACATAAGAACCCCTTGGATCATCATCCAACGAGCGAAGATTAGCCACGTTGCCATGAAATTAGCCCGCTCTCCATGTACTTCAGTCATTCTTTGCCGTTGGATCGAAGGTTGGATGGTGCGGATGACGCCATGTGTCCTGAGGAGTATGTAAGTCGACCGCCTTTGCTTTCGATCGTCTGGGTTGCTCTCAGCCGTTCGCTCGCGATCAAACGATCGTAAAATCACCACGTCGCCCGCTAACACTTCTACCGCGTCCATCAACCTCGGTCGTTGGATCATAAATCGATGGGCTAGATGACGCCACGTCGCCATGGATTTTGAATTTGAATCAGCTTCGTTTGCCATTTGATCCAGGCGGGATCGAACCTCCACACGATGCGTGTCCCCGCTGCTCGCTTCCTTCGCCCGCATTCACATCCAATCCGACTCCATCTCGGAGTAAATTAGGACCGTCGGATCTGATCGCAATGGCCGTGATTTCGTCGCGTCGCTCCGTATCTGACTGCAAGCAAGCCTCATCGTGGCCATTGGATGCAAGCGGGAATGCACACGATCTTGCCATGTGGCCCATAGAATCTCAACCCGCTTCAGTTTTTAGCTTCGTGTGATGGCCCTTGGATCATCATCCAACAAGCGAAGATTAGCCACGTTGCCATGAAATTAGCCCGCTCTCCATGTACTTCAGTCATTCTTTGCCGTTGGATCGAAGGTTGGATGGTGCGGATGACGCCATGTGTCCTGAGGAGTATGTAAGTCACCCGCCTTTGCTTTCGATCGTTTGGGTTGCTCTCAGCCGTTTGATCGCGATCAAACGATCGTAAAATCTCCACGTCGCCCGCTAACACTTCTACCACGTCCATCAACCTCGCTCGCTGGATCGTAAATCGATGGGCTAGATGACGCCACGTCGCCATGGATTTCGAATTTGAATCAGCTTCGTTTGCGCCGTTGGATGATCGATCGACGGTGGAGGACTGGCTGCGTTGCCCATTCGTGTTGGCCGTAGGATGAAGGCGGGAAGCGATCTGATGCTGCCACATGGCAGTGTTTGATTGGTTGGGACCGTATTTCGTATTTTCGTGCGTATTTCTCCATTTAAATGGTATTCTACATTCAAAAATTTATAGAAATTAGCACAGATCTCAGAAAAATACAAATAAATAGTCGTTGGAATCATGAGATCGAGATCAAGCTATGAAAATATAAAAAGGCAGAAATACTCAATAAAATTCATATTTTGTGCACAAATCAATGGTTTGCTCTAATAAATGATGATATACAAAATACGAACGTATTAGAGACCAAGTAAGCAACATTTACACACAAAATAGGGCAAAATGGGGTGTTAAATATGCAATATTCAACCCAAATCAATGCATCAGTCCATAGTGTTGAGAGAAACCGAGCAATGTTTAGCTGCGAGCCCATGTTGCAACATCTTGAACAGATGATCATCGGAGATGGCTCGACTCCAACTCTTGCTCACAGACTTGAGCTGGAACATAGATTTGAAGGGAATCTGAGGAAGGATGTTGTAGATTATGACCTCTTCCGGCAAGCAATGCACCGACAGCTAAGGTCGTCGATGCTGCACTACTACTTTCTTGAGCTTTTTTGCTAGCTTCAGCTGCTCGTTAGCCATGGAAGATTGATAAGGATGATATCTCGTGAGAGATGTTAGTGTTAGGTATTGGATTTTTAGACTAATATAGTTTTGATGATGATCACAATATTATATTGTTGCTAATGACTCTCAACATTTTAGTCTCATGTTTAATAATTGAAGAAAAGCATTATGGAGACAAACCGCTTGGTGAAAGGATGGACATCAAGAGGAGCATTTCCATAGCTTGGGGCTTGATGAAAGGATGCTCATCTAGAGGTGCCAAAGCTTGAAAGATGATAGGGAGAATCAAGGCTACTCAAGCTTGAAGAGTAGTGCACTTAGAAGTAAATGAATGCAATCCATGTAATATGTACATTTATGTCATTTACTTTTTTGTGTGAGTTAGGTTGCCTTGATTAGATGGTCATACACACATGCACACATCATAAACCATTTTAGTGAACCATATGATCAACCTATAACATTTACAATAGGTTCATATGGTTAAAACCCTAAGTGGACATTTTGGGTGCACATCAGGGGCCTGATGTAGAAAGTACAGGTGCCTATGTAATGGTCATCTAGGGCCTGATCATCCTTCTATAGGCACTTGTCCAGTTTCCCAAGTACTGCCTGCCTACTGATGTTTCAGACCAGTCTGCCTTCAAAATGCAACCAGTTTTTCTGTATGTAGAATATTTCATCCAAACCACTTGCATTGGTTATCTAGCTTACTAATATTTCCAACCCAACTTGAATCACTCCATTCTGATA
This sequence comes from Scilla litardierei, assembly GCA_030789695.1. Classification (NCBI taxonomy): domain Eukaryota; kingdom Viridiplantae; phylum Streptophyta; class Magnoliopsida; order Asparagales; family Asparagaceae; genus Scilla; species Scilla litardierei. The sequence continues at coordinate 30,905,439 of CM061134.1, forward strand.
TCTGTAGTGGCAGATATGACGGTTTTAGTGATTAGCTCTCCTGAAAATCAGCTTGTTGTTTCTGATTTTTCAGACCAGTCTGCCTTCAAAATATAATCGATTTTTTTGTAGTTGGAATTTTTCATCCAAACCACTTTCATTGGTTAGATAACTTACTAAGCTTTCCATCCCAACTTGAATCACTCTATTTTGATATATGTAGTGGCAGATATAGTTGTTTTAGTGAAGATGTATCAAGAATTTCAGCCTATTGATTTTTATCTGCACATGGGCCTGATCTCTCTTCATCAGTCGCCTGTTAGCCATGCACCATGGGCCTATTAAACCTTCATCATGCACCTGGTCCATCTGTGTTTTTGCACGTTTATAGCCGTTGAGATTCTTGGTTTTTTTTGGTCTTTTGGCTTTGTTTCTTGACTTTTCTTGGACTGATTTGGCTTCCTATAAATCGGAGATCGCTTTGATCAAAGCCACTCTCAATGACCTCCTGAACTCTATTGATAATCTTTGAGAATCAAAGCCCCTCTCTATTTTCTTCATTTCCCTCTTTTGAGCTCATTTCTCTTTATGCATTGACGCCTAGCTCTTGGGAAATACTCCAAGTGCAATCAAAGTTCATCTCAACACTTGGAGATCCACTTACATGCCTTGCATTCATCTTTGAGTAAGTTCATCTTATCAAGGCATATGTAAGAGTCATTTTGTTTCATCTTTTTGAGTGAAACCTGAACTCTCTTTGTAGAGTTAGCTTCTCCCTTTGTGGGAGGTTGAGTTCTTGTGTAGGACTAACCCTTGTGTAGGGTTTGAGTTCTCCCTTTGTGGGAGTGAGTAAGAGTGTCCTTGTGTAGGATTAACCCTTATGTAGGGTTACCCTTGTGCAGAGTTTGTATTCAATACCTTGTGTATGATTAATTGTGGATATTGGTGTGGCTAGATGTACCCAACTTTGGGGAACTAGGATAAATCCTTTATGTTTGTGTTTGCTATTTGTGTTGATTAATCTCATCTTGCACTTATAATTCCGCATTTGCAAGTTTAATTTTTTAATTGCACAATTATTGCCATTACACTATTCACCCCCCTCTATTGTGTGGTATTTAATATTTCAAGGTAGACGGTCCTTACAATTAGTATCAGAGCGAGGTTGAAGCATTCAAACAACTATAGCATTCAACACTTCATCATTGTCTTAAGAAGAAGGTCTATCAACCGCTCAACCCCCACTCTTTAACAGAACGAACTACCCAAGTTGGAAGATCAAGATGATGATATACTTGGGGGTTAAAATCTATGGCACGTCACGGAGTCTCCTTTTGTGAAGCCTACTACACCCGCGGCTACAAGGACAAAAGTGAAGAAGGATTTGATTAAATCCAATGCGAGGGCAATGAGCGCATTTCATTGTAACATCAACTACAATGCGTTCAACCGCATCTCCATGTAGAAATCAGCCAATGATATTTGGCATACCTTAGAGATTACTCAAGAAGGGACTTCAGGGGTAAAGAAATCTAAACGAAGTATGTTAAGATCTAAATATGAATTGTTTAAGATGTAGGAAGGAAAGAGTATCTCAGACATGTTCACAAGGTTCACGGATATCATGAATGCTTTGGAACGACTTGGAAAGGTGATTGCTTAAGAGGATCGAGTGGAGAAGCTCATTGACTCTCTTACACCTCAATGGGAGTCAAATGCCAACGATACTGTAGAGTCAAATGACATGACCAAATACACCATTGAGGAGTGCATTGGGAATCGCATGGCATATGAAGTAAAGCGTCTACATATGAAAGAGATTCAATTCGACTGTGAAATTTCTTTGTTTCTGTATTTCCGGAACCATCCAAGCCCGAGAAGCCCGAGAAGCCCGAGAAGTTAAAGGGGATTGCATTCCATGACGCGAAGGAGCTAATCAAATGGAGAAAGAAATTCCATGTAATGCCCCGCTCCCCACGATATCTGATAAGTACGAATCCGTATCAGGTATTCCCAAAGAGACGAGTGCTACAAAGAAAATACGAAATTACAAACACAAGCAGGTCCACTGTGCACTGCTGAGATAGTACATGTAGCATTCCAGACAACCCAAAACACAAGAGAACCAACAACTCAAGTACTGATGTATATAAATAAAACTGTTCATATACAACTTCCTTATACAAAACCATATACAATATTACCCACATCTTAATAAGGTACAAAAACTCACATCTCACTCAAGTACAACAACACTCCCAAGTCTTCCACACTTCTTACAACCCGCAACTCCAACCAACTGAGTCAAGGGGCCTCCAACTAAAGGAACGAACCTGAAAAGTCAACGGTGGGTCACGTCAACGCGTGACCCAGTAGGAATTCCATATCTCAACTAGTCCTTACATGAAGTGTAGAAAGGGTGCACGTGAACAGGCAGAGTGTATGTCATGGCATAAACATATACTGTAGTAAAGGAAGTAACAACTATACTTATGAACATGTGATAGCGTGCACGTGCAACAGGTAAGGTGTACAACAATGATATACAACATAAAAGAACCATAGTAAAGAAACACAAGTAAGCAACGCATACATTTACCATTGCTACACGAGTAATAAGGATTAACAATTAATTCATTGGTTATCATTTTGGAACTCGGATAAATCGTAGAACGCTAGGGAGCCAGACTTCATCCAGGGTGGGTGAAAAGTGGTACCGCAACCAGCGACACGAGTACTGGAGGGGCCTCTCGTAACTCTCCGTACCCGAACGGAACAAGGTATGGGAGTGAGACAATCTCGGTTTTTCTGTCGGACAAACGGAGCAAACCATCAATTACCGTCATGGTGCATCACGAGTACACTAGCGGCCTCTCCAACCCTTTTCAACTCGCCCTTCCGGAAGTGATACAGCGGGTGAGAATTCATATCATCTGTCCGCTCCTTAACTCCTATAATTTACCCGTGTTTCCTCTAAACCCCATGTCACCCTCCTTTAAGATGACTTAGTCATTTTCATGAAATATGATAATTTCCATTTCTTTTCTTTCCAAAGTTCATCACATATTTGGGACATGCATCGCCTTGTGCATTCCCTTTCTCATTTCACATAATATACATGAAACATATAACCATATTCGCATCATCATTTTGCATGTGCTTAGAACATAAACCACATATCACCATGTAACAGAAATAATTAAGAACATTGATGGCAAGTTTAACCTCAAAAAGAGAGCTTAAAACAACATTCAAATCTTTCAGCTTGCTGGAAAAACAGAACAGTCAAATTAAGAAGCACATTTCTCCATAATTTTGTATCAAACATGCATATACAATATAAACGAAAGTAATATATATGGTTGTTCTGGATTCACCTATAAATTCTCATGCAGAAATATGAACTGGGTGATTTATGGTGAATTGTTTGGTGAGACCTGACGAATCTGTTTTTCAAACAGATTTTAAGAACTGTAAAGATTACTAGTTTAAGACATGTTACAGTTAGAATCTCAAAAATGTGCACGCAAGCCAAGTTGTAGAAAAAGTTATTATCTTTCCAACGAGACCAAGATCATCAATTTCTATGGAGTATACATGGACTGATCTACATTTTTCCAAACTATGTCCAGACTAGATGAAATTCCGACATGTTGTAAAGATAGAATTATTAATCCTAATTACAGCCTGAATTAACAAATATTCTAAACATGAAAGTTATAGGTAACAGTCAAATCTTTAGGCCATAAAAGTTTCAGAGCAAACTCAAGTCTAGATTAGAAGGACTAAGTAGAACAATCAGCATGTAAATATGTCCAGAATTGCTCACCGCACAAAACCACTAAAAACTCAGGATTGCTCACCGCACACAACCATACAAAACTCAGGATTGCTCACCGCACACAACCATACAAAACTCAGGATTGCTCAACACACACAACCATACAAACTCAGGATATATGAACGGTGCATGAGTTATCTTGGATAAATAAAGATGCAAGCTTTCTTATGAAACTAAACATGCAACTCTAATACTAGTTGAGATGGAAATCCTACCTTAGGGGTGATGAGAGATAAGGGGGTAACCCAAATCCCTATGGCTCCTCCTCCTTTAAACCCTTCTCTTCTCCTTTAATTCCTTCTTCTCCTTCACAAGCTCCCAGAATGAGCAACAGTATCCAAACGATGACAGGGATTCTACGGGGGTGTGCAGAGTGAGGGTGGCGTAGCCCTACGGGTGCTCAGTCTCCCTAATGTCTAAGATTGAGCAAGGGGAAGGGATGAATTCGGTCTGATCTTTGGGGAGAGAGTGAGTGAATGAAACCTTCTCTCTAATCCATAGAGTAGCCACCTCATCTCCCTAAAATCCTCTAAGCATGCCACCAAGCCTTGGGTTAGGTAAGGATCAAGGAGATATTGACACATCAAAGGGTGAGGTGTCACTTAGGTAAAATTAGGATTTTGTTTTTTTAGAAAAATAACTATATCCACTAAATACACATGCAATACTTAATACTCAATAAGACATTAGTATTCCAACCATATACTTTATTTAATAAAATCATATGTCATACGAAATTATTTAAAAATAATTTTTAGCTTGACAAAATTAAATAAAATACATTAGGACTCCCAAAAATTTATACGCACATATATACGTCCAAGAATGCGTATTAATACACGTATATGAATTTTGGGGTCATTACATCCTACCCACCTTAAAATAAAGTCCGTCCTCGGACTTTCCAACTCAGGGCATAGCTAAGGGTGAACATAGATATACAGGGTCAATCTACCCCAAACTTATATATACACACATTCATATATCAACACTTGTACCATTTCACATTACACTCATTCATGGTTTTGCACATACATATACATGCATCTCTATATATAGATATAGACATACGACCATATATGTCTCCCAGCATATATCCAAGCACACATATACATGTCATCACATAAAGTCTCATACAACAATATCAATACATACAGATACTCACCTAATGATATATCTATCCAAACACCGGTATAAGCGTATCCACTTACAGCCAGACATGCAACCATATACAACTTCCAGATATATATGTATGTATATATATCTGTATATATATGTATGTATATATATCTGTATATATATGTATGTATATATATCTGTATATATATATATGTATATATATGTGTATATATATATATATGTATATATATGTGTGTGTGTATATATATATATATCAAACATTCAACACTAATACACTTAAGGCATGCCCACTTGTGCCTGAGTGGAACAGAAAGATCCATACAGACAACACACCATATCTATATACATATATACCACATCATACAAATAGACAGCACACCATATCTATACACTGCCTAGAGCTCAATCAACTATATAGTTCTATAATACACACTCCTCATAGGTCACCATATATTAACATATATACGCATGCACCTCTATACTATGACATACAATCATGTATGTCTCCTAGTACCCATCCAACATTCACAGATGTATCATCACACAAGTTTTATCATATCAATATCTATACACATAGATAACCATACAAAACTATATTCATCCATATACAGGTGTAAGCGTTCCAGCTTACAACCATACATATATCATATACTCATCACATATATCAACACATAGAACTAATATTCTTAAGACATAGCCACACATACATGGGTGGAACTCAAAGATCCACACATGCTTCTGCACACTCTACATGTGCATACATCACATATAGTAAATAGCCACTACACAATACAACTATACACTACCTGCACCTCAATCAAGTATATAACCCACTTATACACAATACTCATAAGTCAACCATATATTAACACATATACTTCAAATACAATCACATAGTCATATAATCATTCATACATATACCATAGTCATATGTACATGAGTATATGATCTCATTATACTGACAAGCCATATTCAACACATATAGAGCTACAAATGTATAGGTACACATACATACACACATAGATATATACACACATTCTTACTCAGTCAACACTCTAGTGTCTACCCTCAGGGCTCTATACCTCATACTTCTGATATCTTGGCTCTATCTGAAGGCAGAACGCCTACCACCTTAAGACTAAACTACCTCTGGAACACTACACGCACTACCCTTACACAGCCACAGTGCGGAGACCTGCATGGGCCGCCACCTGTAACACCCCGCTCCCCAGGATACCCGATAAGTACGAATCCGTATCAGGTATTCCCAAACAGACGGATGCTACAAAGAAAATACGAAATTACAAACACAAGCAGTTCCACTGCGCACTGCTGAGATAGTACATGTAGCATTCCAGACAACCCAAAACATAAGAGAACCAACAACTCAAGTACTGATGTATATAAATAAAACTGTTCATATACAACTTCCTTATTCAAAACCATATACAATATTACCCACATCTCAATAAGGTACAAAAACTCACATCTCACTCAAGTACAACAACACTTCCAAATCTTCCACACTTCTTTCAACCCGCAACTCCAACCAACTGAGTCAAGGGGCCTCCAACTCAAGGAACCAACCTGAAAAGTCAACGGTTGGGCACGTCAACGCGTGACCCAGTAGGAATTCCATATCTCAACTAGTCCTTACATGAAGTGTAGAAAGGGTGCACGTGAACAGGCAGAGTGTATGTCATGGCATAAACATCTACTGTAGTAAAGGAAGTAACAACTATACTTATGAACATGTGAAAGCGTGCACGTGCAACAGGTAAGGTGTACAACAATGATATACAACATAAAAGAACCATTGTAAAGAAACATAAGTAAACAACGCATACATTTACCATTGCTACACGAGTAATAAGGATTAACAATTAATTCATTAGTTATCATTTTGGAACTCGGATAAATCGTAGAACGCTAAGAAGCCGGACTTCACCCAGGGTGAGTGAAAAGTGGTACCGCAACCAGCAACACGAGCACTGGAGGGGCCTCTCGTAACTCTCCGTACCTGAACGGAACAAGGTATGTGAGTGAGACAATCTCGGTTTTTCTGTCGGACAAACGGAGCAAACCATCAATTACCGTCATGGTGCATCACGAGTACACCAGCGGCCTCTCCAACCCTTTTCAACTCGCCCTTCCGGAAGTGATACAGCGTGTGAGAATTCATATTATCTGTCCGCTCCTTAACTCCTATAATTTACACGTGTTTCCCCTAAACCCCATGTCACCCTCCTTTAAGAGGACTTAGTCATTTTCATGAAACATGATACTTTCCATTTCTTTTCTTTTCAAAGTTCATCACATATTTGGGACATGCATCGTCTTGTGCATTCCCTTTCTCATTTCACATAATATACATGAAACATATAACCATATTCGCATCATCATTTTGCATGTGCCGAGAACATAAACCACATATCACCATGTAACAGAAATAATTAAGAACATTGATGGCAAGTTTAACCTCAAAAAGAGATCTTAAAACAACATTCAAATCTTTCAGCTTGCTGGAAAAACAGAACAGTCAGATTAAGAAACACATTTCTCCATAATTTTGTATCAAACATGCATATACAATATAAACGAAAGTTATATATATGGTTGTTCTGGATTCACCTATAAATTCTCATGCAGAAATATGAACTGGGTGATTTATGGTGAATTGTTTGGTGAGACCTGACGAATCTGTTTTTCAAACAGATTTTAAGAACTGTAAAGATTACTAGTTTAAGACATGTTACAGTTAGAATCTCAAAAATGTGCACGCAAGCCAAGTTGTAGAAAAAGTTATTATCTTTCCAACGAGACCAAGATCATCAATTTCTATGGAGTATACATGGACTGATCTACATTTTTCCTAACTATGTCCAGACTAGATGAAATTCCGACATGTTGTAAAGATAGAATTATTAATCCTAATTACAGCCTGAATTAACAAATATTCTAAACATGAAAGTTATAGGTAACAGTCAAATCTTTAGGCCATAAACATTTCAGAGCAAACTCAAGTCTAGATTAGAAGGACTAAGCAGAACAATCAGCATGTAAATCTGTCCAGAATTGCTCACCGCACAAAACCACTAAAAACTCGGGATTGCTCACCGCACACAACCATACAAAACTCAGGATTGCTCACCGCACACAACCATACAAAACTCAGGATTGCTCAACACACATAACCATACAAACTCAGGATATATGAACGGTGCATGAGTTATCTTGGATAAATAAAGATGCAAGCTTTCTTATGAAACTAAACATGCAACTCTAATACTAGTTGAGATGGAAATCCTACCTTAGGGGTGATGAGAGATAAGGGAGTAGCCCAAATCCCTATGGTTCCTCCTTCTTCAAACCCTTCTCTTCTCCTTTAATTCCTTCTTCTCCTTCACAAGCTCCCAGAATGAGCAACAGTATCCAAACGATGACAGGGATGCTACTGGGGTGTGCAGAGTGAGGGTGGCGTAGCCCTACGGGTGCTCAGTCTCCCTAATGTCTAAGATTGAGCAAGGGGAATGGATGAATTCGGTCTGATCTTTGGGGAGAGAGTGAGTGAATGAAACCTTCTGTCTAATCCATAGAGTAGCCACCTCATCTCCCTAAAATCCTCTAAGCATGCCACCAAGCCTTGGGTTATGTAAGGATCAAAGAGATATTGACACATCAAAGGGTGAGGTGTCACTTAGGTAAAATTAGGATTTTGTTTTTTTAGAAAAATAACTATATCCACTAAATACACATGCAATACTTAATACTCAATAAGACATTAGTATTCCAACCATATACTTTATTTAATAAAATCATATGTCATACGAAATTATTTAAAAATAATTTTTAGCTTGACAAAATTAAATAAAATACATTAGGACTCCCAAAAATTTATACGCACATATATATGTCCAAGAATGCGTATTAATACACGTATATGAATTTTGGGGTCATTACATTCTATGAAGAAGCTTCAAGTGAAGAAGATGGAGAAGATGATGGTAGTGATGATGATATCATGGAGCTTGTCAAGCAACTCAAAGCATTCTTAAAGGACAAGCAATATAAGTCTTTGTCAAAGTTCGTCTCTAAATCTAACAATACTCCTACTTGTTTCAATTGTATGGGTAAATGTCATCTTTCTACTGAATGCCCTTCCAAACCCTCCAAAGAATCTTACAAAGGGAACAAGAAGAAATTTTGGAAAGGGAAGTCCAAATACAAGAACAAGTAGAAGGGTCTTGTTGGTACCTTTGATGACTCAAGTGAGGACTCATCCAATGAAGAAGAAGAAGATCACAAGGAAGAGCTCACATGTGCTTCCCGCCATTCGATAACTTCTCTACAAGTGGAGATGAAGAGGAACAGATTCTCAACTTCAATGAAGAATGTTTCTTCTTGGCTATTGAGGAAGATTCATCATCAAGCTCTAGCGAGGAGTGCGAAAATAAGGATGATGAAGATGTGGATGAGCCAAAGCTACCATATGAGGAGCTTGAAATAACGCAATGAGGAGCTCTCCAAAGGGGTAAGTAAATTCATTAACGATTATTCTAAATTAAAAGCTAAATTTGTTGATGCTAAGAGAGGTTGCATGAATTAGAATCTACTAGTGCAAATGATGATGCTTTGCATATTTGTGACACTAGTGAGAGGGACACACTTTTATCTCAAGTTAAGGATTTGAGCATTTCAAATGAAAAAGTGGTTGATCAAAATCTTAACTTAAAGTCTCGCATTCAACAACTAACGTTGAAATGCGAAGAGGAATCCCAAAAGTTCATAAGCTTTATATATTCTAGGGATTCACTCCACGATTTATTGGAAAAATAACATCTGGCAAATCATAGAGGATGATTGGGTTATATTCCAAATGTGTACCCAAACCCACATCTATTTCTTCTTTTGGTGCAAAATCAAGACTTATTGTTAAAGCACCTAAGAAAAACTACCATGAATTATTGTACAGCAATAACCCTAACAAGAAGCATGTAAATCATAAGATGATGAGGAAGAATGAAAATTCTTCATTTTTTGCTAGGAAGCAAACCCCTCACTTTTCGCATGCCAATGAACTTTTTTTTCACTTATGCATGTCATATCCACCCCTCTTGCAAAGGCAAATCTATTGCTTAGGAAATCATTAAGTCTTTGAATTGCCACTAGGGTTAGTGTGCAAGAGAGTGATAATTATATCAACTTTTTGTAATGCCCTACCAGCTACTGCACAAGTACTAGAGGGGGGGCTGAATAGTACTTTAAAATAATAAGGAGTATAATTCCAAATTAAATTGCAAACAACTACCAAATCAATTTGCGGAAGATTAAATTGAATGACAACACAAAATTAACAATGCTAACAAACGAAGTTAATGGGTTCGGATCCACCCAAGTCTCCCCGACTTGTTCCCGGTGATCCTACGTCCCAACCACCCGGATCCCCTCCGGATACTTGAGTTAGAAACCCTAACTCAAGATTTCCACTATGAATATCTTGTGAAAAACCTTCACAAGATCAAATCATACATGCAATGGCAAAGTGAATCCCACAACCCGGGATCACAATCTTCACTCACAACCGAGAGAACCAATTAGCAATATTAAAGAGTTTAAATGAAATAAACAATCTTACCACAAAATCCTATACCTTGAGTTTTTCTTACCCAAATGGTGAAATGAAGGATTTGAGGAAGATGAAGTCACCAAGACCTAGCACCAAGGAAATGACCAGCAATCGGTGCCTAGGAATGAGTTGGAGACTTGGATCAAGCAATAGCTTGAAGAGCTCACCAAGAACAAGCTTCTCTCTAGATCTAGAAATGAGAGAGAATGGGTTTCTTGTGAGGAAGAGAGCTTTAGATTTGAGGGAGAATGGCTATCTCTTTAGAACTCAATGAATCTCTTAATGGCAGCTCTTACCTAGATAGAAATGACCTAGGTTCGTATTTATAGGGTCCCAAAAAAACAAGTTAGGTCATTCACCAACGGATAGAAATCTGTGAGACTTAGTCGGTCAAAGAACAATCACTGACCGACTAGTTCATCAACTAGTCGGTCAGTCAAACAACGTGGACCGACTAAGAGTAGATCTGAGAAGAGATAGAATTTCAGACCTAGAAATCTAGTCGGTCCAAGAAGACTGTCTGACCGACTAGTTTCACAACTAGTCGGTCAGCCAATAAACGTAGACCGACTAAGAGGCAAAATAACTTAGTCTGAATGCAAAGTGACTTAGTCGGTCCAAGAACAAAAGTTGACCGACTAGATTGTCAACTAGTCGGTCACCAAACCTTCTTAGACCGACTAACGGTAAACAGTAGCTTAGGAGAAATTTAGCATGAACAGTAAGTCACAACTAGTCGGTCAAAGAAGCATCACTGACCGACTAGTTCACAAACTAGTCGGTCGGTGAGTCAACGTAGACCGACTAACTGTAAACAGTAAAGTCCAAGAAATTAAGGAATCAAACTAGTCGGTCCAAGAACAGTTGCCGACCGACTAGATCACCATCTAGTCGGTCAGTACTTGTTCTTGTACCAACTAACATGCACATACAAATCCGAATTGAAGCGCGACGCTTCGAGGAAGATAGAATGAACTTGTGCAAGGATCCTAGAGCTACGAAATGAGCGTAATGAAGATAGAAACGTAAGATATACTTAAGGCTTAACATTCTATATATCGAAGCTAAAAGACTATAAATAAAACCTTAATAAACGGTCTTTGAGAGCTTCGATTGAATCTTCATATCTTCCAAAGCGTCGCAAGAGCTTCAACGAAGCTTTAGGCATGAATATGAGCTTTGGAAAGTGTTGAGATTTCGCTTTGAATGTTCTCATGAAATTGGCGACGATCTCCAATACTGCGCTCACAAATTGTTAGTTCATGGATTATTTATGTTTGCTCATCATCAAAACCAAATCCGGGGAGTCCAATATTCAACATTCTCCCCCTTTTTGGTGATGACAAACCAACATAAATAATAATCAAAAATAATAACTCAAATGTAAAATACTTACTCCCCCTGCATTGATGACATGTTAATTCCAAAATGAATATATATGAATTGCATCAATCAGACGAGTAAGATATATAATTAGAATCGATTTTTGAAATATCGGATTTTGAAAATCCTTATATGTATCTTAACTCCCCCTGAATCTAACATATCAAACTAGATTCTTGGAAATTGAATTAAATTTTCATTTGCGCTATTTATTATCATTATCTCTCCCCCTTTGGCATTATCCCAAAAATGGGGGGCATACAACGACAACAATTAGGAAATGTAAAATCCAACATCGGGAGTCGTAGACAAAGACAATGGACCAACTTGACACCAAGGGAATAAAAATGTGGAAATCAAATCAAGGTGTGCCAAAATGTCCATTATCACAAAAAGATCAAAAATCATCAAAAATACCAAATAATTATTCATTTCTTGAATAATGAAACATACTCTTCAATATTCAATATTCTTGGTTAATTTTGTGCATGGAAAACAATTCTATATAATTATAGAAATATAATCTATTTAACCAAGTTTTTAATCGTCGAGCAACGAATTCACATTTCAAATGCATTCAACGAATATATATATAAAATGAATGCACGACGAATAAAAGACAAAGTGAATGACGATGAACATATATATATGTAGAGACAACATGAGTACATCCAAAAAGATATCACATCGAATATATGAGGTACATCATATCAAGTGCTACATATCATCAAAAAGAAAAACATCATACATCATCGACATCATCAAAGTATATCAACATACATCAAAACAACATCATAACATAATATCCAACTCCGACATCCAGAAATCGCAAAAATACATCAAAACATCTCTCAAACCCCATCCTAACCCAAAATACTCTCACTAAGATATATCATCCAAAGCGAAGTGGAGAGTCCTCGAAACAAGCGATCACGAGGAGGTGGCAGGATCTGCAGTCTCCGTGGGTCCAGTCGAGGGAGTGGACTCAGGCTCTGCAGGGAGTAGAGGTGTCTCAACAGATGGAATCGTCGGGGCAGGAGTGGAGATCACAGCAACAGGCTCATCAACGGGAATCTCAACAGCAGCAGGGGTCTCGACAGAAGCAGAAGCAGCAGCAGTGTCAACAGCAGCAGGAGATACATGAGCAGGCTCGGAAACAGGGTCAGCAGCAGGCTCAGAAGGCTCTGGAACACCGGAAGTGGTGGCAACTCCAGGAGCAGAAGTGGAAGTACCAGCAGCAGCAGCAGTGGCCTCATCGCCACGGGCAAAGGAAGTGACAAGCTCGTCAATCTCCTCATCGTCCATCTCCTCGGCCTCAGAGACTGAAGGAGGAAGATCAATCCCCATCAGACGAGCCATACGGCAGACGACCTCCTCGGTACGAGCCAAACGTGACTCGTGCCGACGAAGAAGGCGTATGACATCGTCCAATGTAGCAGGACGAGAGGGGGCTGCAGCAGCGGACGGAGAAGCCTGAGAAGCAGATGCGGTAGACCTCTGCACGTGACGAAGTGCCGCTAGAGATTTCTTCACGGCCGTCGCGTTCAGAGGCGTACCCAAGGGACGCTCATCGTCCGGAGGGAGAGGGACTCGGAAATGACGGAATACGAGAGTCAACAGGCAAGGGTATGGAATGTGCGCAGACTTATTGGTCTTGCGTATACACTCGAAAGAATCCATCTTATCGAGTATCACGTGAGCCCAATTAATCTCGCACCCCAAGAAAAGAGCGTAGATCAATTTCAAGAACGGCTGGGATGGGAGTGAAGAGGATCCATACTTAGGGATGAGACATGACTTCAAAATCAGGTTAAGAACCCACGCATTCGGCTTGAAAGATTTCGATGGAACACCAATGAATGCGGAGGGGATAACCTGGAAAATCTCAGAAAGAATAGACTGATCCAAGGAAGAAATGTCGTCTACGGAAATGTCCGAAGGGAGGAGACCACACGATGAACAACCAAGAATCTCCCCCAAGATTTCTGCCATGAGAACTATAGGAGTTCCCAAGACAGTCGTCTCAATGGAGTGGCTGGCATCGTACTGGCCTCGAATACGATTGGCATAGAACAATTTCACGAGGCGAGGATACGGTTTGGGATTGGCCTTGGGGTCGTATCGGAGATAATCTAGAAGACCACTATAGGACAAAAGATCAGCAAGGCCGAGAAAATCAGAAAACTGAACGTAATGCTCTAACAACAGTGGACAGTGCTCTATACGGTTGTACGCTGCGAGACACTGAGGGTCATCGCGGCACAACGATATGTCTACACCACCGACTGGCATAGGAGCTTTACCCTTAGCCTTACGGGTCTTCGGAGGTGGAGTAGGTTCCCTAGTAGGCTCATCCTCTGGGATAAAATCAGTGTCGGAATCGGGAGGAGTAGCCGGAGACTGAAGAATAGGCTCTTTGGTCTTGGATTTGCGGGGTTTAGCTGTCGCAGTCCTAGGCTTCTTAGGAGGAGGCGATAATGGAGAGGCTTGGGTTGACTTAGCACGACGCTTAGGCTTCGGGGGATTCCTAGGGTCGGAAGGCCCTACGGTCATAGGAGAGGCCCCGGAAGAGGCGATGGGAATTCTCGTCTTAGCCATAGCACTACGAGCACAAGCAATCGATGATAAGATCAAAAACAACCTAGCACAAACCCTAGAAGCTAACACAAACCCTAGGATGAAAAAAAAATTAAATCCGAAACCCTAGAATACCTAGGAGGAGAAATCGAACCCTAGGGCAAGAAATCGACCTAGGAGAGGGAGAGAGATACCTAGGAGGTGGAGTCGACGGCGGCGGACGGCGGGGATGGCCTGAGATATGGCCGGAGACGACAGAATTTGAAGGGGCTCGATCGGGGTTTTGGGGTTTTCGGGCTTGAGCTGGAGAGAAGACCGACTAATAATGAAATTAGTCGAACAAAAATGAGTATAAGTCGGTCTGGAATCAAAAAGACATAACTGCCCTAACACACTTAGTCGGTCATAGTTCAAGCACTGACCGACTAGATTACGATCTAGTCGGTCGGTCAATGAGATTGAACCGACTAAGTCGAAACAGTGGCTCAGATGAATTTCTAGGGCAAGAATTAGTCGGTCGCAGTATATTCACTGACCGACTAGTTTTCAATCTAGTCGGTCGGTAAGTGCACTGTGACAGACTAACGAAAGAAAATGATAGGAGTTAGATATAGGCTTGATCTAGTCGGTCTGAGTTCATTTGCTGACCGACTAGATGAGCATCTAGTCGGTTGACAAGTGAACTGAAACCGACTAAAAGAGTCCAAAAATTGATAATTGATTTCTCTTCACAAACCACTTGGATGAAACATCATAACTCACTCATTAGTCATCTAAATTACCCCATAAAACGTCGAAATCTTAAATACGACATTGAAATACGATTTCGAGCAATAAATTCGAACAAATCACATAAAATTCCCAAAAATTCAATAAATCTAGCATGAATGAAATATCGCGAAATATAATAGCATGCAAGATAATTGAATGAAATATGAATCCTATATCTCGGATTCACCCATAATCCCCAATTCTCGACGCAACCGCACAAAGGAGTCCTCCTTTAGGGGTTTCGTGAAAATATCGGTGATTTGCTTTTGGGTTTCAACGTACACTAATATGATGTCCTTTTTAGCTACATGATCATCTAAGAAATGGTGTCGGACATCTATGTGTTTTGATCGGGAATGATGCACCGGATTCTTTGAAAGACAAATAGCACTTTGGTTATCCACCATGATAGGGCTAGTATCACAATGAATACCAAAATCCTTCAATGTGTGTCTCATCCAAAGAACCCGGGCACAAGCGGCACCGGCGGCAATATATTCCGCCTCGGTGGTTGAAAGTGATACCGAATTTTGCTTCTTGGAAAACCAAGAGACAAGAGAATTTCCTAGAAAATGGCAAGTGACACTAGTACTTTTCCTGTCGGATTTGCATCCCGCATAATCAGCGTCACTATATGAGACTAACTCATGTGTGCTAGATTTCGGATAAAGTAATCCAAAATCTAAAGTGTAACTTAGATAACGGAAAATACGCTTTACCGCTACTAAGTGAGAATCCTTAGGTTGAGACTGATAACGAGCACATATACATACGGCAAACATAATATCGGGCCTACTCGCGGTAAGATAAAGTAAACTACCTATCATACCTCGATATAGACGAATGTCTACATCTTTTCCGCCCGTATCTTTATCAAGATGCGTTGTAGTGCTCATAGGAGTCTTTTTCCCGGAGGCATTCTCCATTCCAAATCGCTTTAGCAACTCCACCGTGTACTTTGTTTGGTGGATGAAGATTGCATCGTTCAATTGGCGAATTTGGAGACCTAAGAAATATTTGAGTTCGCCCATGTGGCTCATCTCAAATTGTTCCTTCATAACATTAGAAAACTCTTCGCAAAGAGCAAAGTTAGTAGCACCGAAAATGATATCATCAACATAAATTTGAACTAATAAAATATCATTATTCGCATGCTTAATAAAAAGTGTTGAATCGGCTTCACCCATTTTAAAATTCAAATCCAAAAGAAAATTCTTTAGGCGATCATACCAAGCTCGAGGAGCTTGTCTCAACCCATAAAGAGCTTTCTTTAGTTTAAAAACATGATTTGGAAATTTTTCATTTATGAAGCCCGGAGGTTGAGAAACGTAAACTTCCTCAACGACATCTCCGTTTAAAAATGCACTTTTAACATCCATTTGAAATAATTTAAAATTCTTATGGCATGCAAAAGACAATAATAATCTAATTGATTCTAATCTAGCTACCGGAGCGAAGGATTCTTCGAAATCGATACCTTCCTCTTGTCGATAGCCTTGAGCTACTAACCGAGCTTTGTTCCGGACGACGACTTGATTTTCGTCGGTTTTGTTCTTGAAGATCCACTTTGTCCCTATGATGGTGTGGTTCTTCGATGGCAAAGGAACAAGCTCCCATACCTCATTCCTCTCGAATTGAATGAGCTCCTCCTCCATGGCTAAGATCCAAGCGCTATCTTCGCATGCTTCATTAATATTCTTTGGCTCTATCGATGAGGCAAAGGCACAATTTGCGAAGTGGTGAACTTGCGATCTCGTCTTGACACTATCATAGATATTGCCAATGACTTGCTCATGGGGATGGTCACGAACCGAATGAAGCCGTTTGGGAATACCTTGATCACTAGGAACATTCTCAACAACTTCATTAGTTGGGTTAGTCTCAATAGAATCAATAGAATCATTAGACTTAGAATTATCAAACGAATCACATAAAACATCCAAAGAATCATTATCATTTGAAATTCTAGTTGGAACAAATCCTTCATTAAATGAGACATGAAGCGACTCCTCGATCGTTGAGGTTCGTTTGTTGAATATCCGGTAGGCTTTGCTACGCGTAGAATATCCAACAAAAATCCCTTCATCGGATCTTGGATCGAATTTGTCCAAACTACCATATGTGTTCTTAATAAAACATTTTGAACCAAAAACACGAAAATGTTTAACTTGAGGCAACCTACCAAACAACAATTCATAACAAGTTTGTTTAGTGCCGGGCCTCAAAAGTATTCTATTAAACACATAGCAAGCGGTGTGTACCGCTTCCGCCCAAAATTGATGGCCAAGTTGGCTATCATCAAGCATAGTGCGAGCACACTCCACTAGCGTCCTATTCTTTCTCTCAACTACACCATTTTGAGGAGGTGCACGAGGGAAAGAGAAGGTGTGAGTAATACCAACTTCATCACAAAATGTCTCAAAAGACTCATTCTTAAATTCACCTCCATGATCACTACGAATAGTGACAATGGTGGTTCCTAAGAGATTTTGTACTTTCTTAACAAAAATTGTGAAGTTTTCAAAAGCTTCATTTTTATTACACAATGAAAATACCCAAGTAAATCTTGAATAGTCATCTACGATGACAAGTCCATACCTTGCATTTCCTAAGGAAGCTACTCTAGTTGGCCCAAATAAGTCTAGATGTAATAGCTCTAGTGGCCGTTTAGTAGAGATGCTTTTCTTAGGTTTAAATGAAGATTTAGGAAGCTTGCCACGTTGACAACAATCACAAAAACTTTTCTTTTGAAAAACAAGCTTCGGAAAACCTTTAATAGAATTTAATTTCGAAAGCTTATAAAGTGTTCCAAAGTTCACATGTCCAAAGCGTCGATGCCATACGTGTTGTTCACTTGTGTTGGCAACGAGACATTGTTCATATGACTTAGGAAGATCCAAAATATAAATGTCTTTATGACGAGTTCCGGAAAATAATAATTTATCATTATCTTTTCTTAAAATATGACACAATCCTTTCGCAAAACTAACTTTGTAACCTTTGTCACAAAGTTGGCTTATTGAAATAAGATTATGATTTAAACCACTAACAAGATAAACATCACTAATTAAGGGTTTAGAGGGGTTACCGACTTTACCAACACCTATGATGGTTCCGCTCTCGTTGCCTCCAAATACGACGCGGTTTCCATTCGCAATGGGAACCACTCCGGAGAGCAATTGAGCGTCACCCGTCATGTGTTTTGAACACCCGCTATCGAGTATCCAATTCCCTTTGGAGCTAAATTTAAATTTATTGCTCCTCTTCTTTTTCTTTTCCTTGAGTACCTAAAGATAGAAACTTTCATATCATGGTACCCAAGGTCATTGGGTCCAAGGGATTAGACCTTTGGAGGCCAAGTCCAATTGGACTTAGACTTCCCCACATAATTCTTACTATGCACAACATCCGAAAAATAAGCATTCATATACATTTGTTTTTCGTCCATGCTTGTGTCCTTTGGGCTCCAAATAGTGAAAATTTTGGGAGCCATCATCCTATTGGGTGCATGCATGCGACGTTGATTTCTACGTGATGCATGTTGTGGATAGGCATACGGGACATGATGGAATGGTGCACGACGAGAATTATTCATATGATGCGGTGGGTGAACATATGCATGTGTGGGAACACGTGCGTGAGGGTGTCTCACACGGTGTGCACGTGCCCGAGAATGTGTTGCATAAAAATCATCATATGTGTGAGATGGTGGAGTAGGACGTGTGTTCCTACGTGGCATGGTATTGGTGTACATATAAGCATGCCCCTTCTTTGGAGGTCCACCCAAAGTGGGTTTCTTTCCAAAAGAGGGCGTGGACGAGGTGGAAGCACCATTGGTAGATGAACTACCAATAGAGTGTTTGCTACCACTCGTAGAGTCACCGGAAGTTGGCCTAACAAAAGTAGTGGCCGCTTTGGATGGACATCCCATCGTGTACCCCAAACCAATGTGGTGATTGGCCGGAAGTAAGTCACTTAGGATTTTATCCAAATGGTCCTTACCTTTGTTGAATTTGTTAATTCGGCCCAATGTGTTCTCATATTTCTCTTTGAGAGAACGCATAGAAGTATCCAAATTGGATACTTGCGATGTGAGCACATAAACACGAGATTTAAGATTCTCGTTCTCAATACTCAAAGTCGAGTTTTGAGAAGTTAAATCCGCTATCTCATGTTCTTCCGCATCCTCAATGCTAACATGTTCAAGTTTAGATTTGAGATTCACAATCTCATTTCTTAACTCTTCAACAACGGTGTCGTTGTTGGTGATGATATTCTTAGGCGATGTTTGAATGCTAGCTAGGTCATCTTTTACCTTAGTATATCTATTTACTAACTTAGTGTATTTTGACCAAAGTTGAGAGTTAGCATTTCTAAGATCATCCATCGTTACCTCATCGCTTTCGTCATCACTATCATCGGAAGAGGAGGATCCTTGATCGTGCTCCTCTCTTGCCATGAAACACATGTGCGCTTGCTCCACGTGCTCATCGTCCGACTCTCCGCTTGAGGAATCCTCGGAGTCGGTGAATGTTGTTCCGACAAGTCCCTTTTTGTACCCCTTTTTGTACTTCTTTGACTTGTCGAACTTCGGCGCCTTCCACTTCTCCTTTTGCTTATTTTGAGGACAATCCGCTTTGATGTGTCCTGGCTTATTGCATTTAAAGCACAAAGGTGGAGAGGCGTTAGTAGAAGTAAACTTAGATTTTTGTTTGAAGTTACCCTTTCGGAAGAAGCGATTGAACTTCTTTGCCATGAGTGCAATGGATTCCATGTCCATTTCTTCTTCCGAGTCCTCATCATCGGTAGAGGTGGATGAAGCCGCCTTGAATGCAATCGCCTTTTTCTTAGGCGCATCTAGGTTCAAATAGGACTTCATCTTTTCTTGTAACTTCACCTTGCTATCTTTGCGTACCTCGTATGACATCAAAGTACCCATTAGTTGAACTACGGTATATTTGTTCATGTCATTACCTTCCTCGATGGCGAAGGTACGGTTTTCCCAAGAAGAGGGAAGTCCTTCAATAAGCTTTGAGCACTTCTCCTTTTGAGTGTAGGACTTGCCGAGGGCCTCTAACTCGTTTATTATGTCAACAAAACGAGCGTAATATTCTTTCATCTTCTCGCCCTGTTGCATATGAAACATTTCGTAATCTTTGTTTACGACTACGAGTTTAGAGTCTCTTACCCGACTCGTCCCTTCATGAAGAATGAGGAGGGAGTTCCAAATTTGATATGCACTCTTACATGTGCATATCTTATTGAAATCCTCGGGCTCCAATGCACATTGCAAGGCGTTCATTGCCTTGGCATTGCTTACCTCCGCGGCGACCTCCGCGGTAGTCCATTTCTCAAAGTCTTCTTCTTTGGGTTCGATGTATTCCTTCATTGTAGTCCTCCATAAGGATGCACTCCGGAGGAAATTCTCCATCCGGCACTTCCAGTACCCGTAGTTGGTACCGTTGAAGAATGGAGGCCTCGTAGAGGAATGTCCTTCCATCACCGAAGATGCTCCTTCACGGTTCCTGAAGGTGTCATAGTTGGAAGGTGGAGGCACGGTCTTGTTGTCGTTGGCAGACATAGCTGAGTATCTGGCTCTGATACCAAATGTAATGCCCTACCAGCTACTGCACAAGTACTAGAGGGGGGGTGAATAGTACTTTAAAATAATAAGGAGTATAATTCCAAATTAAATTGCAAACAACTACCAAATCAATTTGCGGAAGCTTAAATTGAATGACAACACAAAATTAACAATGCTAACAAACGAAGTTAATGGGTTCGGATCCACCCAAGTCTCCCTGACTTGTTCCCGGTGATCCTACGTCCCAACCACCCGGATCCCCTCCGGATACTTGAGTTAGAAACCCTAACTCAAGATTTCCACTATGAATATCTTGTGAAAAACCTTCACAAGATCAAATCATACATGCAATGGCAAAGTGAATCCCACAACTCGGGATCACAATCTTCTCTCACAACCGAGAGAACCAATTAGCAATATTAAAGAGTTTAAATGAAATAAACAATCTTACCACAAAATCCTATACCTTGAGTTTTTCTTACCCAAATGGTGAAATGAAGGATTTGAGGAAGATGAAGTCACCAAGACCTAGCACCAAGGAAATGACCAGCAATCGGTGCCTAGGAATGAGTTGGAGACTTGGATCAAGCAATAGCTTGAAGAGCTCACCAAGAACAAGCTTCTCTCTAGATCTAGAAATGAGAGAGAATGGGTTTCTTGTGAGGAAGAGAGCTTTAGATTTGAGGGAGAATGGTTATCTCTTTAGAACTCAATGAATCTCTTAATGGCAGCTCTTACCTAGATAGAAATGACCTAGGTTCGTATTTATAGGGTCCCAAAAAAACAAGTTAGGTCATTCACCAACGGATAGAAATCTGTGAGACTTAGTCGGTCAAAGAACAATCACTGACCGACTAGTTCATCAACTAGTCGGTCAGTCAAACAACGTGGACCGACTAAGAGTAGATCTGAGAAGAGATAGAATTTCAGACCTAGAAATCTAGTCGGTCCAAGAAGACTGTCTGACCGACTAGTTTCACAACTAGTCGGTCAGCCAATAAACGTAGACCGACTAAGAGGCAAAATAACTTAGTCTGAATGCAAAGTGACTTAGTCGGTCCAAAAACAAAAGTTGACCGACTAGATTGTCAACTAGTCGGTCACCAAACCTTCTTAGACCGACTAACGGTAAACAGTAGCTTAGGAGAAATTTAGCATGAACAGTAAGTCACAACTAGTCGGTCAAAGAAGCATCACTGACCGACTAGTTCACAAACTAGTCGGTCGGTGAGTCAACGTAGACCGACTAACTGTAAACAGTAAAGTCCAAGAAATTAAGGAATCAAACTAGTCGGTCCAGGAACAGTTGCCGACCGACTAGATCACCATCTAGTCGGTCAGTACTTGTTCTTGTACCAACTAACATGCACATACAAATCCGAATTGAAGCGCGACGCTTCGAGGAAGATAGAATGAACTTGTGCAAGGATCCTAGAGCTACGAAATGAGCGTAATGAAGATAGAAACGTAAGATATACTCAAGGCTTAACATTCTATATATCGAAGTTAAAAGACTATAAATAAAACCTTAATAAACGGTCTTTGAGAGCTTCGATTGAATCTTCATATCTTCCAAAGCGTCGCAAGAGCTTCAACGAAGCTTTAGGCATGAATATGAGCTTTGGAAAGTGTTGAGATGTCGCTTTGAATGTTCTCGTGAAATTGGCGACGATCTCCAATACTGCGCTCACAAATTGTTAGTTCATGGATTATTTATGTTTGCTCATCATCAAAACCAAATCCGGGGAGTCTAATATTCAACACTTTTTAGTTAGGGATGTTGTCACGCGCTGCTTCCCAAGTACGGAAGGCGAGCCGTGAAAAGGTCCGCTCAGACTTGGAGCTGTGAAGCTGCAGTCTGATAAGCGTCTGTGTATGATACCAATAGCAGATTCTTGCAAATGCGACGAAACAACAACAATATTAAATGAAAAGCAGACATAAAAATATCCACCACCAACATCCAACAATTATTCCAAACATCACAGAGAAAGTCACAAAGTACAAAGTCTGAATAAAGGCCTAAAGTATGGCCGAAACATAAAGCAGAGGGATAGGTACTACGCACCAAACCCTAACAGCAACTACTAAAGTAGCAACAACTAAAAGAAGTCTCCAGGCGAAACTAGGACTGGTCACCAGTGTCCTCAAACTCAGTCTCTGCAGGGACCTCGAACTCAAAGTCTGCGAACTGCTCGCCCCCTGTAACTGACTCTGTCTCTAAACCTGACATGTGACACCCAAAGAGAAGAGTGCACATGTCAGCAAAAGTCTCCCAAACGAAAACAGAGGACTTTTTTGCAAGGTACAAATAAAAGTAGAGCGACTAACCGTTCTAATATAATGAAATGGCATGACATTAAAAGTATGCAACAATTAAAATGACATGATGAAACAAGAATGCACATCGTAGCAGAAACTACGAAAACACCATTTCACGATTCACGAATCACTGATTTATCACTTTGTGCATAGGGTTTACGCCTTTTGGCTGAAGTGGCTGTACGTGCACACTTCCACGCTCAAGTGATCACTTAACCCTACCCATCCACGTGTATCGAGCGTTTTTTTCCCAACTACGATGTGCTCGCTTCTGGATCACGAGCCAGGAAGTTACTGGCATAGGGTTGTGCCCGCAAAGCAGGTGCCTAGCCTCAATAGTTACAATTATTGTAGCGTGTGCTACGCAATCACGATGAAGTAATTTGATGCATGACATGACATGGCAATGAGCAGTTAAAAGTGTGTACCGTTAATTGAAAGTAAACGTGACAGGCAGCATGAAATGATAGCATGGTGAAGGTATCGGATCAAGCTTTGTTGTCAAGCTAGATCTAGTAAGGGCGTCTAGGCGACCATCATTTCATCGCCTAGTCTCTTTTACGCTACTACACAAATTGGCCTAAAATATGGCCTAAATAATTACTGGCAAGTGTCACTTTCCTGTTTCCGGTGGTATTGGTTGTTGTGGGTTCGACTGGACGGGTACTACGTGTTGGTACTTCCGGTTCTATATTTTGGTTAAACAAATCACCGAATTAGATTTATTGGGAGATATTCAAAATATTAAGTTAATCCGTAAAGTGGGTTCGTCTAATTTTATTGAGCTCCCATGCTAGGGTGATATGTATATCATGTATTCCACTAACATGATACGCCTTATTTTATACTAGTATTATCACCCTAACATTATTTAATCATACTAACACGGTGAAATCAAATTAACATTTAAACTAACTAATATTTGTAGGGATCGTCTAACCCTTGCAATACTAACAATACACACTAGGGGGGTGAATAGTGTAATGGCAATAAAATTGTCCAATTAAAATTTAACTTGCAAATGCGGAATTATAAATGCAAGAGGAATTAAAAGGCACAATCAATTCAAACACAAACATAAAGATTTACCCTGGTTCCCCAAACATGGGTACATCCAGCCACACCAATATTCATTATATTCCCACACAGAGAAGTGAATACAAATCTTACAAGGAGATACCCCACAAAGAGGATTTATGCCCTACACAAGGACCCAACCAATCCTACACGAGGATCAAGACTCCAACACAGAGAATCACTAACTTCCACTCAGAGAATTAGGGTTAGCCCTACACTAGGACACTAAACTCCCACAAAGAGAGTTACTCCCACAAAGAGATTTATTCCCACAAAGAGAATATCCTAAGTCCCACAAAGAGACAACCTCCCACAAAGAGAGAACGATCTAATTCCTACAAAGAGAATTAGAGACACAAATTACACCAAGTAAAATAAATACTCTTACCTATGCCTTGAGATGCTTACTCATGAATGAATGTAAGGAATAGAAGAGGATCTCCCAATGTTGAGATATGCTTGAGAGCACTTGGATGATTTTCCTTGAGCTGGACTTCAATGCATGAAGAGGAATGAATGCTCAACAGAGGGAAATGAGGGAGTTTGAGAGTGGCTTATAGATCTCTTGAGATATTCAATAGCATCAAGAAGTATAAGTGATATCAGCCCACTCATATATATATATATATATATATATATATATATATATATATATATATATATATATATATATATATGAACCCTATATCAAACCCCAAAACCCAAGAAAACAGCCAAAGAAAGAATTCTGCAACGGCTATAAACTGGGCGAAAACGACAGGAACAGTCGACTGATGACCAAAAGACAGTCGACTAATCAACGGCTAGAAAATATCCAATGGCTATAATCTGAGCCAGGACAGTCGACTGACGAAGACAATACAGTCGATTGACAAACAGGACAGGCGCCTGTTAATCCTTCAGCAGACGACTGCTGCAGGGGATGGATCGAAACAGAGAGCTGCACTCTTTCTCCAGAAGACCATACAGGCGACTGATGTTAATACTATAGTCGACTATCAAATAGTCTGGCGACTGTACATTCTTCATCAGTCGTCTGCTGTATAATATGGAGAGAAGACAGAGAGATGCAGAGATTTCACTTACGCTAGACAGGTGACTGTTGGCCAAGTTCCAGGCGACTGTAAACTGATCGACAGACGACTGTGCGTAAAGCTCAAGTTTGAGTCAATTGAAATGTTGACTTGAGCTGTGCAAATCAGGCGACTGTAGAAGGATCTACATGCGACTGGAAATCACCCAGTCGACTGTGTTTCCCTTATCAGGCGACTGATGGAAAGCCAAAAACTCCAAATGAGTCTTTGGTCAGAGTGAACCTATTAGGTTGGATTCTAAGATAGTCCTTGAGTCCAAACTTTGGCCCTTCTCCACTTGATGTCCATCCTTACACCAAGTGATTAGTCTCCAAGAAAGATATTCTAGGAAATAAACTGAGAGACTAAAACATGAGATTCATTAGCAACAACATAATGTTGTGATCATCATCAAAATAAGTTTGGTATGAAACACCAATACTCAACAATCTCCCCCTTTTTGATGATGACACACATTATGTAAATCATAAAGAATTAAAGCACAATGTTAATGATCTCCCCCTACTTATATACACCAAATAAACAATGAGCTACACAAAGGTAAATACTCATAATACCAACTAAGATCATGGTGACATATAATAGGCATGGATTACATAAACCAATTGTAAACCAATTGTAAAAGACAATTATCATGCAAACATGCAAGGTTTATCTAATCCCATATATCTCTCCCCATAGATATATCTCTCCCCATATGCATATGAATATATCTCCCCATATATATTTACATAATGCATATATCTCTCCCCCTTGATATCGTCAAAAAGGTGGACATCAAATATATCCCCCTTTGTCATCTTAACCAATATGTGACAATATGCAAGAACGAAAGAGATGTATGATACCAAATTGAAAATTTTAGTGGGTATTAATTCACTATCACATGCTCCCCCTAGATCATAGAAATAGTCAACTTTTGACTTCTAGGATCTAATACCAATTATACAATAAATGGAGCCATGGGTCTAAAGTGTATCAAAGCAATAGATATGGACAAATCAAGCTTCAATGATACACAATGATAATGCCAAAAGAGTTATACCATGAAACAACTTGGCAATATCAAAGAGGTTTAGTTTGCGACCAAAAACCCAATTGTAAATAAGGATCGCAAATAACCTCCGAAATGAGAGTTAAAATATGTCTTAAAATAATTTAAACATATAACATATTAACTCCCCCATTGACATACACATGGATCAAACAAAATGCATGCATGTCAATAAACCCCAAGATTCCCATTTTGATGAAAAATGCATACATTTGAAAGTATTTTCAAAATCATGAAACACACACAACCAATGGGTATGCAAAAATATAGCATTAAGCACAATACCCATGAAATATGCAAATGTGTGTGGGGAACCCAACACATTAGGTAACCAAACCCAAGAGGAGTTTGACTTCCTAACGTAATCACAGAAGGTGATCACATCCCTAACTAGAGAGTTGATGTAACTATCTCTCTCTTGCACACTAATCTTAGTGGGAATCCATAATCTCAAGGATTTCCTAGGCAATGGTTTTGCCTTTGCAAGAGGGATGGATGTGGCATGCTTAGGTGTAGAAACAAATTTCTTAGCATGCAAAGAGTGAGGATTTTGCTTCTTAGCAAAAAATAAAGATTTTTCATTCTTCCTCATTACCTCGTGAACTACATGCTTCTTGTTGGTGTTCTTGTTATACAAGAAAGCATGGTGATTCTTCTTAGGTGCTTTAGCAATATTTCTTGTATTTGCACCATAAGAGGAATTAAAGGTGGGTTTGGGAACCACATTTTGAATATAACCCAAACCTCCTCTATGATTTGTCGGATGTTGTTTTTCCAACAAATCGTGGAGTGAATCCCTAGAATACACAAAGCTTATGAGCTTCCGGGATTCCTCTTCACATTTCAACGTAAGTTGTTGAATGTGAGCATCTAAGCTAAGGTTTTGATCAACAAGTTTTTCATTTGAAAGGCTCAATTCCTTAACTTGAGAGAGAAGTGTATCTCTCTCACAAGTGTCATAGACATGCTTTTCATCATGAATTACACTTGCAATTTCTAGTTCATGCAATCTACTCTTAGCAATCTTATATTTTGCTTTTAATCTATTGTAAGAGTTGATGCACTTACTAGCCTTTTCGGAGACCAAGTCGAAGTTGTTCTTGAGCTCCTCATATGAGATATTTTCTACCTCGATCTCAACCTCATCATGATCCTTGCTAGAGCTTGATGATGACTTCTCCTCCATAGCCATGAGGCACGAATCCTCATAGGAATTGTATGCGTCGAGCCAAGCATCCAACTCTTCTTCATTTAATCCGGAGGGGATTGGTGTAGGACCATCAATGGCTGCAAAGCATGCGTGAGCATACTCCTTTGTATCCTCTTCTTCGTTACTCGAAGTGTCCTCACTCGAATCATCAAAGGTCCCGACAAGTCCCTTCTTTTGGTTCTTGGACTTGGACTTTCCTTTCCAATGCTTCTTCCCTTTACCCTTGTAAGTTTCTTTGTTGGGTTTGGAAGGGCATTCGGTGGACAAGTGACCTTTTTCACTGCAAGTATAACAAGTAGGAACCTTGTTAGAATTGGAGGCAAACTTTGACAAAGACTTACCTTGCTTGCATTTGAGAAATGCTTTGAATTGCTTGGCAAGCTCCTCAATTTCTTCTCCACTTGCATCTTCTTGCTCATCTTCTTCACTAGGAGCTTCTCGATGGAATTTCTTCCTCCATTTGATTGGCTCCTCCTTGGAATGGAATACAACCCCCTTTTGCTTCTCTAGCTTCTCGGGCTTTGTTGGTTGAATCTCATTCTTGTGTTGAAACTTCACTTCATACGCCATGAGATTACCAATGCACTCCTCAACGGTATATTTGGACGTGTCATATGACTCCAAAATTACGTTGGCCTTTGACTCCCAACAAGGTGTGAGAGATTCAAGGATCTTCTCTACACGATCCTCTTGGGAAATCGTCTTCCCGAGTCCCTTCAAAGCGTTCACGATATCAGTGAACATCTCTGAAATGCTTTCGCCTTCCTGCATCTTAAACATTTCAAATTTAGATCTAAACACAGTTTGTTTAGATTTCTTTACCTTCGTAGTCCCTTCATGACAAATCTCCAAGGTATGCCAAATATCGTTGGCCGTTTTGCACATGGAGATGCGATTGAACTCATTTGCTGAGAGAGCGCAATGTAATGCATTCATAGCTCTCGCATTGAACTTGATCAAGTCCTTCTCCGCCTTTGTCCTTGAAGCCGCAGGAGTAGTGGGCTTCTAAAATGGCACCTTCGTGATGTCGCATAGGTCTTGACCCTCCATGTAGATCATCATTCTAATCTTCCAACTTGGGTAGTTGGTTCCGTTGAAGAGCGGGGGTCGAACGGTTGAGTGACCTTCTTCATGAGACGCGGATGTTGCGTTGAATGCCATCGTTGCAGTATGCTATAACCTTGCTCTGATACCAATTGTAGGGATCATCTAACCCTTGCAATACTAACAACACACACTAGAGGAGGGTGAATAGTGTAATGGCAATAAAATTGTCCAATTAAAATTTAACTTGCAAATGCGGAATTATAAATGCAAGCGGAATTAAAAGGCACAATCAATTCAAACGCAAACACAAAGATTTATCCTGGTTCCCCAAACATGGGTACATCCAGCCACACCAATATTCACTATATTTCCACACAGAGAAGTGAATACAAATCTCACAAGGAGATACCCTACAAAGAGGATTTATGCCCTACACAAGGACCCAACCAATCCTACACGAGGATCAAGACTCCCACACAGAGAATCACTATCTCCCACTCAGAGAATTAGGGTTAGCCCTACACTAGGACACTAAACTCCCACAAAGAGAGTTACTCCCACAAAGAGATTTATTCCCACTAAGAGAATATCCTAAGTCCCACAAAGAGACAACCTCCCACAAAGAGAATTAGAGACACAAATTACACCAAGTAAAATAAATATTCTTACTTATACCATGAGATGCTTACTCATGAATGAATGCAAGGCATGGAAGAGGATCTCCAAGTGTTGAGATATGCTTGAGAGCACTTGGATGATTTCCCTTGAGCTGGACTTCAATGCATGAAGAGGAATGAATGCTCAATAGAGGGAAATGAGGGAGTTTGAGAGTGGCTTATAGATCTCTTGAGATATTCAATAGCATCAAGAAGTATAAGAGATATCAGCCCACTCATATATATAAGAACCCTATATCAAACTCCAAAACCCAAGAAAACGGCCAAAGAAAGAATTCTGCAACGGCTAGAAACTGGGTGAAAACGACAGGAACAGTCGACTGATGACCAAAAGACAGTCGACTGATCAACGGCTAGAAAATATCCAACGGCTATAATCTGAGCCAGGACAGTCGACTGACGAAGACAATACAGTCGACTGACAAACAGGACAGGCGCATGTTAATCCTTCAGCAGACGACTGCTGCAGGGGATGGATCGAAACAGAGAGCTGTACTCTTTCTCCAGAAGACCATACAGGGGCCTGTTGTTAATGCTACAGTCGACTGTCAAATAGTCTGGCGACTGTACATTCTTCATCAGTCGTCTGCTGTATAATATGGAGAGAAGACAGAGAGATGCAGAGATTTCACTTACGCTAGACAGGCGACTGTTGGCCAAGTTCCAGGCGACTGTAAGTATACATGCGACTGTAAACTGATTGACAGACGACTGTGCGTAAAGCTCAAGTTTGAGTCAATTGAAATGTTGAATTGAGCTGTGCAAATCAGGCGATTGTAGAAGGATCTACATGCGACTGGAAATCACGCAGTTGACTGTGTTTCCCTCATCAGGCGACTGATGGAAAGCCAGAAACTCCAAATGAGTCTTTGGACTGAGTGAACCTATTAGGTTGGATTCTAAGATAATCGTAAGGCTCACTAAGATGGTTAAATGCATATGCATGATAAGTAAGCCATCTAACAAGGCATTACAATAACCTAGACTCAAAAGAGAGAGAAAGCAATAAAGTAAATTACATGGATTACAATGCTTTTCTTAGAGTCTTAGTCTTCAATCTTGATGCCTTGATTGCTCTCCACCATCTCCAAGCTTTGGCACTGCTTGAGTCCACACTTTGGCCCTTCTCCACTTGATGTCCATCCTTACACTAAGTGATTAATCTCCAAGAAAGATATTCAAGGAAATAAACTGAGAGACTAAAACATGAGATTCATTAGCAACAACATAATGTTGTGATCATCATCAAAATAAGATTGGTATGAATCACCAATACTCAACAATATTAACCACCAATTAATTAACTAAGCTAATATTAGTTAGTGATAGGGTTATTAGCATGTTAACATTACATTGAAGGGGGTACATCCACTATACCTACTATCACACAATAATACCCTCATACACAAATATATAAAACTCCTTTACCCCCCTCTCTCTTATTTAATAAACCCCTATCTTTCAGTCACTAATGCTGTCACACTCTCGCTTTCATTATCTTTCTCTCTCTCAGCTTCTCTTTCTTATTCTCTCATTCTGTCTTCGTTTCTTTATTTCTTTCATTTTTTTTGTGTTCTCAAATGTTTGCAAGAAGGGGACTCAAGGGGGAAACGTTGGGCACTCTCACCTTCGTGCGAGGAGGGAGGGGGTCACGCACGGCGGCTCCTGGGCGACGGGGGTGGTTTCCGGCGCGTCTCCGGCGACCTAGGGCGAGAGGCCGACGGTTGGGCAGGGCAGCGGCAAGGGCTGGGGTTCCAGGCGGTGGCCTGGCAGGATCCGGCGATGTATTGGCACGCGCAGGTGGTCGGGAGGTGGAGGCCGGCCTAGGGGAGAGGGAGAAGATCAGTTGCTTATTTGCTTTGAGATCTGATGTTGTTTGGGTTGAATCAAAAGCTGTTTTGGATCTGAAATGGGTTTGGTTTCTGTAAGAATTTGTGTTTCAGATTTCTCCTCGTATCAAGATTTCTGATTTGGATTTTTGGTTGACTGTTTGTTGGAGGCTGAAATGATTTTGGGGGGTTGATTTGTTGAACTTGGTTTGGGTTTGGGTTTGGCTTGGAGAATTTTGCAAGGAGGAAGAGGGTTTACAGAGATGTTTGCTGGTTGGGTTTGTTTTGCAGGAGAAGAGACGTTTCCCCTGCTGTTGAAATACAACAGTGAAGGGGAACAGATTGATGGAAGGAAGGGCTGGAGGTGGGGGAAAGATTCAATTCAGTGTCGGATCTGAACTGTCCAAACGGTGGAATCAATAGGGTAGGTTAATTAGCAACTTAATTAAGGTTAAATTTAATCAATACTTGATTTGGGATAATCTAATTAGGATAATTTGATTAGGGTTATAGTTAATTAATCGTGCCATGGTAAAATATTAAGAGATAGACGCGCTCGCGTCGACGCACAAAATAATTCACGCACAAAAATATCCAGACGATCAAAACAAAAATACGGGCACACACAACAATCATATGCCAAGAAATACCGGCCGTTACAATCTACCCAGCTTAGAAAAATTCCGCCCTCGGAATTCTTATCAACTAAAGAGCAGGGAACAAATATGGATATCGCTCTTGCATCTCATCTTCCCGCTCCTAGGTGGACTCTCCTGACGAGTCGCGACGCCACATCACTCTGACTAGATCAACAGTCCTATTCCTGAAGACTTTCTGACGTCGGTCTATGATCTCCACTGGTTGTTGCTCATACGTCAGATCTGGTCGAACTGTAATCTCTGAGTAGTCTACAACATGAGAAGGGTCGCTGATATAACGACGGAGCTGGGACACATGGAAGACGTCATGAACTCCCTCTAAGGACGGTGGCAATGCTAAGCGATAAGCTACCTCTCCAACTTGCTCTAGCACATCGAAAGGTCCAATAAATCTCGGACTAAGCTTGCCTCTCTTCCCAAATCGGATCACTCCTCGATTCGGGGAGATTTTCAGAAACACATGATCTCCCGGCTGGAACTCCAGAGGACGTCGTTTAGCATCTGCCCAATGCTTATAACGGTCCTGGGCGATCCGAAGCTTGTCCCTAACATCTCACACAATATCAACTGCTTCATCAATCATCTCTGGCCCCAAGAGCTCTCTATTACCGATGTCATCCCAACTCAGTGGCGATCGACATTTCCTTCCGTAGAGAGCAGCAAAGGGCGCCATGCCAATGCTCGCCTGGTAGCTATTGTTGAAAGAAAACTCCACCAGGTTGATTCTTGAAGAATATTGCGTTTATTTGCCCCTCATCTGATTGTATTTTGCGTATATTTAATGTCTATTTGGTCTCTAATACGTGTATTCTTGAAATATCATTTAATTTTAGTGCATAACGGTTGTTTATACGCAAAATACCATATTTGGGCCTAATTTTGTCTCTATTTTATTTTTCAGGAGAAGCTTGCAATTTTCCGAATCCAACGGCTATTTTTCCATATTTTTCGGAGAACGGAGCAATTTTTAGGGATTTAAAAGGCCCAATAAAGCTATTGGAAAATAAGAAAAAGAAAAGAAAAAGAAAAAAAATAAAAAAATATATCTATGGGGGGGCCCCACAGGCGGGCCCACCCGCCTGTTACAGGCGGGGCAAGCCCGCCTGTACAGGCGGGTGCAGGCCCGCCTGTTAACAGGCGGGTCAAAACCCGCCTGTTAACAGGCGGGCCCGCCAGTGGAACAGGCGGGTCAAAGCCCGCCTGTTCCGCAGGCGGGCCGGGCGGCCCGCCTGTTTCACAGGCGGGTCAAACCCGCCTGTTGAACAGGCGGGTCAAACCCGCCTGTCCACACAGGCGGGCGCCCGCCCGCGTTTACCACGCGGGCGGCGCCCGCCAAGACCCTCCAGACCCGCAGCCTTGTTTTGACTGCTGACTGGGTTGCGGGTCTGCAGCCAGCAGACCCGCAAGCCCAATAAGCCTAAATTTCCTATAAATAGTGGGTTTTGGCTCATAACTTGATGATCCATGCTCCAAATTGAGTGAAACAAGTTTTGGGGGCTTCTCCCCCAAATTCCAGAGGAGTTGGAGCAGCTTTGGGAGAAGTTTTGAGACGTTTGGGCATCGTTTTGGCATCGTTTTGGGTGATTTCCTTCCACTTTTCTATGTTTTAATTAGTTTTGTATTGAAGTTTGTATTAAACGATGTTTGTATTAATGAAAATCGTTGTTTTTATTACCATGGCTAGCTAAATATCATGTGATTGTGTTGTGTGGAAGCTAGTATTGATGGGTTTCATGTTTTCATTTCTTCATAGCACTCGTTTTAATCGAAAATGTTGAATACGTCGTTTTCCGCTTTCTTAATTAATTACGCGCTATCCGTGAGGAATCCGCTTAGGATGACATGCCGCGAGGCATCGTCTATGTGCACAAACCCGTAGAGGGGCCCAAGGAGGGTGATGAACCGCGAGGTTCATCTATTTATATGTCATTGTCTTGAAAAACGATCGATTCGATGTTTATGTAATTTGCTAAAAAATCACCGTTTTCAAAGTTAAATCTTCCGATCCCCATACCTTGGCATGGATGAGGGATTGAGTTACCCATGAAGAATGATTACCATGAGACCCTACAATACTAACGAAAACACAACACACTCACATTTTTACCGTATTATTTTTACAATATTTACTTTCGTAATTTTTCGTACCCGTTTTACCTTAAACAAAAACCCAACTAAAAATTCACCTTCAAAGGGTGGTTCATACTTTGCTAAATCACTTCCAAAGCAAGTTTCAGATTGTAAAACTTGTAGACTAGTTTGTCCCTGTGGAATACGACCCTGGACTCACCAGGTTTACTACTTGACCGACTTCCTATGCTTGGGAATTTAAACTGCAACATTTTAGTCCAGTCAAGTTTTTGGCGCCGTTGCCGGGGACAACGGTCTATAATTTGTACAATTTCTAATTAGCTTGGAAATTTTTGGTGATATTTGTCCACTTTTTGTGTATATATTCTGTGTATATCCGTATTTTCAATTTTTTTTCTCTTTGGTTATTTTTTTTGTTACATTTTTTAAACAGTTTTCCTTTATTTTTCTGGTTAGAGTGTCCCACCTTCTAGTGTGTGATTTAAAATTTCTTTATTTTACACTTTGAAGTCATTTTTCTTTATATTTTTTTACTTTTACGTTTTACTTTTACTTTTTTACTTTCATTTTTTACTTTTACTTTTCTTAGTGTGTGATTTAAAATTTCTTTATTTTTCACTTTTAAGTCATTTTGTTTTCTTTATATTTTTATTTTATCATTTTTTTACTTTTACTTTTTACTTTTATTTTATTTTTTTACTTTTACTTTTACTTTTTTTTAAAATTATTTACTTTACTTTCTAGAATATAAAAAATTAATATATTTTATTTTCTTTATATTTTAATTTTTTTACTTTTACCTTTTACTTTTACCTTTTACTTTTATTACTTTTTTTATTACTTTTACTTTTCTTTAAATCTTTTTCCTATTAAAAAAAATTTTGTAAAACTAAAAAAAAATCTTTTTTAATGGATAGTGATGCAATCATTTCAGACTTTCTTTCGGGGTTAATTCAAATCCTACCAGTTTTCCATGGTACGGATGAGGAGAACCCACATTTACATTTACAAAAGTTTGAAACGATTTGCCGCACTTTATTTGGTGGGAATGCATGCGTTAATGACTTATTTCTTCGATACTTCCCATATTCTTTGAGAGATTTTGCTATGCATTGGTTTGAAGCATTGCCTTTTGACTCAAATTTTACTTGGTTGTCATTTCAGGCTGAATTTCTTCGAGTATTTTTTCCTCTCTTCTTTGCGCAGGTACAGGAGCGGCAGGCCACGAAGCACCAAATAGCGAGTTTTGCTCAAACTGACGAGGAGGCATACTATCAAGCTTGGCAGAGGTTCAATGACTTGATGCTTGCATGTCCACACCACAGCTTCCACGATGATCATCTCCTACAGATCTTCTACACGGGATTACTGGCTTCTGCGCGGGATTTCGTGCAGACAAGCTGCAATGGAGAATTCTTTGCTTATTCGACCAAGGAAGCATGTTGGTACTTGAATGATCTTGCTGAGTACGAGTTTGCACTCCAACAGGTCGACAGTCAGCCTGACGTTCCGCCTGAGGGCTCCATCCATTGTGACCCTATGGAAGAACTTGACGATCATATTGATGGGGAACATTGGAGCCAAAAGAAAGAAGATGAACAACCACCACTTGAGGAGCAAGAGGAGATGGATGATGCGGTGCGTATTGACCTTGAGGGAATCTACTTTGATGATGACGATGAGAATATATGCGAGGGAGCGAGCTTACAGACCGAGATGGAGCCCGAGCCATACATTCTTCCTACTTCCATGCAGCAGTTTCTACTTCCTTCACCGCAGGACGAGATTGATGGCGAGTACGAGATGATCTACATTGAGCCGACGTTGTCTTACCGTCCAGATCCACTTCCGCAGACACTTCTTCCTCACGAGGCAGAGCATCAGATCGAGCTTAGCGACACACATCAGGGGAGTTCCCACAGTTCCATGCCCTATATTATTGAATCACGAATTTCAATTCCATATACTTTAGATTCAAAATGTCGTCAATTGAATTTAAATTCTTTAGTTAATTTTGATGACCCATTTTGGAACACTTTTGTTACAGGGCATGAGGACAACGCTTGGATTGATGCAGCTCGTCTGGGAGTTGCATTGCTGAAATCCAAGAAGTCAAGTGGAGGTCTAGCTTCGCAGCAGCTGGCTGAGGAGCGCACTGATCTGATTGTGCAGATGCCACCTCTGCTAGAGATTTTGGATCCTCCTTTTGTGATGAAGTCGGTACTTTCACCATATGCGACGCCTAGCACTTATTGGATGGCTACTTTTGCACAATTGCCTTTGACGTCGCCCTCTCGAGCGCTAACGGAGGATATACACAAGGAACTTCTGGAACAAATTCCTCCACCGATTGGTATCAGTGATCCTCCATTTGGGAGGCTACGGTGATCTCTTCCCTTTTTACCCTTCTACATCGTTATCTAATTTGAAAGGGAAGCTGTTTGTTTATGCATTCACATATTCTGATCTCCATATTTTACTCTACCGTGCTTTAAATATTGAGGACAATGTTCATTTTAAGTTGGGGGGAGGAAGTAGTAAACAATAAAATATATATGTTTTGCATAAACAACCTATATAGTTTGCATAAAGAAATGTTGTTTAAAAAAAATTTCATATGCTTGTATAATAAAAAAGAGTGTTGTGTTTTTACCCAAACCATCTTTATATGTCCCTTTGAAGTGAAAATTCCAACATGTCTAAATTGAACACCCTTATTCATTATTGTAAAATAGATTACGAATGTTTTACCCCTGCGTAGAATTTTAAATTATCATGGCTTTCATGTAAATTAGTGCATGTATCCGCAATTGTAATCTCATGAAACTATTGTTTGGTTTAGGAAATTTCATATCACGTATGCGTTTATGAATTGGTAATTATGTGAAGAAGGTTATAAATTCTTAGGATAAAGGCCAACCACATACACAAGCTTGCTGATTAGTAGATGATGGAGAATTTTACTCAAACTTGTCTCATGTCAAAAAAAAGAAGAAGACAAAGAAAACAAAAAAATTGAATAAAATGCACCGTTCTTCCAGCTTCTTTTAGTAGCCGGGTCCTCGTGCCTCAGGAAGCATGGGTATTCGCGCCGAAAAGGGAAGTATGGGAGAGTGCATAATAATCTTTAGACATTCCGAGTTATTAAGTCTGAGGGGTTTTCAAACCTAATGCCCTATGACCGTCTGGTTTGGGAGTCATTGACCTAACGCTCGTTACATGGATTGCTCTAAAAAGTTTATCAAAAAAAAGAAAAAAAAAGAAAAAAAATATACAAAAAGAGATGAGATATTTTTGAGTAGATTCAAGATCATGATTTGGATGTTGTGATGGCCTAATCCTAGGAAATTTACATCCTAGGACACGTGATTACCTTTTAATTAAACAAATGCAATTTGTGCGATACCGAATATCTGTGGATTGAGATAAAATTGTAGATTATTGCATTAGTCCATGAGAACCCATGATAGTTATTAAACTTTGTTGGGTAATAGTATTCTTAATTCATTTTTTTGGGTGTATAACATATTTTTGGAATATTCACTTATTTTGCTAAGAGACTAGCAAAAAGCTAGTTGGGGGGTGTGATTCTTGAAGAATATTGCGTTTATTTGCCCCTCATCTGATTGTATTTTGCGTATATTTAATGTCTATTTGGTCTCTAATACGTGTATTCTTGAAATATCATTTAATTTTAGTGCATAACGCTTGTTTATACGCAAAATACCATTTTGGGCCTAATTTTGTCTCTATTTTATTTTTCAGGAGAAGCTTGCAATTTTCCGAATCCAACGGCTATTTTTCCATATTTTTCGGAGATCGGAGCAATTTTTAGGGATTTAAAAGGCCCAATAAAGCTATTGGAAAAGAAGAAAAAGAAAAAAAATAAAAAAATAAAAAAATATATCTATGGGAGGCCCCACAGGCGGGCCCACCCGCCTGTACAGGCGGGTGCAGGCCCGCCTGTTAACAGGCGGGTCAAAGCCCGCCTGTTCCGCAGGCGGGCCGGGCGGCCCGCCTGTTTCACAGGCGGGTCAAACCCGCCTGTTGAACAGGCGGGTCAAACCCGCCTGTCCACACAGGCGGGCGGCGCCCGCCAAGACCCTTCAGACCCGCAGCCTTGTTTTGACTGCTGACTGGGTTGCGGGTCTGCAGCCAGCAGACCCGCAAGCCCAATAAGCCTAAATTTCCTATAAATAGTGGGTTTTGGCTCATAACTTGATGATCCATGCTCCAAATTGAGTGAAACAAGTTTTGGGGGCTTCTCCCCCAAATTCCAGAGGAGTTGGAGCAGCTTTGGGAGAAGTTTTGAGACGTTTGGGCATCGTTTTGGCATCGTTTTGGGTGATTTCCTTCCACTTTTCTATGTTTTAATTAGTTTTGTATTGAAGTTTGTATTAAACGATGTTTGTATTAATGAAAATCGTTGTTTTTATTACCATGGCTAGCTAAATATCATGTGATTGTGTTGTGTGGAAGCTAGTATTGATGGGTTTCATGTTTTCATTTCTTCATAGCACTCGTTTTAATCGAAAATGTTGAATACGTCGTTTTCCGCTTTCTTAATTAATTACGCGCTATCCGTGAGGAATCCGCTTAGGATGACATGCCGCGAGGCATCGTCTATGTGCACAAACCCGTAGAGGGGCCCAAGGAGGGTGATGAACCGCGAGGTTCATCTATTTATATGTCATTGTCTTGAAAAACGATCGATTCGATGTTTATGTAATTTGCTAAAAAATCACCGTTTTCAAAGTTAAATCTTCTGATCCCCATACCTTGGCATGGATGAGGGATTGAGTTACCCATGAAGAATGATTACCATGAGACCCTACAATACTAACGAAAACACAACACACTCACAATTTTACCGTATTATTTTTACAATATTTACTTTCGTAATTTTTCGTACCCGTTTTACCTTAAACAAAAACCCAACTAAAAATTCACCTTCAAAGGGTGGTTCATACTTTGCTAAATCACTTCCAAAGCAAGTTTCAGATTGTAAAACTTGTAGACTAGTTTGTCCCTGTGGAATACGACCCTGGACTCACCAGGTTTACTACTTGACCGACTTCCTATGCTTGGGAATTTAAACTGCAACATTTTAGTCCAGTCACAGGTGCAGATGATCCTCCCATGAACCCTTGAGATCCAACATGCATGCTCTCAGCATATCCTCCAAGATCTGAATGGTACGCTCTGACTAGCCATCTGTCTACGGGTGATATGTAGTACTGAACTTCAGACTGGTACCCAGATTGGTCTGCAGACTTTTCCAGAACTAAGATGTGAACATCGTATCACGATCTGATACAATGCTCACAGGACTCCATGCAAGCGTACGATCTCCTACACGACATAATTCACATCACGACTTGTACCAGAAGGAAATTATAAAGGCATGAGTTAGGTCATTACCTCCATATACTTTCTTACTAATATCTCTATGGATTGCCCAACTCGAAAAGGTATAAAGTGCACAGACTTGGTCAATCGATCAACGATGACCCAGATCGCGTCGTTCTGCTTGGTGCTCCGAGGTAATCCAGTCACGAAGTCCATCATGATGTGCTGCCACTTCCACTCTGGAATCAGCAGAGGTTGTAGTAGTCCGGCAATGCAATGATGTTCAGCCTCCAC
Source organism: Scilla litardierei (assembly GCA_030789695.1). Classification (NCBI taxonomy): domain Eukaryota; kingdom Viridiplantae; phylum Streptophyta; class Magnoliopsida; order Asparagales; family Asparagaceae; genus Scilla; species Scilla litardierei. The sequence continues at coordinate 30,945,043 of CM061134.1, forward strand.
TTGCTGACACATAAGACACTTGGCAACGCTACGTGCCACACTTCTCTTCATCCCATGCCACCAGAAATTCTGACGAAGATCCTTGTACATCTTAGTTCCTCCAGGATGAATAGAATAAGGAGAACTGTGAGCCTCATTCATCAACTCCTCTCTGATATCTCCGGCAGGCACGCAGACCCTACTAACATACCTCAAAGATCCATCCTCGTGAATCAGAAAATCTGAAGTCCTGCTTCAACCTGTTCTCTGATCTTCTTCAACTTAGCATCTCCATCTTGAGCAGTCTTGATCCGATCCACAATCGTCGATTGAATCTGTATACACATCAACGACGAAACCTCTCCAGGAAGCACAATCTCAATACCTAACTCACAGATATCCTGCTGCAACCTCCACTGTGAAGTCAACATCATAATCGCTGGAAGTCTGCTCAGTGCATCAGGAACCACATTCACCTTGCCAGGATGGTACTGCAAATCGATCTCGTAATCCGCCATGAGCTCCAACCATCGACTCTGTCGCATGTTGAGCTCCTTCTGCGTAAAAATATAGTTCAAGCTTTTGTGATCAGTGAAAATCTTCACCTTCTCACTCAGCAAGAAATGCCTCCAAATCTTGAGCGCAAATACAACTGCAGCCAACTCCAAATCGTGAGTCAGGTAGTTCTTCTCATGAGCCTTGAGCTGCCGAGAAGCATACGTGACCACATGTCTATGCTGATGCAAAACGCATACGAGACCCTGCCAGAAGCATCGCAAAAGATCTCAAAACCTCCACTCCGATCAGGCACAGCTAGAACAGGTGCTAATGTCAATCTCTCCTTCAGAACAGAAAAAGGCTCCTCACAAGCATCGGACCAAAAGAACGGTATATCCTTCCTCGTCAGTCTAGTCATCGGCTCAGCAATACGAGAGAAATCCTTAATGAAGCGTCGGTAATATCCTGCTAGCCCAAGAAAACTCCTGATCTCAGACGTTGTCTGCGGAATCGGCCACTCTCTGATAGCCTTGATCTTCTCCGGATCCACGGCTATGCCATCTCCTGACAACACATGTCCAAGAAAGGTAACTCTATCCAGCCAAAACTCACACTTGGAATACTTCGCATATAAACGATCTTCCTGAAAATCTCCAGAACTGTCCTCAAGTGCTCAGCATGCTCCTCTTTCTACTTCGAATAGATCAAGATGTCGTCAATAAAGATAACGAGAACTTATCTAAGAAGTCATAAAATATCAGGTTCATCAGGTTCATGAAAATCGCAGGTGCGTTGGTCACACCAAAAGGCATAACCACGAACTCGTAGTGTCCATACTTCATTCTGAACGATGTCTTCTGCACATCGTCCTTCTTCACACTCAGCTGATGATATCTGCTCCTGAGATCCAGTTTAGAGAGTACCCTCGATCCTCTAAGCTGATCAAAAATGTCGTCTATCCGCGGCAACGGATACTTGTTCTTGATGGTGACAGCATTCAACTCTCTGTAGTCCACGCACATCTGACGCGAACCATCCTTCTTCTTCACCAGCAGAACAGGGTGCTCCCTACAGAGACACACTCAGATGGATATAACCCTTCTGCAAAAGCTCGTCCAATTGTCTACGTATCTCCTCTAAATCTGCCGGAGCCATACGGTATTGTGCTTTCGAAATGGGCTACGTTCCCGGAATAAGATCAATCGAGAACTCAAGAGCTCGATCGGGCGGCAGTCCTGAAATCTCCTTGGAAAAGACATTATCGAAATCTCTCACCACAGCTGGTCTACTCACCTCCATCTGCATAGCCACAAGCTCCACCACAGGCTTGGCCCGAAACCTGACAGGCCCAAGCGAACTGCTACCGCTACTGAACTCGAAGGTCGAATAACCAGGAATCTCAAACACCACCTTCTTCCGTTGACAGTCGATCATAGCGAAGAAGCAACTAAGCCAATCCATCTCGAGAACGGCGTCATAATTGGTAATGTCGTGGACAATAAAATCGGCATAAAGCTCAAGACCACAGACAACCAGGGGACAAGATTGACAACCAAGAGATACCGAGATCACACCATTCCCCGTAGCGATATCCCAACTCTTGGAAAGAGGGGAAGTCGATAGAGAATGCTTGTCCATGAAACCCTAGGATAAGATGCACATGGATGCGCCGGAGTCGTAGAGAACCCGAGCAGGACAAGCACAAACAAGAATAACCCCTAACAAAAAAACTAGTAATCAAAACCTATTCTAGCAAACAAGGTCTAATCTAACATGCAAGTTCATCTAATGAAAAGTAAAGACTAGTCTGAGGGTTACCTGCAATAACTCCATCCTCAGCCTTCGCCTCTACTATAGTCATCGTGAAAGCTTGCCTCCTAGGCTGAACGGCCTGCTGGAAAGCCTGCTTCTGGGGAATGAGAGGCGCTCCACGTCCAGCGGCTACTGGAGCTCTCTGCTGCTGAACTCTGATTGGTGCCTTCCACGGCTGCTTAGCTTCAATGCATGCGTAGCGTCACCACAAACTAAGCACTGGCCCAAGAACCTCCTGCACTGCTCCTTCACATGACCAGCCTTGCCACAAAAATGGCACATCTTCGGACTAGGCTCACCTGGCCTCTTAAACTGCACGGACTGATTAGGCCTCATCACTGGCCTAACCACAGCTCGGGCCTGCTTCATAGGCCTCTTCCCAGCACCTGAATACTTCCCTCTCCTCTGATTGGGAATCAGCTCCTGCCTCTTGGCAGCTATCAGCAACTTCTGGTAAGAGTCTAAGTCCGAAGAGGACATCAGACTCTGCAGCTCCAAAGATAAACCCTGCAAGAATCTCTGAGCTCGATCTTCAGCGGTCTGAACTAAATTTGGTGCAGAGCAGCTCAGTCTGGTGAACTCTTGGTGGTACTGATCCACCGTCAGATTCCCCTGCTTCAGATTGATAAACTGCTGCATCAGCTCCCTCGTGGCAACTCGAGGGAAATCCTCCTCATCAAATCTCGCCTTGAAAGTGGCCCAGGGGATAGGCTTCACCAGCATCTACTCTTCCGACTCCCACCAACTACGGGCATTGTCCTTCAGTTGCTTCTTCACCAAGTTAACCCATCCAGTCGGGTCCACCTTCGAGAGAAGCAAGTTATCCTTCGTATTCTTCATCCATTCATCCGCAGCCAAGGGTCCTTTTGACCCAGTGAAGTACGTCGAGCCCAGCTCCTGAAACTGCTTCGCTCCCGGCTCGAAGCGAGGGGCATTCTGAAGCATGCCCTGCTGCACGTGCATCATCTGCTGTATCATCCTCATCATCTCCACCGTGGTGGGTTCTCTATCAGCATCCTTACAGTGTCCTGCTCCTCCACCAGCTCCAGATCCACTACCAGCTCGGGCGATGCATCTCCTCACCATCTAAGACAAGGAAATGTTCAGATTAGACTCAATTCATGACTTGAATGTTCCAAATATTTAAATGGGTGTCGTTATATTATTATTGTCCCGATATTTCGCAGATGCATAGAGGACCTGCATGGGCCACCACTAAAACCTGTCACGCCCTGCTTCCCAAGTACGGAAGGCGAGCCGTGAAAAGGTCCGCTCAGACTTGGAGCTGTGAAGCTGCAGTCTGATAAGCGTCTGTGTATGATACCAATAGCAGATTCATGCAAATGCGAAGAAACAACAACAATATTAAATGAAAAGAAGACATAAAAATATCCACCACCAACATCCAACAATTATTCCAAACATCACAGAGAAAGTCACAAAGTACAAAGTTTGAACAAAGGCCTAAAGCATGCCCGGAACATAAAGCCGAGGGATAGGTGCTACGCACCGAACCCTAACAGCAACTACTAAAGTAGCAACAACTAACCAGGTGAGACTAGGACTGGTCACCAGTGTCCTCAAACCCGGTCTCTGCAGGGACCTCGAACTCAAAGTTTGCGAACTGCTTGCCCCCTGTAACTGACTCTGTCTCTAAACCTGACATGTGACACCCAAAGAGAAGATGTCACATGTCAGCAAAAGTCTTCCAAAGGAAAACAGAGGACTTTTGTGCAAGGTACAAATAAAAGTAAAGCTACTAACAGTTCTAATATAATGAAATGGCATAACATTAAAAGTATGCAACAATTAAAATGACATGATGAAACAAGCATGCACACCGTAGCAGAAACTACGAAAACACTATTTCACGATTCACAAATCACTGATTTATCACTTTGTGCACATGGTTTACGCCTTTTGGCTGAAGAGGTTGTATGGGCACACTTCTATGCTCAAGTGATCGCTTAACCCTACCCCTCCACGTGTAAAGATCGTTGTTTTCCCAACTACGCAGTGCTCGCTTCTAGATCACGAGCCAGGAAGTGTTATTGGCATAGGGTTGTGCCCGCAAAGCAGGTGCCTAGCCTCAATAGTTACAATTATTGTAGTGTGCGCTATGCAATCACGATGAAGTAATTTGATGCATGACATGACATGGCAATGAGCAGTTAAAAGTGCGTACCGTTAATTGAAAGTAAACGTGACAGGCAGCATGAAATGATAGCATGGTGAAGGTGTCGGATCTAGCTTCGTTGTTAAGCTAGATCTAGTAAGGGCGTCTAGGCGACTATCATTTCATCACCTAGTCTCTTTTACGCTACTACACAAATTGGCCTAAAACAAGGCCTAAATAATTACCGGCAAGTATCACTTGTCTGTTTCTGGTGGTATTGGTTGTCGTGGGTTTGACTGGATGGGTACTACGTGTTGATACTTCCGGTTCTCTGTTTTGGTTAAACAAATCACCAAATTAGATTTATTGCGAGATTGTCAAAATATCAAGTTAATCCTTAAAGTGGGTTCGTTTAATTTTATTGGGCTCCCTGGCTAGGGTGATGTTTATATTGTGTATTCCACTAACATGATACGTCTTATTTTATACTAATATTATCACCCTAACATTATTTAATCATACTAACACGGTGAAATCAAATTAACATTTAAACTAACTAATATTAACCACCAATTAATTAACTAAGCTAATATTAGTTAGTGATAGGGTTATTAGCATGTTAACATTACATTAAAGGGGGTACAACACCTACTATCACACAATAATACCCTCATACACAAATATATAAAACTCCTTTACCCTCTCTCTCTTATTTAGTAAACCCCTAGCTTTCATTCACTAAGGCTGTCACACTCTCCCTTTCATTATCTTTCTCTCTCTCAGCCTCTCTTTCTCATTCTCTCATTCTGTCTTCGTTTCTTTATTTCTTTCATTTTTTTGTGTTCTCAAATGTTTGCAGGAAGGGGACGCAAGGGGGAAACGCTGGGGACTCTCACCTTCGCGCGAGGAGGGAGGGGGTCATGCACGGCAGCTCCTGGGCGACGGGGGCGGTTTCCGGCCCGTCTCCGGCGACATAGGGCGAGATGCTGGCGGTTGGGCGTGGCAGCGGCGAGGGCTGGGGTTCTGACGGAGGCCTGGCAGGATCCGGCGACGTACTGGCGCGCACAGGTGGTCGGGAGGTGGAGGCCGGCCTAGGGGAGATGGAGAATATCAGTTGCTTATTCGCTTTGAGATCCGATGTTGTTTGGGTTGAATCAAAAGTTGTTTTGGATCTGAAATGGGTTTGGTTTCTGTAAGAATTTGTGTTTCAGATTTCTCCTCGTATCAAGATTTCTGATTTGGATTTTTGGTTGGCTGTTTGTTGGAGGCTGAAATGATTTTGGGGGGGGGGGCTGATTTGTTGAACTTGGTTTGGGTTTGGCTTGGAGAATTTTGCAGGGAGGAAGAGGGGTTGTAGAAATGTTTGCCGGTTGGGTTTGTTTTGCAGGAGAAGAGACGGTTCCCCTGCTGTTGAAATACAACAGTGAAGGGGAACAGATTGATGGAAGGAAGGGCTGGAGGTGGGGGAAAGATTCAATTCAGTGTCGGATCTGAACTGTCCAAATGATGGAATCAATAGGGTAGGTTAATTAGCAACTTAATTAAGGTTAAATTTAATCAATACTTGATTTGGGATAATCTAATTAGGATAATTTGAGTAGGGTTATAGTTAATTAATCGTGCCAGGGTAAAATATTAAGAGATAAACGCGCTCGTGTCGATGCACAAAAGAATTCGCACACAAAAATATCCAGACGATCAAAATAAAAATACGGGCACACACACCAATCATACGCCTAGAAATACCGACCGTTACAGATGTGATCATCTCATGTGAATATGTTAGGAAAGCAAAATCTTCTTGGGTTTGGTTCTCTAATGTATATGTCTCTCACACATGTGCATATTGCATGGGTATTATGCTTATATTTCTATATCTTAGCATACCAATTGATTATGTGTGATTTTCATGATTTTGAAAATATTTTCAAACTATTTTTTTCATGAAAATAGGACCTTGGGGATTTCATTGTCATACATGCATTTATTAATCCATGTGTATGACAATGGGGGAGTTAGTATGTTATGTATATTTAAAATTATTTTTAAACAAATTTTAACTCTCATTTTGGGTTATTTTTAGATCATTATCTACAATTGGTTATTGTGGTCTCAAACTCAACCCATTGCTGTTGCCAACATTGTATATGCTATATTTTCTCTTGGCAATGTCATTTGTATCAATGATGCTTGATCTTTCTATATCAATGCATTGATACAATTTTGGCCCATATCTCCAATTAATTTTTATTAGATCATAGAAGTCAACATTTTGACCTTTTCTATGATCTAGGGGAGCATGTGATAGTGATTGATACCCACTTAAGATTTTATATTAGGTATCAAACTTCTCTTAATCTCTTGGATTTTGTCACATTTTAAAGGGAATCAATGACAAGAGTTGTTTCTTGTATGTTGTGTCCACCTTTTTGACAATGACAAGGGGAAGAGATATGGATTATGTAAGTCATATGAGGAGAGATATAGTTTATGTAATCTTACCAATTATATGTCACAATTGGTTTGGATCTTTATTGGTTTATTCTTTTCAATTGGTGCATATAAGTAGGAGGCTCATTAGTATTGTGCTTTAATCATTTATCTTTTGCATAATGTGTGTCGTCATAAAAAAGGGGGAGAATGTTATGTATTGGCTTTTTAGACCAAAATAGTTTTGATGATGATCATAACATTATGTTGTTGCTAATGACTCTCAATGTTTTGGTCTAATGTTTAACAATTGAAGAAAAGCATTTTGGAGACTAAACGCTTGGTGAAAGGATGGACATCAAGAGGAGCATTGTCATAGTTTGGAGCTTGATGAAAGGAAGATCATCAAGAGGTGCCAAAGCTTGGAAGATGATGTGGAGAATCAAGGCAACTCAAGCTTGAAGAGTAGTGCACTTAGAAGTAAATGAATGCAATCCATGTAATTTTACATTTATGTCTTTTACTTCTTTGTGTGAGTTAGGTTGCCTTTGTAGAGTATTGGTGTTTCATACTAATGTTATTTTGATGATGATCACAACATTATGGTGTTGCTAATGACTCTCTTGTTTTAGTCTCATAGTTAACATTTCAAGAATATCATTTTTGGAGACTAAACACTTGGTGCAAGGATGGACATCAAGAGGAGAAGGGCCAAAGCTTGGACTCAAGGGGTGCCAAAGCTTGGAGATGATGGGGAGCATCAAGGCATCGAGATTGAAGCCTAAACTCTAAGTAAAGCAATGTAATCCATGTAATATTTCATTTATTGATCTTCTCCTTTTTGAGACTAGGTTTAATGTAATGCCTTAATAGATGGTCTACTCATTCATGCATTTGCATTTAACCATCTTAGTGAGCCATATCCTAGAATTCAACCCAATAGGTTCATCTTACCAAAGGCTCATTTGGAGTCTCTGGCTCTCCAACAGTCGCCTGCTGAAGGTTTTACAGTCGACTGGGTGATTCCAGTCGCCTGTCAAGCCTTCTACAGTCGACTATGGTGCACTGCTCAAGTCAACTTTTTATTGACTCTACTTGAGCATTTCGCATCAGTCGACTAATGAAGTATTTACAGTCGCCTGTATATTTACAGTCGCATGTGAAATGATCAACAGTCATCTGAAAGGCGTATGTGCGAAAGTTGCGACTCTCTGTTTATTTCCATCCCATGCAGCAGTCGACTGAGGAAGATAAACAGTCGCCTGTCTATTTTACAGTTGACTGTCATTTGTTCATCAGTCCCATGTATGCATACTAGGAGTAAGCTGCAACTCTCTGTTTTATTTCCAATCCCTTGCAACAGTCGCCTGATGAAGGATTTACAGTCGACTGTCTGTTTTACAGTCGATATTGTAGTCTTCTACAGTAGACTGTTTTGGCTCAGATTATAGCCGTTGGGAATTATTTAGCCGTTGGACAGTTGACTGTCATTTCTTCATCAGTCGACTGGTGACGTTTTTGCCCAGAATCTAGTCGTTGCAGCTTTTTGTTATTGGCTATTTCCTTGGGGTTTGAGAGTTCATACAGGGTTCATATATATATGAGAGGGCTGAGTTCATTGAAACTTCTTGATGCTATTGAAAAATCATTAGAGTTTAATGAAGCCACTCTCAAACTCTCTCATTTTCCTCTTAGAGCTCTAAATCTCCTTCATGCATTGAAGTCAAGCTCAATGGAAATCATCCAAGTGCATTTCTAGCAAATCTCATCACTTGGAGATCATCTTCTATGCCTTGCATTCATTTATGAATAAGTTTATCTCAAGGCATAGGTAAGAGTATTTGTTTTACTTTGTTATTTCATTGAAACCCTAGCTTTCTGTGTGAGAGCTAGTACTCTCTGAGTGAGAGTATAACCTTCTGTGTGAGGGTTGGTTGAGATCTCTCTGTGTGAGAGTTTGAGTCTCTCTGTGTGAGAGCATAAGTCTTTCTGTGTGAAAACAATGATTTTTCTGTGTGAGAATCCAATTCCTTGTGTGAGGTATCTTTTTGTGAGATTGTATTCACTTCTCTGTGTGAGAATTATAGTGGATATTGGTGTGGCTGGATGTATCCAAGTTTTGGAAACCAGGGTAACATCTTGTACTTGCGTTTGGATTTATGTGGTGTTTAAATTCATCTTGCATTTATAATTTCACATTTGCAAGTATAATTTTTAAATATGTAATTTGTGCCATTACACTATTCATCCTCCCTCTAGTGTGTTGTTTTTAGCATTGCAAGAGTAAGACGATCCTTACATCCTTGATTAGATGGTCATACACACATGCACGCATCATAAACCATCTTAATGAACCATAGGATAAACCTAGAACACATCCCAATAGGTTCATACGGTCAAAACCTTAAGCCGGCATTTTGGGTGCACATCAGTGTCCTGATGTAGAAAGTACATGCGCCTATGTAATGGACATCAGTGGCCTGGTCATCCTTCTATAGGCGCATGTCCTGTTTACCCAAGTGCTGCCGGCTTGCTGATTTTTTCAGACCACTCTACCTTCAAAATACAATCAGTTTTTCATCCAAACCACTTGCAATGGTTAGCTAACTTACTAAGATTTCCAACCCAACTTGAATCACTCCATTCTGATATCTGTAGTGGCAGATATGACTGTTTTAGTGATCAACTCTTCTGAAAATCAGTTTATTGTTTCTAATTTTTCAGACCAGTTTGCCTTCAAAATGTAATCAATTTTTCGTAGTTGGAAATTTTCATTCAAATCACTTGCATTGGTTAGATAACTTACTAAGCTTTCCATCCCAACTTGAATCACTCCATTCCGATATCTGTAGTGGCATATATAGCTGTTTTAGTGAAGATGTATTCAGAATTTCAGCCTGCTGATTTTTATCTGCACAGGGGCCTGATCTCTCTTCATCAGTCGCATGTTTTCCATGCACCATAGGCTTGTTAAACCTTTATCAGGCGCCTGGTCCAACTGTGTTTTTGCCCGTTTATAGTCGTTGGGATTCTTGGGTTTTTGGTCTTTTGGCTTGGTTTCTTGGCTTTTCTTGGGCTGGTTTGGCTTTTAATAGGAGATGGCTTAGATCATTTGGAACTCTTGAATGCTAATGATAATATTTGAGAATCAAAGCCACTCTCTATTTTCTCTCGTTTACCTCTTTTGAGCTCATTTCTCTTCATGCATTGAAGCCTAGCTCTAGGGAAATACACCAAGTGCAATCAAAGTTCATCTCAACACTTGGAGATCCTCTTCCATGCCTTGCATTCGTCTTTGAGTAAGTTCATCTCATCAAGGCATATATAGAGTCCTTTTGTTTCATCTTTTTGAGTGAAACCCTGACTCTCTTTGTGAGAGTTACCTTCTTCCTTTGTAGGAGGGTGAGTCTTTGTGTAGGACTAACTCGTGTGTAGGATTTGAGTTCTCCTTTTGTGGGAGTGAATGAGAGTATTCTTGTGTAGGACTAACCCTTGTGTAGGGTTACTCTTGTGTAGGGTTTGTATTCACTACCTTGTGTCGGATTAATAGTGGATATTGGTGTGGCTGGATGTACCCAACTTTGGGAAATCATGATAAATCCTTTGTGTTTGCATTTGCTTATTTGTGTTGATTAGTCTCCTCTTACACTTATAATTCTTCATTTGCAAGTTTAATTTTTAATTGCACAATTATTGACATTACACTATTAACCCCCCTCTGGTGTATATTGTTTAATATTGCAAGGTAGACAGTCTTTACAGTTAGGGAAGAACTGGAACTGTAATTTGTATGAAATTGTCAAATCTGAGAGGTTCTTTAGTCCAGACACCCTCTGTACTTGACCTCTCAGGATGATATTTTTCATAGAAGAACTATGAACCAAACAACCAAGAGCTTGGTATATCAATGATACATTAATTTGGAAAATATTGCAAAGATTGATACATGGTGCAACTGCTAGAAATTGCAATAATATCCATATCGAACACGCTTATCCAATAGAAAGCGTCTCTCAGACGCTGCGGACCTAGAATAAATGCCAAATGCATTAAGTTGCAATTTTCCAAAGATCTAATAACTTTGAGAATTTATTTGAAAAAAAATGCATCATCCATGTTGACGTCAAGGCAATAGAAACTATGCATTTGATTCCGATTTTTTTTGAAGAGAACTAATGTCTTCTCTTCAGTGAGAATATTAACTTCACTAATATGTATTGCTTAGGCATGCTTTTCTTGTTATGCAACATATAGCTCCTAAAGGGCTACAAAATGTTGCTTCAGGTTTGTAGTCGGCCCAGCACGTCGATGCAGCATACATGCAATACACATTTTGGAATGCGAGAAAGCGACATCCTCATTTGGATTTCATAGCAGCAATTCCTCAAATAGGTTGTGTGCAAGCAGAGTTCTGACCTTTCATTGAATAGTTAGGGTATACAGAACACTTAGATGAAAGACCTGACATCATTTTGTCTAGCGGGTCGAAGAAGTACGCTTGTAGCAACAATGTTTGGCTGATTTTTTAGGTTAGAAAAGTGTAGATTCACCGCTACATTGATGGCCATAGGAGGCAATTTTGCTATAGTTTTGGGCTGGTTTGGGACCGTTTTGATGTTGTAAAGGAGGAGAATGTGCGGAAGTGACCTCGTATCACATGGATTTCATTGCAGTAATTCCTTGAACAGGTGGTATGCAAGCAAAGTTCTGACCTTTCATTGAATAGTTGGGTAGCACAGCACACTTGGATGAAAGACCAGACATCATTTTGTCTAGCATGTCGAAGGCGTATGCTTGTAGCAACAAAGTTTGGCTGATTTTTTAGTTTGGAAAAGTGTAGATTCACCGCTTCGATGATGGCCATAAGAGGCAATTTTGCTACCGGTCTGGGTATTAACTTGAAATATACCGCAAAAGTTAAGGTATTTTTTGTGATTTTCCCGTCTTAATTTCAGAAAACTACCTCATACTTTTACTGAATTCCAAAAACAATACCCCTTATTTTGATATAATCGCAAAACTACCTCATACTTTTCTGGTTTCGATAAACTCCTTCATACTTTGGTTTCGTAGAACTACCTCATACTTTGCTTAATTTCGTAGAACTGCCTCATACTTTGGTTTACTTTCGTAGAACTACCTCATACTTTGATATATGTGGGATGGTGGAGGAGGGAGGATGGCGGCGGTGGGGGGAAGTGGTGGACGAGTGCGGTGGTGAGGGAATGGGGCGGAGGGATATGGGGGAGGGAGGGGGAAGGGGTGGCGGATGGTTGGGGGTGGAAGGGGGATGGGCAGCGGTGGGTGGAAGGGGGATGGAGGACGAAGGGTGGCGGTGGGGGAGGACGGTGTGGGGAGTGGGAGGAGGGCGGCAGTGGGTGGAATGGATATGGGCGGTGATGGATAAAGGGCGAAGGGCAACGGTGGGGGAGAGGGGGATATGGGAATGAGGGAGTTTATCGAAACCTGAAAAGTGCGATGTAGTTTTGCGATTATATGAAAATAAGAGGTACTTTTTTGGAATTCAGCGAAAGCATGAAGTAGTTTTCCGAAATTAAGCCTGATTTTCTCTATTATGAAGAAGGGGAGGTGTAAAATTGTTCAGATTTCATTACCTGCTGCCACGTGTTCAATCATTTGGACGGAAAATAAAAAGAAGGTACCAAGTTAAAACCGATATATAACGTTAGTGTTTAAATATATAAAACTTAAAAGTTATTAAATTGAAAGATAAGCCTGTTATGAATGAGGGAGGCCCTTATCTTTATCCCCACCATTACTCACCATCATCCCCACTAATAGGGACCTTTGGTTATCCTATGGCCTTTGGGCTTCCATTGATTTAATAAATAGAGAACCATGGCTTTGTGCCATGGTTACTCATTCTTCTTATTATCCAACACGTTATTAGCACATGTCTTCTACAAATTTTGAGCCACTAAAATTATTCCAAATCACCTCTAAATAAAACTCCTACGCGAAGGAATCTAATTGTTGTTGCGGTCATCCGTTGCGGTTTTCGTTGTGGCGTTTCCTAGGCGTTTGGGAGCGAGGAATTCTATCTACTGATTTTATATTGCGATCTTCCCTAGTTCTTTGATCTAGAGGTAAAAATCTATTTCCCGTAGATATACAATTCTATATATGGATCATACAAAATTTTACAATGATAATAAATTGTTGTAAAAATTAAAACAAATAATTTATTTACAATATCTCCTTTTTTTGCCAACCGATTTTCTCGCCGGAAATGAGAATCAACAGACATCGACTACCGGCCACCTCGTCGGAAGCGAGACCAAAAATATAGGGGGGTGCTACCTTTCGGCCTCCACCCTCCACCCCAAGGCTGTAATCAAACTAGGGAGGGTGCTGCCTTTCGGCCTCCACCCCACCCCCCAACCCCCCTGAAGGGGGCCTGACGTCTCCCCGTGGGAGTTTTTAAATGTGAACAGAATATGAACTGATGGCCTTAAATATGAACTGATGATTCTATGGTGATTTTAAAGGTAGGTATCCCACCAGTTCATATTTATGACACATTTAAAAATATTATAAAATCATCTCCCCGTTATTTTATGGACAGAATATGATTTTATGGTGATTTTATTCATATTCTGTTCATATTCTGTTCATATTTAAAATATTATAAAAACTGATGATTTTATGGCTTGTTTTCGTCTCCCCGTGGGAGTTTTTAAATGTGAACTGATGCCCATAAAATCACCAGTTTTTAAAATTCTGTACCATTTAAAATTGACGTTTAAAAATATGAACGTCCTGACGTGGCATTTGTTCCTGAAGGGGGCCTTCACTGAAATCCGAGGGGGGGGGCTCTTTCTCCTGCGCAACCTCCCTGGACGCGAAAAAAGAAGGGAGGGGGGGCCTCTTGCTCCGACGAGACCCCCCCTAGCCGATTAATTAAATGGGGGGAGGGGTTCTACTGGGGTAGGAGCCCCTCCCCTATGGCTGCTTTTGATAACGGGGGAGATGACGGCTGACCTATTTCTCTAACCCTAAAATTAGAGATTAGGGTTTTTCAACAAACCCTATTATTGGGTTTTGGGTATATTATTAACCACATGGGCCTGAAGCCCAGATTGTTAAAATTAAAATTAAAATTTTAAGCTATCTGGGCCTGAAGACCCTAGCTAGGCCCGCAGGCAAATAAAAATTTCAGCCGGTCTATGTTAAAAATCGGTTTAAACCAGATTTATATATGCAAAATTCCTTAGAATTACCATAAAACCCCAGAAAAATCCTGTACAATTCTGAAAAATTCAAGGAAAAATCGGTAATAATTTTTGGCAAATTACTTATAAAATTGGAGAAAATTTTGTATATAAATTATTGTTTTTTATCCATGTTAAAATTTCTAGTATTATGTAAAACATCTCTCTTGCATTGTTAATTATTTATGGATTATTAGGATTTTTCAAAATATAATTATCTTAAGGATCCAGCGACCGCTCTGCCGTTAGTCATCTAATCTAACTGTGTATGACATCTCCCCGTGGTCCGAGAGATTATTATATTTTATAGTTTCCTTTTCCATATTATATATGCCTGAGTTATATGCGTGGTTGTTTCTTTGTGCCTGTAGCATATTTAAAACTGCGTGGATGTTTATATAAGTTAAAATATGTTTTGGGGATTGGCCAGTTTGATACCTTTAATTTCCTTGCACTTTTATTTTCTTTTGAGAGAATTTGTAAGTAAGGATTGTATGTATAAATGCCAAAGACCGGTGTACCAACATATGAAGACGGAGGTGAAATTTGCAAAAGATAGTGACTCCTTCTGGGTTTCCAACTTGTATTTTTCTTTTCTTTATGAACTGTAAATCGGACTTTGGACTTTGTACGTTTTTGGGTATCTGGCCGATCCCCACATTTTTACTTATTTTTCTTTATGCATGAATTTACATGTTAATTAATTCATACTTATTTTAAATTACATAGATAAATGGCAAAATTAGCAAGCATCGATTTCGAGGTTCTTGATGTTGCAGGAAAGAACTGCCTGAGTTGGCGAGTGGACCTGAAGTTCCACTTGCGTTTGATGGCCCTCCTTGGCTCAATTTTGGCTCCTTCATTGGCCCCAGCAGCGGCCGATGCTTCTGCTAGTAAGGCCCCAGAAGCAGCCCAATCATCTAGCAGCACTCCTACTACTGTCTCTGATGTGGATAAGGCGAAAGCCATTATCTATATCAGGAGACATATAGATTGGACCTTAAAGGCCGAATACCTAACGGTAGAGGACCCAATTGAGTTGTGGACAGCGCTGGAGGCACGGTATAAACATCAAATTGATGTAATATTGCCACGTGCCAGTTATGATTGGGAAAACCTCAGACTTCAGGACTATAAGTCCGTTGCTGAGTATAACTCTGCACTTCATAATATCACTTCACGCCTGAAGTTGTGCGGTGAAGAAGTGACTGAGCATCGCATGTTGTAAAAGACATTTACCTCGTTTCACGAGAAAGATGCAATCGTCATGCAGCAGTATCGTGAACGCAACTTCTGATTTGATCTCTTGCCTTCTTAGGGCAGAGGAGAATAGAGATTTACTGCTTTCCACTCATAATTTTCGCCCTACTGGTACTGCCCCTATCCCTGAAGCCCACAATGTTTCTTCGCAGAAGTGGAAAAACAAGAAGAAGGCTAGAAAGAACAAAGGTAAAGATGTAATGAAACTAGCAAGAGGAGCACCTCCCCAGATCAACAACAACAACAAAGGGAGGAGAAACCTCTCTTGGAAGCATAAGAACGCGGATCCAGTGTCAATTCCTAAGAAGACCTGGGAGGATAAATGCCATAGATGTGGCATGACTGGACATTGGTCCAGAAACTGTCGCACTCCTCGCCACCTCCAGGACCTGTATCAGGTGAGCCTGAAGCCTCCCCTTGAAACAAACCTGGTAGATATTCAAACTCTGACCAAGTTCACTGTACAAGACTTCGAGAATGACGATCTGCTCGATTGAGCCCTATATTTATATCTATGCATTTAAATTTATATAGCTTCATCTGTAGTTTGCTTTGAATGAACTTTAGTTTGAATTACTCAAATAAATTTCCACTTTGCATTAATATAGATGAAATGTGAAATATTATGGACAGTGCCTCGTTGCACTGGTGTAGCATTAATATTGCTCCCACATACAACGAGACTATAAGATGCAAACTTCTCCCCTTAAACATATAGGAATTTCCCAAGTTTCAAGGATATTTTGTTTATACGAACATAACTTGAAAACTATGGATAATGAATATCTTTATGTAACTCGTCAAAAGGATGGCCAGAAGACCATCTACGCACGATTTGTTGGACCTCGTCGGGTCCCTATCACTACAGATATTCATCATATATAAAGCCAACTTGACTGAGCACCAGAAGTGCCTTTCATTGCCAGAGTTTTTAACTCTGGCACAATAGACTTGGTCATCCTGGATCAGCGATGATGGACGCATCATCAAATGAATCCATTGGAGAACCTGAAGATTCTTCAAAAGGTTGAGTTTCCTTGTTCCCTTTGTCATAAGGGAAAACTTATAGAGAAACCTTCCCTCCTGAAAGTGGTATTAGAAGTCTTCTGGCTTCATTGAGAGAATACATAGTGACCTTTGCGGGCCTATTCACCCTGCAAGTGGCCCTGTAAGTGGCTCATTTCAGTACTTCAATGTACTATTAGATGCATCTAATATATGGTCTTATATATGCCTTTTTGTTCACCCGCAACCTAGCTTTCTCAAAAGCTGATAATGTGGGTGAATTCACTGCACATGTCTTTCAAGACTACTGCCAAGCAACTGGCATTGAAATTGAACATCATGTAGCATGTTTATACTCAGAATGGGTTATCAAGAGTCTCTGATAAAGAGACTCCAATGGATTTCACGTCCATTGTTACATCCCAGTTGCATGTGGATTTTTAGGGTACGCCATACTGCAATCCGCATCGCTTATCACGATATGGCCCTATTATAGCCATATCTTATTTCTGATGCCGCTTGCTTATGGTTCACCACCAAACATATCTCATTTGAGAGTGTTTGGATGTGCTAATATATGTCCACATATCACCACGTCTTGATAACTGTGATTTTGATGAGGAAAGACTCATTATAATAGGCACGAAGTCTAAAGAAGCCTGAAGCTTCCGAGACCATATCATGGGACACAAAAGTCCTAATCTCGTTATGATCCGCATATTTTTTCTATGTGAAGATGAGATCCAGAAGATCCTTCACATTCAGACTAAAGTACATCAATTACCGGATAAATTTACGGACAACCAGAAGATTGTTCGTTCACACGTCCCTGCTGCTAATACGCCAGCTAGGATTAACATCCCCAAAGATGGATGCAATCCATCGGTAGCAGAATAGGCTGTACCTCAATTGAAAAGAGGACGCCCGCCAGGTTCAAAATTTAAAGTTCCTCGAAAGAGGAAGATTCCTGGATATATTAAAATGATCCCTCCACAGGATGCTGAGCTCAGACCAGCAATCTCTCCCCTCCTAATTTCCCATGCAGAGGAAACAACAGGAGAAAAATCATTATATTACATATGTACTGGAGAGGTACTAGACAGATATATCACTGTCGACGTCGACGGTTTTGCTTTAGCTATTGCCGTTCACGTCGCTGAATACGACGATGACGTGAACCCACTTTTCTATAGCGTAAATGCATAGATTGGCCAAAGTGGGACGAGGCAATAAGAGTAGAGCTGGACTCACTCTTGTAAAGCAAAGTCTTTGGACCAGTTGTCCATACACCTGAATGTGTAAAACCTGTGGAATATAAGTTGGATTTCATAAGAAATTGAAATGAAGGAAATGTGATCATTTTCCTACTAAGCCTAAACGTCTCTGAAAAAGCCAATAAATGCAGCTCATGGACGTTGTGACTGCATATCTATACGACAATATAGATATAGAGATCTATATAAAACTTTCAGAAGGGTATACTCTACCCCCAAAGATGAAAGAGAGACGTAGAAACGTCTTCTCCATAAAGGCTTCAAAGATCATTAGCCGATCTTAAGCAATATTCTGCTCGTGTATCTTTTTCGAAAGATCGTTGACAGGATTTGTGATAGTCGCCGTATATGTGGTCGACTTAAATCTAATAGGATCTCCTGCAGAGACCTTTGATATATCTGATAGCCTTAAGCATACCTTGGAAATGAAATACCTATCCATAACAAGGTATTGTCTCGGCTTACAGATTAAACACCTTCGTGGTGCAACCCTTTAATATTCTTCATACACCTGGAGTTTATGACGAATGATGTCCATTTGCAATCTATTAAAAATGGATGCATATTTATGACGCCTTCCAGTCGCTGGAAGAGGGGGAGGACATCCTAGGTCCTGAAGAACCTAGCTCTAGTGTACTAGTTACACTGCTTTATCTAGCCAACTACACGTGTCTCTAATAGAACGTCTGTAGTAAAGCTGTTAGCCAGATACAATGCTACCCTGGAGAGCACCACTGGACCAAGGATAAGCTGCTAATGCGCAACTTCTAAGGGTCACGGATCAGCATCCAAGGAATAAATATCGCATATGCAGATTTACAGACTATCGCGATGACTAAGCACAAATGGCCGGCCACCTCCTAAACATCTACGCATCATTTTCCAAAAGTCTACATCTTCTGAGAGGCTCATCATCCAAAAAGCATATCTAAAATACGCTCATCCAGGTCCAGCAGTATCTTGCAGACACAGTGAAGACCGAGTGAAGGAATACATACGTGGAGCCATCTACCAAACTTCGTAGAGCGTATCACTCCTGAGCGCCACTGTTTTCCAGTAGCCGTTTGATATGAGTGAAACTTGTATAGATGAGTGATGATTGTATTCAGAACATGATGGAAGTATAGACGCATAGGAAATGATTGTATAGATACATCGGAGATCTGCAAGCCTGAAGCTTGTACATATCAGGGGGAATTGATAGTAGAGTTGCACTCTTTTTCCCTTAGCCATGGGTTTTCCCATTGGGTTTTCTATAGCTAAAGGTTTTAATGAGGTAACCTCATTTAACTCTGGACCCTGAAGTGTCCACCTCTAATGAAAACTGAAAGACCTACAAGCGTAAGGCTTGTATGGATCAGGGGGAGTAACCTGTGGGTTGCACTCTTTTTCCTTAAGCTGTTGGTTTTTCCCACTGGGTTTTCTACAGCTAAGGTTTTAACGATGCAAACACGATTACTCCGGATCCAGAAGTTTCCACCACATTAGCATTTACACTAAGACCAAAGTAATTAGTGGATAAGGGGGAGCGTTATGAATGAGGGATGCCAAAGGCCTCCACTCATCTTTATCCCCACCATTACTCCTCGTCATCCCCACTAATAGGGGCCTTTGGTGATCCTATGGCATTTGGGCTTCCATTGATTTAATAAACAGAGAACCATGACTTTGTGTCATGATTACTCATTCACCTTATTGTGTGGATACGCTTAAAATAATTGCAAACTTGTAATTAAAAGGACAGTGCAAATGCAAGCCCTCGTATTGATAATGTCTGGGGAGTCAGCCCGGCTTCCTTTCCTCCCACTCTCACTCATCAGCAATCTCTCCCCAAAACCTCCCTAAAACCGTCGCATTTGTCTTCCTAAACCATGTCTCTCTCGGTTCCCATTCTTTCCTTTAGGCCTATCCTCCCCTCCCTCCGCCGCCCTCTCCCTCCTCTTTCCGCCGGCGGCGGCAACAAATTCAACCCCTCACCGGCCGACGACGAGCCACCGGAAGCCCCCGAAGACTCCTCCCACGGCGTCTCCAAGCTCCAGCAGTTCGACCGGCAGGTCGCCCGGGCGAAAAAGACCCAAGACGAGCAATTCAAGAAACACCAATCCCTCTTCCTCTCGGCCCTCGCCTTAGAACCCGACCCACCTCAAGAACCCCATCAACAACCCCCCAAAGTCTCCGGCGCCGGCGACGACCTTTTCGGCGACATAGACACCGCCATTGCCCTCAAGCGCCAGGAATTCGTCAACCAGGGGCTCCTCCAGCCCAACCCGCCCAAGAAGGAGCTGCCTTTGGACGACATCGACGAGCTTTTGCCCGAGGAAGTCATCGATCTCGACGAGATTAAGGAGCTTCAAGGCCTCACCATCATCTCCGAGGATGAGCAGAGGGAGGACGAGGTAATGGTATCGACTCCTGGTGATTTGGACTCCAATGGGTCTGCAACGACGTCTTCGTCGTCTTTTGATATAAACCTTGATGGTTTGGAAAATTCTAGAGCTAGGATAGTAGACCCTAAGTTTAAAATGACGCTGGCCGAGCTCTTGGATGAGAGCCGGGTCGTGCCCGTGTCGGTTTATGGGGATTTGGAGGTGGTGATTACTGGAATTCAGCATGATTCAAGAGAGGTGAGTGCTGGGGATTTGTTTGTTTGTTGCGAGGGAAGTAACACTGACGGGCATGCTTACCTGACTGAAGCTGATAAAAGGGGAGCTGTTGCAGTGGTGGCCGATAAGGAGATTAATATAGATGAGACTTTGGGCTGCAAGGCGCTTGTTATAGTGGAGGATACTAGCTTAGCGTTACCTCTGCTTGCCTCGTCTTTTTATAAGCACCCTTCAAGGAGCTTGTCAGTGATTGCGGTTACTGGGACTACTGGGAAGACGACAACTACCCATTTGGTTAAGTCAGTGTATGAGGCCATGGGGTTGAGGACCGGTATGTTGGGTACTTTGGGGTATTATATTCATGGGGATAATAAGCTGGAAGCACCCAATGCTACACCGGATGCTGTTTCAGTTCAGAGATTAATGGCAAAGATGGTGCATAATGGGACTGAGGCCGTTGTGATGGAGGCGTCTTCTCATGGTTTGGCACTTGGAAGGTGCGATGAGATTGATTTCGACATTGCTGTTTTTACAAACCTTACTAGAGACCCCCTTGACTTCCATGGGTCTGAGGAGGAGTATAGGAGTAGCAAGGGAAAACTTTTTTCTAAGATGGTTGATCCGGAAAGGCATCGCAAAGTTGTGAACATTGATGACCCAAATGCTCCGTATTTCATTGCACTGGGAAATCCTAATGTTCCGGTCATGACGTTTGCCATGGAGAACAAGAATGCAGATGTGCATCCATTGAAGTTTGAGCTATCGCTGTTTGAGACGCAGGTGTTGGTCCAAACACCTCAGGGGATTCTGGAGATCTCGTCTGGGTTGCTGGGAAGGCATAATATATATAACATCCTTGCAGCGGTGGCTGTTGGGATTGTGGTTGGTGCACCATTGGAAGACATTGTACGGGGGATTGAAGAAGTTGATGGGGTTCCGGGAAGGTTTGAGTTGATAGATGAGGAGCAGGCTTTTGCAGTTGTTGTGGACTATGCACATACGCCTGATGCCCTGTCAAGGCTTTTAGACGCTTCAAGAGAATTGGGTCCAAGACGAATTATCACAGGTATGCTTCAAATCGTTCTCCCTTCAATTCGTTTTAGGTCGTATTTGTCATACAAAAAGCAATTGGAAATCATGGATCAAACAATGTTCCCTCCATTGGCTTTTACAACAAGTGGAAGACAATAAAATTATGGAAAACTCAAGCTTTTGATAGATTCTTTACATTTTAATCCTTTATTTGGTTTTATTTGTGTGTGTGTGTGTGTGTGTTTTTTTTTTTTTTTTTTGGGGGGGGGGGGGGGGGGGGGGGGGGGGGGGGCTGATGATCTCTGTGCGCTATGGGCAACAAACAAAAGGTAGGGCTGATGATCTCTGTGCGCTATGCACTTATATCTTTAATTGTTAATTGTTCTTACATCTAAAACAAGGTAGGTCACACAGAACACATACAAATTTGCTTGATTTTAGAAGTAATGATCGTATGCAATTATCACAATTTTATTTAGGGAATTTAGTGACATTGAAGATAATAGTTAAGTTTCATATAGGAGTTAAGGTACTTTTAAGTCGTATGCTCAAAACAAAAGGTATAGTTTACCTTCTTTCCCGGTTGGGAAAATTTCATTGATCTCTATTGAACTGTTAACTTGAATAAGATAACCTCTCACAGTTCTAAAAATCAACTGTGAACTTTCCTAAACCTTAAGAACCATTTTTTTTTGTGGGTTGGTTGTTTGGGGGGGGGGGGGGGGGGGGGGGTTCTGTTAATTGAATGTGTACAGTAACCTTTTTGTCCTTGACCTAATGGACATTAAGTGAAATTGGTATACGGCCAAAATGGATTATACTCGCTATTTCATCTTTTTCACTTGTATTTTCTCATCTTAATCTACAATCTCCTAGATACCCATCATACGCATACATAGCCATCAAGTTTTTCCCTCTTCTATTGCCATTCTTAAATCAAACTGCAACCCATCAAAACCACATCAAGATCAAATCTTCATCGTCCTTGTCCTTTATTTATTATCATGCTTGGGTCCCAAACCCATCAAAACCAAATAAAATCTAATTTTTTTGTTACTTTGTTTCCATTGTCATGCTCATGCTTACGTAAATCCTAAACCACTGTACTCACATCAACCCTTACTGGTTCCTTATTTTTCTTGCCATACCCAAATTACATAATAAATTAAATCAAGCTCTAACATTCTTTTCTGGTTGTTTTCCATGATTAGAAATCTGAAACTTAGTATCATTCAATAGCTTGTAATCTTAGTATCAAATCAACAGTATCAAAGAACCAGACAATAAGTGTCGATTGCAAGTAGATATTTATTTAAGTAAATGATTCATCTATCTATATATCAGCTCTATCATCTAGAGCACCATCTTCTCGAGGTTCGAACTCTTGATTTTAGTCTTAGTATCGAATGACAGTTTGTATTATTGGTACCAACTATATCGAAAGTATGCGAATTTACGAATCAATAGCCTTAGTTTAAAATAGTTAGTTACATATAGATCTTCATCTTGTCTCATTTATCTATAGATCATTTCTATCATCTATGATACTATTTTCTTTTTTAACATATTAAATCATAGTTTAATTTTTAAACCTTGATTTTGATTGGGAAATGCAATGGTTTTTAAATATATATAGGAAAAATAAAATTGAATTTCAAATTTTAATAATTAAAACCTTGAATCTCCTCTTATATTAGTTGGCATTAGTTATTATTGATGTTATCAGCCAGTTTTTACTAGATTGTATCGGCATAGTTGAAATCCAATATGATACGAACGATATTGGTTGAGATTTCAAACCATGATATTCTTGTTCTATTAACTGACTTTATTAATGTGTCATCTTCATGAATTATCTTGATCAATCTGTTTAGTTTTTTTAGTTCAATATCTTAACATCATAATATAGTCGAAGACTCGAAATAAACTGATACTTCATGCCTTGCAAAACTTGAAGAGTTTTCTTGTACCAATAGAGAGGCGTTTATGTCTACCCTCGTACAAATCCAATTTGAAGTTGTTGATATACATTGATATTAGCCAATTTTATCTAATCTTTATTTTGATTGTTAAATGAGATTATTTTGACCAATATATGGAATAAAATAGCATTTCAGATTCTAAATTCGGGTAACTCAAACCTGAATATCATCTTATATTAGTTATCATTAGTTAATAGCGTTACTTTTGGTCAAATTTTGATGGATCGTATCCACATGATTGAAATCCGATACGGTACATGTGATGTGTATGTGTAAAGACCCATGTTTCAAACCTTGCTATTTTCATTCTCAAATAAAACCACATATCATGAACCCAAATCAAGCATAAACATTTGGATGGGTTGAGTTAAAGTTGAGATATAGGATAAAAGTGAATGAAGATGATGGTAGACGAGAGGAAATGATGTTTCCGACCCATTTTCAATTTATACACCTTCTATTAATGAGTTAGAATAAAATTAGAATATGCATTTGGTTTAAATAACAAAGCACCATTTAGTCCAAAACTATACCTAATGACATCATGTGGCATTACATGAGAACATGATTAATAGAAGAGTTGGACGCGATGAGGGAATCAAAATTCAAGGCAGCTCACTAATTATTCTGTAATTGAGAGAAGTTATGTGATTCTAGTCGTTCAAACTGGGTTAGTGAAATTTCATGTTTGATCATCACCCAGGATGGTGTATTTGTAATTTTAATTATTGAATTTTGATTCAATCTATACTAATAATAAAAGAAGGGGTGAAGTCTGCTGCTTTTTGTCGGCATTACCCCTCATTCTTTCTTTTCTTCATTTTATTGTTAATAAAGGTAGATTAGGGAGCCCCATGTCTTAAAGCTGATGCTGATGTTCTATACTTCAAAAGCTGTTGGATATTCATGTGATGCAATGCAAAACAAATCTATTCTATAAAATAGGGATGTTATCAAGAGAAATTGGATAAGAGAAATTGGACAAGAGAAATTGGATAAGAGAATTTGGACAAGAGTATATACATACATACATACATATACATACATACATATACATCTATTCTATAAAATAGGGATGTTATCAAGAGAAATTGGATAAGAGAAATTGGACAAAAGAAATTGGATAAGAGAATTTGGACAAGAATATAAACATACATATATAAACATACATATATACATATACATATATACATATACATGCACACATATGCATACATATATATACATACATCTATTCTATAAAATATGGATGATATCAAGAGAAATTAGATAAGAGAAATTGGACAAGAGAATTTGGATAAGAGAATATGGACAAGAGTATACATATGCATATATACATATACATACATACATATACATACATACATATCTATTCTATAAAATAGGGAGGTTAACAAGAGAAATTGAATAAAAGAATTTGGACAAGAGAAATTGGATAAGAGATGAGATTTTGAGGGATAAGAGATGATGTGGGGAATTTTGCATATACAACCTCGGTTTTTACATTTTTGCCCCTGGACCCTCCTCACACACACACCCACACTTTTTATTCTTCCCCCCTTTTCGACCGTTTTTTCCCAGTCCACGTGCACGTGTGCACAACTTATTTGGATATCTATTATATAAAAGAGGGATGTTATCAAGAGAAATTGGATAAGAGAATTTGGATATCTATTATATAAAAGAGGTATGTTATCAAGGGAAATTGGATAAGAGAATTTGGACATGAGAAATTGGATAAGAAAATTTGGATACCTATTATATAAAAGCGGGATGTTATCAAAAGAAATTGGATAAGAGAATTTGGACATGAGAAATTGGATAAGAGAAATTGGATATCTATTATATAAAAGAGGGGAATTGGATAAGAGAAAATATAAGAGATGAGATTTTGAGGGAAAGAGAGGATGTGGGAAATTTTGCACATACAACCCCGGTTTTTGCATTTTTGTCCCTGCACCCTCCCTACACACACACACACTTTTTATTCTCTCCCCTTCCGAACATTTTTTCCTGTCCTTTAAAGATTTTGAATCTTATCCTACTAGGATAAAGCTTTGTCCTGCGTGGCAAGTTTATCCTAGGTGGCAATGACAATTTTGGGGGGACTTAAATTTTGGGGAAAAACTTAAATTTGGGGGGAAACTTGAAATTTTGTGGAAAATTTGAAATTTGGGGGAACTTGAAATTTGTGGGGGGAAAAAACTCAGCCATTAAATAAACCGTGCCCTATGGGCACGGGTAATGACTAGTTAATTAACATAATAGAAAGATCATGTAATGTAGGCATTGCGTTTTGTAAGCAATGTTTTATTTCTTGAGTGGTTCTATTTATAGGTTGTTTACTTCGAGGTAGTCATTGGTAAATTTAGGATGAAACTTCAACAGTAGCTTTGCTCCTGTTTAATGTAAGGAAGACACTGAAGGACCCAGGAGTTGAAAGAAGAGGCAAGAAAAAAACGCAATAAAGAATTACCCAAGCACTGGTACTGTGGCATCAAAGAATGCAATATGTAGGTCTCATACATTAACTGTAATTTATATCTATTTTGCATATATGACGTAACTGACTTTTTTGTTCATTAAAATAAAATCTATTGAAATGCCACTTCTTGTCAGAAATTAACTTCTGAATCTGGATTTAAGCAATTAATTGATGCATAGAGGAAGAAAAATTGTTCTTTCTCCTGATATTATATCAATGTAGTTCAAGAAGATGAAAGCATTAGTCTGTATAGTGATTTTATAAGGGTGCATATAAAGGGATAAAAAGTTCAAAGTTCAAACTAGTACTAAACTTTTCATAGTGAAAGAAAGGTATATTTATCTTTTTCATATCACTACAATAAACCATATTAACTCACATGATAAATGTCAACACTCACTAGAAATGATTCACTTTTATGGAATTTGATTTGTTCCTCTCATTTATGCAGTTTTTGGATGTGGCGGTGAAGGAGATCGCGGGAAGAGACCATTGATGACTAAAATTGCTACTGATAAAAGTGATGTGGTCATTTTGACATCTGATAATCCAAGAAATGAAGATCCCCGTAGGCATCCTGACTTTGATTTGTGAATCTGAGTTTCAATTGAGCCCTTTATATTTTGAAATAAATGAATCATTTGAAATTTCTGCATTACTACTTATCAGGCTAGAGATATGAAGCCAATAACTAGTTATTAAATTTTTTCTATGTTTGACCAGTTGACATCTTGGATGACATGTTGGCGGGTGTTGGTTGGACAATGCAAGATTATCTAAAATATGGTGAAAATGACTATTATCCGCCTCTTCCAAATGGCCATAGGCTCTTCTTGCATGACATTAGAAGAGTTGCTGTGCGGGCTGCTGTTGCTATGGGTGAGGAAGGTGATATAGTTGTAAGTTTCAAGCTCTTGTGAAATTTTGTTTCGGTCAATTGCATTAGCTTGATTATCAATGTCTTATCCCAGTACTTCTTTACAACATCATCATAAATTGCATTCTCTTTTATTATTGCTCAAACTTGCTTTGAAGTTTTGTAGAATAACTTTATAAAGTTTTAGTAACAATCTTTTGGTAGCATGCTATGAAGTAATTCCTTGCATCATAAATGTGTCACATAACATTGGAAGTTTGCATTGTTAATTTAGCAAGAAATTTTGGGTTTCAAATGGTAGGAGTATTTTTAACGAATTTTAAGAGGTAGTTGAAGAAGTTAGGGAATTGTTGAAGAGAATTTCCATTTTTCACTTTGTATATATATCATCTTTAATTAGCGTGATTGCTCATTTTATATAAAATAACCATTAGGGATATCCAATGTCGGTTATAATAGCCATGTTAATAGCACCATCCAATAGCCAAATCATGGTCAAACGGTTACAATTTACCCTCCATACAATTTGATCAAATAATGAATTAATAAAATAATAATAAATAAAATTATTTTGATAATTTTTACCCATTTATTAATATTTCATCCATATCCAAAAGGTTGAAATTACAAAAGTTAATTAAAAGAGACGGGGACATTTAGAAATTTTATGATATATCTTCCTATGCAATGTAGCTTTTGGCCTTGGGTCTGCACTTAGTGACATTTATGTACATAATGAACTAGGCCTTGATTTAGGCCTTTTTATGAAAAATTGACAAAAGCACACAAATGTTTGCAACGTTAGGTCACTGGATGGGGCATTATGAACCTGCTTATATACCATTTCATGAGAGTTATTAGGGATTAGCCTCGTGTCCAGCAACCCTGATCTTCATAGGTTCTTACATAGATGTAAGTCCTCAAAAGGTAATCTGCGATCGACATGACACCTCCCATAGATTTAGAGGAGCATGAGCCCAACTTAACCAATAGCACCATAAGCACTGTTACTTTATGGAATGAGATGGTAGCTAATATAGTGCAACTAAATGCATCAAGTGCATAAAATAAGTCCAAAGGTCGGTACTCTATGTGAGTCACCCGTCTAGGTTGGGTTTTCACAATCGGTGATATACGTTTTGGGCTTAGACCCTAACCTCTTGAATTTAGGATCATTGTTAGACTCTTTCTTGGGCTGGGCTTATAGATCCCAGCTCATTTGATATATTGGAAGCTATTTCATTTTCATATTTATTACGACATAAACGCGACCCATCATACAAAAAGCCCCATATCAGGAGCAATACATGCATTTGTTGTAAACAAATTTGTATTACAAGCATCATCAACTTGTATAAAGAAGATTATTTTCATCATGCTAGAAAGATGCATGATATTAATAAAACCGATGCATATACATTGCAATGATGACCTTGAACATGTATTCCTTTTGGTTATAAGAATGGATGCATGTTGATTGTCTGAGAATAATAACTCATACGGCCCCCCAGGGCACCTGAGAGGCCCTGGCGGCCAACCAGGGCTTCGCCGATCCCTGGCGAACCCGCCTGGGCCCACAGGCCCCATGGCGAACTGCCAGGGCATAGCGAAGCCCCCGGTGGCCCGCCAGGACTTTTCCGATCCCTGGCCAGCCTGCCAGGGCCTGCAGTGGCCTCCGATGAACCGCCAGGGCCCCGCAGAAGCCCTGTCGGCTTGCCAGGCCCATCCGGGTGCCTCGTCGGCCCCCCAGGGGCATTCTGGGCCCTTGGCGGCCCGCCAGGACCCCTGACAGCCAGATCCAGGCCGCCGTCCCTACTTTAAGCTATCGATGGCCCATGGCGAGGACTGCGGCAGCGAGGGGCCTCGGCGAGGGGTTTGATGGTACTCGGGATGACTTGGGCGCTGAATTCTACGAAGGAAGGCCCTCAGGGCATGAGGCGGAGTATGAGGAATACGACCAGTATCACGAGGATGATCAATGGGACCACGATGATGGAGGAGAAGCTGATTGGGGAGGAGCGTGGAACAGAAGAGGAGGGGGCCGTGTGTGAGGCCAAGGATATGATGTATCTTACCATCTTCTATATCGGCGACAGGAGTACCTGTTGGGGAGAGGAGCTCATGATGGATTTCCTGCGGAAAACCAGGTCAGGAAGCTGAAGATGTCCGTCTTCGAGGGAGAGGACCCATACTCATGTGTATACAGAGTGGAGAGATATTTTGAGGTATCGATGGTTCAGTAGGAGGATTGGCTGAGGGCAGCAGCAGCAGTCTGTTTGGAAGGGGAGGCATTGTTATGGTATCGATGGGTCCAGCAGGACCGACCCTTCGGCACTTGTGAGGCGTTTACAATGTTGCTGTTGGAGCGATTCGACGAGGTGCAGGTGGGGAATGCTTTTGAGAAGTTATATGCTTTGAGGCAGGATGTGATCGTGAGGGGTTTTATCAAGAAGTTTGATATACTGGTTAGTCGGATCAGTGTGGTGTCGGGGGAGTCAATGGAGGTGATTCATGAAGGGGTTGAAGCCGACCATCAGATCCAAGGTGAGGTCCCATAGGCTGTCTAGTCTACGTAAGTGCATGAGTTTGGTGAGAATAGTGGAGGACAGACTGGACCAGGAGAGGAAGGCCCGTAGAGCTTGGGGATGATCTTCTTTTAAGGAACATACGCCTGGAGGGGGACAGAAGGCGCCCACAACCACATGAGGAGTATTAGTTAGCACAAAGAAGGGACTAAAGCCACGACCTGGGGGCATACACGACGGATGACGGAGGCTGAGATCCGTGATAAACATGCCAAGGGTCTATGCTTCAAGTGCGACGATAAGTCCTCTTCAGGGCATAAATACGTTGACCGTGCTATACAGATTTTGATCGTGAATGAGGAGGAGGAGGAGAACGTGATAATGATGGAGGCTGGCGAGGAAGAGAATCGAGAGCACCTGCACGTGGAGTAGCCCGTTCGCGCACTTCATGCACCACCTTGAGGATAAGGTGGTTCTTTGGGGGCGGAGTAATGATGTGTTTTGGGGAGTTTCGGCCCACTAGAGGCATTTTTGCAATTTCAGAAATTATGTGGGGGTTTTTCGTGAATTTTCTAGATTTATAATTTTCTTTTATTTATAGTTAGGACCGGCTAGGGGGAGTTTTATGCCGAAAATTGTTGAAGAAAACCCTAGATGATTTTCTTTTCCACTCCAAAAAACCACAAAAATCCCATCTTTACTTCAAATCCAGATCTAAAACGTATCACCAAAATTGCCACCCCATCTTTCATGATCTTACAACCAATTTGTGCTTTCCATATTTTGTGCAAATCACCATTTCTCGTATGATCCATTGCCACCCCATTTTTCATGATCTTAAAACCAATTTGTGCTTTCCATATTTTGTGCAAATCACCATTTCTCAAATGATCGTAAATACTTCAATTGTGAATAATGTATTATTTTCCAGATTTTACGTACATAATTTCTAAGAGTGATAGTCAGATATGCAGATCAAATCTTCATGCATAATATTTAGATATGCTTATGGTCACCATACGCACGTGATTTTTCATTCCATTTAGATTCAGCTTTTAGCTTCCTAATTCACCTCCACCCTCGAACCCATGATTTGGATCACATAACACGATTCAAGGGTCATTCGTGATGAAGATCGCAAAAAATAGTGACATAAAGTGATCGGACTACTAAGAAGATATAGATCCACTACTATGTAAGATAATATATAAATTCAAACTTTGAGGAGAAACATGGGTATAATTATTAGTTGATTATTTACCATTTTTAGTCATATGCATTTACTTATGTATAATTCTATGTAATGGATCACTATCCCATGCTCATATATACATAAAAATAAGTATTCGGAAAAATAAGTACATACATGTGTACGCACAATGTTCTAAAACAAATTATATACGGCCGCATATGCGTCTGTATATAAGGAGGTGGCTTTTGGCTGCGTGAAAAAGTAGATATGCAGCCGAATTCTGTGGACGGCCGCATAATCGGCTATATTAATGTTATGCGCCCGTATATGCGAATATGCGAGCGCATAATCACCAACTAAAAAATCCCATCCCGGTAAGAAACCCGACCAGTTAAGCATAAAAATCAGTTTTTTTATTTCAAAGTACTTGTGTTTGATATGCTTTTGATTTGGACGTAAAACTAAATATTTATGTTTTGCGTGTAAATTACTTTAGACGTTAGACCTTAGTTATTTTATGTATTGATTGCCATGACGGGATTGATGTTTTAGTATGAATTAATCCATATTTTTAAAAGTTGGTATGATTTTTTTCTTATTTCTATCTTTTAATATTTTTTAATTTCATATACACAAACACATATATGTATAAACTTATTGCTTATTTATTTACTAAAATATTCATTTCGCATAAACCGCATAAACCGCATAATCGGCCGCATAATCCGTTTATGCGCTATGCGTTTTTAGACCACATGCATACTGAAACCGCCTTTTATAACACTGTGTATGCACCTATGCATATTAGATATACATACATAATGTCTATTGGCAATTCTAGCATATCAGAACTCGAAGTAGCAAACTGAATCATCCTATTTTATCGTACCACTAGTCATAACATGTGCTCTAAGGGAACTGTTCATTTATAATTTTACCCCCCAAAATCTTGGATTCCCAAATTTAGACCTAACAACAATAATTAAATTGTAATAATTGTTATTTAGTTTCTCCAAAAATTTAAGTTCCACCAAAATTAAATTCCCCCACGAAATTTAGTTCCTCCAAAATTTTAGTCCTTCCAAAAAATAGTTTCCCCCAGGTTTTTCCTGTGTGCCATCAGGGCACCGTTCATTCAAAATAATCCCCCATCAAAATATTGGATCCCTTAATTTAAAAATGAATAACAATAATTAAAAATGCAAAAATTGTTATTTAGGTTCCATGAAAAAATTTTGTTTCCCTAAAATTTAGTTCCCACATTGTTATTTAGTTCCTCCAAAAGTTATTTACTTCCTCCAAAATTTAGTTCCCCCAAAAGTTATTTAGTTCAACTAAAATTTAGTTCCCCAAATTTCTCATATATCTGTATCAACTACGTGCACAAATACTACCAAAATCTCTGTAGCAATTACTTACAAAACCCCTATGATTAGGGACATGAAAAAAATTATTCAAAAAATCAACAATAAAAAATTCTCCCCAATAATCTAAAATTAGTATAACTTCGAGCATCAATATAAAAAATCAAGCTTGTTTTTAACCACTTCACTAGCGCCAATATAAAATATTTCCTTGTTTTGTTTACTGTGTAAGATAGATTCCAGAAAGAAAAAGTTTATCTTTCTAAATTGGAGCTGTTCATCCATAGATTAATTATGAGAGTAGCTATAAAATCGAACTTATGTTAGAAATACATATGATCCAACGTGATTACACACATTTCCTTATTTTGTTTGTTGTTAACAATATATCCCCAAAAATGTCAAGTAATAATAATAAGATGTTTCAAACAATCAAACAAAAGAGCAGACAACCAAGCAGGTTCTACTGAACAAACTACATAAGAACCTGTTAGGAATAAAGCAAATATGAACTGAAATTGATAGAAATAGGAATAAAGTTGATGACTTGGCTACAATCAGTGGCGGAGCCAGAAAATTTTATTGGGGGGGCAAAAACATAATAATAAAGTATTTTGTTTTCAAGAAAGAATACAATTGCAAAAATATCAGAGTATAGAGATTATTACTAGTTCGCTACACGTACACCGCATATGACCCACCAACTTGAGAAAGCAAAAAAGAAAAGATTAAAATGGGGGAGAGGTCGGCTGGCTTCATGCTGGACTGCATCCTTTCCCATTAAATACACAGATTTTGTGTTTAGATATTTAGTTGACTAAGTATATTTGAAAAGATAAAAAATTGAATTCAGGTGGAATGGGGAAAACAAATTACAGATTATGAGGAAAAATTAATTTAAGGAAAACAATAATAATGCATAAAAAATGAGGAATTAATGTATCAAAAATGATAAAAATAGCAATTATGATCTAAAAGAAAGGGACGCAATTAAACACACATTTAGAGTAAGTTTGACAAACAGTAACAAGTGACAAGCAATACGGTTTAAAGCCAACCCACATTAAGACTGAAAAAAGATAGGTAGGCAGCGAGTGGGTTTCGAACCCACAATCTTAAGATTTCAGGCTTGCGCCTCATCCACTAGGCTTTCAAGAGAATGTGTTGAGGAATGCTAAACTTTTCTATTTTACATTATTTTCCTGGGGGCAATTGCCTAACATACATACACTCTGAAAATGTCAGTGGGGGCAATTGCCCCCCTTTGCCCCCACCTGGCTCCGCCTCTGGCTACAATTAAAGGGGCAACCACCCTCCCAAGACGTCAAAAGCGAGGACGTCCGCACTCTCCTAAGAATTCCCTCAAGAACAATTCAATAATCAAGCATAAAGCAATAAGACGGCTAGCCCTAGCTTAAGAATAAAACACACCTCTAATCTAATTACAAGTTTGCTATTAAAATATAATAAATTAGATAGAGTCGAAAACGCCCCTAGGATGAGGCCGGCCTTCCATGCGCGCGCGGCTCGCGGGGGCGCCTTCTCTGGTACACACGAAGCCCACCACTACTCCACCCAAAGAGCCACCTTGTCCTCAAAGTGGAAGTCTGGAAATTGCTGTACCATAATGTTCATGGACTCCCACATGCTCTCGTGCTCCGGTAAGCCCTTCCACTGCAGTAAAACCTCCTGCTCCCCAGTACCCCCTGCGAACTCCCTTCAGCTCCTCAGTTTTTCAATCGCACCTCCATATCATCTGTCAACGTCTCCGGAAGTGTGGACGATGCAGTGTGGTCCCCAATAGCCTGGCAAAGCTGAGATACATGTAATACTGGATGAATGACCGATCCTGGGGAAAGCAAGCAACTGTACCTACACTAGCCTCGACCTCGAAAGGTCCAAAATATCTTGGGGCTAACTTCTCATTCCTCCTGTAGGCCAAGGATCTCTGCCTGTAAGGCCTCAGCTTAAGGTACACCATGTCTCCGACCGCGAAATACACATCCCTGCGGTGAAGGTCTGCCCTCGTCTTCATAATTTGCTGGGCTCTAGCCAAATAAAGCTTCAGCTCCAAAATTTGGTCTCTCTCAGCCAGATACTGCTCCACCTTTGAAACCGGGGTTGTCTTCTACCCATAGTGTAATAAGTGTGGAGGATCTCGGTCATACAAAATCCTGAACGGTGTCGTCTGAGCTGCGATGTGATAAGAGGTATTGTACCAATACTCTGTCCATGCTAGCCAATGGGCCCACTCTTTGGGATTATCTGATATAAAGTACCGCAGATAAGTCTCAACGCTCCTGTTGACGACCTCAGTCTGGCCATCTGTCTGCGAGTGGTAGGCTGTGCTCCGCTTCAAAACTGTCTCATGTAGCCTAAACAGCTCCTGCCAGAATCTGTTCAAGAACACATTGTCCCTATCTGAGACAATGGATTTTGGAGGTCCATGCAGATGAATGATCTCCCTCACAAATGTCTCTGTCACGTTACTGAGCTGTAAGGGTGCCTAAGCGGTATAAAATGTGCATACTTACTGAGGCGGTCTACCACAACAATTATGACAGTGTATCCTCCTGACTTTGGCAAACCATCAATAAAATCCATGGAGAGATCCTCCCAGGCCCGATCTGGCAAGGACAAGGGCTGAAGCAACACTCCTGGAGCCATCGCCTGATACTTGTGACGCTGGAAGACGTCACACTCTGCAACCATCCTCGTGACATCCTTCTTCATTCCCTTCCAATATATCTCTCTCACCAGTCACTGATAGGTCTTGAGGACCCCAGAATGTCCTCCTACTGCACTACTGTGAAAATTCTGTAATATGTCGGGATGTGTCTCGAGGTCCTTGGTAGTGCCCAGCGCCCCCAGTACTATAGCCTCCCATCCTGAGTAGCATAACCTGGATGCTCTGTAGACCCCTGTAACAGTGCTGCTAATATGGCTGCCAACTCCTGGTTCTGCTCAACCTCATGCTGCAATGGCTCCCAATCATGTAACACAGAAACAGACAAGGCAGCCAATTGAACGTCCTCTCATCGTGAAAGTGCATCAACCGCCTTGTTCTCCAATCCTGTGTGATACTCAATCTCAAACCTGTAGCCCATCAGCTTCTGTAGCCACTTTTAATGCTCCTCTGCTACCATACGCTGCTCTAGTAAGTATTTGAGATTTTGCTGATCTGTGTGCATCAGGAAACTGCGTCATAATAAATACGGTCTCCACTTCTGAATGGATAGGACAATGGCCATCAGCTCCATCTCGTAAACCGACCGCAGTCTGGCTCTAGCCGTCAGCACTTGACTGTAATACGCTATTGGCCGCTAATTCTGCATCAACACCGATCCCAATCGATGCTCCGACGCGTCCGCCTCTACCACAAAAGGTCCGAAAAAATCTGGCAATGCCAGTATAGGCACTGTGGTCATGGCCTTCTTCAAGGCTTCAAAAGCTACCGTCGCCTCCTCACCCCAAATGAACTGGTCCTTCTTGAGTAACTCTGTGAGCGACCAGGCAATCGTCTCGTATCCCTGCACAAACCTGCAGTAATATCCTGCCAAGCCCAGAAATCCCCGCAGTCCCGTGAGAATGGAGGGGCGTGGCCAGTCCAGCATTGCCGCAATCTTTGCCATGTCAGCTGCAACCCCAGTTGCAGATACCACATGTCCCAGATACACCACATGCGGCTGTCCAAATAAGCACTTCTTTCTGTTGGCAATTAGCTGGTGGTACTGCAACTCTTGAAAAATGACCTGCAGGTGGTCCAAGTGCTCCTCCAAGGTACGATTGTACACCAATATATCATCGAAAAATACGAGTACAAATCGTCGCAGGTAAGGACAGAATACCTTGTTCATGAGAGCCTGAAAAGTAGTTGGTGCATTAGTCAAGCCGAAAGGCATGACTAAAAACTCATAGTGGCCCTCATGCGTCCTGAACGCTGTCTTGGGCACATCCTCTCCCGCATCCTGATTTGGTGGTAGCCCGATTTGAGATCTATCTTGTGAACATGGCTGCCCCATGCAACTCCTCTAAAAGCTCATCGATCACTAGTATGGGGAACTTATCCGGCACCGTCTCCTTGTTTAATGCCATGTAGTCCACGCAGAAGTGCTAGCTCCCATCCTTCTTATTCACTAACAGCACCGGACTGGAAAAGGGGCGCACACTGGGCTGTATCACTCCGGTCTGCACCATCTTCGCTACCATCCTCTCGATCTCGTCCTTCTGTGCCTGGGGGTAACGGTAGGGCCTCATACTGATGGGGGACACGCCCTCTCGCAGAACTATGGCGTGCTCGTGATCCCGCGGCGGTGGAAGACCCCGTGGCTCCTGAAAGACCTCGAGCTGCTCTATCAGCTGATGCACCTCTCCTGGAATGAGCTGCTCCCTGCTGGCCTCAACGCCACCCTCTCCCGTCAACGAATATAGCTCTACTAAGTATCCCCCACCCTCCGGGATGGTCATCACCATGGTCTTCAGCAAGACCAGAACTCTGCACAGGCTAGGGTCTCCCTGTAGTACTACTGCTCTGCCCTCCTCCTGGAATTCCATCCTGAGCAGTTTCCAGTTTACTTTCATCTCCCCCAATGTTTGTAGCTATGTCATGCCCAGGATGACATCGGTGCTCCCCAAGTTTAGAGGCAGGAAGTCAGCGATCACCTGCACACTGGTAATGTCAGCACCCGATCTCGACAAACCTCACGACTTCTCTCCTTCCCAGTCCCCATCATGACACTGAAGCTGTCGCAGTCTGTCAGCTGGAGCTCCTACTGGGCCACCACTCTCCTGGAGATGAAATTTTGGGTTGCTCCCACTGTCGATGAGTACCGTCACCTCCTGGTCGTCGATATGCCCCTCAACTTCATGGTATGGTTCGGTGTGAACCCTACCATGGAGTTAAGGGAAACCTCTCCCACATCTAGTTAATGGCCCTCGGTCTCCTCTTCCGCCTTAGCGGCCTCATCCTCCGCATCAGCCTCGTCGTCCTCATCCTCAAGTAGCAGCACCTGGAGTTTGCGCCCCGCACATCTGTGGCCTGGCGTGAATCGCTCATCGCATCTAAAACATAGGCCCTTCTGCCGTTTCTCCCTCATCTCCATGTCAGTCATTCGTCGGAACTGCCCCCAGCCTGCGGTGCACTACCCTTATCCCCATTCTTCTCCTTGGTGGCAGGATCCGTCCCCGTAGTGGCTCTTTGCTGCCCTCCTGTCGCTGTCTGACTCCGAGAAACTGGGCCGCTCCAACCACCCCTCGCCTTCATGTCCTCCATCTGACAATCATCTGCCATCTGACAATCCTTCCCAAATGTCTCCGGTGCGTCCCCCATGGTGGTGGTGTGGAGGTCGCCATCTACCATCGCCAAATCGAAGGTCGGAAGGATTCAGATACCCTTCGCCATCATCACCGTACTCCTGGAAGTGTCCCGGGTCAAATTCATCCTCGAAATTGTGCGTTGGGTCCTCCAGATGAGGCGGATAGTCACGAAAGAGCTGGGATCCGTCGTCGCGTGCATCGAAACCCTTGCACGGGGGTCCTTTTTGCTCTGCGGGGCCGCAGCGGGCCTGAGGAGGGCCCGTCGCCCTGTCCGATGACCGTCGGGGCCCCAACGGCCTGCCGCTGGTCGGCAGGGCCCGCAAGCCCCTGCGACATGTTCGCCGAAGCCGGGGGACCCTGTGGGGGTTCCCCCAGGTGCGTCGGGGCCCTAGGTGGCCCGGCGGCTGCTGGGGAGGGCCCGTTGACCCCCGGAAATGCTGCGGCAGCTTCTGGGGTCCTTGGTTGGGCCCGTCGACCTCCTGGCGCGCTTCCTCGCCTTCCGGATTGTTGTCCTCTTGATCCATGTACCTCAAATCCTTCGAATCCCTCATCACTTGCTTCCCTTTGTCCAAAGATGGCACCTTTTTCGCTGTTTTAGGGTTTCCATCGCTTTTCCCCTCTTTCCCCACGTTGGTTGTCAACTGAAAGATCAATTGCGCAACCGCTTCATCTTGTTTCTCTTGCTTCGCTGCCAATTTTTTGATGGAAGCCGTCAACCTTGCCATGGACTCGTCGTTTCTCGCCAACGATTTCCTTACCCCTTCGATCTCGCTAAAGAACTTCGTCTCCAAAGTCTCAAATTTGTTTTGCGATCTTGTCGAAGCCGCCATGGATCGTTACGTGCTCTGATACCAAATTGTTAGGAATAAAGCAAATCTAAATTGAAATTGATTGAAATAGGAATTAAGTTGATAACTTGACTACAATTAAATGGGCAACCATCCTCCCAAGACGCCAAAAGCGAGGACGTCCGCACTCTCCTAAGAATTCCCTCAAGAACAATTCAATAATCAAGCATAAAGCAATAAGACGGCTAGACCTAGCTTAAGAATAAAACGCACCTCTAATCTAATTACAAGTTTGACATTAAACTATAATAAATTAAAGAGAGTTGAAAACGCCCCTAGGGTGAGGCCGGCCTTCCATGCACGCGCGGCTCGCGGGTGCGCCTCCTCTGGTACACGCGGAGCCCACCAGTTACATAGTGATTTTTAGTGTCTATCCAATTTACGATTTATCATGATTATATATGGTTTCAGGTCTATGTTTGGATGGAAAGGCCCTCGCTTGGTTTCAGTGGAAGGATGCGAGGCGTCCTTTTCGCTCGTAGGAGATCATGGATCAGATGGTGGAGAGGTTCAAGGATCCCCACTTGGGAAACGTGAGGGAGCAGCTGCTATCACTCAGGCAGGAGGGCACAGTAAGAGATTAGCTAGAGAGGTTCGAGGCCCTATCAAGACAGGTGCACAGTGTGACGGATGAGATGATGGATAGTATCTTCATGAATGGGTTGAAGGCCACTACTTGAGCAGCGGTGCGCATGCAGAAGCCCCAGAGTCTGATGGAGGCCATGGAGTACGCTCAGATAGCGGAGAATTGTCAGCTGTAGGATAGGAAGGCGAGGGGTGGTTGGAACGGCCCAGTTTTCTGGAGTCAGACAGCGACAGTAGGGCAGCAGAGCCACTACGGGGGCGGATCCTGCCACTAAGGAGAAGAGTGGGAAGAATGGTAGTGCACCGCAGGCTGGGGACAGTTCCGGCAAATGACGGACGTGGAGATAAGGGAGAAGCGACAGAAGGGCCTACGTTTTAGATGCGACGAGTGATTCACGCTAGGCCACAGATGTGTGGGACGCAAACTTCATGTGATGCTACTTGAGGATGAGGACGACGAGGCTGAGTGGAGGACGAGGCCGCTGAGGCGGAGGAGGAGACCGAGGGCCATCAGCTAGACGTGGCGGGGAGGTTTCCCTTAACTCCGTGGTAGGGTTC
Organism: Scilla litardierei; assembly: GCA_030789695.1. Taxonomy (NCBI): domain Eukaryota; kingdom Viridiplantae; phylum Streptophyta; class Magnoliopsida; order Asparagales; family Asparagaceae; genus Scilla; species Scilla litardierei. Next base: position 30,984,016 of record CM061134.1, read on the forward strand.
ACACCGAACCATACCATGAAGTTGAGGGGGCATATCGACGACCAGGAGGTGACGGTATTCATCGACAGTGGGGGCGACCCACAATTTCATCTTCAGGAGAGTGGTGGCCCAGCAGGAGTTCCAGCTGACAGACTGCGACAGCTTCAGTGTCATGATGAGGACTGGGAAGAAGGAGAGCAGCCGTGGGGTTTGTCGAGGTCTGGTGCTGACATTACAGGGGTGCAGGTGATCGTTGACTTCCTGCCTATAGACTTGGGGAGCACCGATGTCATCCTGGGCATGACATGGCTACAAACATCTGTGGAGATGACAGTAAACTGGAAACTGCTCAGGATGGAGTTCCAGGAGGCGGGCAGAGCAGTAGTACTATAGGAAATCCCAGCCTGTGCAGAGTTCTGGTCTCGTTGAAGACCATGGTGAGGACCATTCAGACGGAGGGTGGGGGATACTTAGTAGAGCTATATTCGTTGACGGGAGAGGTGGCGCTGAGGCCAGCAGGGAGCAGCTCATTCCAGGAGAGGTGCGGCAGCAGATGGAGCAGTTCGAGGAGGTCTTTCAGGAGCCACGGGGTCTTCCAAAGCCGCGGATCACGAGCACTCCATAGTTCTGCGAGAGGGCGTGTCCCCCCATCAGTGTGAGGCCCTACCGTTACCTCCAGGAATAGAAGGACAAGATCGAGAGGATGGTAGCGGAGATGGTGCATGTCGGAGTGATACAGCCTAGTGTGAGCCCCTTTTCCAGTTCAGTGCTGTTAGTGAAGAAGGATGTGATCTGGCACTTCTGCGTGGATTACATGGCATTGAATAAGGAGACAGTGCCAGATAAGTATTCCATACCAGTGATCGATGAGCTTCTAGATGAGTTGCACGTGGTAACCATGTTCACAAAGATAGATCTCAAATCGGGCTACCACCAGACCAGGATGCGTGGGAGGATGTGCCCAAGACGGCGTTCAGGACGCACGAGGGCCACTATGAGTTTTTAGTCATGCCTTTCGGCTTGACTAACGCACCAGCTACTTTTAGGCTCTCATGAACAAGGTAGTCCGTCCTTACCTGTGGCGGTTTGTACTCATATTTTCCGATGATATATTGGTATACAGTCGTACCTTGGAGGAGCACTTGGACCACCTGCAGGTCATTTTTCAGGAGATGCAGTACCACCAGCTATTTGCCAACAGAAAGAAGTGCTTATTTAGACAGCCGCAGGCGGAGTATCTAGGACATGGGGTATTTGCGAATGGGGTGGCAGCTGACAGGGCAAAGATTGCGGCAATGCTGGACTGGCCGCGCCCCTCCACTCTCAGGGGACTGCGGAGATTTCTGAGCTTGACAGGATATTACCGTAGGTTTGTGCAGGGATACAGGAAGATCGCCTGACCACTCACAGAGTTATTCAAGAAGGACTAGTTCATTTGGGGTGAGGAGGCGACGACAACTTTTGAGGCCGTGACCACGGCCCCTGTACTGGCATTGCCAGATTTTTCCAGACCTTTTATGGTAGAGGCGGACGCGTCAGGACATGGATTGGGAGCGGTGTTGATGCAGCCCATAACGTATTACAGTCAGGTGCTGATGGCTAGAGCCAGACTGCAGTCGGTTTACGAGAGGGAGCTGATGGCCATTGTCCTATCCATTCAGAAGTGGAGACCATATTTATTGGGACGCATTTTCCTGGTGCGCACGGATCAGCGAAATCGCAAATACTTACTAGAGCAGTGCATGGTAGCAGAGGAGCATCAAAGTGGCTGCAGAAGCTGATGGGCTATAGGTTTGAGATTGAGTATCGCCCCGGATTAGAGAAAAAGACGGCTGATGCACTTTCACGACGAGAGGAGGACGTTCAGTTGACCGCCTTGTCTGTTTCCGTGTTACAGGATTGGGAGCCGTTGTAGCAGGAGGTTGAGCATGACCATGAGTTGGCAGCCATACGAGCAGCACTGTTGCAGGGTTCTACGGACCATCCGTGTTATGCTATTCAGGATGGTATGCTATTGTACTGGGGGCGCTTGGCACTACAGAGGACCTCGAGACATATCTCTGCCATATTACATGAGTTTCACAGGAGTGCAGTTGGAGGACTTTCTGGGTACATGGTCATAATTGTTGTGGTAGACCGCCTCAGCAAGTATGCACACTTTATACCGCTTAGGCACTCCTAGAACGCAGTGACGGTGACGGGGACATTTGTGAGGGAGATCATTCGTCCGCATGGACTCCCAAAGTCCATTGTCTCAGATAGGGACAAGGTGTTCTTGAGCAGATTCTGGCAGAAGCTGTTTAGGCTACAGGGGACAGTTTTGAAGCGGAGCATAGCCTACCACTCGCAGACAGATGGCCATACTGAGGTCGTCAACAGGAGCGTTGAGACTTATCTGCGGTGCTTTATATCAGAGAATCCCAAAGAGTGGGCCCGTTGGCTGGCATGGGCAGAGTACTGGTACAATACCTATCACACCACAGCTCAGACGACACCGTTCAGGATTTTGTATGGCCGAGATCCTCCACACTTATTATACCTTGGGCAGGAGACGACCCCGGTTTCAGAGGTGGAGCAGTAGCTGGCTGAGAGAGATCGGATTTTGGAGGAGCTGAAGATCCATTTGGCTAGAGCCCAGCAGATTATGAAGACGAGGGCAGACCTTCACCGCATGGATGTGCATTTCGTGATCGGGGACATGATGTACCTTAAGCTGAAATCTTACCGGCATAGATCCTTGGCCTACAGGAGGAATGACAAGTTAGCCCCGAGATATTTTGGACCTTTCAAGGTCGAGGCTAGTGTAGGTACAGTTGCTTGCTTCCCTCAGCATTCGTCCAGTATTCCATGTATCTCAGCTTCGTCAGGCTATTGGGGACCACACTGCGTCACCTACACTTTCGGAGACGTTGACAGGTGATATGGAGGTGCGATTGGAACCGGAGAAGCGAAGGGAGTTCGCCGGGGGAGTACTGGGGAGCAGGAGGTTTTACTGCAGTGGAAGGGCTTACCGGAGCACGAGAGCACGTCGGAGTCCATGAACATTATGGCACACCAATTTACAGACTTCCACCTTGAGGACAAGATGGCTCTTTGGGGGGGAGTAGTGGTAGGCTCTGCGTGTACCAGAGGAGGCGCATCCGCGAGCCGCGCGCACATGGGAGGCCGGCCTCACCCTAGGGGCGTTTTCGACTCTCTCTAATTTATTATATTTTAATGGCAAACTTGTAATTAGATTAGAGGTGTGTTTTATTCTTAAGCTAGGGCTAGCTGTCTTATTGCTTTATGCTTGATTATTGAATTGTCCTTGAGAGAATTCTTAGGAGAGTGTGGACGTCCTCGCTTTTGGCGTCTTAGGAGGGTGGTTGCCCCTTTAATTGTAGTCAAGTTATCAACTTTATTCCTATTTCTATCAATTTCAGTTCAGATTTTCTTTATTCCTAACAGTAACTAAATAAGTAGTCTTACAACCCAAGTGACGTTATATGGCTTTAGATAAGATTCAGATGTTAGACCCAATAAATGAGGTTTTTGTTTCGTTTCGGTTTCAAATAGGTACAAGACAAAACTGCTGTTTAAACTCGGTTTCGGTCGGTTTCGGTCAAAACCACTTGGTTTCGGCCAGTTTTGGCTGAAACTATTTGGTTTTGGTTTCACTCAAATTTGCTCGGTTTCGGACATTTTTGATCGAAACCAAGTGGCTTCGATCGAAACATCACTTCTTATAATAAAATATAAGTTTATATTTAAATACATGAACATATTTAACCATATACATAAAAATATTTCTTAAAATTCTAAAAGTTATAAAAGCTTTAAAATGTTATTGAAAATTTTAAATTTATATTTTAAAATTCTAAAACAATTTATTACTAATGTACTATAGAAATATATACTTAAATTATTTTTATAAATTCAAAACTGAAACTCAAAACGAAACCTACGTAACAGGTGAAACTACGCGAAACCTAAAATTTTTCCAACGACCGCAACCGAGTTCATAAACCTTGGTTAGCCTGTTCTTTCTAATATTGATTTAGCAATAATATTAAAACAACTTTCTCATCAATCATCAATTTATACGACTTATCACATACCTTGATATAGATATGGAAAATGCTAGTCTTACGTCAACCTTTCTTACCTTTGGGTGTTATAGACAAGCACATAACGATATTAACATGAGCATTATATTCATGTCTTAATCTGGATCAGCAACACTTTTCTATGCATAAATTTTTTCTATCTCCAAAATATGTAATGGCTTGAAGTGGCTTGCAATTGACTTAAATGAATCGGGAACTATGTTTGAAATGGCTTTAGAATAACCATAATACGAAACTAATGCAAAAATCTGACAATTATTGAGAAAGTCTTCAAAAACTGGCATAAGTTACTACAACAGACCGAAAAATCCTTAAAATACCAAAAAATCACACATGGTATTGTTCACCAGGTACCGTTCATATTCATGATGCTACTGTAGTAAAAGTACCGTAGCAAACAGGTTTGAAATTATTTTTTCCTGAAATTTTTTTGGATTGAATTTTTTTGGTTAAAAATTTTTTAACTCTATTTTTTAGTTTTTTCTCTTTTTTCTTCTCTTCTTTTTGTTTTTCTTTCTTTTTTGTCAATTTTTTTATTTTTTAAACTAAAACCTAACCAAAAAGGAAAGAAGAAGAAGACAAGATAGAAAAATATATATATAAAGATTTAGCTTTGATACTAAATTTGACGTAGGACGGTAAAGGAAAATTATGGTGAGAAAATTAGAAACGAAGAAACCACAAATTTGATATTGGGTTAGGCCTCTCATCACGGGAATCTGTCGGTTACCAACTCCAATGTCTGACATGTAAAGATTCTTCAGACATCACGCCCAAACAACCAAACCTACTTTCGCGCCTTTCACACTCAATATTTTAATTGACAAACAAAAGTTTACACAACTCTAATTTTTTATTTATGAACTTATTCATTAAAAAGTTAAATTTAAAGTCATATGTATAGGCTAATTCAAGACTAATTTGAATCGTATTTAAACTCCTAATTAGCCTCAAGTAAAGACTCCTAAGTAAAATAAAAGATTTTCTTAAGACAGAAAACTTAAAAACGACTCAATTTCTTTTAAAAAGAAAACTCTAAAAAGACTCAAATTCCTTAAAAATTCTAAAAAAAATGAAATAACTATATCTACAAAAGGACTTAAATAAACGAAAATAATAAAATCTAAAAAGATTTAAATATCAGAATTCTAAAAGAATTCAAAAACTAAAATACAAAATTGAGTTAAATATTAAAATTTTAATTTGAATCCAATTTGGATTCTCATTAGTCGGTGGTTATCAAGAGACTACAATAGATGAGTGACTGTAGATGATGAAGACGATCGACGATGACAAGGATGCTGATGAAGCAGCAAAGGATGATGAAGCATCGAAGGACGACGATGACAAAGAAGGGACGTCATTGGGATTGGCCGTGTCGAACGATGATAATGAAGGGGATGATGACAAGGATCGATGGCTTTGGATGATGACATGGCTTATGAGGTTGTGGCTATCGAGACGACGAAGCAACGAAGAAGGGATGTGAAGGAATCTAACCAATGGATATTAAGAAGACATCGATGTGATGTCGTTGAGATCTGTTGTGGATGGATGGTGATGACAAGGAGGGGAAGTCATCGGGATCAACGGCATCCAGTGGTGTTTTTGTCCTAACTGTGCTATGATACCATGATGTAAACTGATGCGATCCGCTAGGGTTTTGATGGTAAAAAGTAGATTTTTATTGCTAAACTCAGATCTGAAATTATAAAGTGGCTACTACAATTCAACTACTCGCTAATTAACGACTACGAATAGATAGAATCATAGAACAACTAGCAAGGGATTAACTTAAGGGAAATAGGAAAATTTCTAATACAATTTATCTATGAACTAAAGAAATAATCAAGAAGAATTACTCAACAAATCTTGCATACCTCTCCTTGGGCCGGCTATAGGCTTTAAATAGAAAACATTACATAATATGTCAATTTACTAAAATGCCCCTGGGGCCCTAAATCCAAGCCGCATCATTACTCCGCCCCTGAAAAACCACCTTGTCCTCAAGGTGGTGCGTGAAGTGTGTGGACGGCTATTCCACGTGTAGGTGCTCCTGATCATCGTCCTCGTCGGCTTCCAGCATTACCATGTCCTCTCCATCATCTTCATTGTCATTCACTATCAGGATCTGAAGAGTACGGTCCCCACTCCGGTGCCCTGGGGTAAACTTCTCGTCGCATTTGAAACACAGACCCTTGGTCCGCTTGTCACGAATCTCTGTCTCTGTCATCTCCGTGTCGGTCCTCCAGGTCGTGATTCCACCCCTTCTCCTTGCTAGCCGTTGCACCATCTATGGATGTTGCCCCACTGTGGCCGCCTTCTGTCCCCCTCAGGATCCTGCCCCTGAAAAGAGGAGCCTCCCCATGCCCCATGTGTTCTCCTCTCCGTATCCTGATGGTCCTCCACCATCCTCGCTAAAGTCATCATCTCTCGCAGATTACCAGGCTTCAGCTGTCCCGATCTAATCGTGGGTTTTAGACCCTTCATAAAACACCCCTCCAGAGGCTCGCCTGATACTCTACGAACTCTACTGCATAGTGTATCAAACTTTTTAATGTAATCTCTGACACTTCCTTCCTGCCTCAATGTGTACAGCCTCTCATAAGCTCCCCCAGCCTGTATCTTGCCAAAACGCTCCAACAGAAAAGTGGTGAACTCCTCCCATGTACGAAAAGGCCGCTGCTGTTGTGTCTACCTACACCCTCCCAGAACGTCTCCCTCTAAGCAGACTCCTACAACCCGGAGCCTAGGGGTGGCAAACGGGTCGGGTCGGGTCGGGTTCGGGTCGGGTCCGACCCGACCCGACCCGTTTAGGGGTGGACCCGAACCCGACCCGGATTTAATCCGGGTCGGAAACACAGAACCCGTACCCGACCCGGCGGGTTGCCGGGTCACCCGAACCCGACCCGTTTGCCTCTTTATGTTTAAAAAAATTCGAACCCCCTTGCGAAGAATGGGAATCGAACCCGCGTTCCCCCTAGAAACGAACTCTCAGACAAACCAATTGAGCTACACAATGTATGAGAACTCTGCGTCAGTGTATTTATTTATACAAATTCCAAACACAGACACTCATTTTAAAAAAAGGCAACGCTAAAAGTAGGATTTGGCGAGGCTCGAAGCTGGGTCTTCCGAGAGAGAACGCAAGCTCACCGCCTTAACCAAGTCCCCAAATTCAGGAGCTATGAAAAATGACACAAATTACGTATATATCTTTATATTAACCGGGTTGAATTCGGGTCGACTCGGGTTGAGGGTCAAACCCGTACCAGACCCGGATTTTATCCGGGTCGTGTCGGGTTGACCCGGATACTACCCGACCCGTATTGGTCCCGACCCATACCCGGCCAGCGATGCCGGGTTCGGGTCGGGTCGGGTCGGGTACATTTTGCCACCCCTACCGGAGCCAGTCCTTCTCCGGTACCACTGACACCTCAAAGTCTCTCCACTCGGTACAACCAGTCATCCTGGTCTCCTCCCTAAAATGAGCATCTTTCGCTTCCTCAGTCGACTCTCCCCAGTAAATCCTCCTCTCTCAAGTGGCTGATCCTAATGTCTCGCTGGAAAATATGTGGTCTCTCAGGAATATACCCCTCGGCTGGATCTCGTGCGCTTCCAGCTGCCAATCTCCCCGCTCGTCTCCATGTGGATGTCCATAGTTCCCCTGATGTGCTCTCGGGGTGCTCTAAAGTCCTCTCCAGTCTCTTGTCACTCCCCTGAATGGTGGGGGCTGAGCCGACGGTCCTCCAAGGTGCTGATGTCGCCCTCACAGCTTCTGAAATCCTCCCCAGGGTCCCATCTGTGGCTAAAAGGATGGTGTCTGAACCAATCGGGCTCCAAACTGGGCCCACTGTGACGCTGGAGTAGTTGGTGTGGGCTGTCGGGCCCCTAGGTGACTCGGTGGGGCCCCGGAGGCTCGGGCGGGGCTCGGCCTCCCGCTCAAATAGTCGACGAAGTCCCCACGGGGCGGCGGGGCCTGTCGGCCCCAGTTTTGGGCCGGTTGGCCTCCGTCGCTGCCCCAGGGAGCTGTCGAACCCCCAGGAGGGGCGGACGGCACTGGCTGCCCCTCCTGGGGGTTCGACGGAACCCCCAAAGTGCCGGAGGGGCAATCGCCCCCCCCGGTGGCCGGCGCACCTCCCTGTGGTGGGGAGGTATCCGGGAAGGCATCCCAATCATCCACTGCGGCCACATTTCGTTGAACACTTGTCTGATAGCCTTCGTCGACGTCCACTTCAATGAATCCTTCGTCAAAGGCGACATTTTTCCCCTTCCTCGTCGACAAACATGGCTCCTTTTTGCTTGGATCTAATTTTGCTATCATTGCCGCTATTTCTTGCATCATTTGAGCCTTGTTTGCCGCTGCATCTTGTTGGAGTGTCTCCGTCATTTGCGCGAGGCATTCATCCAGTTGCTCCGCCGCTTCCTTTCTCACATCTTGGATTTCTTCGCTGATTTTGTTCACAAACTTCTTCAATTTCTCTTCCAACAATTCAATCCTCTCCTTGGATCGCGTCGTCGCCATGGATCTACTGCTCTGATACCAAATTGATGCGATCCGCTAGGCTTTTGATGGTAAAAAGTGGATTTTTATTGCTAAACTCAGATTTGAAATTATAAAGTGGCTACTACAATTCAACTACTCGTTAATTAACGACTACGAATAGATAGAACAACTAGCTAGGAATTAACCTAAGGGAAATAGGAAAATTCCTAATACAATTTATCTAGGAACTAAAAATATAATCTAGAAGAATTACTCAACAAATCTCGCATACATGTCCTCAGGCCGGCTATATGTTTTAAATAGAAAACATTACATAATATGTCAATTTACTAAAATGCCCCTGGGGCCCTAAATCCAAGACGCATCATAAACCAATATTAAGATTTTGGATTCATAATCATCAACTAACCCTGGATGAGAGTGAGAGAGAGAGACACACACACATGTATTCACTTTTACATATAAGTCCATCACATATATCAATTTACACTTATATTAATAGATTGTGAAGTCAAATTAGGTTATTTACTTTAATTCCTTCTGCTGTTAATCTTGTTTCCATTTTTTTTACTCTCTACAGCTGCAGCATTTGGTGTTTACATTTTCCATTTCTCAGGTTGTCGCTGGTAAAGGTCATGAAACTTATCAAATGGAGGGTGATAAGAAGGAATTCTTTGATGATAGAGAAGAGTGCAGAGAAGCACTGCATTATGTTGATGAATTGCACCAAGCAGGGATAGACACAAGCGAGTTTCCATGGCGGTAATAAATTTCTCTGTTTCCGTGAATTCTTCTGTTTTCAACTTGGAATCATGCTTTCTCAAAAATTTCATTTGCAATGACGTATATTAGATTAACATGTCATGAGCTTGCTTATGAATGGTCAACTAGAAATATAGACCTAACCCCATATTCTTTTTGTTAATAACTTAATATATCTCTATCTTGCGAACTGAGTTTCAAATTGCTGCTTGTTTATTATTAGAAGAACAAGAAAATGTACGGGTGTTTATGAGTGTGGAAATGTTTTTTTATACTGTGAGTTGTTGGATCTATAGAAGAAATCAGGGATAAATGGAATGATGAACATTTTGGATAAATGGAATTATGAACATTTTTACAAATTATTTTTGTATGTGCTCATGCAACTGTTGTTGCTGCTGTTACTGTTGCATCCGATGACTACTCTCCTGCTACCGCTATTTGGGGATTCAGGCAGATTTATCCTCCAAATCCTTTAAATGCATTGTGCTTATATCCATGCCTTTCTAGCTTGAATCCATGGGCATGGATATGCTCACATATAAATTATGATTGGCACCCATGTCCATATTGAGACGGATGCACAACCATCAGGGAATGCCATTATAATCTTATTATCGATGTTCTGATGTAGACGAAACACTAGAGTTACCTATTGTACCTTGGACTTCGAGCTTAACCCCGCACATTCCCAATTGTCCATCTACACAGTAATGCAATCACAACTATAAACCCTAGTTGAAGCAAGCTATGCATTTATGGCTGTTAAGATTAATAGTCTCACATTGAATAAGATAGAAAAGGTGATGTCCATAAATTAATTGTTGGGTCTGCATCCATTGGCTTAAGCTTTTGAGGTAGATATGATTGCAACGATTGGTTCGTGGCTTCAGAAATGTAGAATAATTATGGGCATTTGTTTCTATTCTAATTCTAAGATTGTGTCATAGCCATGAAAAATTCGGTCTTGTTATAGTAACTATTATTGTGTACGATTACTCTGTTATTGTACAATTGTTTCCACTGGGCAACTACTGTGTTGCAGCTTTGCAAATTTAAAAGTGAATCCACCTTGAGCTTGGGAGAGAGTATCAAGAAAAACATTCTCACATTCGATTAAAAATTGAAAAGGTGATATCCATAAATTAATAGTTGAGTCTCTACCCATTAACTTAAGCTTTTGGGTAAAATATGGTTTCAACTACCGGTTCATGGCTTCACCAATATAAAATAACTGAGGGCCTCCTCCTCATCCTGGGCCCTCAGTTATTTTATATTGGTGAAGCCATGAACCGGTAGTTGAAACCATATTTTACCCAAAAGCTTGTATGGAAAACGGTTTCGATCCACAAGGTTCGAAACTTCGATCAAACTGTTTGATTCGAAGATGAGTGGATGAGCGGTACAAGACTATGTATCCCAACCGGATCTTGAGACGAGCAACTTGTTGAGCAAGGGCCTCCTTCTCATTCTAGTTTAACAATGATGTTTATTTACCGTGCACTTGTTGCACTATCTGAATCTTAACATATTTTGCTTTATCTGTATAGCAGCTCTTTTCATATCAGTGCATAAAGTTAGAATCATTCTTTTATTAGAAAGGATATTATATCCTGAAAAGATTTCTGATACAACTTACCACAAGAACAAACCATACCTTAAATATCAATCTGAATGCACATACAAGTTAATGTCTTGATTCAAAATGCAGATGGCTTTGCTTTAATGCTCTAATTTTGTTTATAACGTAGCTTCTTATGTCATTTGAGAATGCCATACATCATTCATCTATAACGTATAGTATTTTTATTGTTTTAGTAATATCTACAGTAAATGGAGTAGATGGATACTTGATTCTATGGCATTGATTTTCAATCAAGTTGCAGTTACTTATTTCAATCAAATAGCTCCTTTGTAGTGGACATTGATATATGGTCTTTGTCTCCTACCCCTTCTATTCTTGATATTGCATATAAACTCCAAATTGAATAACAAAAAATTGATCTATACATTAGCCCCAAACTGCCCTTGCAGTAATGAACGGGCCTAAAAGAGAAAGGCATCGCTTTGGTTTGCATGCATTGTAAAAAACACGACTCTTAGTTCCGTGTGTAAGATGCATACAAAAATTACCTTTGATTAAATTTTTTGTAATGCCCCAAGTGAGGACTTCCCTTAAGTTCACACATCCTAAAGTTTCTCCCATCTAAGCACACTTAACCACCACCACAATCATCATCATCATCATCGTAGTCTTCATCCAAAAAAATAGTGTCGACTTCATATACTTAAAAAAATCCAGATCATGATCATATCGGATCATGATGATGGATCCTCATTTTTACGTATTACGATCTAAAGTTTTCTCTTCCGTCAAACCAAGATTTTTCATATCCCCATTTTATCACTTCCCTTCATGTCTTCTTTGGCCTACGTCTTTTTTAATCTTAAATTCATATGTTTTTATAGGCGCATCAATAGGTCTTTGGCGTATGTGGTCAAACAATCTCAAATGATGTTTTTTCATCTTATCTTTTATTGAGATCACGTCTCTTTTGCTTGGATATTGTCATTTCTTATCTTATATTTTTAGTGTTTTAATACATATATCGCACATACTCTATTCATGCTTCTTGGTGATAGCCCTACACTGTGTACCATATAACAAAGGTGGTCTAATCGTCATCCTGCAAAATTTACTATTTAACCATAACGGTATATTTTGATCGCATAATACTCCTGTCACGGCTCTCTGTTTTAACCTCTGGCTTTGATTCTATGATCAATATCTTTAATCACTGCATACTCTTAAATAACCGACCCAAGATAACTAGAATACTTATCGATATATTTTTCCTATCATGTTTCACCACGTTATGATCGTCGTGTCTTGTTATACTAAACTTATATTACATGTACTCGGTTTTGTTCTTGCTAAGTCTGAAATATCGATTTTTTAATGTCTTCATCCAAAGTTTTAACTTTACATTTACATCATTTTAGTCGCATATATCAAAACAATATTATTTACAAATAACGTACACCAAGTCACACATCATCTTGAATATGACTTGAGATTAGTTACTAAAGTAAAGAGGAGTAGACTCAAAGCCTATTCTTGATGTAACCCAATGGTGATTGAAAAGTTATCTGTTATTTCTTTATAAATTTTCACATTAATGACTGCTCTTTGATACATATCCTGAATGAGTAACATACTTAAGAGGGGAACCACGTCTGTAGACTCATTACAGAACCTTTCTAGGAACTTAATTATAGGCTTTCTTCATGTCAATACAAACTATATGTAAATCTCTCTTCATTGTCTATGTTACTCTATAATCTGCCTGATGAAAGGATTACCTCTGTTGTAGAGTGCCTTAGTGTGAAACCAAATTGATTTTATAGCATGATGATATTCTTTCTTTACGTAAACTTGATCATGTGGTTTTTTTTCCATAATTCATCTCTTAAAAATATTAGCTACGGACCTACAATTAATTTTTGAGTTCATGTGAATTCTTATATACCAGAGAACCCCTTGTCACATCCAAGGTAGGTCTATTCCCTTAATGCTTGGGGTGTTACATATGATGCTTTCCAATGTAAAATTGTTATTTGCAATCAACAAATTAAGATTTTAATACTACCAATATTCTAACAAAAAATTAAACAAAGAAAATTACTAAAAATATACAAAGAAAAATATGCAAATTACGTAAATTTCCTCAAGCTCTTGATGGCATAATGTTACATCTATCAAATTCTATTGTTTTACTAATGGCAACAATTTTCATGTGTCTATAGCTATGTTGCACGGATATGGATGCTCTGACACGTGAATGATACAAGACATGCCACGATATCACTTGAGAAATTTTTTAAAATTACAATAGAGATAGAAGTAGCATGTTCGGTACGTGTGTTTGACATGCGTGTCTGATGCACAACTTCATGGTTGAAATGGTGTGCTACCTCGATTCATAATCATCTCATACCTTTTTGGATTTACATAATAAGAAAACCTAAAAATCTAAAGTGATCAAAAAGAATATAATTAAGAAATTAATCAATTATTTAATGATTTATTTGATTACAGGGAGCTGATGAGAATTTTTCCCTTGTAGGTTATTTTTCCTACATAATTTTGCGAAATAACCCTTCCATTTGTTAATGGTTTAAGTCATACCTGAATTTATGTAATCAAAGAGGTCCTAATAAAAATTTGATACTACTAGAAAAATAATTAAATTGATGTTCTTCAAAATTCTTGTAATATTTTCTTCCTAGATTAAATTGATAGCTGCCAACGAAAAATTTAAAAAATATGGAGAAATGAAGAAGAAAGTATAAACTTTAATATTGTACATATACATCTGCATAAGGTCTTTGTTAGATCCACGGGCCAAGGGCACGGTCCAAGGGCCGACGCGCACGCAAGGGGGAGCCAACCTAGGGGCAATTGCGACTTTCCTTGTTTTTATTATTTTGAAGGGCATATTTGTCATTGTTTAGGAGATGAGTTTCTTATTTACATTAGGGCTAGCCGTCATTTAGGGGTATGCTTGATTATTGATATTTTGAGAGAATTCTTCGAGAGTTCTTAGGTAAATCTAGGAGAGTGCGAACGTCCTCTTAACGGCGTCTTGGGAGGAGGGTACACCTACTTTTGTATCCAATTATCTTGTTTTCTGCTATTATTTTCTATAAAAATCGAATCTTTCTTCCGGATCCTATCAATTTGGTATCAGAGCACGTGACGATCCATGGCGGCGCCGCCGACGAGATCGAAGGACTGAATCGACACTTTGGAGGAAAGATTCATGGGAGAAATTGAGGGGGTGAAGAAATCTCACGAAGAGACGATGAAGATGCTGAATAAATTGGCGGATTCCATCAATTCATTGGTGGTAACGCAATCAACGCAAGGAGAACAATTGGCAGAGCTCATCTCCCCGCGGTCGGCAAACACCCAAGACAGAGGAAACCCCAAATCAACCCTAAAGGTGCCGCCTTTGAAGAAGGGAAAGGAAAAAGAGGAGATTTTTGGACCAAATCAACCATACTTCGTGGAAGAAGTCGACGAAGAAGAAGAAGAGGATCCGGGGAGGGTTGATTATCGCGAGGAGGTGAGGCGAATGGTGGAAGAGGCAAGAAAGGGGGCCGGCCAACCTGGCTGTCGCCCCCAAGGGTGGCGCAAGACAGAGGGGCTCCCCACGGAGCCCCTGGACAACGGCCAGGGGGCGGCGGCCCCCTCATTACCGCCAGGGGCCGGCGAACCCACGCCGGCCCCCGACGGCCCCGTGGGCCTTCCCCCAGGCCGCGTGGGCCCGTACATGCATCGCCAGGCCCTGGCGGGCCTGGGCGACACCCGCCAGGCCGCCGCGGGCTTGGGCGATTACCGCCAGGCCCCTGCGGGCCTGGGCGGCTACCGCCAGGCCCCAGCCGGCCTGGTACAGGGCCGCGGGGGGCCTGGGCAGTAGCGCCCAGGTCCCACGGGCCCTCAGGCCTTTCGATGACCTTTTCCCGGGCCATTGCGGGCCCCCGACGCCCCCGACGAGCAGCGCGGGCGACATCAGCAGTTTGAGAGGGGATTTCAGCCTTATTTGGAGGACCCGGCGCGTGAGATTTGACCCCGGGAGGGACATGGGTACTACGAGGACGGGGAAGGCTATGTGGCTGAATTTGGAGATGACGCGGGATGTGATGAATTTGAGGGTAGACATGGAGGTCCTCGAGGGGACTATGGAGACCGCGGAGGAGTGCCACCTATGCAGTACGAGACCCAGAACTAGAGGTGGCAGCACTACCGCCAGCCTCGCCGAGCAGAGGGGAGGCCCGATTTGGGGCATTTTGGAGGAGACTGCAGGGTGCGGAAGCTGAAGATGCCACTGTTCGCAGGGGAGGATCTGCATGCCTGGTTGTTTACCGCAGAGAGATACTTCGCAGCGCACCACATGACCGATGCACAGAAGCTGGAGGCGGCAGCCATTTGCATAGTGGGGAGAGCCTTAGGGTGGTACCAGTGGAAGAAGAGGAGGTAACAGATTCGCGGCTGGGAGGAATTGAAGGACCTCGTGTTGGAGAAGTTCAGAGACCCCCACGTAGGAAACCTTCACTAGCAGTTATATGCTTTCAGGCAGGAGGGACCCGTATGGGAGTACATTGAGAGGTTCGAGACCGTGGCGAGGAAAGTACATGGTGTCTCAGACGAGTCACTAGAGGACACCTTTCTGAAGGGACTGAGACCCAGCCTTCGAGCTGCAGTGAGACCCTACAAGCCCAGGGGCTTTCAGAGGTCATCGAGATGGCACAGTTAGTAGAGGACTCCCATGCATAGGATAGGAGAGTCGGGAGCAGCTACAGTGACCAGATACAGAAGAGCACACCGACAGTAGCAGGCGGAGTGAAGATCATTACTGGGATAGATCAGACGAGTTCTGAGAAGACTGGGGAGCAAAGCAGCACACCACCAGCTGGGAGCCAATTCCGGAGGATGACCGATGGAGAGATGAGAGAGAAGAGGCAGAAAGGGCTCTGTTTCAGATGCGACGCGCGCTTTCACCCCCGGACACCACTGTGATGGTCGCAAGCTGCAAGTGTTGATAGAGGAGGTAGACGAGGATGATGACGTGGAGGATGAAGGGATCGGAGGGGAAGCCGACTCCCACTCGGAGTAGCACCGTCGGTACTTTCATGCACCACCTTGAGGACACGGTGGATTTTCAGGGGCGGAGTAATGTTAGATCCACGGACCAAGGGCACAGGCCAAGGGGGACCGCGGGCCGACGCGCGCGTAAGGGGGAGCCAACCTAGGGACAGACTTTCCTTGTTTTAATTATTTTGAAAGGCATATTTGTCATTGTTTAGGAGAGGGGTTCCTTATTTAAATTAGGGCTAGCCGCCATTTAGGTGTATGCTTGATTATTGATATTTTGAGAGAATTCTTCGAGCGTTCTTAGGTAGATCTAGGAAAGTGCGGACGTCCTCTTAACGACGTCTTGGGAGGAGGGTACACCTACTTTTGTACCCAATTATCTTGTTTTCTGCTATTATTTTTTATAAAAATCGAATCTTTCTTCCGGATCCTATCAGTCTTCAATCACTAATTTTCTTATGATTTTTAATAAGCAAGAGTAAAACTGTCAACTGTTAAATATTAGGAAAAATATTGAACACACATCTTTTAAGGCCAATCAATAAGAAAGAAGCATGGGATGAAAGTAAAAGTATTCGTACGACAATTTTTTAGTAATGCATAGTTGTTTGTTTTTCGTCTATTTCTTATTTCTATTTTTAATACAGATATGATAAAATTATAACAAATACAAAAAGCTAAGTTTAAAAGTAAAAACACAAACACACTTTTAATTTATGTCTTTTGAAATAAAATATAAACATGGTTTTCTTAACAAAGCAGGTGCTATGCTAACAAAGCTTAAACATTAATAAGCTAAGATTAGGTATGTTACGACCCAAAGATCGTAGGAGTTCAACTCCTGCCCAGAACCACTAATATACCACATTGACTCACCCCTTTGCAAACGGGCTGCCGGCCCGGAGGTCCGAGGCTACATGGGAATGGGCGCACCTCGCAGCGCCCCCCTCCCGGCCGAGGTGTACAACCGCTCTCGCTCGGCCCGCCAGGGGCAGCGCGCTCGGGGAACACCCAGACAGCGCAGCCTGGGATGCTTACAGAGGCACGTGCATTTCCCTCCCTGCCCGCGGACCACGATCCGCGACCGAAAAGGTGCGCGGCCAGGCCGAACAACCCACGAACAGGTCGACCTGGCAGGTCCACACGAACCCCGCCGCCGGGGATAGCATTGTCGGACCTTTAGTTCATCACGCACGACAAACAACCTAGTGTAAGGACACGACTGACACTAGCGCCGCCCGACCATCTGACAAAGCACCCCCTGGCCGCTGAGCCCCCTGACACTTAATGCTTTCGGCCCTGACACCCTGACAAAAGTGCCCCTGGCCGTTGCGCCATCTGACAAAAGCGAGGCAGACACTCCTGTTCCTGAGGTCCTCGTCCGAAGCTTCCGCTGACAGCCGGGCCAGCTCAGCACGTCGAGTCAGCATGCCAGGTCAGCCCCACCTAATCATCTCCCATCAGGTATAAATATCCCCTCACTTCTTACGGTGAGGGGGTTGGCAAATTCCCTCTGAATCCCATTATTCACACACGAGAGCAAAGGTCATCCATATCTTTGTTCTCCCACATATAGCTCGTCACGTACGGTCGACACACCCTCAGTCCGACATGCGTGCCTAGCCCCCGCTTTAAGTCCAGTTACTGACTTAGGCATCGGAGGGGCTAAGGGTTGGACCCCAACCCGACCCTTCTCACGAGTTGCTCGTGGTGCAGGGTAGCTCGCCCCTTTGGTCGACATCCGCATTCGGCTCCCACCGCCCGATCCTCCTCCGCCGCGTCCGGTGAGATTCGACTCCGTGGCCTCCCCCGGCGGCAATTTTAGCTTCTTCACCCCCACTAATCACTTGTTAAATAGCCCATCTAAATCCTCTTATCAATATAACCACCGTGTCCTTGGTTCTCCATAATACAAATTCAGTGTACGCGAGTTTCACCCCACAACAATTGGCGCCGTCTGTGGGAACGAAGGGTCACACCCATGTTAGACTCCATGCCGATCACTCGGAACCCTGACCACGTCAAGGATCCCGTGGGTTAGGAGCCACTCTCTCTACCAATCACCCCGACGACCGACCCCCCTCCGGGGATAGGCGTCGAGACAGTCCAAACCTCGGTCCGCGCAATCCAGAAGAGCTTCGAGGCCGTTACTCAGGCGATGGGAGGCTACGCGGCGACGGGTGCGGAGCCACCGCCCGGCCCCTCGGAGCCCCCGAACGTGAGACAGAATCTTCACCCTCAGTTCGAGGAGGAGGGGGGAGACAGGGGGCTCGCCAAGGAGATTGCGTCCCAGCGGAAGCTCTTGGAAGAGGAAATGGAAGTCGCGCGGCTGCAGAGGCGCTGGGAGGAGGCGGCTGCAGCGCAAAGGCATTTGGACGAAGCGGCCGAGACCGCCCGGCGGGCCTACATGGACGAAGAAACCGCCCGCCACCAGCTCCGCTTCATCATCGCAGAACGCGAAGGCTACGGAGGGAGAACGAAGGCAACCGGGAAATCCCGGAGGTGTCGGCGATGGGCCGGAGGCCCTGGGACGGGCGCGGCCCGCTGTTGGCCAGATCCCCACCGGGAGGAGGGAGCCCGCCTCGTCAGCGCCGCTCCCCCGATCGCCTGCACGAGGAAGCCGTTTGTCGACAACTACGCTTCCTCACCGCCGAGCGCGAAAGGCTCCTGAGGGAGAATCAGGAGCGGATGGAGATCCGGGAGGAGACGGCCGGAGGGCGATGGTACTGGGAGAGCCGTAGCCCGCAACCCGTGGAGTCCTCAACCCGGGGAAGGAGTCCCCCCAGGAGACCGTTACGCTATTCCCCGGGGCAGGAAGACCGTCGGCAACCGAGGCGCGACCGGAGCCAGACCCCTGAATGGCGAAGGGGGGACGCGCCCGAACGCCCTACCTACCCGGAGGAGGCCACGCCGCTGGCACGCTGGATCACGTCCGCCCCGAGGCCCGTAAGGTTCAAACCCCCCCACCTGGCCACCTACAACGGGAGGGGCGACCCCCTCACACACGTGCAACAATACCGGGGGGCCATGAAGACGCATGATGTAGATGAGGCGTTCCTATGCCGGCATTTCTTGCAAAGTCTGAGGAACACGGCGTTGGATTGGTACTTTGGCCTACCCGCGAGATCCGTTGGGAGCTTTGGCGAACTGTCCCACAAGTTCTGCCAAGAGTTCCGGGCCGGGCGGACGAAGAAGCCCTTGGACTATCTCAGCACGATAGTCCAAGGAGAAGGAGAGACGACGAGCAGATACCTGCGCCGCTTTCAAGATGAAAGACGGGCGGTGGTGACCTGCGGCGATGAGGTACTCATGCTGGCCTTCAAGATGGGATTGCGGACTCGGAGCCTCCACAAATCCCTGCTCCGAGATCCGCCGGCCGACTATGAGGCGCTGGTTGCTATGGCGGAGAGGCATGCGTTGGCCGAAGAGACTCTCGGCACGAAGGCCCTATTTCCCCAAGCGAAACCGCTTCGAGGCGAGCCCAAATCACCCCCTCGGCCAAGGCAGGAAGAGGGGCATCGGGGCCGCGACCAACTGGCCCGACCAAGGCGCGACCCGACAGGGCGTCGCCCGCAGGATCGCCCTGGCCCGGCCCGAGAGCTTGCCCCGGCCCAAGGGGCCACCCGAGCCATCCCAAGACAGGAAGGTCCCCTGCAGGCCCACTACACACAGCTCAACGCCCCCATGTTAGAGGTTCTGGCCGCGGCGACGAGGGCCGGACTGCTGCCGGAGCCTTCCCGGGGATGAGGTCGGATCCGGCAAAGCGGGATCTCCGGAAGTACTGCCGGTATCGCCGTGACCACGGCCACGATACCGACCATTGCTACACTCTTAAGAGAGAGATCGAGCGGCTGATCCAGGCGGGCCACTTGGGAGGCTTCGTGGGGGACAGGCGGGCAATACAAGGAGAGAGAGCCCCCGGGAGGCACGGGGGCCGGAGCCGCAAGCGGACCACGGTCAGGAGGAGCCGCGCCCCCCCGGGGCGATCATGCACATAGAGATGGTAAGCGGGGGGCCGCCCCCAGGTGGGGCGTCGCCCATGATCACGGAGGCAGGTGCCCGACAGGTGATGGTGGCGGGCGCCAACAGCAGGCCGAAGCGGAGAAGGACAAACCGACCCCCTATCACCTTCACCGAGGGAGATCAGCGGGAGGTTGGGAGTCAGCGCGATGACGCCCTCGTCGTCGAGGCTCAGATCGGGACGGTCGTCGTCAGCCGGCTCCTGATCGACACCGGAAGCTCCTGCGACATCATGTTCCTGTCAACGGTCGAAAGGATGTGGTGGAGGCGCGCGGACCTAAGGCCCTGCGCGGGCCCCATTGTCGGCTTCACCGGCCATATGATCCCCATGGTGGGGACGATCACCCTGCCGATGACTCTGGGGGAGGAACCGAGGGCCGTCACCAGGGGACACGATTCGTCGTCGTCGACATCGCGTCGGCGTACAACGGAATTATAGGGCGCCCATACATGATGGCCATAGAGGCGCTCCCCAGCCTGTTACACCAGATGAAATTCCGGACCCCGCGGGGGTAGGACTGGTGCGAGGAAACCAGGAGGTGTCTGGGGGCCGTGACAAGGGGCCAATCAGGCGCAGGAGCCCGAAGCGGGCCCTGACGGTCCTCATCCCCGACGAGAGGGAGGACTTCTGCGACCAGCGGCCGACCCCGGCCGAGGAGGTCGAGGAGGTACCCGTAGCCGCGGAGGAAGAAAGAACCATCTCCATCGGGACGAAACTCCCGGCCGCCCTAAGGGCGGCCCTCGTCAGCCTGCTCCGGGAAAATGTGGATATATTCGCCTGGTCACCCGCAGACATGCCGGGGGTTGACCCGACGGTGATCTCCCACAGGTTGAATGCGGACCCAGAAGCCCGGCCGGTCCGGCAGAAGAAGAGGAGCGCGGGGGACGAAAAGAAGAGGGCGGCCGAGGAAGAGGTAGAGCGGCTCCTCAAAGCCAAGTTTGTCCGGCCAGTGGACTACCCGGACTGGCTCGCCAACGTCGTTTTGGTGAAGAAGCCCAGCGGAAAATGGCGCATGTGCGTCGACTTCACTGACCTTAACAAGGTGTGCCCGAAGGACAGTTTCCCCCTCCCACGGATCGACCACTTGGTGGACCAGGCGTCCGGTTACGAGTTGTTAAGCTTTATGGACGCCTTCTCGGGCTACAACCAGATACCGATGGCGGAGGAGGACGAGGAAAAGACGTCCTTCGTCACCGATAAGAGCACCTTCTGTTACACCAAGATGTCCTTTGGACTGAAGAACGCCGGGGCGACCTATCAGCGGATGGTAGACCGAATATTCAGCCCACAGGTGGGACGAAACTTGGAGGTCTACATCGACGACATGCTGGTAAATAGTAGGAGGGCCCCAGACCACCTCGCCGACTTACAGGAAACGTTCCAAAGGGTCCGCCAATACAACTTAAGACTGAACCCCGCGAAGTGCATCTTCGGCGTGCAGTCGGGGAAATTCCTAGGCTTCATGATAACGAAGCGGGGGATCGAGGCGAACCCCGACAAGGTGACGGCCCTCATCAATATGGCGGAACCACGGACAATCCGGGACTTGCAACGACTGAACGGTCGGATCGCTACTCTGGGGCGATTTCTATCGAAATCTGCGGAGAAGTCGCTCCCCTTCTTCAGGGTCTTGCGCACTGCCTTTGGTGAAGCAAATGACAAAAGGAAGGTGATCCCATGGGACGACGACTGCGCACGGGCGTTCGCGGAGCTGAGGGCTTACCTACAAAGTCCGCCGCTCCTCGCACGGCCGGAAGAAGGCGAACCCTTAGGGTTGTACTTGGCAACCAACGAAGAGGCCATTAGTTCCGTCTTAATCAAGGAGGAAGGGGGCGTGCAGCGCCCTGTATATTACGCCAGCCGGATCCTCCGGGAGGCGGAGACTCGCTACAGTCCCATCGAGAGAGCCGCCTACTGCCTGATCACCACGGCTCGAAAGCTCCGACCATACTTTCAGGCCCATCCCATTGCCGTCCACACCGACATGCCCCTCGAGAAAAACCTGAAGAGGTTGGAGCGGTCGGGGAGGATGCTCAACTGGAGTGTCGAGCTCAGCGAGTTCGACATAACATACAAAGCCCGGACGACGATCAAAGGCCAGGCGTTGGCCGACTTCGTGGTGGAGTGCACTGCAGGGGGCGCCCCAGGGGACCAACCAGAGCCCCCATCGGCGACCGTGCCCCGCGGGGGGCAGGGGGGCAGAACCCCCGAATTGACATGGATGAATTGTGGACCATCCACGTCGATGGCTCCGCGACGGGATCCGGGACAGGGACGGGTATCGTCATTCAAACCCCCGACGGATGCTCGTTGGAATACGCCCTGCGCTTCAACTTCCTGGCAACCAACAATGTCGCTGAATACGAGGCCGCGGTCAATGGGCTGAAGCTCAGTAGGGCGGTTGGGGCGACAACGTGTTGCTCCTTAGCGACTCACGGCTCGTCGTCCAACAGATCCAAGGAAGCTTCGAGGCCCGAGAAGAAACGATGAAGCGCTACCTTAAGCGCATCCAGATCGAGCTCCGCAAGTTCAAGAAGGCGGACGTCCAGCACCTGCCCCGCTCCAACAACCTTCGGGCGGACGCCCTGTCTAAGCTGGCTTCCTCCTCCGCGACCGAGATCGGGAAGGCCATCTACGTCGAAAGCCTATTGACCCCAACCATTGACGAAGAAGAACTAATGTGTGCGGGCACGGTGACGACGTGGATGACCCCCATTATGAAGTACTTGGAGACGAGGGACCTGCCCGAGGAGCGGATGCTGGCTAAAAAAGTGGAGAGACGGGCCCTGTCATTCGTACTCCTCGACGGAGTGTTGTACCGCCGCCGCCGCTCCAACTTCGACGTCCTGCCCTATCTAAAGTGCTTGGGCCCGGAGCAGGCTGAGCAAGTCATCCGCGAAGTGCACGAAGACTTCTGCGGAAACCACCATGGCGGTCGCATCATCGCCCACAAAATAATGCGCCAGGGGTACTATTGGCCGACAATGATCCAGGACGCGGTTCAATACGTCAAGAGGTGCGAGGCATGCCAGAAATTCTGCCGACGAACGACTGCACCTCCGGCTAACTTGATGCCCATTGTGAGCCCGATCCCATTCGCCAAATGGGGACTCGACATCCTTGGGCCTTTCCCAAAGGCCTCCGGGGGAAGAAAATACCTAGTCGCCGTGGACTATTTCACGAAGTGGGTGGAGGCCGAGCCGCTGGCGCGTATCACATGAACGGACATGAAGGGCTTTATCTGGCAGTCCATTATATGTCGCTTCGGGATACCCCGCGCGATAGTCACGGATAACGGGAGACAGTTCGATTGCGAAGGCTTCCGCGATTTCTGTTCGGACTGGGGGATCAAGCTCCATTTCACGTCAGTCGCCCACCCGCAGTGCAACGGAATGGCGGAGGCCGCAAACAAATGCATCCTGAATCCTATGAAGAAAAAGGTGGACGCCGCCCTTGGGGCATGGGTCGACGAACTGTCGGGAATCCTATGGTCCTATCGCACCACCCACAGGCCTCGACCGGAGAAAGCCCGTTCATGATGGCATACGGATCGGAGGCGGTAGTTCCCGTGGAAATTAGAGAAGAGACGCTCTGGTTAAAACTCTTCGACGAAGGTATCAATGGGGAGGGGCTCGGCCTCAGTCTCGAATTGGTGGACGATATAATAGACCGAGCCCTGACGAACCTCGTCAGGCACAGCCAGAGGATGGCACGACACTACGACTCCCGGGTGAAGAAGCGAGCTTTCAGGATCGGCGACTTGGTCCTCAGAGACGCCACCTTCAGACCCGAGACCGCCCTCCGGGGGAAGCTGGCCGCCAAATGGGAGGGGCCCTACAAGGTCATCGATATCATCGGACCGGCCACGTACATCTTGGCAACCCCAGACGGCAGTGAACTAGCCCATCCTTGTAATGCGAAGCACCTGCTGAAGTTCTACCAATAGTTGTAAGTTTTTCTTTTATATATACAAGATACGCGTCTACCCGCTTTCCCAAACTTTGTTGCTTCCACATGAGTGTTTCAGCGCATAACCTCCGAACCTCTGGGGCAGGGCCAACCCTCGCCACTCAAACCAGAGAAGGGCACGCGTAACCACACCCCAGACCTGGCAGACCCGTGATCCTTGAAAAGTCGAACCTGTGGATGAGGACACGGGCACGTTAACCAGGACAAACCAGGCGTCAAGTCCCAAGGAGGCAGCCCCGATGTGACTCTCGACGAAACGAAAGGACACTCGGGAAATACGCCACCAATAATGATACGCCCCAAAAGAGGTTCCGTAAGCGCCACCTGGCAAAAGCGGTTCCCAATGGGCGTGATTTCGAGGAGACCATTAATAATGCCAGCTCATCGCAGTAATTAGGGGGGAACCGTCAACAAAACCCCCCTATAAAGGCGCCACTCACCCTCCCGATAGAGGGAGGAACAAAGATTTGGAAGGTATGAGAAATCGGCCCCGACACCCCCCACCCGCTGGGAAACGGGCCGAGATGCCTCGCCCTAACAAAAGGGAGGTAACTGGCCACCAATGGTTCCCTCCTCCCAGGGCGGCTATCGCTCCACCTCCACGACCCCCGATAGGATATTCCTCTTACAAACGGATCGCCAATAGGATATTCCTCTTACACAAGGGAAATCCACCTTTCACTCCTCTGTCTGCTGTACATCAGATGAGACGGGGGAAGGTAGGCATCCGCGCCCCGCCGACAGGAAAGGCAAAAGCCCCTCCGGGCTTGCAGGTCTACACCTGCTCGCCTTCGACCTCCCGACGGGGGCCACGGCAAGGCTGCATCCCTGATGAATCCAAAAGGCGATTCATGGCGTGTCAGCCCGCCCCCGAACAATCGAGATCAGAACCCCGCCCTCAAACCCAAACCGCGAGGCGTGGAGGGAGATGACAAAGCAATGGAGGGGAGGGGAGGCGGCCCGGTCGTCAGGAGTTCGCTCCCCCGGACAAACGCCACAGCAAGACAACTTCCCTACTGCATCCACCCGGCCGAAAAGACCTTGCAACCCGTCAGCGCGGAGGGAGGGCGCTCACCGAAGCGCCAAGAACAACTGAAGCTAAAAAGGCCCACCCTGCAAATGGTAACCCATAAATCCTGAGGTAGTTCACAGCAGGCGAGAACGGCTCCACAGCCCGCCCTCGGACCGGATCTTACCCCCCAATTGGCGATGATCTAAGTCCTCATGTACGAACCATAGAAGAGTTCCTGTAAATTTAAATGAAAACATTTATCCCTTTCAAAGTCGCTTTAACTTTCTGAGAATGCCCTAGCGTGAAACGATCCCCCTGCCAATGGTCGGGCGAGCTCATGAAACGGGGCCACCCCTCACGGCGGGAAAGGAGGGACAGAGCATTGCACTCCCCCCGTACTAACTTAGGACGCCCAGGAAGTATATACCCGCAGTTCGAACCCCCCGATACTAGGAAGGACCGACGCTTTAAAACGAGACCCCTCGCGAACTAAAATCAGCGATACCTTTCAGACAAAGGGGAATGGGTTGAAATGAGGCCTGCTCTGCGGGGCCACTTCCGCCCGAGGCAAAATCCACTCGCGACGGACACCCAGGGGTCAAACATACTATGGTTAGCCCCTGTCCGTGACAGGGCGGCATGTCTCATCCCAATCCTTTTCGGTGAATCCTATCCGGTGATTCACCGTTCTGCCCAAAGGCAACACGTCGACCATCAACATCCCCTCCCCCCCAGACCTCGCGCTCTCGGACAAGGGAATGTTGGGGGCAGTAATTGTACTCACGCAAGAAAACAAAATGGGTAACACCCGCGATAAAACACGGCAAAGACCGGCTTCCCAGGGGCGACACGCTCACCTCGATAGGGGCTACCCGGTTCGGACCGCACAGCGACCAACTACCTGGGGCCGGCCACCGAAACCACATCTAGATTCCCCCGCCCCGATTAGGCCCATGATCCTCGAAAACTCAAACCTGGGAATAAAAACAAGGGCACGTAAATCAGGGCGGACCGGTCGCAAACCAGGAACCGCGAAACAATGCCTGTCGGGTATACGCCTGGTCCCGATAAGGCAGCGCCACGATGCGACTCGACGAAATGAAAGGACGCTCGGAAAACACGCCATCAGCAACAACACGCCCCCGAGAGGCCAGGGCGGACGAACCGTGTCAGATGCCGCCAGGAAAAAACGGTTCCCAAAGCGCGTGATTCGGCGGAGCCCATTAATGGCGCTAGTCACTCACATTATCCAAGGCGAACCCTTCCGCAGAATCCCTCTATAAGTACCCACCCTTCAGAGTTTAGGGAGGAGGATAAGATATACGAGAAGGAATCACATCCCCTTACACCGGGTATGAAAAAGCCCTGGACGCCCCACCTAGCTACGGAGAAGGCCGATGTCCACCGACGGACCTCACTTCCCCCACCGGTGACCGCTTCCACTCCACGACCTCTGATAGGATATTCCCCTTACACATGGGAAGTCCCGCCTGCCAGCCTTCCTCCTGCTCTTAACCAGATGAAACAGCCGGTCCGGAAGACTAGCAGCGGGCCGCCACACCCCAATTAGCATCCACCCCACGGTGATCCCCACCGGGTGTGAGGGTGGAAACCCCCAACGGGTCTCCCAACGACCCACCTGCCTGCCCCCAACCTTCCCCGCGAGGCCGGCCCGTCGGACTCCCCCCGGGAGGGCGACGCCACCACCTCCACCTCGTCCTCCGCCCCCTCCAGGGTTCCCCCTCGATGTATGGGATCCCCGACGAGGCCGGGCAACCATCCAGCACGGCGACGGCGAGATAGAACACGATGAAGCAAGGAAGGGGAAGGAAGGAGGTCCACCCGACAAACGAGGGTCAGCCCTCCCGAGGGGGGGGGTCACCGCAGGGCTGCATCCCCGAGGAAGCCAAACGGTGATTCATGGCACGTCAGCTCGCCCCCGGACAGAAAGGCAGAAGGAGTTCAGCGGTCAGCAGAAAGGAAGGCCGACCCGCAACAGGGACCCGCTCACCCCGATGCAACAGGCGACGAGTTAAAACAACCTCCCGACCCGACCACGGGTTTGGTCACACCTGCCCTATTGTTGTAAATACCATCTAGATCTCCTGTAAAGGCTGGTGAATAATATTCCTCCTTACGGACTCCTCACCCTAAGCCCAAGCGCACAATAGCTAGGAATTTCACCAGACACAGGGCGGCTAGAGCCCCGCAAAAATAACCACGTCCGGCAAACACATCACAACGAAAACCATGGCCTTCTCAATAAAACCGGGTTCCCCCAAAGTCCGACCCAGCCGCCACATACAACGGCACGTCGTCAAGGGGTAACGCCCCTCCCCATATCGCAGCGTCACCCCTCCTCGCTTTGCTCCCACTCGGGACGAGATCTCACGATCCCGCAACATTGGGCAATACTCCGCGGGAGCCGCGTCGCCACTCCTGAGTGCGGACCCAAGTCCGAACCATGTTAGAAGGGAGGTAGTGTTACGTCATCCGAGCCGAGCCGGGCTTCTGACTCGCACTCGAATGCCGGGGGCAATTGTTACGACCCAAAGATCGTAGGAGTTCAACTCCTGCCCAGAACCACTAATATACCACATTGACTCACCCCTTTGCAAACGGGCTGCCGGCCCGGAGGTCCGAGGCTACATGGGAATGGGCGCACCTCGCAGCGCCCCCTCCCGGCCGAGGCGTACAACCGCTCTCGCTCGGCCCGCCAGGGGCAGCGCGCTTGGGGAACACCCAGACAGCACAGCCTGGAATGCTGACAGAGGCACGTGCATTTCCCTCCCTGCCCGCGGACCACGATCCGCGACCGAAAAGGTGCGCGGCCAGGCCGAACAACCCACGAACAGGTCGACCCGACGGGTCCACACGAACCCCGCCGCCGAGGATAGCATTGCCGGACCTTTAGTTCATCACGCACGACAAACAACCTAGTGTAAGGACACGACTGACACTAGCGCCGTCCGACCATCTGACAAAGCATCCCCTGGCCGCTGAGCCCCCTGACACTTAATGCTTTCGGCCCTGACACCCTGACAAAAGTACCCATGGCCGTTGCGCCATCTGACAAAAGCGAGGCAGACACTCCTGTTCCTGAGGTCCTCGTCCGAAGCTTCCGCTGACAGCCGGGCCAGCTCAGCACGTCGAGTCAGCATGCCAGGTCAGCCCCACCTAATCATCTCCCATCAGGTATAAATACCCCCTCACTTCTTACGGTGAGGGGGTTGGCAAATTCCCTCTGAATCCCATTATTCACACACGAGAGCAACGGTCGTCTATATCTTTGTTCTCCCACTTATAGCTCGTCACGTACGGTCGACACACCCTCAGTCCGACCTGCGTGCCTAGCCTCCGCTTTAAGTCCAGTTACTGACTTAGGCATCGGAGGGGCTAAGGGTTGGACCCCAACCCGGCCCTTCTGACGAGTTGCTCGTGGTGCAGGGTAGCTCGCCCCTTTGTTCGACATCCGCCTTCGGCTCCCGCCGCCCGATCCTCCTCCGCCGCGTCCGGTGAGATTCGACTCTGTGGCCTCCCCCGGCGGCAAGTTTAGCCTCTTCACCCCACTAATCACTTGTTAAATAGCCCATCTAAATCCTCTTATCAATATAACCACCGTGCCCTTGGTTCCCCATAATACAAATTCATTGTACGCGAGTTCCACCCCGCAACAAGGTATTGACCCGATTATTTTAGTTTTTTATGTTTTCTTTTGTTACTTGATTGGAAGTTGTGGGTCCTTGTCATTGCAATTTTATATTTTTTTAAAATGACACATGCTAATCACTATGAGTTTTGATATGTATTATATGTCTTTTAAGGAATTTCAGTGTCTCCATTTATGTGTTCATGCTTCATAGTTTACCTATATTTTAGAAAGTGGACACACACGAACACATGATTTGGTTATATTTTTTTTCTCTTATGATTGTTTCTGTGTTTATTTTGGTTTTAAGAAAATAATTTATACTCTAAAAGATACATGATTTTTTGCTTTAATTTTGGGGAGGATGCCTCATTTGTTCCCTTTTCAAGGGCCTTAATTTTTTTTGAAACATACTCACTTGTTTAACCAATGAATATTTGTTGAACCTAAATATTCATTTATTATCCCTTCTCTCCTCTCATCATGGCACATGTCACATTGAGAGAAGGTTTTTTTCTCTCACATCGTTTTTAGTCTTGTTGCAATGAGAAAGCCCATTGAAAGAAAGGGTTCTTGCTTAACAATATAGGTAGATTTTAGAGTAGATTATTTTTTGGTGTTGTATGCCATAAACTTATACGATTGATAGCCAATCACATGGGGGAAATCAAGATGATATATTATATCACAGTAAGGGTACAATGTGAAAGGTACGTGTAATACGAGGAGTGTCATTATGCAGTCTACCACACTGTGCTGTTACCTGTCCATTATCTAAAATCGTGCGCACACTCTAACCTTGTTAGAATCCAAAACTCAGTAAAGCCGTTTGATAAAGTAAAATGTTGACTCTATAGTTTTTTTTTATAAAATATTGACTCTCTAGTTTTTTAAACAAAAAAGGTATCCAGCTCACCTCCCAAACTCAAAATATGGGAGGAAATTTATTAACTAATTTAGATTTGCTAGCTGCATTAGTTGGATCAATGACCAACCTAATGCTATCACAACAACCCATCATAACCACTTGTCAGCTTCCATGATCAGGGTTGAAACCAAAATTAGCATATTGTTATAGTAGCCCCTCCCCACCGCCGCATCCATTATTTTATAAATTGAAAACCTTTCTTACTGATGGGTTTTTAGAAACAGACTTTTTTCTTAATGACCATTAGAAAAATGTCAAAACAAGGACAAATTTTCAAAATAAGCCGAAAAGTAAAAACAATTTTAAATATCGATCAAATTTAAATTTAATTACAAAAATCTACTAACTGCTTGCCACGTCGGCTAAGTGAAAGATTTCAAAAAAGTCAGGATTGGCTACCCCAGCCATTTGAGATCAAACGGTCATTTGAGATCGAATGGCCGGGGTTACCAATCCGGACCGTTTTGAGGCATTTTTGTACAATGAAATGACTGAGATTGTCAACCTTTATTATTTCTAGGACGTATACTTTGACCGGGGTTGTCAACCTCGGTCATTTAAATTGACCAACCTCAGTCATTTAAATTGACCGGAGTTGCCGACCCTGTGCATTTTTCAGCGCACGAAATCCGACATTGCAGGAAATTGGTCGGTTTTGTTATTAAATTTAAATTTGATCCGGTTTTATAGTTATTTCTTATATTTGTCCTCAAAACAATGCTTTCTAACATTGGCAGTCTAAACTAATTTGTAGTGTTGATTTTTCATCTTTTCGTAAGCTTAACATGATGCATTATTTGTCATATATTTAGTGTTATATTGCAGCTTACTTTCGGATCCATCATATGTGCAACAGGTTACCAGAGAGCCACTGATGCTTTCAGTTACAATACTCGAAGTCATACATCATTTATGCTGGCCAACTGACAAAAACACTAAACTGCTGTTATTTCATGATTAGTGTTGAGCTAGCGGGAAATGATAATTCGAGGTTTGTGCTCACTGAACTCATGGTAAAATAATGATGTTATCATTTTCTCTCTCTTTGAAGTAACTTCGCTTGGTTGCTCTCATGTTAGAATGAAGGTTAACAATCTTTCTTATGCTTTTCTCAACAATAAAAAACAATGTCTTATGCATGCAGTGATACTTTCTACTGTAACTTTTATATCACGTTTCTTTAAGTTTCTCATTTCTCAAGTTGCACAAGTCTTCCTATGATCATGTATTAGTTCAATTCTACCTCATTACCCTGGTCTTTAAAAATCAGAAATGGGGTTGGCTACGGAGAAGCAATTTTAATGGATGTGCTTATGATTTTGCAGTCCGTTGTCATCAGTTGTCTGATTGGATGCCAAACTTCTGGCCAAGAAAACTATACACAAATGAAGGATTTGTCATAAACTATAAAAGAATAGGGCTCTGAAAATGCCAATAGTGCAGCTGAGTAGTTGAAACCTACCGTACTGAACAGATTTTTTTTATTGGAGATTAGAATCAGAAGTATATAATGACTAACCGAAAAAATAGGGTCAATGTAGGGGACTTCTAGGCACCAGCTAGGGCTGACGAGGCAAATAACATGCATTTCCCTAATTGGTCATATTCTACTTGCTAATATAATTCACTAATATGTCTGTCATTTTCTTCTTCATTATCATTATTGGCGGCGGCGGCATTATCATCTGCTTCTGCTGCTCATTCGCAGCAGCATCCACATCCTCAAAAGATTCGTTTGGATTATATTCTTGTTCAATCTACTGCCTAAGAAGGTTCATTTGAATTATAATTTGCATTGCAGGTTGGGGCTTAAGATCACAACTAATTTTGTCATGGACATGATCCTCAGTTTTTTTGGTACCAAAGCAATGGGCAGTTTGTCACACTTGTTTGTTTGTAAATTTGTCTTCGTGTTTCTTGGTAATATGCCACCATGTTATTGAAGCCCCAGCGGGTCTTAATCTTTTAGGAAGTAGTTAAAAGAATTTTTATGTTTTTAAAGTGCATGTGCGTGCTTCCCCTTATCATCCCTCACAGCTAGTGCTCACCTGCTGTGGTCTATCAGGAAAGCAACCAATGCTTGCTGCTTCAGTCATGCATCATTCCTTCAAGCAGTGGTACTCTCTATTTGATCGCGGACCAACTGGGCTTATGTGCATCCTGCTGAAACAGAATTCGACGCGTGTACTCTGCTGGATTGATGCTAGGGGAATTGTTGGCCATGCTTTGTCCCCCAACCTTCTCTTGCCTGCACCACTGGCTGGAAGGTCATAATTTGTGCATTTACCAGGCTATGATCATGCAAGCGGAGGCAGGTGAGGATTGAATTCATCGTGTTTTTTCTTGGCAAATCTTGTATAATGGAAAATTTGGATACACATTGATGGAGTAATTATAGCAAAATGAAACCTGGCTGGAAGCAGGAGGCTTGTTTATGTCTCCCTTTCCATCTGCTCGCCTTTTTTTTCCCGTCTTGAAGCCAGCGTTGAGGTTTTTATCTCGGTTGATGAATATAATTCTATGTTGTAGAAACATGATTTATATAATATGGATGGTTTCTGATCTAAACAGTATGAATGATCTAAATAATAATTGTAATAATAATGTGTGAAGTTATTTTTTCGAAGAATATGAAGAATCGGAATCGTTCATTTTGATGCTCATGTTCAAAATCATCCATCACCTTAAAACGTTACGCATCTAGTAATGGCATTTGTTTAAGCAAATATGTACCGTTGTAAGTAATATTCAACTCGGTTTAATATCTAATTATGTGCGATTTGCATGTAAATGTTGCAGAGATGATTATTGTGGCTCTAGGTATCTGCTTTGCTCATAATAAACATGTTTTATCCACATAAATCAAAAATTCCCAAGGGACAGTATTACTTGAATAATTTTGTTACTACTGGGGGAGGAACCACCAGCCCTTTATTTATAGGCATGGTAGGAGAGTAGATACATCGAATACATAGATATGGGCGTATCTCTAAGATACCCGCAATCCTAACCGACTCTGGTTATTTCCATTCACAACACTCCCCCTTATCCAGCCATAGGTGTGGACTCTGCTCAAGAGTACTTCGGGATTCTGAGCGTAATAAGAGTCTCACATGGGGTGGATACTTCAGGATCCTGAGTTGGTGAGGTTTGCCTCGTTAAAACCTTTAGCTATGGAAAACCCAGTGGGAAAAACCATAGTTAAGGAAAAAGAGTGCAAACGCTTTTTAACTCCCCCTGATTTGTACAAGTGACTCTGCTCATGAATACTTCTGGATTCTGAGCGTCACAGAGGGGTGGATACTTCGGGATCCAGAGTTGATTTGATTTGCCTCGTTAAAACCTTTGGCTATGGAAAACCCAGTGGGAAAAACCATAGCTAAGGGAAAAGAGTACAAATTCCCTCAACTCCTCCTGATCTGTAAAAGCTCTTAGGCTTTCAGATCTCTTAGGCTTATCTCATCACTCCTATTTACAATATTCCGAAGATGTACACAGATTACAAATTTTGTCACCATCAAGCAGTTGCTGAATCCAGAAACTCTGGAGAGGTGTGCTAAGTTTCGTCGCCTCTGATTGTGGTCTTCAGACTATATGGTCAGCTCCACAGAACCAGCCTCTATCCCAGTCGTCACTGGGATGTGATGTACCACCATGCGCCCTTAAATACACCATTGGTGTGATTCTGGAATGGTGAGGATCTCGGAATTATAGGATGATGTTGCCTTCATAAGTTGCTTTGCATATTTGCAGTAGATGATCATCCCACTGTTGGTACCTGTTCTGTGATTTCTCAGTATAGGGACCGGACCTATGACCTGCATTCGCATAAACATTGGAGGATGCTACTACATTTTGTAAGTCCAAATATTTCGACCCTTGGAGGAAGCGCAGAAGGCTTAACTCCGGTCTAATGGCCCTTTTTAGGTGCCAACTATCTCTGGCTGATGAGTTTACTGTAATTGCTATATCGGGGCGCATGCAGTTAGCCAGGAGTGCCTGATTGCACTTAGTCAAGGGACTTTGGGACCAGTTATATCCTCCCCCTCTTCCAGCGATCGGAAGGGTTCTTTTTTTACATCCAGTAAGTGTACCACCGTAGGTGTACTTTGGATTGCAATGGTCCTTTTAATTTCTCCAACGCACTTCTGGGCGTTTGTAACAGGATTCTATGGGCCATGACTTTATATTTGCCTAGGTCTTTTTATTTTATGTTCAAAGGTCAGGCTTGTACATGTAGTTCGGTTTTCTCTTCAGGAGATCCGATGAGATTTTAGTTGTCTCCAACTATGATCTCTAATCCTGTTCTTTGCACAGATGCAAAGACAACCTTCAGTAGGAATCATTGACTTGTCAAGTGATTCTCTTGGTTGTACATTTATTTGTTATACTTATATTTCTTCATTTGAATAGACGTCCCGAAGTCTATTCAGGCATTTTTAAGGAAATGTGGAAATTATCTTTACCAGATATCCACGAAGGTATGCTGTCACAACATCCAATAACAGCATATTCATAATTTTCCTTCGCCAAATCGTAAGATATTCGCTTTTGATAACTTAGGGAGATTGATGCATCATTTATGAGACATGCTCATTTGAGTTTGTTCGATCCCTAGTTTCAACGAAATTTTCCTCCGGCTATAGGTTGTACCTTATAGCATACGATTTTGTATTTATTTTTCTTATGTGTGCAATACTTTGTTTTATCCACAGGTTTGACACCTTTTTGGTGTCAGGACTTCAGGTCCGAACATTTCACGTTTCATAAGTGAGTCCAGCTCATTTTTTATTGCCACGTTCCACATTTTTGGCCAATCTCTACGTTTGCCTTCTAGCAACGGAGTGTGGAATGATAATTTACGAACATCATCGCTTTTGCGATGTATATGGCAATATGATACGTGAATACATTTGTCGACAATTTATGTTCTATCTGTCCAACACCTCCCCAGTACGTACAACATTTACTTAATTTCACTTTTTCCCGGCAATTCCTCTGCAGTGGATTCCGGAAAGGGTGATGGTGTGGACAGGAGCTCATTGTCCTGTGGTAGTATTGTCTTAAGGTCTCCAGGAGTTTCTTGTCCTAGGAGCCTGGTGGTCTGCCTCTTTTCTGTTGAGGATCAGCCACTTCTGCTGTTGGTGGATTACATCCATTCTCGGGGATGTCAATCCTAGCTGGAGTTTTTACAGCAGGGATATGTGATCTGACAATCTTCTGGTTGTCAATAAATGATTCCGGTAATTGGTAGACAGTGTTCTGTATGTGGAGGATCTTCGGGATCTCATCTACACATTGTATTGTTACCGGATCATAATGGGTCAAACTTTTTGTATCCCACGTTATAATTTTCTTCGCGCCAGATTTTCTAGTATCTGGGCCTATTTTTGGGAAACTCATCTCATCGAAATCACAGTCTTCAAGATGTGCCTTAAATGCGTCCCCCGTTTGGGGTTCTAGGTATCTTATAAGTGAGGGTGAGTCAAACCCTGCATGGATACCTAGGCGACGTTGAGTACCGTTTTGGTTCTCTTTGGTGGTGCAATGGGGATTTAAGACTGCGCGACCGAAGATTCTCAGATGAGAAATGTTCGGTGGCATTCCATATGCAAGTTGCATTGGAGACTCTGACCTCCAGAGGGTCTTATTTTCATTTACGATGCAGCATGCAGAGTTTGCATGTCCCCATGCATCTATAGGCAATCGGGATTTAATGGACGTTTAGTCCATTGGAGTCTACTTTTCAGTGACTCTGCCGACCCATTTTGGGTATGAACATGCGGCACTTATATGTTCATTTTTAATTCCCGTTGATTGGCAGTACTCTTGAAAAGACTGGGAGGTATATTTCCCAACATTAACCAGACTTATTTACAACATTTTATTGTCTGGGAAATGTGCCTGCAACATTTTTATTTTTGTGCCAATAGCTTTGGAAAAGCTAAGTTGCGGGTCTGTAATAGACACACGTACGAATATTCTGAGGATGCATTTATCAGTACAG
Organism: Scilla litardierei; assembly: GCA_030789695.1. NCBI lineage: Eukaryota > Viridiplantae > Streptophyta > Magnoliopsida > Asparagales > Asparagaceae > Scilla > Scilla litardierei. The sequence continues at coordinate 31,019,614 of CM061134.1, forward strand.
TGAAGTACTGAAATAGCCCACTAGGGGTGGTTGATTTTATCCACATCTATCTCCTTGTATTCTTTTTGAGGAAGCGTGGAGATTCTTTTTCAACTTATCGTGTAGATGGCCTTGCAATTAGTTTTCCCTTATAGTAAGGGATGCGAGGGATTTTTTCCCTTCTGAAGAATCTTCTGGTTCTTCAAGTCATACCCATAGGATAAGATGCGATGCATCATCACAAATCCAGGGTGGCCAAGTCCATCATGCCGGAGTAAAAACTCGGCTGATGTCGGGCACTTCAGGTGCTCCGTTTAATTCTGCTTCCTTTCTCCGAATCTTCGTATGGTGGAGGCCTATAAGGCTCTCAAAACGTTCAAGTGTGGATTTTACTCCTTTTTCTTGAGACGTTGCATACGGTAATTTTTTTTCATTTATTTTTACTGTTTCCAAGTGGAATCCGTTGAAACAGATGTCCTTGAAACTTAGAAAGTTTCTTTTGGAATTCGGAGGGATTAGTTCACCCTTTATTTTTGTGTCGTTTGGGGGCAACAGTGTTGCATTCCCTGGATCTTCAATATAGCCCTGATGTTGGGCTTTGTATTGAAAGAGATCATATGTGTTTATTGTCTACAAATTATTTATGAGAGCAGTTTCATCTATTGAAAGATGAATCGTTAGGCACATGCATATTCAGATAAACATTTTTATTTATTGTCTACTAAACATTTTCATTCAGAACAAATTATTAAAATGCTCTCATAAATTATTCTCAAAACAAATTGCTAAGATAAAAATAAAGGCTAATCAAGCAAGTCATCATTTTCGAAGTTGTCAGCTGAAAACTTGACTGGAGCATCAGAGGTCATCAGGTTTGTTTCAGCTTTATTTTTCTTGTTCTCTTTATACAAATCCTGGAGGTGCTGCGAAGTTCGGCACATTTTGGACCAGTGGCTTTTCATGCCACAATTATGGCACTGGTCTTCCCATTCCCTCTTGGGTGGGGGTGAATCATTTTTGTCATTTCTGTGCCACGTGAACTCCCGCTTACTTTCATTATTTCGCTGCTGTTGTACATTGCCCTTGGCATTTTTCTGTTGACCCACCCTTCTGTGGTCTTTCTTTTCTTTTATTATCTCTCTTCTTTTTGAAGGAAGAGGAATGGTGAGCTTCTGGTAGGGGGGCAGTGCCGGGAGGGCGCATATTGTGAGTGGAGAGAAGAAGCTCTCTTTTTTGCTCGGCCATGAGTAAACATGACGGCAGCTCGGAATACTTGGTGAACTTGCGTTCACGGTATTGCTGCATGAGTATCGCATCTTTTTCATGGAAGGACGTATACGTCTTTTCCAGCATGCGATTTTCTGAGACTTTTTCACCACACAACTTCAGGCGTGCGGTGATGCTAAAAAGTGCTGAGTTGTACTCAGCAAAGGACTTAAAGTCATGTAGTCTCATGTTCTTCCACTCATATCGTGCCCTTGGGAGTATAACATCTTTCTGATGTTTATACCTGTCCTCAAGGGCAGTCCATAGCTCAAGTGGATCTTCGACTGTAAGGTATTCAGCCTTTAAGGTCTTGTCCACATGGCGGCGAATATAGGTGATGGCTTGCGCCTTCTCTATATCGCTAACATTTTCTTTTTCAGTCACAGCAGCGATGAGGGACTTTGCCCGCAGGTGAAACTTTACATCTAGCTGCCAGCTTAGATAGTTTCTACCTGATGCTTCCAGTACTTCGAAATTAACGCTTGCAATATTAACCATTTATCTAGCAGAGCACAAACATGCATGAATTAATAATTAATTCAGAGAAAACATTTTCATGCGGAGGCAATATTTAACGAAAAACTAAATGTGTGGATCGGCCAGTCCCACAAGAAAGAGCCCAAAAAAGTCCACAGTCCAAATTATACAAATTTGCAGCTTAAAGACAATGAAAATACAACTTTGGAAACCCCGTGGGTCCCATATGATATCTCCATCTTCAAGCATGGCCTCCGTCTCCATGGAAGTTGGTCTTCTTTCTTTGACATTTACATAAATTCCTCACTACAATTTCTCTCAAAAATAAAAGAAAAGTGCGGGAAATAAACTGTGGGACTAAACGGCCGATCCAAAAACCACATTTAGCAATTCATGCAGAAATATTGTGCTCATCAACATTTTCATCAGACATTTTCATCACAGGCATCACAGGCATTTAATATTCGCAGAGATGGATAAATAATTTAAACACTTAATAATTATTGGACCACTGGGCGACGTCATACACCGTTAGGTTAGGTTACTAACGGCAGAGCGGTCGCAGGATCTTCCTAAGTATTAAGTTTTAAATACAATGCACAACCACGCATATAATATCCAACAGAATATACCAGAGATGCAAAGCATGTAAATATGATTTTTGCAGAAAAAATCATTACAATGCAAAGGTTGTAATTTGAATGGGTTTAATCAATTAAATTGATTAAGAGCCCAAAATTAACATTTTCTTTGTCAGAGGAAAAAGTTTCCCTCATCATCCCAAAAGCCCCCCCCCCCCCCCCCCCCCAAGAATCCCCAAAAAGCCCTCATCATCCCAAAAGCCCCCCCCCCCCCCCCCCCCCCAAGAATCCCCAAAAAGTCCTCGCCTGTCCGATATTTGTCCCGTAATTTACCATGATATTTCACGAATGTTTTGCCCTTAAATCCCCCTTTTAAATTAATTTTTAGGCTAGCAAGTTGCCTTTTAAGGCTTGTTAATAGCCTTTGCCTCCCCCAAATTTTTTTTTCTTTCAGATAAAACAACATGCGGGTCTGAAGCCCGCAGTCGACCTATGGGCTTCAGGCCCATAGGCTTTTTTTTTTGAAATCTATGGGCCTGAAGCCCACAACAGGTCTGTGGGCTTCAGGCCCACAGACTCTGATTTTTTTTTTATTCTGTTGGCCTGAAGCCCACAGATCTGCTGTGGGCTTCAGGCCCACAGATCTGGAATTTTTTTTTGAAAACAACTAGGGTTTCATTGAGGGGGCCGGCGCCGCCGCCGCCCCCTGCAGGGGGGAGCGGCCGCGGAGGCCGCCCCCCTGCAGGGGGGGCGCGGCCTCAGGGGCCGCCGCCCCCTGCAGGAGGGGCGGCGGGGGCCGCCCCCCTGCAGGGGGAGGCGGCCACGGGGGCTGCCGCCCCCTGCAGGGGCGGCGGCGGGGGCCGCCCCCCTGCAGGGGGAGGCGGCCACGGGGGCTGTCGCCCCCTGCAGGGGCGGCGGCGGGGGCCGCCCCCCTGCAGGGGGAGGCGGTCAGGGGGGTTTTCCGGCGAAGGGGGTTCCGGCGAGGGGTTTGGGGGGGTCCGGTGACGACTAGCCGCCGGAGGGTTCAAAATTAGGGTTTTTACCCTAAAAATTGAGTTTTTGGGATGAAAAATCCGTCGTTTTCAAGGCGACGATGAATCCCCATGAAGATCTTGCGAGATCTAGGGGAGGGGCAATCATACGTATGATTAAAAATATCGTTTTTAGTATTTTTACCTCTATATCCGTCCTCCGGATATAGCGACGGTTGCTCAAAGCCCTACGCGGATGACGACCCTTGATGGAGGAAGCCTTGCACCGCGCTCGTGGATCTCCCGTCTCGCCTTCGCCTTCGCCTTCGCAACGAACGGAAAAAAAAAATTTTTGTGGAAAAAAGAAAATTTAGAGGCTCGTGCTGATAACGTGTTATGAATCAACTACTGGGGGAGGAACCCCCAGCCCTTTATTTATAGGCATGGTAGGAGAGTAGATACATCGAATACATAGATATGGGCGTATCTCTAAGATACCCGCAATCCTAACCGACTCTGGTTATTTCCATTCACAACAGTTACTTTGTTATATGTAATAAAACTTATTTATAATTGATATTGCTGATGTACCACCAAATTTGCTAACCACAAACCCACTACCACTAAGGGCCCAAAGGCCCAGGAAATATAGCAGACACAAGAAGGCCAACCGTAGAAAATGGATGCTCCATTTATGAAGTTGAATAACTAAAATGTCTGTTCAACATTTTATATATAACTCCCATTTGGGAGGAGTTGAGCTCATTCCCCCACCCCACACACACACACACACACACTCTCTCTCTCTCTCTCTCTCTCTCTCTCTCTCTCTCTCTCTCTCTCTCTCTCTCTCTCTCTCAATTTGTATATTTTATCCCCCCCCTCTGGTTTTCATTTGAGTATCAGATGTGTCGAAGATGGTGCCCCTACTTGGATTTGTCTCGTTTATACTAACGGCTATTGTGGTGTACATATTGTTGGATATTGATCATTCCAAGCGTAGTTTTGATGATAATTAAACAAATGAAGATACTAATCATGCTTATTGAGCTTGTATGAACTGTAATGCCCTGGTTTCTGGAGAGTTACTTTTTCAAAAAAATCTGCAGGTCCTGCTGGTTACCAACGAAAACAGAATATGGAAATAGAAATGTACTAAAACCATACCTCAGATTCTCTGTGCATGACTCAAAGGAAGAGAAGCAAAATTCTAGAACTCTGAACCTACCTAGGAAACCTGTTCAACCTAAGAGATATTAGATTGGATTAGAATAGATTATATCTAAACCAATCATTCGGTTTATGTACAAATAAAAAAGAATAATTGTGCAAGGCAGAAATAGTAATCACGGAATAGAGTAATAGTCATGATCAAGTACAGACAAGTAAAGTAAACCACTGAACAAGTGTATCATGTTATGGACAATTAAAAGACAAGTAAAGTAACAGTACGACAATGCTAGAGGACAAGATGTATGACAGGAATATTATTTAAAAATAGAAAGGTAACAATGACGATTGATAACATTGCATAATCATAGATAAGGAAACACCTCACTAACAAGCAAACAAAACATTTTAACATTAACATGATCATCCAAGCAATGCAACACGAAACTGTAACATTAGACCAAATAAGAGATATTCTATGCTACAAGTATTATATGTACACTAGACTGTGGTGTCCAGTACTAGTGTTGTGACTTATATTGGAGAGCAAGATATGCATCTCGAAGACCACTTTGGATAGCAGGGAGCTACCCCTGGCCGAGTGCAAAATAAGAAACATGAAGGTACTCAGGATCCATTTAATAAGAAACAGAAAATAGAAATCCTCCCAGACACGGGCCAAAAGTATGGCTCCGCTCCTGCACACTCTCTAATATTATATGTACGCTGTTGTTGAGGTGTGTCAATTTCAGTGTCATGTCTAACAATATTGTATTTGGTACTATGATGGGTTCCAATATAAACTGTGAAAGGGATTCAAGAGGTGGCTTCCATGGTAAATATGGCACTTCCTCTTATGTAGCACTTAGCTCCTAATCATGAACATATACAATATTCCAGAGTCTGTGTTCAGAATGTGATAACCAATGATCTGATACAATATTGAAAGCAAGCATTTAGTGTATGATATTTAAGCAAGTGATTCATGTTATACTACTCATTGTAATTGTAACAACTGGTTTTTCATGTATTTGGATTATCTATATTATAATATATGTTTTGGTGGATTTTCTCCTTATGTGTGATTTTCCGTCTCCGTAGCTTTCGTTTTAGTTCGTTTCGTTGTGATTTTCTAGCTTCTTCCTTAGACCGTTGAGCTTGGAGTAAGTCACACATGACGAGCTTCATATCGCTCATACCTTAGAGTTAGTTTGAGCTTAGGAACCATAGGAATCCTTCCCGGAGCTTCGCGCTCCATATCGAGACTTTCCGTGCACGTTAGTTGGTTCAAGAAGGAGAACCAACCGACTAGATTCCAATCTAGTCGGTCAGAAACTCTTCTGGAACCGACTAGTTCGTTAAATCAATTATTCAGGAGTTACTGTTTACTCCTAGTCGGTCTAAGAACAACCACCGACCGACTAGATGTGAAACTAGTCGGTCAGAACTTGCTCTCAGACCGACTAGTTTCTTTGATAAATTTCACATAAGTTACTGTTTATCGTTAGTCGGTCAATGAACACTCACCGACCGACTAGGTTGCAAACTAGTCGGTCGACGGGCCTTCACAGACCGACTAATTCATTTCCCAGATTTATTCCTTCTTTCGCTGTTTGATTTTAGTCGGTCACAGTTGAACGACCGACCGACTAGTTTCCAAACTAGTCGGTCAGCCGCCCTTCATGGACCGACTAACTAACCCCGAAACCCTAGGTTTCGCCCAGCCGCCGCAACTTTTCTATTTAAACCCCCGATCGTTTCTATTTCTTTCTTTCACTTCTCTTGGCCATTCTCTTTCCCCTTTTGATCTCTGATCTTCCCCAACCTTTCTCTAGCTCTTTTCCTTCATCCCCGGAGCCCCTCACACCTCATTAGCGCCGGCCACCTCCCTTAGGCCGTCGGCCAACCCCAAAACCCCCCCAAATCCCATTTTCTCCAGATTTTCTCGTCGTTTCCAGATCTGAGCCGTAGTTCTCCGGATCGTTCTTCCGTTGCCGTGCTTGCTCGGCATCGTTCTTCCGCTACGATACGGTTAGTAAATCGATCCTCTAATATTGTCATAACCCACGTTGTGACTTTGTTAAACCCTAATAAAAATGGATATTAGACATCATGGATTCGATTATAAAACCGGATTGGATATTGTTCTAATATTGTTTTACCATGGCAGCGATCCCATCTCCATAGTTTAAACATTTTGTGACGTGCCTCGTTGATGGTCATCCTTGGTGACAGGCAAGTGAAACTTGCCACTTAGTGTTTTAGGCCATGCCTTAGGCCATTTTCTTGTTGTATGCGTAAAAGAGACTAGGCGACGAAATGATACTCGCCTAGGTGCAAATCTCAGGATATAGCTTGACAACGAAGCTAGATCCGACTTCTTTTAATTATTTTGCATCTTATCTGTCATGTTTAAATTCAATTAACGGTACGAGAATCATCTGTACATGCCATGCTATCCATGTTGAATGTTGCATTCGTAGCACACGCTACAATACTTGTACTACTTGATCCGGCTAGGCACCTGCTTTTAGCGGGCACAACCCTATGCCAAATACACTTCCTGGCTCGTGATCCAGAAGCGAGCATTACGTGTTCGGGGGTAATGCCCTGGCTCGATACACGTGGAGGGGTAGGGATAAGCGATCACCTGAGTGTACGAGTTGGCCCGATCAACCACTCTAGCCAGAAGACGTAATCTCTGTGCACGCCGTGATTACTTGACGTGAATTACTTGACTTGTACGTGTCCGTGTTTATACTTGTAAAACTTGTCATCCATGCCATACTTGCAACTTGTTACTTCCATACTATACTTGCCATACTATGCATCATACTATAACTGCTAGGTTGTTAGTTTACTTTCCTTTCAGTTTCCTTGCCCAAGTCTTTTTAGACTTGCTGACATGTGCCCTTTACTCTTTTGGGTGACACATGTTAGACCCTGAGCCTGAGGTTGCTGCTGAGGACGTGGTGTTCGCTGACGCTGAGTCAGAGCCCGCGTTCATCGAGGAGTTTGAGGACACGGGAGATCAGTCATAGAGACTGTTTGTGTTTTTGTTTAGACTGCTTTAGTTGTCGGTGCGTAGCACCAATACTTTGTTTTGTGTTGGCTTTTGTTGGCCATGCTTTGGGCCTAGACTCTTTCTTTTAGCCTAGTGGCTTTTCTGCGATGTTGAATATTATTGTGGACAAATTCTGAGATTGGTTAACTTATATCAGTCTTTATTATTATTATTATTATTGTTGTTCCGTTTGCCTTTACAGGGACCTGCATATATTTAGATTTGACGCTTATCAGGTGTGCAGCTTCACAGCTCCACGTCTGAGCGGACCTTCTCACGTCTCGCCTCCACTTTTGGGAAGTGGGGCGTGACAGTAATCATGTCAGATATTTGGATCATATCAACTGTTATTCGGTAAAGAACATGTTATGTGTGAACTACGTTGCAAGAGCGTATCATCCAATAACAAGAATTATGTAAAGGAAACATTAAAGTACTAACATGTGGCTATACAATTGCAGTGTCAAGTACATGGTTGTTCAGATCATATTTCTGCTTCAAGTGTCATGTCAGTGTAATGTGACTGTTTTCTAGTCATCTAAAATTTCTAAGTTTCATGCGTAGGTTTTCAGAAGGGTCCAGGTATCAGGCTCCCTAAACTATAAAGCTAGGGTACTATGCAAAAGTTCATTAATCTATTTGCAATATGTCATGAATTAGGTACAAGTGTCGAGCCATTAAGCTTGTTAAAGAAATATCAAGTTGCTAGCCCCTAACTGACGTAAGTTAGTTATTACAATAATAAGGTTTTAACAATTCAGACATGTTGTTGGAAAATGAGATTTGATTTTCTCTTTCCCATAAAGTTTTGATGATACAAACATATATATATTATTTATTTGTGCAGACTAACTTTCTCTATGTAGATAGTTAGCTTCAATAATTTATCATCATTCAGATAAGACAATCATCATGAAAGACAACACATGTTCAATAAGGGTTATTGAAGCAAGAAGCACAAGGAAGACAAAGCTCAAGACTGATGAAATATTTTATATCTTGTTATAATGATTTGTTGTAATGATGTAATATTTATTTTTCTTCTTGCACATACTTAGTTTGTTAAAGCCTTGATGGTGATTTATCTTAGCAACATGTTCTTTCTTCAAAAATATCAAGTCATAGACCTTATTAGTCGACTAATAGATCGTCCTAGTCGACTAACCCAGTTAACACAAAATCAAAATTTCTGATTCAAAATCATTTTTAGTTGACTGTACCACTTTTGCATAACTTTCTTATTTTTGGTCCTAGTCGACTAATCCTTTCTTCTAGTCGACTAAGAGTTCGGTATTCCAACAACAATATTTTTGACCTTTTTTGTTACAGTATTGGTCGACAATAAACTACCTGGTCGACCAAGAGTCGGTTACAACTGCCTCAAATGGCTACATTTCTGACCGGTTTATAGTTGTAGTCGACTAATAAAAGTCTTCTAGTCGACTAAGATCCGTTACAGCTGTCAATTCTTAGTTCATTTTAGGCCTAGTCGTCTAATTTCAGTACAGACAGTTTTTTAACTAGCCGTTTTGAGTAGTTTTAAGGCAATTATTTGGGCATCTCTCAGGCCTCTAACTAGAGCCCGACCCCTCTGCCATTCTCACCAATTTTTTCACTCTCTCTCTCTCTCTCTCTAAAATTTGATTTTCTCACTCTAAAAGAGAGGGTGTTTTCAGATTTTCTATGGGGTTATAGTGCTGAAATTATGTCCCATTGAAAGTCAATCTTCAAGAGTGTTTCTACCAATTTTCCAACCAAGAAACCTTGAAGATCTTCTCGCCTAACTTATGATTCTTCTCACATCATCAAAGTTATGGGTAATACTGTTTTCTACTTTATTTTTTGTTGGCCGAATCTCTTATTGAAGAGATTGTACAAGTTTGCGACACGAAGAGTGTTGGCATCTTTGTATGTTGTTTGCTTGCAGAGAGCAAGTAGTTATAGTAGATTGAAAATCTCTACGAGGTGTAGGGGAGCTGGACGTAGGATCAAAAGGATCCGAATCAGGATAAATCTTTGTGTTTGCACTTTGCTCATTTTATGGATTGTGATATTTTCTTCCGCACTTCTTATTGAAAATTTTTGTAACCTTTAATTTTGCAAAAATATTCATTGTTATATACACTATTCACCCCCATCTAGTACATTTAGTGTGCCAGGAGATCCAACACATGCAAGTGCATTCATCAGAAGTGATTCATTATTGACAATAAACTATTGTTTTATGAATTAAACTAGGGTTTTTTTAGAATTCGGTCCCAAAAAAATGGGTTATTCGAACCGAGTCCCCTAAATCATAGCATTTGCGATTTAGTCCCCCAAATCATATAAATCACTCGAAAAGAGTCCCTTTTGGGGACCGATTTCTAAAAAATAATATTGCAATTAAGTCCCCAAAAGGGATTCTTTTCGAGTGAGTTAAGTGATTTGGGGGAACTAAATCGCAAATGCTATGATTTGGGGGACTCTTTTCAAATAACCCATTTTTTGGGGACCGAATTCTAAAAAAACTAAACAGCAGAATAATTTCAGAATTTATTTAAAACCAAAATTTAAATAAATTCAAAGTATGAGAAAATAAATCATAATCAGCTTCATGTTGGCACCCTAACTAATTTGCAGTCTACCAGCCTAGAGGGGGTTACTTTAGCCCTACTTTATAGAAGTAATCAAGTAATGAATATGTAGACAACCCTAATAGGTCAATACTCACCTTCAAAGGTCACAACCCATGGCATGCGAGAACAAGGGCCCAAGTACAACAGTGCTAGCAAAACCCTCAGAAAGGCCAACGTAAGACAATGCTAACAAAACCAACAAAAAGGCCATATCAAGCCTAAAACTACAAGAGCAACCCCCCACAAGGATTCCAACAGCAACCAAACATCAACAACCCAAGGTAAGAACATCAAGTACCCAACAATAAGAACATCAAGCATCCAATAGTAAGAATATAAAGCACACAAACAATCCACGACAACCAAAGGTAGAACACCAGCCGTCGTCAAGAGAAACCAAAACAACCCACGGCCGGCCCTCCTCACTCAAGCATCCAAGTTAACTGAACACAAAAAAACACGAAAACTGAGCATCGACGAGGGTCACCGAAATCCTAAACAAGGGGTCCTGAAATTTAAATCTTCGAAGGAAAACCCCTCTAATTTAATACATGAATCATCATCTCCTAAGTGCAGCAATTAACCAACAAATTTGAGCTTAGTAATAATCTATGCAACCCACATATTTAAGAAATTTAAACCAAAATTAAAACATAAACCAAATTCTTAGATTCAAAAATAATCTACCATCTTTGAAGATGCCAAAGGATCCAAATCAAGTCGAGAAGAGAATCCAAAAATCCTAAGAAATCTGCATAATAGAAATCAGAAGAATTTTGACGAGAAAAGTAAGTTTCGTATATGTAAGCCTTAGAAATAACCGAGTATAAATTGAGGAGTGGAAACCGCGTGAAAGGGTAGAGAATGAGTTTGTATGATACATGAATTTGATAACGAATATAATTCTACGTCGAAAGTTTGGTCGGTAGGGCTTGCATCCGAAGGGAATGAGAAGGGTGGAGGCATCTCTTGCGTCCAATAGAGGGAGAGAGAAGATTGTTTTGTGTTGAGTCAAGTGGGCTAAGTGTCTTTAAGTCAGAGTGTGGGCCAATGATAAAGGGGATCGGTGGTGGGCCTCTGGGCTTTATAAAAAAGAAAGAAAGAAGAATTGAAGAGAGAAAGAAATAGAAGGGATGGGCTTGGGCCGCAAGTAAAGGAAAAAAGAAAAGCATGGAAAGAAAGATAGGGAGGAAAGATAGAGAAGAAATTTTAGAAAGGTTTTAGAAAAATTACCGAAGATCCCATTGAAATTTTTGGGCCATTACATTCAACCAACGTTACAAAAATTCCGTCCTCGAAATTTCCAAAAGTGAGAGAAAATGGGTTGATATGGTTACTCAAATAAAAGCTATAGGGAGTACTCGAAGGATCGAACAGATGAAGACAAGATTGTCATAAGCTGACGAGGATGTGATGGCAATAAGCAGGGTAAATGATTCGATACATGGGAGATTGAGTACAAGATATAAGTAATAGACAGAAAAGTCTAAGAGTTTAAAGAAGAAGAATAAGAGGAATAAGAAGAAGTTTTCTCGACGAGTATGTTTCATGGTATATATATACTCGGCCTATACTGTTCACGAGGTTGTCAGTACGGACATATATGGGCCACCACTTGTAACACCCTAGTTTTTGGGGATTACTTTTTCAAAAATCCACACGTCTTGCTGGTTTCCAGTGAAAACAGAATATGCAAAACAGAAATATACTGAAAACATACTTAGAATCTTTGTGCATGACTCAAAGGTAGAGAGGTAACCCCCTAGAACTTTGAACCTACCTAGGAAACCTGTTTAACCTGAGAAATGTAGGATTGGATTTAGAGTAGAGTATTCTAAACCAAGAAATCAGTTTATATGCAAACAAAATAGAATAATTGTGCAAGGCATAAATAGTAACTACTGAATAGAAGTAACAGTTATGATCAAGTACAAGCAAGTAAAGTAAACCACTAAATAAGAGTGCAACATGCTATAGACAATTAAAAGACAAGTAAAGTAACAGTACGACAATACTAGAGGACAAGCCGCATAATAAGAATATCATTTAATAAACAAAAAGGCTATAGCGACGGTTGATTACATTACACAACCATATATAAGGGAACACCTCACTAACAAGCAAACAAAACATTTTAACATTAACATGATCATACAAGCAAGGCAACACGAAATTGTAACAGTAGACCAAACAAAAGATAGTCTATCCTACAAGTATTATATGTACACTAGACTATGGTGTCCAATACAAGTGCTATGACTCATATTAGAGAGAACGGTATACAAACTGAAGACCACCTTGTATTGCAGGGAGCTATCCCGAGTCGAGTCCTAAATAAGAAATAGGAAGGAACTCAGGATCCATTGAATAAGAAACAGAAAATTGAAATTGTTATGGAAGTTATAAATACTGCAAACGTATGGTGTCGCAGTATTTACGAGTCGATCTCAAGGAGGCAGTGGTCTGATCACGGATTAGCGTATGATTTTATATAGCTACGTGAGTATTCTTGAGAGTGAGGTGGTAATTATGCTAAAGGAATATCAATAGGAATGAATGCTAGGACTATGTATCCCCACTATTGCAGATTATGCGCACGATGGATTTAACGTTTCAATCTAAGGGGATAATGTTGTCGATGAGAGATGAATCTCAATCCTCGTTCTCTCCCAATCTAACTGCAAGAGAGAACTCGGAGTATGGGTTGGATCCATATCAAGGCTCAGATGTGTCATGCCTTATTTTGAACTATACGTGTATTCTACTGAACACGCGTGATATTTCTACCTACGGTGCATACGTAGGCATGAAGTAAATATGGATATCGATGTATGTAATGTAGTGCAAGGGGGATTGGGCCGTAATGCATGGCTAAGAATCGAGAAAGCGAGATTGAGTGCGGGGGAAGTGTGAAAGACGTCGTGGGTGCAAAACAACATGAATGTGTTGGACGTGTGTGCGTGAGGCATGTATGCATGTGTAGGCATGCATGGGTGTGTGTAGGGAAGCCATACAAGTGTGAAAGAGATTAGGTGTCAATGGTAACCCCGTAAATTTTTAGAAAGGTGAGGGGCAAAACGGTCATTTAGGCTAAAACTGCTGTGCGTACATACTTAAGTGGTCGGTACATAAAGTAATGGCAAACTTGTAAATACATGGAAGTTGAGGGGTATTTTTGGAAGGTTATTTTAGTCATTTTAAATGTTGCATGGCTTATGGGATAAGCTAGGGTATGGTGTAGAAGTTTCTTTAGAATTCTTTCCCTTTCTTTCTTTTATCTTCTCACACCTTCTCTCCCTTTCCCTCTCCCTCTTCTACCCCATGAGGCCGGCCACCCCCACACCCTTTTTCTCCTCCTTCTTCAACTCAAAACCCCTAATTTCCAATTCCAAATAGAAGGAATCCATGCTTGCTTGAAGAAAGAAGAAGATGGAGAAGAAAGAAAGAGGAAGAAAAGAGGAAAAATCAAATTTTGAGATAGGAATTTACTTGGATTTGGAATTCAGTTAGGGTTTTATTTTATCATATTTTTATACCATTTTTTATCAATATGAATTAGTGGTAATCAAATTAATATGCTATAATCCAATTTTCATGGATTTCTCTTGAAAATTCTTAGCAAAGTTATCCCCTTTGAAATTCTGAAATCATGATGTCTGATTTTGCCTTGATTCTGGTTACTGTAGATCAAATTAGGGTTCGGAAAAAATATGAGCTTGTAGATCTTGACGTTCTACCCTAAAATCATATAAATTTTGATATATGTTTAATTCAGAAATTAGGAGCAAAAATTTCATCTTTACAACATGTCTGTTTGATTTTCAGTGTTGACACAGTTTAGAAAAGTTTTTTTTGGTAAGTACAGTTTAGAAAAGTTGACCTAAACACCTGCACACACAATGGAATTTGATGATCTTGGTCTCGTTGGAAACTTAACAAGTTTATCTATAATTTCCATAAGAGTTCTTATATTTCGAAATTCTAGCTAAAACATGCTCAAAAACAGCAATTTTTCTCTGCTCTGAAATCTGTCTGGAAAACAGACATGACATACTTCACAAAATAATTCACCATAAATCACCTACTTAATGTTCTTGCATGAAATTTTATACGTGAATCCAGGACTAGTATATTTATAACTTTCATTTGGGACAATTTGTCAAATTCTCAACACAAACTGATGATATGTGCCCATGTATTGCCAACTTCTGCAAATTCCAGCAAGCTGAAAGGGTTAAGTGATGTGATAAATTGTGTATTGTTATTATTTTACCCTCTATGGTACATGATTATTGTTTTGCATGGAAAATAGACTAATTATATGTTTTACCCATTGATTTGCTAATGTGTTTATCGACGTATACGTCACGTTCACCACATGTTTGTGAAAATGTCTCTATGGTATGAAAGGGAGAAACGTGAGAAATGAGTTGGTAACCACTTGGACCATGAATTATGTTGTGAATTGGTAATTATGGGGTCATGGAAAGCATGGTTTCATATATTATGAATGATGAATTGATATGGATATGGCGAAGGGCATGTCACTTCGGTGCATGACCCATGTTGGTATGAATATGGGACGTGACGCCATGCAACATGACTCCTTCAGTATTAAAGTGATAAAATGAAACTCTTGAATGTCTCAGTCCTCTCTAATGAGGGTGGGTTAGCAGAACCCGGGTTTATGTGGGATTTGAGTAGACTGTGGATTTGAGGCCTGGACTGAGAAGTTGGGGGGAATGATTATGTGATATGTGATGTTTATACCCACTCGCCTTTACCGGAAGTGGAGGGGATTTTTATACCCACTCGCCTTTACTGGGAGTGGAGGGAACATACGGATGTTGTGTTATTATGTGGAGATCCTCACTCCTGCCATGGACGGGGGAGCTGAGAGGCCCGGTGTCGTACAGTGCCCGTGTCTACTGCGCTGTATGCTATATCATCCCAAATTTGGGGTGAAGTCCAGGTCCTAGTATCACACAGTTTACCCAAGTTCCCAATTAATTCAATTAATTAACTCAATCATAAAAATAAGAATTGCACATGTTACATTCTCATGTTGGTGACACATTCCCTCTTCCTTTCACCTGCTCTGCTTGTGATCCTGTGACATACCTCTAGCACTTGTACTTATCTTATTAAATAATGTTTGCTTGAATAGCTGTATTATTATTTGTGCTAACCCTTTTCTTGCAGTAACTCGACATCAAGCCGCAAGTATGATCCCTCACTTAGTTGTTTACTTTCCGCCATACTATTTAGTTTACATATCTTATTTCTCATGCCTTGCTTAGTGGTTGATAACCTTAAACTGGTGTTCCAAATCCAAGTGGATTCCTACTGGGGCACGTATTGACGTGCTCCTCCCTATTTTTCAGGTAGCAGTGGCAGCATGGTTATTGGTGACTGGGAGTTGGGTTCAGGTATAGCACCTGGTGTGAGCGGTAGGTTGTGGCATGACATGGTTGTCTTGGGGTGGTGGAGAGTGACGGTGTATATGTAGTGGTGTACTTGGAGTATGTATATTAATAGAAGTTGTTATATGTACGAGATGTTGTTGTTGATCTATGTATTCATGAGGTCGTTTTGATGTTTTTATGAAGCTTTACTTGTACTATCCCAGTATGTGCGCAGTGGCATGCATATTCAGTTTCTTCTTTCTCCCTTTCTTTTCCTCTCTCATCACCCTCACTCTTCAAAATACTTGGAAAAAAATATATTTTAGATGACAGGTATTCTGGGGAACGGGGCGTGACACGATGTCTCGTTGGTAGCCTCAATCTTGGTTGCTCTAATAACCTAGGCCCGATGTCTCGTCGAAGCCTTATTATCAGATAATCAATCTATCATTAGGGGCATCAAACCAAAACCCGAATTTATCGTTGGTGATTAGGGTTGTGTAGCTTTCTAATGAGTAGATTAATGTCAATACACATCCAAATCCATTCCCCAGCATTAACCCATTCAGATTGATATTTGGGGCAATCCATCCATGCTAATAATCCACAATAGGGTTCTACATTGCATTAGACAATAGAATTACTCACTATTCATAGTATTAACAATGAAACTCATTATCAGAGATTGCATTAGAAATTAATAAAAAGAAGAGAGATTAAAGCAATGCTAATCAAGAAGAAGAAAAAAAAACTTGCATTCAAATTAAAGCAAATAAAAATCTTACAAAACTTGAAAGTAGCCAAAGATGGTTCAAGAGCAAAACCCTCGCTAAGCGCCTTCCAAAACATAGCTAAAACATCAGATGATATCCCCAAAATAATTACAGACCCCCTATTTATATCCCAGCAATCTGGTCGAAAATGCCTAAAAATAATAGGTGCACGGCCACATCGTAAAGGCGGGCGACCGTGTGCCACCAAGACAACTAGGTCATATGAAATCCGCAATTACGGTTCCACCGTGCTGACTAAGCGCACCGCCATGCTAAATCTTCAGCAGCTTCAGCAGTAGAATTGTTGCACGACCGTGCAGCTACACTGCACGGTCGAGTTGATGCCTTCAGCTCCATTCACAGCTTCCGCAGAATTGATACAGTCGTGTGTGTATACCACACTACTGTGTAACTCTAAGCTCCAGAAAAAGCCTTCTGTAAATTTCACTGACACGGTCATGCGTTGAGCTGCACGACGTGCTGCTTGAACTTATCTTCTTCTGTTAAGGCTGATATGATGGCATGGATGTACGTTGACATGCACAGTCGTGCTGTCTTGTATTTTGCCCATGTGAGCTTCAGCTCATCTTCACTTCTCGACAACTTTTCTCCTTTGCTTCTCCCGTTGCTCCATTACATCGTTTTGCATGCGATTATCCCTGAAACACAAAAGATATCCTAGCAAATAGAATGGATAAAAAACAACTAAAATATGCATGGATGATGCAAAAGAAAACTTGAAATATGCAAAGGTGATGAGATATAAATATATATAATATACACTTACAAATCCCCCCAGTTAAACTCTTGCTCGTCCTTGAGCTATCTAGCCAAAGATCGGTGAGAATTCGCTAAGAAGGTCCAAACATCACCCTCTTGAATCAATTACGAATGCAAGCCACATATACGACCAAATTAGAGATCACTCCAAGCACGCAACACTCTATCAATTCGACATGGCGTACGACTCAAAAACATTAATTTCCAATACGATTTCAAATTTAATGTGCACACCTGTGAAAAAGACGAAGTCCGAGAAAAATTCTTCTACTAGGCTTAGATTGATAAAAATTTAACCGTTGACATACACTCGCAAAGGTGAAAACACAAAAGTGTATTGTAGGACCTCAACTCTCTAGGATTGGCTATGTCAAGTGCGTTCATCTAAGCCGTGGTGATAGACATGCTTGATATAAACATATACACATTACACACACACACACACACACACACACACACACACACTTGGGGCCTAGGCGATTCATGTAGTGAGATTTCGGCCAATGACTCCTGATTCCGATGAATCTAGGGCATTAGGCCAAGATGGGCCTCTCAGGCCTACTCTTTCGAATCGCCTAAGACATATTATTCATGTCTAGTGCACTCCTCCAAATCTCACTTTTCGACGCGAATCTCCAATACTCACCGAGGCATGTAGATTCGGCTACTTGGTTGGGATTGGGAGAACCGTGCACTTATTCTATATATCTTTTTGCATTCATTTTGCATTTAATTTTTTTACAAGAGCATATCAATCACACATGGCTTAGGGGGAACTAAGCTATATCCACAACCAAATCCTATCGATCTTAGGCTTACTCAGCACCATTGGTAAAACCTAGGCACATGTATTCCAAAAGTTGAATAAAACAATCAATCTAGCCTATCGAAGATAAAACAGAAACAAGAATATATTCATGTGATAGGGTTACAAATAAAATCGTGAGGAGAGGAACAAAAAATCACCCCATAAAGACATACAGAACATGAGTGTACGGAGTGAATCTAATAAGGCACATAAATGAAGTTACACGCGAGGGATTTTCCTCGAGGGATCATTTATTCATCACAATTTTTTTCTTTTTCATCATTTTTTTGAATGTATGATGCATGGGTGCTAAAACCCAAAAAAGTGAAATGCAATAACAAAAGAAAAATGATGATGGGGGTGCAACATAAGGTGGAACTCCTTCCCCCCAAGCTTGAAGTGAAACGTCTCGCCCATGCTTAAACAACGCATTGACCTCAATTTGTATAAGTGAAATGCAAGGGCAATGAAAAATAGGGAAGGGGAACGATCACTCCTCTCCACCATCCGATGGAGGCTGTGGTGCATCAGGGTCATCGAAGTGGCCCTGTCTAATGTGCCACTTGCACATATGCTCTAGTACACGCTCCATCATATCGAAGCATGCTTCGAAGTTTGGAGGAAGATATGCATAGGTGGGATCGTGAGAGCCGGAGGTGGCGGAGGGTCCACCCTCGTCGTGGTGTGTGGCATGTGGAGGAGTGCATGGGGGGCAGTGGGGGGGAACATCCTCGTGAATCTTATCATCATTGTTGGGATACTGAGACCCATCCTAGTGGATTTTGATGATGTACACAAGTGATATGGTTACTAACCACTTATTTCAAGTGTGTATAGGAATGATGAAATATTTTATTGCCATGAAGAACAAATGCATTGAAAAGCCCAAATAAAGAACTTGGAAGCCATTATCGGGAAGTCAATCTTGGAGCTAAGGAATGGAGCAAATGAAGACTCAACCAAGGAATCAAGATCAAGACCTAATGGCTCAAGTCAAAAAACAAAGATCAAAAGAGCTAGAGAAGTGTGTATGTGTAAATATAAAGCTTAGAATGTTAAAGCCAATATGTAGAAGCTACACACACAAATACTTGAAAAATAGTTTTAAACTATATTTAACTATGTTATATCTTAATATAATTTTTATAAAATATTTTCAATGTATTTTATAGAAGAAAAACTCAAGTATCTAAATATAGCCGACAATCTCAAACAGATAGCCGACTACTGTCTGGAGAATTTGGCTAGAACTCTATGTTTTACACAGTTGACAACTATCACTTGGAATAGTCGACTATGTTGAAAAATATAGCTTACTATAAAGAGGAATAGCCGACTATCTGGGTCAAACCTCAGTTTTAAGGAAAGTAGATTTTAAATTTACTAGCCGTTATTATCTGTTAGAGTAGACTTTTTTGAGCTGATTTTGAGCTGATTCTTACCTCTATAAATACCAAAGAATTCAAAGTTTTTATATATCAATTTATATTATATTATATCATTTTGTAGCTCAAAATTCTCAAAGCTCTCAAGTTTTTCAAGAAGTCTTCCTGGTCTTGATTTAATTTTTCTTGTGCAAAAATTCTTTACAAATTTTTATATGATCTTCTTGGCCTTACACTTGATTATTAATCTCTAAAAGCTTAAGTGCTATTATTTTAGAGATTCAATTTCAAATAATTATTTTGATCATTTTTGTGCTTAAATTCAAATTATTGGATTTTGATCAAAAGAGTTTGATTTCTATTTTAGCCACATTATATATTGGCTATATGAATCTTGTGTTACTCATTTCTACAAGTTTTGTAAAGTCTTAGAAGATGGCTTGGAAATTGTATTCCAGTGTGTGAAGGGAAAGTGTCGTGTTGTAAGTGGAAATTCCTAGGTGAGTTGTAACTAGATCGATGCTCGAAAATTCCTAGCAAGTGAAGCTAGGCGTTTGTACAAGTCATCCTCGTATAGTTGAGGCAAGGTTGCTCTCGGGTTTGAGAGCTAGTAGATTAGTTATTAGACATAGACCAAGGTTGGGCCGAACAATGGTAAAATAAGTAGTGTTTGTGATGTGACTCTATTACTCTCTATCTCTCACTTTTTATATTTGCTTGTAATCTTTATTCCGATGTTATTATCTCTTTTATATTGTCATTACAAGCTTGTTAATTGTGTTGATTAAGTACCAAGCTATGTAACTTTGCTTGGAGACTTAGGCAACGTAAAAGTAGGGATTTATATATCGAACAATTTAATTTCTTAAATCACAACCATATTCAACCCCCTTCAAGTGTTGTCTGCCATCTACATGATCTCACAATCATGCCCTCCTTGTGCAAGGTCAGAGTGAAATAGCCAGTCTGTGTTCGCATCAATCTGGCATATATTAGGGTTGTGCAAAAGGGATGACTCGGTATGGTGCAGACCGTGTAGCCAGGTATAGGCATGGGGGCCTCTGGTGCGAATCATAGACATGCAGAAGAGGGCATTGATGTTTAGGGAGGTCGGGCCATCGGCCTTGGGCATGAGCTCTGGGATCTCAATATGAAAGGGAGTGTAGCCGGAAATAAGGGTGATGAGGCTGCCACAATAGATCTCTCCAGTTTTGGGGTGGCGACCTTCATGATCTTAGAGATAACCCACTCAGAACTCTTTAATATCCAAGCATGAGAGGTGAAGCCAGTGGTTGGGTCGGTGATGCGAGGTTGGGTCATGGCCCAAAGAATAAGCAACTCAGAGTGTGGAATAGTGTCACAGTCCACTCTACCGAACACCGTGCAAGCTAAAACTCTATGTGCTAAGTGCATGCACGGGTGAACGATAGAGGAGGCCTTGGCAGTGCGTGGGTCATATGCTCCTGAGCCTGTAATGGCTCGCCAAAACTCGCCCTCATCAAACCCTCGTGGTATGCAGTTAGCATCTGGGCCTACATCACCACGGTAGGCCACCCAAAGAGCTCGTCTATTTGGTCATATGTAAGCTCACGATCCACGTTCATCAAAAGGAAAGGTATGCCCATTGGAACGTGGTGGACGGGGCTCAAAAATTCCAAATACCATCTCTCCTCTGCTTGAGGCTGAGCATGATCGCAACATTTACAATGATGGTGGCATGAAATTGTGTAGAGATTGATGGATACTGAAGTGAATATTGCAAGGGAAATTGATTGCATGGAGATTCCCGGCACACCTACACTTGGGACTACGTAGTTCCATGTTCAATGCCCCATGAAAAAAATCAATGTGCACCTAAATGTCATTTTTTCAGTTGTCAAATTTAATATGGGGTTGGCCTTTTGGTGCTTGAAATTTCCAGCACCTATTAATTCAGATGCCGCATTCCTCGTTCTGTTGTTAACCCTCCCTTTCTAATTCTGCAATTTTTCATCTTTCCTTCAATGCGATCAATACTTAAAATATCATTAATCATCCATCTCTTACTCTTTCAGAATACCCACATTTGCGGTTGTTGTGTGAGGATTTGTATTTGATCTTTGATGATGTAGTGGGCAGATAGACTTGTCCGAACTGACCCGGGCCTAGCTTGGACGGTCGTGCAATCTGCACATCATAGCTAGCAAGAGCGTTATCGAGTCGTATTTGGGAACGTGGTCTCAGCTTCGTCTCTTCCAATGCTCAAGTTAGTAACCGATGTAGATAATACGAGAAATATGTAATTTAGGGCGAGAAAGTAGAAATGGAAATGAGTTACATCCTCTTTTGAGTAGAAGACTTCATATGGAAATGTTTGATGTGCAATTTAGTGATTGTATGTAGATTTTTGGCCCTTTTGAATGGGCTGGGTTGATATTGTTAAGGCTCGTCTTGGAGCTAGTGTCACGGACGACACGTCATCGCCTGGTTGGCTCCTACTTGGCACATCAGGTGACATTCTCTCGAGTATTCTAAGGATATGCTTGTAAATAAGTGTATTTGCAATGTTCTTGGATATTCTTTGTATTCTTTAAGAAGGGATATTAGTGTAGAATAATGTGGAGGGTTCTAGAGATGTTTTCTTAGCCATTGGATCAAGGAAGACTCTAGAAGCCTAATCTCCACCATTGGTTGTAAGGTGGATGCACAGATAAATAGAGGCAATGGAAGGTCATATGGGATCATCCAAGAGTTGCAAAGTAATACATATGCATTCTCCAAGTTCTTTTGTGATTTCTTGTGCTCTCTCTTAAGTTCTTAAAGAGTGTGAGAGTTTGAGTTAGACTGACTTAGCCATTCTAAGAGGGTGAGTGAGCTAAGTGCCGTACGAGAATGAGAGAGTTAAGTAGCTAAACAATTCACCCGTGACAGTTGGTATCAGAGCCTGCGGTTTGGGGAAGAGGATGTCAACTAGCGAGAATCCAGTTGTTGGCGACGACAATATGGAAAAGGGCACCACTAGGCCACCTCGCACGGAGAAGTCCAAGGACATGATGTCGGTGTTTGAGGCATGGCTGGGCAAGGCAGAGCTCACCGTGGCTGAGGCGAAAGATCGGTTCAAGACCATTGAGGAAAGCATTGAGGAGATGAGGTCTGGGAGGGACGAGCTTCGGGAGGAGATGATGGCGGTCTTGAACTCGACCGTCGACATGCTCCAGAAAAGGTATGATCTCTTAGAGCAAAGGAATGCGGCACTGGAGGCTCAAGTGGAGGCCCTCATGAAGGAGTTGGATGAGCTCAGGGGGGAGTTCAACCAATAAAAGATGGCATGGATGAGTGGAGCGGTCGTTAGCCGTCCCTTCTTGCCGAAGGTAGACATCCCTAAACCAAAATCTCTATGGAGGTATGCGAAATGCTCGAGAACTTGATAACTTCCTATGGAATTTGGAGAAATACCTTGATTCCATGAGGATCAAGGACGGTGAATCCAAGCTTCTCACGACTCCTTTCTACCTCCAAGATGTTGCTATATTGTGGTGGCGTAGACGGTCTGACGATATGAAGAAGGGAACGTGCACAATCAACACTTGGGAGGAGTTCAAGGCGGAGCTCAAGAACTACTTACTTGGTTCCAAGGTTGTGGTGAAGACGGACAATGTAGCCACTAGCAACTTCTAGACACACAAGAAGTGTAACGGCCTGTATTTTTAAACGTGTGTAGAATCAAGCGTATCAAAATGCTACTTCTGTCGACCGGATAATATTTTAGTCCGTACGTTCTCTGCTACGTATCAACGCGAGCGCGTCTCCGATTTCGTTTTTACCGTGCCACCATCAATTGACTGTCAAGTTTAACAAATCACTTTAACTAAATTATCTTGCTAATTACGACTTGCAAATCACTTTTAACTTTTATTAATACTTTAATTATTTTACAAATTAAGTTTTAAATTTACTTAATTACGTTATTACTTTAACCACTTACCATGAAAGACAACAAACACGATTTATCATTTGTCAAAAGATTTCATTAATACCTATCCTAATCTTGCCTAACCTATTTGACTAAAGGAATTCAATGTCGGCTTAACATTCAGACACAGCTTTAATATTTGATGGGGCAGATACATTCCCTCGGCTGATTAAATCAAATCAAACACGTCTCCCCACAAATTAGTCAAAAGTTACATTAAAATCCATCCAAATCACAACCTAATTTAATCAATTACTTTGAAAAAATGGAAATGGTTGTCCCCTGTTAAACTTCTTAAGAACAGGCGACGTTTTCCCCCGCTAATCTTCGTAAGGTAGCAACATCACCTTCCCTCCTCTGCAAACCTATCAGATTCTTCCCCAAAATTCGTCACCATTCCAAAATCAAACCCATCAATCTGTTCATCACCACCAAATCAGTTCACCATTCCCAAACAATTTCATCAAACCCAAATTCTCAAACCAAAATCAATTCCCAAACACAACCCCTACTGATTTTGAAATCAGAAATCAAAAGAGGGTAAACAAACCCAAAGAAAAATAGATTTCAGAACCAACTCCACTTCAGATATGATCTCCTTCCCCATTTCTCCTCTTCCCGAGCACCTCAGCACCTTGCGCGCGCGTGGAAGCCGCTGGCCGCCACCGGAGCCCCCTACGTCGTCGCGCGTCGTTCGACAGCGCCGCCTGAGACCGTAGCACGCCCCCCCCCCCCCCTGCGCCGCTGCCGTGCAAGCCGCCGGAGAGCACCGACCCTCCTCCCCGCGCGCCGTAAGCCCCTTTCTCCCCGTGTGTGTGGGTTGCCCTGCTGTAAAACATTTGAAATAAAAAAAAGAATTGAAGAAAGTGTTGGGGTTTTGGCGGACCCCCTGATTTGGGTTCAATATTGCGTATTTGACCCCCCATTTAGCCCAATTTTGTGCTCATGTGATGCTATATTGGTCTCTAGTACAGACGTATTTTCTACACATTTATTTATTGGAGAAAACACTATTTGAGCACAAAACAGCATTTAACGATGCAATTCTGCACATTTTATATTTTTCTTAGCATCGTCTCGATCTCACGATTCCAACGAATATTTATTTGTATTTTTCTGAGATCTGTGCTAATTACTGTGTATTTTTGAATGCAGAATACCATTTAAATGGGGGAAATACGCAAGTAAATACAGATATACGGTAGACGCACGAATCTCAAAGGCCACGTGGTCTAATCTTAATGGCTCCCGCTCGCACTAACGGACGAGATCAAGCGGACGAGGTGGCATTCATCTGACCGTCGGATCGAGATCCGACGGAGCACGTCGAGGCAACGCAAGCGGAGTAGCTGGGCTTCCAAGCGGGACACGTGGGATTATCTGGGGCGTCTATTCTCCATCGGACGGACAGCATCGTCGCCCAAAATCAAGCGGAACGCAACAATTCTTCGGGCGACGCGGCGATCACAGAGCCACCCGATCGAGATCTTACGGACGCGATTTACCCCGCATTCGAACTCAGAAACGAGCGACGTGGCGCGCTGAGGGCCGCAGATCGAAGATCGGACGGCGCAGAAAGAGTTCGAATTCGAAACGAAATCGAATTCGCAGTGGGCGACGTGGCCACGCGATAACCGTCGATCCATCATCCGACGGCCACGATCGACTCCTGTAACGACCCGCTCTCGGGGGCCCGTTACTTATTTGGTTTATTCGCAGGTTCCGCAGTTTACCAGTGAAATCAGCATAGCCACAACTCAGAGATGTACCACAATACTCAAACCAGCGTACGGACGTTATTACAGTCCAGATTAAAGTACAACAACAACCAGCACTCTCTCTCACAAATACATGAAGGACGTACTGAAAGGAAATGCGGAAAAGGAAATACACTGTACAACACACACACCAACAGAAAAGTAACTAAAACTCTGACGCCTCTGGGTCAATGTAGGCTCCACGAACTTTGGGGCAATCTCCTCGATCAGGTCTTCGTCTGCCGGTGCCATAAATGGAACCGAAGGTAAGTCACAACAATTCTAGCGATAGAAAAAGAGGAGTGCACAAATATGGAGTAGTCTATAGTAAACAAGTGCGGAAAGTAAAGCAGGGACAGACAAGCATGCAAGTGCGATAAGTAAAGTACATCTGTCAAGCATGCAAGGGTGACAAGTAAAGTAAAGGTGACCGAGCAATAACAATAGCAATAACCATGACGATATTGACAATAGCAATAAGGAGAGTAATTGTGCCTAGCCTAATTCGTGACTTATAACGGGTAGTACAGTGAGCAACCAAGAGTCCACCTGATATCCCGGGTTACGATACTGTTCAACAAATCGATACTATTCAATACTGTTCAATACGAAGATCGGACTGGTCGCTCCCGCACTTCCGCAATTATAAGTTACCCCAAAACCCAGTGTCTGTGCAGGTTACCGTTCTTTGCAATTTTACGAGTCATTTACCATTCTCACATTTCCAGTTACAATCTTTCTGTCAAGCAATGTCAATAATCTGTTTAGGTCAATAACTGTTCTGAGACTAGGTGTCAAGTCCTATGTTCATACGAGTACACTATCTATATTTCTAAGGGTAGAATTTACTGTGACTTACATCTTCGAGGTGGTGGTAGTGATCCGGGACTGGATCTAGTGTCGATGCACGAGATTTGCTACCTGTAAACACAAGAGATAACTAGTTAGAGTATACCGTATTTTCTTATTTATTTAAGTTGAGTGTCTGATTTTAAAACTGGTTAAAACGGCGATGAAAAGGGTCCTAAATTTTTATATAGACTATATATGATAAAAATAGTTTTACTGCAAGAGGGAATATTTTTCTGAATTTTATAGTAATTTTTATAATTTTTGGAAACTCAAAACTAGCTTTAAAACCCAAATTATTTAAGTGACGAGTATCTTCCGTAAATTGTTCCGGGAGCAATCCTAGTCGGAATTACTCGAATGAACAGTCAAAATGACCGTCTCGAAGTCTATTATCACATATAATTTTATCACATATTTTTGTTAGTGAAAAACAGCGAGTTACGATTTTTCGAAAGATTTATACGTATTTACTTTTTAGGTTCAAAAATAGATTCTGAGAAAAGTAGGCGCCTGATCGCAGTGAGACTAGCGCCATTGGGTCCGGAATGTCGTTTCCGATTTTCTGGAGGTATCCCCACATTTTTCTGGCCCCTGTATAATTAGTTATGGATTTATAACCATTAAACCCAATTAATAATTATTTAAAATTACGAAAATACGAGATAATCTCGTATTTACAAGTTTGCCATCGGCAAACTTTCGCACGAATCCGACGCTTACCCGTCGGAGGGGGGCGTTCCCCTTGTGCTCGACGGCGGAGCGGGGTCGGGGTGGGCAGGCGACGGCGGCGGGGGTGGCAGCGGCGACCGGCGACGGGCTCGGGGGGAGCTTGGGCGGCGGATCTCGGGGCAGTCGACGGCGGCAGCTTCCACCGGGCGGAGTCGAGCGGCAGCGGCGATCTGAGGCGGCTTCGGGGCGGCGGGATCGACGGGGTGCGGCCTTCAGGCGGCTGGCGGCGGAGGCAATGCTGAGGGTGGGGGATGACGCTGGTGGGGTGGAGCGATCGACGGCGATCCGTGGTCGGGGTGCTCGCGGCGGCTCTACGGCTCAAGGTGCAGCGGGGGTGGCGATTCCACGGTGGTGTTACTCCACGGCGGCGGCGATGACCCAAGGCGACGACGGCGACTTCGAAATGGGCGATGGTTTTGAGAGCTGTGCGGCGGGAGTACGGTGGCGGGCACGGCGAAGGCGGAGGGCGTTGGTTCGCCGTGGCTCTCGGAGGAGAAGGAGGGAGCGGGAGGGCGAGTGATGGGCTGCGTGGGTTAGAGAGAACGGGAAAGAGGGAGGGAGAGCTTGAGAGAGGGACAGTTCACCCTGTGTGTGCCTATGAACGAAGAATGGGTTCATTATATAAGGTTAGAGGTAAATAATTTGTAACACAAAATAATGATAGAAATTAATTGGGGAGGTTGGATCTGAATTGATTCAGATCTAACATTTTCGGTGGGTTAAATGGGGTAGGTTTGGGAAATCATTAGAGGTAGATCTAGGTTTTAACTAGGGGTAAAAGTCAATTAGTAAAAGTGATTAATAACGGTAAAGGGTCGTTGGTGAAATGTAATTAGCAAAAGCGGATAAATACAGACACGTTTTCACAAACGACTCCGATAAATTACGAAAACATACCCACGGGATCGTATCATTGCGAGGATCGCGAATACAAGATCCGTTTTGGGATTTGAGTTACAGAAACACTAGTTTTAGGCCAAAACGTTTAGAAAGCGGGTCTGCGGGTTCTATGTTGAAATGATATCCGAAAATTATGAAATTAATGTGGGAAGCCCTAAATGATAATAGAATGCTACTGTAGAAGTTTGAAAACATTTTGAATACGTTTGAATAGAAAATAAATTCGTCGAATCAAAACGGTAATTTTGGAAGATGAATTTTAACAGAAATGTTTTGGGCATTTAAAGAAATCTGAAATTGCTGAAATATAACATGATAAGTCTAGTGTTTTAAAATATTTTTATAAGAATTTTTGAAATTAGTTTAAAACTCCTGATCAACCATTACAAAATATCTTTTAAAATGAAATTACTTCAAATGTTTTGAAAAAAATACAGGTCGTTACAACTCCGCCCGGAGTTTGCGAGCGGATGCGAGAGGATCCGATTTGGGCGGCCACGTGTCGAGCGGAGGTTAGATCCCGCAACGATGGACGGCTGTTGTTTGATCCGCTCCAGATGTGCGGTCGAGATCCGTTCGGGTGCGACTACTGTGCGGGTTCAAACCCGTTAAGCCCAATAAACCCGCAATCTTATTATTTAAGCGTATTCTAGGGTTTTTGGGCGTATAATTGGCGTATTGGAGCACTTAGGAGCCGTATTTTCTTCTGAAAAAATTCTGTAAAATTCCAGAGCCTAGTTTCTAATTTCCAGAGCGTTTTGAAGACTTTTCAGAGAGATTTGGTGATATTCTCTTCAACTTTAGCTTGTATTTGGGTGTTTTAGCTTGTATTTTGCCTCTAAACTTCCGTATTTTGCTATGAAACTTATGAATTTGAATCTGAAAATTGTGTATTTCTGCACCATGAGTAGCTAAATATTTTATGTGCATGGTGTGGGGTAATTAGGTGATGTGAATCGTATTCTTTGGTTGTATAATTGCGCTTAATCGCTATATTTGCTAAAGTTTTAATCGTCGCTCTTAAATCTACTTTTTCGTATTCCAAAAGAATTGTTCTAGTAGATGATCACCCCACAAGGGTGAGATTTGATCTCTCCAAAAGAGAGCTTCATACTTCATATGTACGTTTACAACTTTAGCGATATTCTATTAGAATTGATGCGTTAACTCCCAAAAGGATATCTTCCGACGATTCGCTCCCAAAAGGAGGTTTCGTTGTGTTATACTTGATCAACCAAAGCTTACGATTCGCTGATCCTAATGAACCCATGCCATGTACATGCCTTTTATATCTATTTTTCACGAATTAGAGTTTGTTGTTTGCATTGATCGCACGTAACAATTCCATCACCACACTTTTCATACCACCTTCACCATCACTATTAAAGTGTTTAGATTTTATTCGTAGTTACTCTATTTGATTTGGACTTGTGGTATCAACAGATTCTCCCGAGGATTCGACATCTGGACTCCCAGATTTTACTACTTGAACGGACTCTTGCGCTTGAGAGAAGCACCTTTCGGAGCCCACCAAGTTTTTGGCGCCGTTGCCGGGGAGAACGGTTTGTTACTACGGTTTAATTCATTCAGAGGACCTTCGGTGAGATCCTTCCACTTTATTGTATATAAACTTTTGTTTGCTTTCATATAAAAAAAATATTTATGCTAGTTTATGTGGCATAGGACTCCTAGGACACATAGGTTGACTCGACGTTTTGATATGGCTAATAATAATATGGATGAAAATTTTAGCAACAATAACGAGAATAATGTGCAACCTGGAGTGCCTAGGACTTTAAAAGATTTACTTCGACCCACTAGGACTAGCACTGCTTCATGCTTTGTTTTACCTAACGATGCAAATTCTTTCAATTTTAAACCTGGGGTGATCCAACTCTTGCCCACCTTTCATGGGTTAGACAAGGAAAATCCATATCTTCATATTAAAGGATTTGAGGAGGTTTGCTTGACATGCTTTGATGGGAAAACTAGCGAGGATACGGTATATCTTAAACTATTCCCATTTTCATTGAAAGACAAAGCTAAGAATTGGTTGAATGCATTGCCATCACGTTCTATTACTACATGGATTGATTTGCAGGCTGAATTTCTAAAGAAGTTTTTTCCTATTCACAGGACACAGGGACTGAAGCGGCAGATTATGAACTTTGCCCAGAAAAGCGAGGAAACATTCTACCAGGCATTTGAAAGGTTCAATGAGTTGCTGCTCGCATGTCCGCACAATGGCTTCGACAAAAGCAGGATTATTGGTTTCTTCTACGATGGACTGCAGCCGCAAATGAAGCAATTTGTAGAGATGATGTGCAATGGAGGATTCTTTGATAAAGAGCCAGACGAAGCTTGGACGTACCTGGAGGAGATAGCAGAAAATGCGCAGACATGGGACACCACTTCAGACTACGAGAGAGGAGGCCATTCTGCACCATCACAACCTACGCGAGGAGTGGCTTATAATTTGAAGCAAGAGGATGCGTTGGAGGCAAAGATGGAGGCCATGATCTCAAACAAGCTTCATGCAATGAATTTGAAAGAGGCCAAGGCGGTTGAGATAGAGCAGATTTGCGCACTTTGTGACGTCAGTGGCC
The DNA here is from genome assembly GCA_030789695.1 of Scilla litardierei. Classification (NCBI taxonomy): domain Eukaryota; kingdom Viridiplantae; phylum Streptophyta; class Magnoliopsida; order Asparagales; family Asparagaceae; genus Scilla; species Scilla litardierei. The sequence continues at coordinate 31,049,687 of CM061134.1, forward strand.
ATGACACCAGTGCATGCCCCACACTTCCAGCCTTAAAGAGCATGTTAGGAAATCCTACTGGGGTGAATCAAGTTTCTTCGAACTACCAGAACTTCAATTCCAACAAGGGGTGGCGCAACAATCCAAACTTGAACTGGGGCCCCAATCAGCAGACTCAGTAGCAGCAGGCTCCCCCTCCGTTCCGACAACCTCAATACAACAACAACAACTATCAAGGTGGGAACCAGAGGAGGGATCCTGAGCCAGTGCAACAACAGCAGATGCAACCATTTGGCGATGCGCTTCAGCAGCTTATCCAATTGCAACAAGCCCAGATGCAGCAGCAGCAGGCTCAATTTCAGGCTCAGCAGACTCAGAATCAGCAGATGAGCGAGAGCTTGGCGAGGCTTACAGTGACATTAGAAAAAGGTAAGCTTCCATCTCAGTCGATTCCAAATCCTAATATGGGCTCATCTTCTTCTGCAGGAAATAATATGAAGCCTTGCCAAGCGGTGTCCACTTTGAGGAGTGGAAAAGAGATTCAGAAGCCTGATCCACCGAGCAAACAAGCTGAGCAGGAAGAGGAAATTCAGATCCAAGAAGAGGGAATTAAAGAACATGAGGAGGTGCAGGAAGAGAGCACGGATGTGGGTGTGAGCAAAAGCGTCATTAAAGAAAAGGAACCCGCAGCATATGTACCTGCAGCACCCTACCCTCATCGGCTACTTCAGAAAAGCAAAGATAAGTATCAAACTGAGATTCGAGAAATTTTTCAGAAGTGCCAGATCAATATTCCATTGCTTGATGCTATTAATCAAATACCTGCCTATGCTAAATTTCTGAAAGATTTGTGCACTGTTAAAAGAAAGTTAAATGTGAAAAAGAAAGCATTCTTGACTGAACAGGTTAGCTCTATTGTGCAACAAAATACACCACCTAAATTTAGAGACCCTGGATCACCCACCATCACTTGCACCATTGGCACTAAGAAAATTGGAAATGCTTTATTGGATTTAGGATCTAGTGTCAATATTTTGCCATATCCTATTTTTGTGCAGCTTGGGTTAGGACAGCTAAAGCCTACATCTGTTATATTACAACTAGCTGATAGATCTATTAAAGTTCCTAAGGGATGCATTGAGGATGTCCTCGTTCAGGTGGACAAATTTTACTACCCTGCGGACTTTATAGTTCTAGACATCCAGGGACCCCAAACTGCCAATGCTACTCCTATCATCCTAGGTAGACCATTCCTAGCTACATGCAATGCTTTAATAAATTGTAGAGATGGTCAACTGAAACTAACTTTTGGCAACATGACTTTGGACTTGAATATTTTTAATACTTGCAAGTTGCCACATGTAGATGATGAGATTGAGAGGGTGCATATGATTGATTCGTTGGTGGATGATTATATTTGTTCTGAATTTTGTGATGATACTTCTATTGTTGAGACTTTTATTGGTGATTCTGATGACATGTCTTTTGTGCAGGAGAACGTGAAGGAGCTCAATGCGGTATGGGAGCCTAGGTTCGAGGCTTTGCCACCTAATGCATCAATTCAAATTTCATCTGAGGTGGAGGATCCAAAGCCAGAGTTGAAGCCACTTCCTGACTATCTTAAGTATGCTTTTCTTGGAGATGAAAACAGCTTCCCTGTGATAATATCTTCTAAACTTACTCTAGAACAGGAAAGCTCTTTACTTGATGTGCTGAGGAAACATAGAGGTGCTATTGGTTGGTCCATTGCTGACATTAAAGGTATAAGCCCTATTGTATGCATGCATCATATTTATTTAGAGGATGACGCCAAACCCACTAGGGAAATGCAACGTAGGTTAAATCCAACATTAAAAGAAGTGGTTAAAGGCGAGGTACTAAAATTGTTAGATGCAGGCATTATTTATCCTATTTCTGACTGCAAGTGGGTTAGCCCTACACAGGTTGTTCCTAAAAAGTCTGGCCTCACCGTGGTTAAAAACGAGAATAATGAGCTTATCCCAGTTAGAGCCACCACAGGTTGGAGGATGTGTATAGACTATAGGAAGTTGAACTCCCGAACTAGAAAAGATCATTTCCCTCTTCCATTTCTTGACCAAATTTTAGAGAGGGTGGCTGGACATGAATATTATTGCTTTCTAGACGGTTATTCAGGTTATTACCAGATTGAGATTGCACCTGAGGACCAGGAAAAGACCACTTTTACCTGTCCCTTTGGTACTTTTGCATTTAAACGAATGCCGTTTGGTTTATGTAATGCTCCAGCTACTTTTCAGCGATGCATGCTCAGTATTTTTGATGATATGGTTGAAAAAATCGTTGAGGTATTTATGGATGATTTTTCAGTATATGGTAGCTCTTTTCATGATTGTTTGGCTAACTTGGCTCTTGTTCTCGACAGGTGCATTGAAAAGAACCTCCTATTGAATTGGGAGAAGTGTCATTTTATGACCACAGAGGGACTTGTCCTAGGTCACCCGGTTTCTAAAGATGGTATACAGGTAGACAGAGCCAAGATAGCAGTAATTGAGAAGCTACCAAGTCCTAAATGCGTGAAGGACATCAGATCATTTTTGGGACATGCAGGATTTTATAGGCGGTTCATCAAAGATTTTAGCGCTATATCTCGACCTCTTTGCAACTTACTTACTTTAAATGTGGACTTTATTTGGACACCTGAGTGTCAACTTTCTTTTGAAACTTTAAAGAAGTTGCTGATTTCTGCTCCTATTTTGCAGGTCACAGACTGGTCCCTACCATTTGAAATAATGTGTGATGCAAGCAATTACGCAGTTGGTGCAGTCCTAGGCCAAAGAAAAGACAAAGTTCCAGTAGTGATTTACTACGCCAGCAAGACATTAAATGACGCTCAAAGGAATTATACAACAACAGAGAAGGAGTTGCTGGCAGTAGTCTTTGCGTTGGAAAAATTCAGGAGCTATATTTTAGGATCACCAATTTTGATATATACTGATCACTCTGCTTTAAAATATTTATTATCTAAAAAAGATGCTAAGCCTCGATTGATACGATGGATTTTATTGTTGCAGGAGTTCAATGTCACAATCAAGGACAAGAAAGGCGTGGAGAATCTAGTAGCTGACCATTTATCACGTTTGACAGTAAGCCTTGATTCAGCGGATGTGCCTTTGAAGGACTCCTTCCCTGACGAGCATCTTTTTAGCGTCTCCACCTCTCCATGGTATGCTGATATCGTTAATTATCTGGTAACTGGTAAGACCCCTGACACTTGGTCTCTTCAAGACTTTAAACGGTTCAAGTACGAGGTAAAATATTTCTTCTTTGATGATCTGTACTTATATAAATATTGTAGTGACCAAATTGTTAGGAGATGCATTCCTGATCATGAAATAACTAGTGTGATACAATTTTGCCATGATGGAGTATGTGGTGGACACTTTTCAGCGAACAAAACTGTGGCAAAAATCTCGCAATGTGGCTTTTATTGGCCATCCATGTTTAAAGACACATTTCATTATTGCAAGACTTGTGCTGCATGCCAACAATTAGGGGGTATTACTAAACGTAACATGATGCCTCTGAACCCCATTCTAGAGATTGAAATATTTGATTGTTGGGGCATAGACTTCATGGGACCTTTCCCACCTTCATTTGGATATGCCTATATTTTGGTTTGTATTGATTATGTTTCTAAATGTGTGGAAGCTATTCCTTGCAGGTCGAACGACACTTCCGTTGTGCTTAAGTTCCTTAAAGAGAACATTTTCTCTAGGTTTGGAGTGCCCCAGGCCTTGATCAGTGATGGAGGGTCTCATTTTTGCAACCGCATGTTCGCTACTTTAATGAAGAGGTTTGGGGTCACACATAAAGTTTCTACTCCGTATCACCCCCAAACCAATGGCCAAGCAGAGTTGGCAAATAGAGAGATCAAAGGAATTTTGCAGAAAACGGTGAATCCATCAAGAAAAGATTGGAGTTTGCGCTTACCTGAAGCGTTGTGGGCCTACAGGACGGCCTACAAAACAATTTTGGGGATGTCACCTTACCGTCTAGTATTTGGAAAGTCTTGTCACCTACCTGTTGAGATAGAGCATAGATCTTATTGGGCTATAAAGAAAATGAATTTTGATACTGATGTCTCTTTTTCTTCTCGCAGGTTACAATTGTTGGAGCTAGAGGAGTTGAGGAGAAATGCATACGACAACGCTAAAATATCAAAAGAGAGGATGAAATCCGTCCATGACATGATGATCTTGAGGAGGGAGTTCACCCCAGGCCAAAAAGTACTCCTATACAATTCCAGGCTGCACATCTTTCCTGGGAAGCTTCGCTCTAGGTGGTATGGACCTTTCGTCGTCAAAGAAGTTTTCCCACATGGCGTTGTGCTCTTACTAAATGAGAAAGATGGAAGCGAGTTCAAGGTGAATGGCCAGAGATTGAAACATTTTCACGAGCCTTGGACCAAGGAAGCGAGCACCATGGATCTCACAGACCCACCTTCGGGTGGGAACTAATCAGGTGTGTTCTTTCCATGATTCCCTCTTCCTAACATTGAGGACAATGTCTATTTTAAGTTGGGGGGAGGGAAATAACTTTTAGGACTTTTCTTTTTTTTATTTTTTGCTTTTTTTAGGATTTTATTTTCTTTGTCCTTTTCTTTTAGGATTTTATTTAGTTCCCTTTTTGCATTGAAAAAATTTTTGAGTTAAGAAAATATCACCAAAGTCTATCTTTACCTAGAAATGACCCTCATGTGATGAAATTTCTCGATATTTATTCACCACCGTACAGTCGTGATTTATTTTCCCCACCACTATTATTCAACATTTCAATCTCATTTTACATGAATTTGAGTGCTTGTGGTGAGTTTCTTTTTATACATCTCAATGGCAAGATTAATTGATGACTTAATGAACCTAGAAATTATGGATTAGCAAGTGGTATGCTTTCATTGGCACACACCAAAGTTCATGTACCAATAATTCATAAATTAACTGGAGCATTGTTTTTTTATCTCGTAATCATTGCCATTTGCATGCTTGGTGTGATTTTGGGTAGAAAAACGTACCACGTCATTTGAAATGATTAGGATACCCATTCTTGTGAACAATTAAAGAAGAGGAAGTTATTTTGCCACGTTGTTTATGCACACACAAACGAAGAAAAATGAGATGAATGAGGAAGGAAAGAATGAATAAATGTGCTATTAAAGAAATAACTTGGTTGGCTCGAGTAGTACAGTCCGAGGGGTCCTTCTTGGCCTAATGCCCTATTATCGTCTGATTTGGGAGCCATTGACCGGAACCTCAATTATTTGATGGAGCGATCCAAGTTATATACTTATCTCCGAATGTTGCTTGATGCGCGTTACGCGGAACTATGAAAAAAAAAGAAGTGAAAGAACATAGAGAATAAGTGTGCATGATTAGCGAAGCAAGAGAACTTCCAACGCTTAAAGAAAACGCAAGATGTGGTGTGAGTTCCTATGAATAAAGAATGACGTGTGTATGTCTTGATACCATCCTACTTTTGATGCTTGCTTTGCATGAACCATCTACGCTCCAAGTTAAAATATTTGATTGAACGGTGTGGGCCATTGATTTTGAGTACTATGAGCTATGAAGTAATTGATAGTGAATTAGAGTCTATTTTATAACCATTTGAGATGCTTGACTTTCATTTTTTTTTGAAAACCCACAAGTACCATTACTTGATGAGTTTGAAATATTGATATTAGTGTTTGGATATCTCTTTTGTCGTTGTAGTATGGTGGTGAATGATTTGAGATCTGATAAGGTGATCTAGGCGTATTTCTAATCGCTCTTTTTGCTAGAGACTAGCAAAACGCTAGTTGGGGGGTGTGATTTGGGTTCAATATTGCGTATTTGACCCCCCATTTAGCCCAATTTTGTGCTCATGTGATGCTATATTGGTCTCTAGTACAGACGTATTTTCTGCACATTTATTTATTGGAGAAAACACATTATTTGAGCACAAAACAGCATTTAACGATGCAATTCTGCACATTTTATATTTTTCTTAGCATCGTCTCGATCTCACGATTCCAACGAATATTTATTTGTATTTTTCTGAGATCTGTGCTAATTACTGTGTATTTTTGAATGCAGAATACCATTTAAATGGGGGAAATACGCAAGTAAATACAGATATACGGTAGACGCACGAATCTCAAAGGCCACGTGGTCTAATCTTAACGGCTCCCGCTCGCACTAACGGACGAGATCAAGCGGACGAGGTGGCATTCATCTGACCGTCGGATCGAGATCCGACGGAGCACGTCGAGGCAACGCAAGCGGAGTAGCTGGGCTTCCAAGCGGGACACGTGGGATTATCTGGGGCGTCTATTCTCCATCGGACGGACAGCATCGTCGCCCAAAATCAAGCGGAACGCAACAATTCTTCGGGCGACACGGCGATCACAGAGCCGCCCGATCGAGATCTTACGGACGCGATTTACCCCGCATTCGAACTCAGAAACGAGCGACGTGGCGCGCTGAGGGCCGCAGATCGAAGATCGGACGGCGCAGAAAGAGTTCGAATTCGAAACGAAATCGAATTCGCAGTGGGCGACGTGGCCACGCGATAACCGTCGATCCATCATCCGACAGCCACGATCGACTCCGCCCGGAGTTTGCGAGCGGATGCGAGAGGATCCGATTTGGGCGGCCACGTGTCGAGCGGAGGTTAGATCCCGCAACGATGGACGGCTGTTGTTTGATCCGCTCCAGATGTGCGGTCGAGATCCGTTCGGGTGCGACTACTGTGCGGGTTCGAACCCGTTAAGCCCAATAAACCCGCAATCTTATTATTTAAGCGTATTCTAGGGTTTTTGGGCGTATAATTGGCGTATTGGAGCACTTAGGAGCCGTATTTTCTTCTGAAAAAATTCTGTAAAATTCCAGAGCCTAGTTTCTAATTTCCAGAGCGTTTTGAAGACTTTTCAGAGAGATTTGGTGATATTCTCTTCAACTTTAGCTTGTATTTGGGTGTTTTAGCTTGTATTTTGCCTCTAAACTTCCGTATTTTGCTATGAAACTTATGAATTTGAATCTGAAAATTGTGTATTTCTGCACCATGAGTAGCTAAATATTTTATGTGCATGGTGTGGGGTAATTAGGTGATGTGAATCGTATTCTTTGGTTGTATAATTGCGCTTAATCGCTATATTTGCTAAAGTTTTAATCGTCGCTCTTAAATCTACTTTTTCGTATTCCAAAAGAATTGTTCTAGTAGATGATCACCCCACAAGGGTGAGATTTGATCTCTCCAAAAGAGAGCTTCATACTTCATATGTACGTTTACAACTTTAGCGATATTCTATTAGAATTGATGCGTTAACTCCCAAAAGGATATCTTCCGACGATTCGCTCCCAAAAGGAGGTTTCGTTGTGTTATACTTGATCAACCAAAGCTTACGATTCGCTGATCCTAATGAACCCATGCCATGTACATGCCTTTTATATCTATTTTTCACGAATTAGAGTTCGTTGTTTGCATTGATCGCACGTAACAATTCCATCACCACACTTTTCATACCACCTTCACCATCACTATTAAAGTGTTTAGATTTTATTCGTAGTTACTCTATTTGATTTGGACTTGTGGTATCAACAGATTCTCCCGAGGATTCGACATCTGGACTCCCAGATTTTACTACTTGAACGGACTCTTGCGCTTGAGAGAAGCACCTTTCGGAGCCCACCACCCCCAGAGCTCGGATCCGTATCCGTCCTAAGTCGGATGGACCACGGAGGCACAAAAGCGCAGCGGAAAAAACAGAAATCAAAATTTCTACACTAGCTAAACTATTTAGCTAGGCTCTGGGGAGCCAGAACCCAGCCCGATCTATGCCGACTTGGAGTGGGTCTGACCACCCCAAGAAGGATCTACACTAAAGCGACTAATTAAAATTACACTAGAAAACGCTTAACCACATACCCGGAATCTTGGCCCTGGAGCAGGCAAGATGTACCGCACCGTCTTGAGAAGCTCCTCGTAGCCGAGCCGCGTTGACCCGATCTCCCTGAGCCGCTTCGCACCCTCGCACCGATCCGCCCGAGCTGCTTTCGCCTCCGAGCCGATCACACGCGGTAGAAAGTTTCACTTGAGAAGAAACCCGCGTCTTAGACGTCCGGATCAGATCCAAAACCCCTTTCGTAGTCGTGCTAGGACTACTCCAGAGAATAGGAAAATAGAGAGAGAGATTTAGTCACGGATCGAGCTTGCTCAAAATTTGGAGCTACCCGATCGTTGACTGGTGTGTTTTTCAACGAGGAGAGTGCACCCCTATTTATATAGGGAGTGAGCACTCAACTTCTCGTTGCGGGCAATGTGGAACAATCCACATGAAGAGAAAAATTCAATTAAGCCATTTGGCTTAATTTCAACTTTAAAGTTAGCCTTTCACAAAGTCAAACTTTAACTAATTAATTCTCCTCGCATACTAAACTTCAGACACCAAACTAGCTATAAATCAGAAAAGCTTGGAATGGAGAACGCGTAGGAACTGACGGTGACGAATTTCGACTTCGTTTGACCCCTCAAACAATTGCTCAAAGTTTAGCAATTTTCACAAAATTCGTAGCCGTCATTAGGGTTTTCAAAAACCCTAATTTGACTTAAGTTGCGGGCGCGCCCGCTAGACTTTGCGGGCGCGCCCGCTAGACTTTGCTGCAGCGGGCCACGCCCGCTGTGCAACGGGCGTGCGCCCGTTGCAGCCAGCGGGCGTCGCCCGGTTGCCTTTGCACATGGGCCTTTTGGCCCAGTGGGTCTAACCCACTTCCCCTTGAACTCTTTCTGCGTTTCTGGGCTCGTTTGAGCTCCGATTTGGACGCGGTTTGAACCTGTGTTTAGACCGGAACGATCCCGTCATCCAGGTAACCCTTTCCAACAAGTTTGTTCCTACTAAATTCGTTGTAACTAATTTACAACACGTTTAGTCAAAGTTAGCATCTAATGCAACGTTGTGTCCCTATTGCTAATGCGACTAACTTTCACAACTTGTGAATATCATCAAATGACATTTCTCTCTATTCTATATTCCTATTACTAAGACACGAATACTACTCGGTGTGAGACCCTACAGCCTGACCTTACTACAGGTTGGGGCTCGAAACCCGTAGACGACGGTCACTACGAGCAGTAGCTGTCGTCCCTGTTTCAGAGTCATTATAACGTGATCGACCCTTCGACAAAAGTGTCATAGGGTTTGCATTGGCTATGTCAGTGATGAATTCCGTTAGCTAAAATCCCTTCGTCAAGACTGTGTTATTGTTGGCCTAGGGTATGGTTTTCTGTCAACCCTATTTAGACAACATTGGTCAGTATACGGCGGTATTTATTGTATACACGTTGTACTACTTGCAACGTACCCCGGCCGAGGATTAACATAAAGACCGTACTGAGCCTATAACACTAACTTCCCTTTAATGGAAGTGACGAATCCCATCTTAGTCATTTACTCACCTTGAGAGCTTCAGGTGCAACCCAACCTAAGATCTTTCATCAGGACTGGTCCTCGAAGCTAGATCATGGGTCTAAGCTACACCGTCCGCTCACAGGTTGGTACAGATGACTTCAGGTCTTAAGGATCAATTAACATATCATCACCCTAGAGTTATTAAAGACAGATCATTAAAGTTAACCATTTAATAACTCTAACTTGGTCGTTCAGTGAACTCATTCTCTAATGAGCACCTGTGTCTCGTCTCCGACTTCGCCAAGTCGAATGACTATGAGATCATCATTACCCGAAGGTAAGACGAAGACACAGTGATCTATCCGATGTGTCGATATACAGTTCTTGACACATCTATGATCACGAACCGTTTAAGACTTACGTTTCTATTCGGTCACTTACTTACTCATAATCGAGATCTCATCTAGATATGTAAGGACCTAACTATAAGTCTATGGATATTATCTAAGTATATTAATACAAATCTTTTATACTTAGAATAATACGTACCATATACGGTATGAACAAGACGTATAATCAAGATAAATTGCCTTATGGGCATATATCTTCCTACATCTCCCACTTGCACTTAGGCTATTTATCTCGGTATCTCATACCGTTATAGCATATCAGTCACTTTGACATTTGATATGGCAAACCTAAGAATGGTTCTACTAATAAGTATCTACAACGAATTTTAATGGATTGAAATTTCATCTCTTGATCACACGGGGTTGATCCTTTGGAAAAATGATCTGGATCAATTTTCCTAACTTTGTATAGCTAACAGTTAGCTTATACGATTTAGATGTGGGGTCTAACATTTCCGTAAGTCAGTTCTAGCTCACTCCACTTTATTGTGTCAATATGCAAAGTAAATTATTGACACCCTAAGTCTCTATATATATGATTAAATCAAAACAGTTTTGACTTAATGATTTATATAGAAGATTCATTAAAGTGAAATACCCTTTTTACTTAGTCCGAAAAACGGAACTAAGTATATGAGCTCGCTCCCACTGACTTTAAGAATTACCTGGTTGAATTACTTCAACATAATAACTAAATCATATTTAGATTTATGTGCAAAAATAACCTTTTGGTAAGTGCCTCAGATGGAATGTACAAGTGTCAGATTCGGTTTGACGAATGAGTCAAGTCAAGATCGTTTTAAGGAATCTTGACATTGACTCGTTCAATCAAAACGTCCTACACTGTACTTATTCCTTTAACCACATTTAGTATTAACTCTTTTAATAACTAAATGCAGATAATTAAGAATTAATCTTGATATGCGTATTATTGTGATAGCACATAATTTATACGCCCCCCTGGAACCTACACTTAACTACTGATTGACTTCTAACATTTAGTCAGCTCCAAAATCAATATTATCGAAGCTATCCTCCATTATTCGAAAATATACGCAACCATCACAGAAAAGCCACATCCACAGAATTTTAAGCCAATTCAATTTCAATTGCAACAAACGAGACATCCATTCCAAAACAACGGGTTCATAAAAGGAACCTTAATTTGTTTATCAAAAATAAACGTTGAGTGCAAAGCACTCATTCATTGTTTTCGATCCTTAAAGATGATACATTTTATTCAAATAAGAAAATATCATCTCCATCACGATCAGCGTCTCCAGAAGTCTTTGAGCGGTCCCAGCAGCAACTGTTGCTTTGATTGCCGACCGATCTCCGCGCTTCTTCAATCTCCAGTTCTTATCAGCCACATGTATACAGTACACAGATGTCTATAAGTGTCTCACACTATATGAATGGAAATAATTGCATTTAATTGAATTTTAATTTGTACCTGAGGTAGAGGCATCAGTATGCCCCTTCTTCTTCTCTGCAAGATAGATCTTGCAGTTCCTCTTCCAGTGGCCAATCTTGTGGCAATGGAAGCACTCAGATTTCGACGGGGCCCCTTTGTTCTTCTTCTTCCCATTCTTAGCCTTCGCAGGTTGTGGGACCTGCCTCTTCTTTCCTTTGCCTTTCGGCTAGTCGGAAGTAGCAGAGCCAACAACCAGTGCAGTCGGCTTCTTCTCAATCTCCTCAAATTGCCGGAGCATATTGAGGAGACCGGGAAGATCCGTCTCAAGGCTGTTCATTATAAAGCCAGTTATAAAGGGCTTGAACTCGGGAGTTAAAGACTTTAGGATAATGTCCGTGGACATCTCATTGTCCAGGACAAATCCTAACTGGGTGGCGTCCTCTACGTACCCGATCATCTTGATAACATGATCTTGTACGGGTCCTGTCGTCATCTTCGTGCCCCAGAGGTTACTAGTAGCTTCGAACTTGGCAGCTCTGGATCGCTTGCCATACAACTCTTGTGCATTAAGGAGTATGCTCTGAACATCCATATGTTCATGTTTCCTTTGCAGCTCGTTGGTCATCGAAGCTAGAGCAAGGCATCTTGCCTTCTCAGCATCCCTCTGGTACAACTTGAAGGCTTCTTTCTCTTCGTGGGTCGAATCCTCATCGGGCTTATCCGGAGCGTCCTCGAACAATATGTATCCAATCCCAGCTAGGGAAAGGACCAACTTAATGTTCCTAAGCCAGTCTTTGTAGTTGGTTCCATCCAGCACATTCTTTTCTACCATGTATTTTAGACCTGAGTCCATTCTGCATTTTATAGATACTTTAGTTAGTATATGTTCGTAGTATAGTTTTAATGGTTTTAATAAAACTATATTCTCCCACTAAATTTATTTAAAGCCATAATAATAAACAATTTATTATAAAATAATATTTGTGAGAGAGGGATCCGACTACCCTGAGTCTGACAACCTTGAGTGTATCTCAACAAGTTGTCCGACTCTGTAGTCGGTAGACGAACTCGTCATCAATCATATTTACTATGATTCCCAATCGATTTTTACCCCTAGTCATTTGTGATCATGAGTGTGCTCAACCGGATCACAACGGCTAGCCTAGTTGGACCCTTGTCTTCGTGTCTAGCCTGACTTGCCCCTTTGCTCGGTGTATGCACGACGCGGCGGTTTGGGTCAGGTCTTAGACCACATTCTTGGTTAGACTTACGCCGAAGCTCGAAGGGTGAGACAACGGTTTCAGTCAGGTTAAGATGTCAATCAAGAAATCGGTTTCTATAAGATTGACATGTCACGGCTTGAGTGTAGCTCAACAACCGGAACATGTTTCTTACAGTTGCCAACTCCTAAAACAAGGAGGGCTACGATTTATCTTGAACAAGATTATTATCGTATTGACTTAGGTATAGTCGATGGACTTACATAGTCATGAATCGACTCCTTGCGGTCCAGCGGACGCGGCCAGAGAATTGACTAAGCCAGGACCACTTGTTACCCAGTCTAGCTAGGTTGGTCCAAAAACTTTGGCCAAGCACATTGACCGACATCATGATCCATTGAAGGAGTTGTCATCAATCTTATGTTTTCCAAACAACTAAATGGCTTTTACTTTAGAGAACTAGTTAATCCTTATCAACTAGTGGATCCTAAAATTCAAAATTTTCAGATTGGTTGAACAGCTTTTATTAAGTCCTTACCAACTATAAGGTTCTACGTTCAACTTGCTACCCCAATCTAATTAGGATTTTAATAAAACAATTCAACATTGTCTTTTTATGAAAATCATTTAATTGAACGTTTTAATGAAATGATTTACGAAACAAAAGGACTACCCTAATCAGGTATTAGGTTCGATGTTGTTTTGTTTTATCAAACATAGCATGTCACTATCATGTTTTAATGGCTAACCTAACAAGGTTTGTGAATACATTATTCAACATGAAATGAAGCAACTAACATTATCCGCATAAAAGAAAGTTTCATTTTTAGTGACATATAAAATGTATTTGCAAGTTTAAAAAATTATCTATATAATACAAACATGCAAATCTTAATTTTAACACTTAAAATTAAAGATTAAAAATTTTTAAAGTCTTCATAAAAATTTTATCGCATAAAACTAGGTCGTACAAAATTATCTAATAATCTTAAACCTAGGCCTTTAAAAATTTTAACCTTACTTCTAAAATTAAAATGTCACAAAATAATTTTAGAAACCTATATGTAACAAAAAGAAAATAATTTATGTTTCATCTCATGAAATAAAAACATTTCTATACTTACATATTTTAAAAACAATTTAAACCCCTTTTAAAAAACTTTTAGAAACCTTTTAGAAGCTTTCAAATAAAGTTTTAAAGATCTCTAACTTTATGTAACTAAAGAAAAATTCTTAAATTTCAAAAATAAAATTTTTCTAAAGTTTACATAAACTTTAAACGCTCTTTAAAATTTTCATATCTCATAAAAAAAATTTTATACAGTGTTTAAATGTTGGATACCTATTTAAAATTTATCGCATAAAGTAAATAGTCCAAAATAAAATTTCCGTGTTGCATAAACAATTTTTAAAAACACGAAACAATTTTTAAAACTTTTTAACATTAAGCAAAAAAGTTTGTACATGAAAGCTAAGCATTTTTAACGATTTTAAAAAGTCGCTATAGTAGATCTATAGCATAACCGTGGCTCTGATACCACTGTTGGGGTTTTGGCGGACCCCCAGAGCTCGGATCCGTATCCGTCCTAAGTCGGACGGACCACGGAGGCACAAAAGGCGCAGCGGAAAACTGAAAAACACCCTAGAGGGGGGTGAATAGGGTGTTTGCGGCACAAATTTAAAAATAATCACAAACACAGAGATAATCAGACACATATATTTTTTAACGGAGTGGCTCCCCGCCAAAACTCCGACCCCAAGACCTATGAGGATTTCACTTAATAAAACCGATCACACTTACGGGTAGTGATCTCACCGTATACAAATATACTTCAAGAGTTAAAGCGTGGAGATAGCTTCAGAGTAAAGCTATTCTTAATACAATCTCACAACTAAATCAGATTCAAATAGCTATAATACTGCATAGAAAGATCAGATAGATATCACCGTGATGAAATTTGTGAGATCGTGATCGCGTGGGCGCAAACGGTTCGCTGATCCGATGTCTGGATTGGAAGATATAGTCTTCGGAAGATGCTTGCGCGAATCTGAATTCTGCAGTGGCTGATCTGTAGAAAAACGCCCGAACAGTGTACGATTCTGTAAACTGAGCAGATGAGACTATCACCGTTATGAAGAGGATGAAGATGTGGTCGCGTGGCCGCAAACGGCGAGTCGATCCGACGTCTGGATCAGGAGATATGAGTGTACGAAGTCGGATGCGCGAATCTGAAATCTGCAGTGACGAATCTGTAGAAAAACATCCGAACTGTGTATAATCCTGAGGACTGAGCGAAGAAGACTATAACCGTTGCGAATGGCATGAAGATGTGGTCGCGTGGGCGCAAACGGCTCGTCGATCCGACGTCTGGATCAGGAGATATGAGCGTACGAAGTCGGATGCGCGATCAAGACAGATTTGTAGACGTTGAAAGCTTGAACTTGCTTGAAGAACCCCTTACCGTAAGCGCCTCTTGTGTTGATGTTCTGCAGGCCCTCTCTATGATTCACAGCCGTCTCTTGCTTTAAACAAATGATACGGATGTGCATGCGTGGTTTTTGAAGAAGCCGCAATAATAAATTTGAAGAGCCGCACTCGGAAATATTAAAGAAGGGGACTGATGTGTTTTTTTTTGTATGTAAAAAAAATTTCGCACACTTTCCTTTTTGTATACGGCCTACTGTGTAAACATGATTCAAGAATTAAATTAAGTGGGCACAATCAAATTTGATTTAATCTTACTGTTTTTGTTTTCTTTTGGACTTATCTTTTGACATCAGCACTAAAGAAAACGTAATTAGATAGATTTTCTCTTGTTCATGCTTTAATGAGAAGCACTACAAAAAAAGAAGTGCCCTGGATATAATTTTTGCATGCTGCTCCTTTTTTTTTGTGTTTGTGTATTCTGTTGTTTGTTGTTTTTTTTTTCAAATGCCGAATGCTTCAGCAGGTAAGATGATGAGGTCAAAACAAAAACAAAACAAACAAACTTGAATAAGAATGCGGCAGATGCATTTTGAGATCATGCGGCAATTTGTGATTCTGGGAATTTGGCTTGGCTTCCATCCTATTTTGTGTGAAAATGGGATAAGATTTTTGAATAGGAGATTGAATAGGAGACCAAGTGCATTGTATTTAGGATGAGAACATGGAGTTTGAATCCAAGTAGATAATCCATGAGTAACCAATCCGTTCATTTGAATTTCCTTTTTGCACCAATATCCACATACACGCTTCCTCTTGCAAATAAAATTTATTTTGCACTTTGCTCCCTGTAATCACTAAATAAAAGACGTTAGTCACACGCCTTGTTTGTTATCATCAAAATTAACTCGTATGACCTATTTAGTGAACTAAATAGGCCAACAAAAACCAGAAATCAAATTTCTACACTAGCTAAACTATTTAGCTAGGCTCTGGGGAGCCAGAACCCAGCCCGATCTATGCCGACTTGGAGTGGGTCTGACCACCCCAAGAAGGATCTACACTAAAGCGACTAATTAAAATTACACTAGAAAACGCTTAACCACATACCCGGAATCTTGGCCCTGGAGCAGGCAAGATGTACCGCACCGTCTTGAGAAGCTCCTCGTAGCCGAGCCGCATTGACCCGATCTCCCTGAGCCGCTTCGCACCCTCGCACCGATCCGCCCGAGCTGCTTTCGCCTCCGAGCCGATCACACGCGGTAGAAAGTTTCACTTGAGAAGAAACCCGCGTCTTAGACGTCCGGATCAGATCCAAAACCCCTTTCGTAGTCGTGCTAGGACTACTCCAGAGAATAGGAAAATAGAGAGAGAGATTTAGTCGCGGATCGAGCTTGCTCAAAATTTGGAGCTACCCGATCGTTGACTGGTGTGTTTTTAAACGAGGAGAGTGCACCCCTATTTATATAGGGAGTGAGCACTCAACTTCTCGTTGCGGGCAATGTGGGACAATCCACATGAAGAGAAAAATTCAATTAAGCCATTTGGCTTAATTTCAACTTTAAAGTTAGCCTTTCACAAAGTCAAACTTTAACTAATTAATTCTCCTCGCATACTAAACTTCAGACACCAAACTAGCTATCAATCAGAAAAGCTTGGAATGGTGAACGCGTAGGAACTGACGGTGACGAATTTCGACTTCGTTTGACCCCTCAAACAATTGCTCAAAGTTTAGCAATTTTCACAAAATTCGTAGCCGTCATTAGGGTTTTCAAAAACCCTAATTTGACTTAAGTTGCGGGCGCGCCCGCTAGACTTAGCGGGCGCGCCCGCCCAAGGGGGCAAGGGCGGGCCGCCCGCCCGCTGCTGCAGCGGGCGTGCGCCCGTTGCAGCCAGCGGGCGTCGCCCGTTTGCCTTTGCACATGGTCCTTTTGGCCCAGTGGGTCTAACCCACTTCCCCTTGAACTCTTTCTGCGTTTCTGGGCTCGTTTGAGCTCCGATTTGGACGCGGTTTGAACCTGTGTTTAGACCGGGACGATCCCGTCATCCAGGTAACCCTTTCCAACAAGTTTGTTCCTACTAAATTCGTTGTAACTAATTTACAACACGTTTAGTCAAAGTTAGCATCTAATGCAACGTTGTGTCCCTATTGCTAATGCGACTAACTTTCACAACTTGTGAATATCATCAAATGACATTTCTCTCTATTCTATATTCCTACTACTAAGACACGAATACTACTCGGTGTGAGACCCTACAGCCTGACCTTACTACAGGTTGGGGCTCGAAACCCCTAGACGACGGTCACTACGAGCAGTAGCTGTCGTCCCTGTTTCAGAGTCATCATAACGTGATCGACCCTTCGACAAAAGTGTCATAGGGTTTGCATTGGCTGTGTCAGTGATGAATTCCGTTAGCTAAAATCCCTTCGTCAAGACTGTGTTATTGTTGGCCTAGGGTATGGTTTTCTGTCAACCCTATTTAGACAACATTGGTCAGTATACGGCGGTATTTATTGTATACACGTTGTACTACTTGCAACGTACCCCGGCCGAGGATTAACATAAAGACCGTACTGAGCCTATAACACTAACTTCCCTTTAATGGAAGTGACGAATCTCATCTTAGTCATTTACTCACCTTGAGAGCTTCAGGTGCAACCCAACCTAAGATCTTTCATCAGGACTGGTCCTCGAAGCTAGATCATGGGTCTAAGCTACACCGTCCGCTCACAGGTTGGTACAGATGACTTCAGGTCTTAAGGATCAATTAACCTATCATCACCCTAGAGTTATTAAAGACAGATCATTAAAGTTAACCATTTAATAACTCTAACTTGGTCGTTCAGTGATCTCATTCTCTAATGAGCACCTGTGTCTCGTCTCCGACTTCGCCAAGTCGAATGACTATGAGATCATCATTACCCGAAGGTAAGACGAAGACACAGTGATCTATCCGATGTGTCGATATCCAGTTCTTGACACATCTATGATCACGAACCGTTTAAGACTTACGTTTCTATTCGGTCACTTACTTACTCATAATCGAGATCTCATCTAGATATGTAAGGACCTAACTATAAGTCTATGGATATTATCTAAGTATATTAATACAAATCTTTTATACTTAGAATAATACGTACCATATACGGTATGAACAAGACGTATAATCAAGATAAATTGCCTTATGGGCATATATCTTCCTACAGAAAGAAGACAGAGAGACAGGGAGACAGGGAAAGAAAAGAAAGAAAGAGAGTTGAAAAGAGAGAGAGTATGAGAGAAAGAGAGTTAATATTTATTTAATAGTGTTAGTTGATAAGGTTAAAGTTATACCCATGATTTTCTTACCACAAGTCAAACTTAGCAGGTGAATATTAATACCATGTTAACCATATAATTAATCTTAGATTAGTGAGTTAATTAGATTAGTTAATTGTTAATGTTAGTTAACGTTATTAATTTAAATGTTCTCATCATGTTAGTAATTTTAATCGATGTTAGGTTGATAAAAAACTACATTAATAAAGCGTATCTTGTTGTTATAACCCATTATAACCGCCACCCTAGCCAGTGAACCCGATAAAATTAGACGAACCCCCTTTAAGGATTAACTTGATATTTTGACTATCTTACAATATATCTAATTCATTGATTTGCTTAACCAAAACAGACAACCAGCAGTACCGACACGTAATACCCGTCGAGACGAACCCAACGACACCAAAATCACCGAGATCAGATACGTCGCGAACTTTCCTGTCGTTACTCGGACAACCTTAACTGTCCCAGTCAGGCAAGCGTGCAGTTATTTTATGTTTCTGTGATATCTGATGTTGTACACTTAATTGCTGACACAAACACACATTTCAGAATTGCTAGACTTAAACTCGTGTGCGTGTGTATGGACCCCTTAATAATCAAAATGAACACACTTTGTGAATGGTAATGTTTCTGGACATGTATGGTTAATTTTAGAACTGTTGATACTTATAGAATATTAAATGTCGTTGGCTCTCGTAGTTAAATACCGTTGGCTACCGATGTTAGATGCCGTTGGCTACCGATGTTACATGCCGTTGGCTACCGATGTTACATGTCGTTGGCTACCAGTTGCCGTTGGCTACCAGATGTTACTGTCGTTGGCTATTAGTTGACTAATCTCGTCGGTCACATGTGACTATGTCACATGCGACTAGTCTGGACTCGTGTTTCAGTATATGACAGATTAGCATCCTGGCACGTGATCCAGGAAATACATGTGGGTGGGGTTGGTTCCTGGGCACTAGCCGGTAGTAAACGGATCGCCTTCGGGGGCACTTGAAGGTGTATTTATTTACTATTCGTCTAACGGCGGGAATCTTATTCACGGACTTGCACACACAGTTAAATAACTGAAAAAGAAAGTTAATTACAGACTGATGTTACATTGCTCAACTGACATGTTAATTTTTACAACTGAAATGCCATGCTAATGTAACTTGTTGCTTTAACTACCATGCTAGTGCAACTTTTCATAATTGTTTTAACTGCTTCAGTTCATTGAAATACATGCTAGTGTAAATTCTTTTAACTGCTGTAAAAATGCCATATATATAACTTGTTATATATATCTTGCCTTGGGTCATCTGACATCTACTTGCAGACCCTTGCTGACATACATTCATGTTGTTTGAATGTATGTCAGGTTACGAGACAGGTTACCAGGAGGACTAGCTGAGATAGCTGAATCAGTGGACCAAGAACTTTCATTGCACTTCTTTTCACTTATTGTACGGGACATAAGACCCACTCCTCTTTTCTACATTGTTGTAATACCGTTGAGACATTTGAGATTGTAATAATGTTTTTTTTATCTGCGTTGTTTTTAAGTAATGCAAGCAAGAACATGCGGTATTTCACACAGACGCTTATTGTGTTAAGTCAAGGAGGAGAGAAAAGCAAAAGTACCTCCTCCTTACTTGCATAAGCGGGCCCGTTCGCGTCCTCGCTCGCAAGCCTAATGGGAAGCGGGGCATGACAAGAAGTTGTCCCTTCCCAGTAAGCAATATGACAAGACTTCTTGGCGGAGTTCAACTATGCGTTGGAGTACAAACCAGGCCAAGTGAACTTGGTGGCGGATGCACTAAGTCGGAAGGCGGAGCTCGCAGCTATGGTGAGCCGTCCACAGAGTACCTTGCTCGACTGATAAGAGAGGGCATAACGCAAGATCCAACGGCAAAATCCCAAGTTGAGTATGCCAATGAAGGGAAGACTTGGAGTTTAGTGTATCTAGAATGTTCTTGGATATTCTTTGTATTATTTAAGAAAGAAGATTAGTGTAGAATAATGAGTAATGGTCTAGAGATGCTTCTTTAGCCATTGGATCAAGAAAGACTCTAGAAGCCCAATCTCCATCATTGATTGTAACGTGGCCTTACCTGTAAATAGAGACACGTGGTGGTTATTTGGGATCATCTGGGATCATCTAAGAGCTGCAAAGCAATACAAAGTCATTCTCTAAGTTCTCTTGTGTTCTATTGTGTTCTCTCTTAATTTCTTTAAAAGTGTGAGAGTTTTGAGTTAGGTTGATTTAGACATTCTAAGAGGATGAGCAAGCCAAATGCCACACGTGATTAGAAAAGTCAAGAAGCTAAACAATCTACCGCAGATGGCTATAAGCTTGGTTCACGGGAGATTAGATAGCCCCAAACAGAATGATTCCATCTTTGGCATGCGTCAACGGGAGTTGCTCTAGACCAAAATTGCTTCACACACATCCCATTTATTTACTAGTTTGCCATTCAAAATTGTTCCTTTTTAAAACTCTTCGCACCGTCACCGTAACCGTCTCCTCCACCAGTCGCTGCCGTCTGCTCCTCCGCCTCCTCCATCTATTGATTCATGTGATAGAAGAAGATAAAAGGACGCAACGGGCGGCGATCCGGCTGAAGGGTCCAGCTGCCTAACTCCACCTACCACATGTTCCCTTTGTTGATTTTTTCAACAATGTCCCTTTCTTAGGAACGTCACCAGTGACGTTTCTTAGAGTATTAGAGCACTATAAAAGGGGGGGTTATGGCAGAGGATCAAAGCATCCCAAAATCGAGTTCTCTTCTTCAAGAGAAAGAAGAGAGGCAGTTACCCAGAGAGGTGTAAGAGTGAGGGATTTCTCCGGTGAGAGGAAATTACCCCAGAGAGGGAAGTTACCCCAGAGAGGTAAAATTGTAGTGAGTTTTTTTGTTTGGTGTTTACCCTAGTGTGTAAATTATTTCCTGGTGCGAAATAGTGAAGTTTCTTTTTTTACTCTCCAATTTTACTGTTTTACTGTGATCAGTGTTTTTACTGTTTTACTGTAATCAATAAGTCTTCTAGTGATCAATGAGAATCACAACAAGTGGTATCAGAGCCTAGGTGAGCTGTCTGTGAGAGAGTAAAAAAAGGAGTAAAATTTTTCGGAGGTGTTATGAATGAGGGAGGCCTTTGGCCTCCCCTCCTTCATTACCCATTCATTAGGCCCCCATTACTTAGAGTAATGGGGACCCTTGGTCTCCTAGAGGCTTTTGGCCTCCCCACTATGAGATATATAAATAGAGCACCATGGCTCTTAGCTATGGTGACTTATTCTTAGCAATGAAATTCTCTCTTTCTCTCTCTTGAGTTCTATTACCTTCTAACACGTTATCAACACGTTTGCTCCCCTTTTCTTGAGCCTTTCTACCCTCAATCCATCCCAAAAATTTGTTACGCTATTCTTACTTGTGACGCCCGAAGGAATCTCTTGTTGCGGCTCTACGTTTCGGCGTTCCTATTGTGCGTACTCGGAGCGTGGGATTTTATATCTACGGATCTTCTCATTTTTCGATCGTCCCTAGATTTATAATCTAGAGGTAATTTCCGTAAACCCCGTAGATAAATACGAATAAAATTTGATTTGGCAAGTTAGTTGATCATGCATTTTGATGAAACTATAAATTTCACCAACATGGACGGGAAATAATTAAATAATAGTATATAATTTCAGAATTCTGTTAAATAGATATGGCAATGTATAATCTAGTGCACGGATAGGTGGGGATATCACACTGGAAGGATGGGGTGATATATCGTGTGCATTCCAAAACAAACACAGTAGGGAATTCATTGTATACCATGAGGATATGTATACTTTATTGTCTTTGTCATTCTTTTGAAAAGCTAACCACTAAAAATCTTAAGGTATTGAATCATGATTTCATGTAATTTATCTTGCACATATAAGTCGGTGTTTTTCTTTGTTATAATAGCCTGTTAAGTCATTCGACCATCTCAGTGCACTTTTCTGATTCTCTGAGAAACTTCATGTTTGGTTAGTGGGCCGTCTTTTGTGCTTTATGCTGAAGAGCTCTTGCTTTCTGCAATTTTTCATCTTCCTGTCACTTCTTGGGAATCGTAAATATGGGACTATGTAATTATCTTTGGCTATATTTCACAAAACTACATTCAACTTTTACACTTCCTGAAAAACTACTCTCAACTTCATAATTTATGAAAAACAAAAACAAAAAAAAACTATCTCAAACTGTCTATACCCAGTTAGGTCCCCTAACTGTTATGAATGTTACAAGTTTACATATCAAGTTACATATTCAATGAAAACAGCACAAAAACTTGGTTTTCATGCATTCATCAGGATGTCAATGAAAGTAGACATAAAGATTAAACCAAATGGAAAATAAAAAGAAAATTATAATACGGGGTTTCTGGGCGCTGACGCTGGCCGACAACAGTAACAGATGGGGTGGAATTTGAGGTGACAGACTTAGTGTTTTTGGGATTGTTTACATTCCACAACCCAAAAATGGGCTTAATGGCTGATTTTTTTTAAATTCAATCAAATTGATTATTTTGTTGTTGGGCCTGCAGCCCACTTGTGCCTATCAATAACTAAATAAATTAATTGGGCCTGCAGCCCCAATTCCTTAACGGTTATTATTTTTTCCCACTAAATAATGGCCTGAAGCCAATTACTTAAAGGGACTATCCTCTATGTTAAATCACAAATAATTTCTATAGCCCATGTTGACAACTTTATTTAAACATCGCTTTTGCAAATTATAATCTATGGTTTACTAGGACTCTATTTTTCAAAATATAATTATCTTAAAGATCCTGAGACCGCTCTGCCGTTAGTCAACTAACCTAATGGTGTATGACGTTTCCACGTGGTCTACAAGATATTTATATTTTCTAGTTTCCCTTACCATATGTTTTGCTTGAGATATATGTGTGGTTGTTTACTTTTATGCCCGTAGCATATTTAGAACTGCGTGGATGTTTAAATCAGTAAAAATGTGTTTTTCGGGATCGGCCATTGTATACCTATTTACTTTCATTGCACTTTTATTTTCTTTTGAGAGAATTTGTAAGTGAGGAAATTTGTATTTAAAAGCCAATGCTCGATGCAACAGCACATAGAATTGATGAAAACTCCTTCAATGGATCATGATGTCGGTCAATGTGCTTGGCTAAGTTTGCTGGACCAACCTAGCTTAACTGGGTAACACGTGGTCCTGGCTTAGTCAATTCCCTGGCCGCGTCCGCTGGACCGCAAGGAGTCGATTCATGACTGTGTAAGCCAAAGCTCGGTGCAACAGCATATGAAGACGAAGATAATGGGACCCACTTTGGGTTTCCGAAGTTGTATTTTTTTTCCTTTTATGGACTGTAAACGAACTTTGGACTGTTTATTTTTGGGTATCTAGCCGATCCCCGCATTTTTACTTGTTTATTTCTTTATGCATGAATTTTGAATTTTAATTAATTCATGCTCATTTTAAAATACGTAGATAAATGGCAAAAATTGGCAAGCGTCGATTTCGAGGTCCTTGATTCTGCAGGGACAAATTACCTGAGTTGGCGAGTGGACCTGAAGTTCCACTTGCGTTCAATGGCCCTCCTTGAGTCCATTTTGGCTCCTTTCTCGGCCCCAGCAGCGGCCGAAGCTTCTGCTACAGCTAGCAGTAGCCCCACAACCACTGTATCCGATGTAGATAAGGCGAAAGCCATAATCTACATTAGGAAGCATATAGATCGGACCTTAAAGGCCGAATACTTAACGGTTGAGGACCCGAAGGACCTGTGGACAGCACTGGAAGCACGGTATAAACATCAAATTGATGTTATATTACCCCGTGCCAGTTATGAGTGGGAAAACCTCAGACTTCAGGACTATAAGTCCGTCGCTGAGTATAATTCTGCACTTCATAACATCACCTCACGCCTGAAGTTGTGCGGTGAAGAAGTGACAGAACATCGCATGTTAGAAAAAACATTTACCTCATTTCACGAGAAAGATGCAATCCTCATGCAGCAGTATCGTGAACGCAACTTCACGAAATTCTCTGATCTAATCTCATGCCTACTTAGGGCAGAGCAGAATCGAGACTTACTGCTTGCAACTCATAACTTGCGTCCAGCTGGCACTGCCCCTATCCCTGAAGCCCACCACGTTTCTCCCCAGAAGTGGAAAAACAAGAGGAAGGCTAAAAACACTAAAGGGAAAGCTATAATGAAGCAACCAAGAGGTGCAGCTCCACAGACAAACAAAAACAACAAGGGAAAAAGAAACTTCACTTGGAAGCGAAAGAACACAGAGTAAGTGTCACTTCCAAAGAAGAACTGGGAGGACAAATGCCATAGATGCGGCATAACTGGCCATTGGTCCAGAAACTGCCGCACTCCTCGCCATCTCCAGGATCTATACCAGGCGAGCCAGAAGTCTCTACCTGAAACAAACTTGGCGGCTGTTCAGCCAACAACAATGTTTACTGCAAAAGACTTCGAGAACGACGACCTTCTCGATTGAGCACCATCATTTATCTATGCTGTTTAGAATTCAATGTATCTTCATCTTTATTTGCTTAAGTACGAACTTTTATTTTCGAATGAATGTTTACATTTTCGCTCAAATAAATTTTCGTTTTTGCTTATATAGATGATGTCTGAGTGCCTAGTGGACAGTGCCTCAACGCACACAATCCTTCGCGATCATTGCTATTTTAATAGCTTAAATAAATATGACGGTCATGTTATCACAATTTCAGGACTGTCCCAAATAATCGAAGGATCTGGTGAAGCAATTATATTGCTCCCATATAACACAAGACTTCAAATAAAAAATGCATTATTCTCTCCTAAATCAAATAGGAATCTCGTAAGTTTCAAGGATTTCCGTTTAAACGGATATCACTTAGAAACCAGAGATGAAAATACGGTAGAATATTTGTATGTAACTCGTCAGAAAGATGACCGGAAGATCATCTGCGAACGATTCAAGGGACTCCCGTCGGGTCTCTACCAAACATACATTCAACCAATAGAAGCCAATATGACTGAGCACCAGACGTGCCAATCACTGCCAGAGTTCCAACTCTGGCACAATAGACTTGGTCACCCTGGAACAGCAATGATGCGCCGCATCATCACTGAATCCCGTGGACACAAATTGAAGAATCTGAAGATTCTTCAAAAGGGTGAATTTCCATGTCTCCCTTGTTTTAAGGGAAAACTAATAACGAGACCATCCCTCCTGAAAGTAGGATTAGAGTCTCCTGGCTTCCTTGAGAGAATTCATGGTGACATTTACGGGCCTATTCACCCCGCAAGTGGCCCATTTCGGTACTTCATGGTACTGATTGATGCATCAACCAAATGGTCTTATGTGTGCCTCTTGTCCACCCGCAACCTAGCTTTTCCAAATCTATTGGCACAAATAATAAGGTTGCGTGCTCATTTCCCCGATAACCAAATCAAGAAACTACGTCTTGATAATGCGGGAGAATTTACTTCACAAGTCTTCGAAGACTATTGCCGGGCAACGGGTATTGAAGTTGAACATCCTGTAGCACATGTTCACACCCAAAACGGATTAGCTGAGTCCCTTATAAAGAGACTCCATTGGATTGCACGTCCATTGCTTATGCAATCCCAGTTGCCTGTGGATGCTTGGGGGCATGCTATTTTACATGCCGCATCACTTATTAGGATAAGACCCTCTGGAGGTCATACTTTATCCCCGATGCAACTAGCATATGGCGCACCTCCGGATATCTCTCATTTGAGAGTGTTTGGTTGTGCGGTATATGTCCCAATAGCACCACCGCAGAGGACCAAAATGGGTCCTCAGCGTCGTCTAGGTATATATATTGGGTTTGATTCGCCCTCTATTATCAGATACCTTGAACCCCTGACGGGTGACGCATTCAAGGCACGTTTTGCAGACTGTGAATTTAATGAGAAATTTTTTCCAAAACTGGGCACACAGTCTAAGAATCCAGAAGCTTCTGAGACCATTAGTTGGGACCAGAAGTCTTTGTCCCTATATGATCCGCGTACTAATCTGTGTGAAGATGAGATCCTGAAGATCCTTCACATCCAGAATACAGTACATCTTTTACCGGATAAATTCACGGACAACCAGAAGATTGTCCGTTCACACGTCCCTGCTGCCAATACGCCGGCTAGGATTGACATCTCCATAGATGGATGCAGCCCACCGGCAGCAGAATTGGTTGTACCTCAAATGAAAAGAGGACGCCCACCAGGTTCAAAAGATAAAGTTCCTCGAAAGAGGAAGACTCCTGGCGATACTAAGATTATCCCTCCACAGGATGCTGAGCTCAGACCAGCTACTTCTCCCCTCCTGATTTCCCCAGCAGAGGAAACAATAGGAGAAACATCATTAAATTTTGTACGTACTGGAGAAGTACTGGACAGAAATAGCATAGTCGTCGACGACGATTTTGCGTTCGATATTGGCGTTCACGTCACTGAATATGACGATGACGTCGAACCACGATCTCTAGCGGAATGTAAACGCAGAGATGATTGGCCAAAGTGGGACGAGGCAATAAGAGTAGAGCTGGACTCACTCTTGAAACGCAAAGTCTTTGGACCAGTAGTCCAAACACCAGTAGGTGTAAAACCTGTGGGATATAAGTGGGTTTTCATAAGAAAAAGAGATGAAAATAATGTGATCGTTCGCTATAAGGCACGTCTTGTAGCCCAGGGATTTTCCCAAAGACCGGGGATTGATTACGAAGATACGTATTCCCCTATCATGGATTCGATCACCTTCCGATTTTTAATCAGCCTAACTTCTCTGGAAAGCCTAGAAATGCAGCTCATGGACGTTGTGACTGCATATCTATATGGCGATATAGATAAAAATATCTATATGAGACTTCCTGATGGGTTTAATCTACCCCCAGAGATGAAAGAGATACCTCGGGACGTATTCTCTGTAAGGCTACATAGATCATTATATGGTCTAAAACAATCGGGCAAGATGTGATATAACAGACTAAGTGATTTTCTTGCACAGCAAGGATTCACGAATAACGAAGTCTGCCCGTGTATCTTTATCAAAAGAACGGGAACAGGATTTGTCATCATAGCTGTATATGTAGATGACTTATATCTCATAGGATCTCCTGCAGAGATCAAAGAGATATCTGAAAGCCTTAAACATACTTTTGAAATGAAAGACCTAGGCAAAACAAAGTATTGTCTTGGCTTACAGATAGAACACCTAAGAGGTGGAATCCTATTACACCAATCTAATTATACAAAGAAACTTCTACGCAAGTTTCATATGGATAAATGTCATCCTTTAGGTACTCCTATGGTCGTAAGATCACTAGATGTACATAAGGACCCCTTCCGGCCACTGGAAGAGGGGGAGGAGATACTGGGTCCTGAAGTACCATACCTCAGTGCCATTGGAGCACTTCTATATCTGGCTAACTGATATAGCGTTTACAGTTAATCTACTAGCCAGACACAGTGCTGCGCCCACAAAGCGCCACTGGAACGGAGTAAAGCATCTTCTGCGATACCTTCAGGGTTCCATTGATCTTGGACTTTACTACCAGAGAGGTGCCTCCCCCAAATTGTTTGGTTATGCTGATGCAGGTTATCTCTCTGATCCGCACACGGCAAAATCTCAAACAGGTTTTGTATTTACCTACGGAGGTATTGCTATCTCTTGGAGATCGGTAAAACAAACCACTACTGCTACATCTTCCAACCATGCAGACCTCATCGCGATCCATGAGGCGAGCAGAGAATGTTTTTGGCTACGCTCCGTCGTCCAACACATCCTCCAATCCACTGGCCTGAAGACCAGTGATCTGGAGCCTACTGCCCTATTCAAAGACAACGCCGCATGCATTGCTCAGCTTCAGAAGGGCTACATCAAAGGCGACAGGACAAAACACATTTCTCCCAAGTTTTTCTGGACGCACGAGCAGAAGAACGACAAGCAGATTGAAGTTCGACAGATCCAGTCATGCAACAACTTAGCTGATCTTTTTACTAAGGCATTGCCTAAATGTACTTTTGTAAAGCTTGTAAAGAACATTGGTATGCGACAGTTGAAAGACCTGCAAGCCTGAAGCTTGTACGGAGCAGGGGGAGTAACATGTGTGTTGCACTCTTTTTCCTTAAGCTGTTGGGTTTTCCCACTGGGTTTTCCACAGCTAAGGTTTTAACGAGGCAAACACAATTACTCTGGATCCAGAAGTATCCACCCCTTGCCTCAGTAGCTGAGACCGAAGTGATGAATGTGTAAGGGGGAGTGTTATGAATGAGGGAGGCCTTTGGCCTCCCCTCCTTCATTACCCATTCATTAGGCCCCCATTACTTAGAGTAATGGGGACCCTTGGTCTCCTAGAGGCTTTTGGCCTCCCCAC
This sequence comes from Scilla litardierei, assembly GCA_030789695.1. NCBI lineage: Eukaryota > Viridiplantae > Streptophyta > Magnoliopsida > Asparagales > Asparagaceae > Scilla > Scilla litardierei. The sequence continues at coordinate 31,078,267 of CM061134.1, forward strand.
TATGAGATATATAAATAGAGCACCATGGCTCTTAGCTATGGTGACTTATTCTTAGCAATGAAATTCTCTCTTTCTCTCTCTTGAGTTCTATTACCTTCTAACAGGAGGGAAATTTTTTTTCTACCATTATTTTTCCTCTTCAAAATATCAATGGAAGAGTCTTCATCGTCAGGAGCTATGGTCAAATTGACGGCCATAAATTACACACTGTGGAGACCTCGAATGGAGGATCTCCTCAGTTGTAAAGATTTATTTGACCCATTGGAGGTCAAAGGAGTAAAGCCGGAATCCACTAAAGAAGCTGACTGGAAGAAGATGAATCGAAAGACGATCGGTCAAATCCGACAATGGATCGATCACAGCGTCTTCCACCATGTTGCGTAGGAGACGGACGCATATGCCCTCTGGCAACAGCTAGAGGACATGTACCAAGCCAAGACTACTCGAAACAAAGCCTTGTTAATGAGGCGACTGGTAAATTTGAAGCTGCGGAGTGGAACTTCCGTTGCGGAGCACACGAGCGAGTTCCAGAGCCTGGTGAATCAACTATCTGCGGTGGAGTTACAGCTTGGAGATGAAGAGCAAGCTCTTCTTCTTCTCAGTTCTCTTCCAAACAACTCGGAGACGTTGGTGGTCTCTCTCAGCAATTCGGCACCAAACGGCAAACTTACCATGTCTATGGTTAAGGATGCCCTCTTCAACGAGGAGGCCAGGAGAAAAGAAGCCGGCACCGACCAATCACATGCCCTCGTGACAGAGACTCGAGGAAGACAACAAGGAGGTGGTCGAAGCTGGGGCAGAGGCAGGAGCAAAAGCCGTGGTAGGTCCACAGACGGGAGGAGGCCTACCTACAAGTGTTACCATTGTGGCCTGGAGGGCCACATGAAGAAGAATTGCCGGAAGCTGTTACGAAAACAAGGTCACAATGGTTCTCAACAGAAGACGAAGGATGGAGAGGCGTTAGTCACTTGCACCGGAGAAGTGGCTATCTGTTCTATCCAAGAAGAGACATGCCTTCACGTTTCCAACCAGGACAGCGAGTGGATGGTTGATACAGCAGCATAATTCCACGCCACTCCTCGAAGTGACTTCTTCACCAACTACAAGGCATGAGACTTTGGCATCGTGAAGATGGGGAATACAATTTCCTGCAAGATCGTGGGAATTGGAGACGTTCGGATTCAGACGAACGTCGGCTGCACAATCACGCTGAAGGATGTCCGTCATGTGCCAGATCTCCGGCTGAACTTGCTCTCTGGGACAGCCCTTGACAAACAGGGCTTCGACAACCACTTCAGCAACGGCACATGGAGAATGACGAAAGGTGCCATGATTATCGCAAAGGGGCACATTTGCGGTACGTTATACAAAACCCATGTGAAGATATGTATCGATAGCCTTAACGTGGTGGAACGTGAGGCTACTCCAAGTCTGTGGCACCAACGACTTGGTCACATGAGTGAGAGAGGCTTATCTCTCTTGACAAAGAAGGAGCTGATCTCAATCACTAAGAATACTGGACTAGATCCTTGTCAGCATTGCTTAGTTGGCAAGCAACATCGAGTCTCCTTCAGTTCTTCTTCAACAAGGAGATCAGAGTTACTCAGTCTGGTACACTCTGATGTTTGCGGTCCCTTGGAGGTTGAATCACTGGGTGACACTAGGTATTTTCTGACCTTCATTGATGATGCTTCTCGGAAGGTGTGGGTCTACTTCTTGAGGACGAAAGACCAAGTGCTCGACTTCTTCAAGCTGTTCCACGTCATGGTCGAACGTGAGACAGGAAAGAAGTTAAAGTGCCTCTACTCAGATAATGGAGGCGAATACACTTCCACAGCGTTCGATGTCTACTACAGAAGCCAAGGCATTAGACATGAGAAGACGGTTCCTCGCACTCCACAACACAACAGCGTAGCTGAAAGGATGAACCGTACGATCATGGAGAAGGTCAGAAGCATGCTCAGTATGGCTAAGCTACCAAAGCCATTCTGGGGAGAAGCTGTTCGTGCCGCCTGCTACCTCATCAACAGATCACCATCAGTACCTTTGGATTTCGCAATTCCAGAGAAGGTGTGGTCTGGTAAGAATCCCTCATACTCCCACTTGAGGGTATCGGTTGCCTAGCCTTTGCACATGTATCCAAGGAGCAAAGGCAGAAGCTTGATGCAAGGACCATTCCGTGTATCTTCATCGGCTATGGAGATGAAGAATTTGGGTACAGGTTGTGGGACCCAAAGACGAAGAAGGTTATTCGGAGCAGGGATGTGCTGTTCCAAGAAAATCAGACATTGGAAGACATTGAAAAGCCCATGGCGTCTTCAACTGCAAGCACAAGCGCTGAAGACATTGTTCCAGACCCAGCACCAACGCAATACGAAGAGGTGCATGAAGAAATACAAGAAGAAGAGGAGGCTGTTGACCAAGACGTGGAAGAAGAGGCGGATGCTGAGCAGGGGGAGCCACAACCCTCTCCAGTAGCTATTGCACCACCATCACCGCAGGCAGATGATGGTACGCCTCCTGAAGTTAACAACTCACAAGTACAGAGATCTGAACGAGGCCGGATTCCATCAACCAGATATTCAGAAGGTGACTATCTTCTACTTTCTGAAGAGGGGGAGCCAAAGAGTTTCCATGAAGCGATATCTCACAAGAACAAAGAAAGTTGGTTGCAAGCTATGCACGATGAGATGGAATCTCTGCAGAAGAATTCTACTTATGAGTTGGTCAAGCTTCCACAAGGAAAGAAGGCGCTGAAGAACAAGTGGGTGTTCAAGCTCAAGAAAGATGGCAACGGAAAGATGGTGAAACACAAAGCTCGGCTGGTGGTCAAAGGATTCCTTCAGAAGAAAGGTATTGACTTTGACGAGATTTTTTCACCTGTTGTGAAGATGGCTTCAATCCCCGTCATCCTCGGATTGGTAGCCAGGTTAAATTTAGAGCTTGAGCAGATGGATGTCAAGACAGCATTTCTTCATGGTGATCTACATGAAGAAATCTATATGGAGCAGCCAGAAGGTTTCGAGGTTTCAGGCAAAGAAAACCTTATATGCAAGCTGAAGAAGAGTCTGTACGGCCTCAAGCAAGCACCACGACAGTGGAACATGAAGTTTGACTCATTCATGATGAGTCAAGGCTACAAAAGGACCGCTGTCGACCAGTGTGTTTATACACAGCAGTTTCCAGATGGTAACTTTGTTGCATTGCTTTTATATGTCGATGATATGTTGATCGTTGGACAAGATGCAACAAAAATCGGCCAGCTGAAGAAGGAACTCTCTAAGTCTTTTGATATGAAAGACTTAGGTCCGGCTCAACAAATTGTGGGAATGCAGATAGTCCGAGAGAGGAAACACAACAAGCTATGGCTATCTCAGGAGAAGTACGTTGAACGCGTGATCAAGAGATTCAAGATGGATCATGCCAAACCAGTTAGCATTCCACTGGCTAACCACTTCAAGTTGAGCAGGAGGTCAAGCCCTTCATCCAAGAAAGAGACGGAGGAGATGTCATCGATACCTTATTCTTCAGCAGTTGGGAGTCTGATGCATGCAATGGTATGTACACGTCCTGACATTGCCCATGCGGTGGGAATGGTGAGTCGATTCCTTTCTGATCCAGGAAAGGAACATTGGGAGGCGGTCAAGTGAATTCTCCGATACCTGAAGGGTACTTCAAAGGCATGTCTATGCTACGGAGGAGCTGATCTAATCTTGGAGGGCTATACAGATTCAAATATGGCTGGAGATCTTGATAGTAGAAAATCTACATCAGGATTTGTCTACACTTTTGCAGGGGGAGCTGTGTCCTGGCAATCAAGATTGCAGAAGTGCGTTGCGCTATCCACAACAGAGGCGGAGTATCTTACAATTACAGAAGCTGGTAAGGAAATGTTGTGGTTAAAGCAATTTCTCCAAGAATTAGGGATCAAGCAGAAAATGTACATGGTACATTGTGATAGTCAAAGTGCTTTAGATCTGAGCAAAAATTCGATGTATCATGCTCGGACAAAGCACATTGACATTCGGTATCATTGGATACGGGAGGTGATGGATCAGCAGCTGTTGAGACTAGTGAAGATCCACACGAAGGAGAATCCAACAGATATGTTCACGAAGGTGGTGACACGGGAGAAGCTGGAGCTGTGCAGAGACATAGCTGGGATGGTTGTTAAATGACAATCATTTTGGATGCAGCTGGAGTGGGAGAATTGAAGGGTCCAGCTGCCTAACTCCACCTACCACATGTTCCCTTTGTTGATTTTTTCAACAATGTCCCTTTCTTAGGAACGTCACCAGTGACGTTTCTTAGAGTATTAGAGCACTATAAAAGGGGGGGGGGGGGGGGGGGGGGGGGGGGGTTTATGGCAGAGGATCAAAACATCCTAAAATCGAGTTCTCTTCTTCAAGAGAAAGAAGAGAGGCAGTTACCCAGAGAGGTGTAAGAGTGAGAGATTTCTCCGGTGAGAGGAAATTACCCCAGAGAGGGAAGTTACCCCAGAGGTAAAATTGTGGTGAGTTTTTTTGTTTGGTGTTTACCCTAATGTGTAAATTATTTCCTGGTGCGAAATAGTGAAGTTTCTTTTTTTACTCTCCAATTTTACTGTTTTACCGTGATCAGTGTTTTTACTATTTTACTGTAATCAATAAGTCTTCTAGTGATCAGTGAGAATCACACCACCGGCCGCCGCCCCCCTACACTCCTCTTTTCAACTTTTCCTTAATTAAAAAAAATCATGTACACTTGAGATCACGGTGAATAAGAGAAGATGACGAAGATGATGGGGGAGGAGGAGGAGGGGGACTCCTTCATCCTGTCGTTGTCGCCGCCGCCGCCTTCCTCATATGCGGTCGCTGCCGCCGCCTCTTCATTTTCTTCATCTTCTTCAAGTTTTTCAACAAAAAAAAAGACACTGCGCAAACGCAGCGAGAAGGATAATGATGAACACGAGGAGAGGGCCATGAGTCGACGGCTGAAGGCGGAGGTGGTTTTCAAAGAGAGGGATAAAGGGAAAATGAGTAATTTTGAAATTCAAGTGTGCGTAATCTTAAAAAAAAGCAAGTTTTAAAAAATATTAGGTTTCTGTAGAGGGGCGTGGATGCCAAGGAAGTTGGTCGGTGTGAATAGAACTTCCCCGCGTCAACAACCTCCCAGGTCCACTCACTAATGTAATCGGTTTCTTCCAGTGAAGGGAAAGAATTAGAAAGACTAGTTCAACAGCAGCACAAGGAGCAGCCACAAAAATCCCAAGACAAAACCTAAAGTTCAACATAGGCTGAAATTTGATTATGATGGCCCGTCACTTCTCGTCTCTCCCCTAAAGCTATGGAAAGGAGCCGAAGTGGACATTATTCAACCAGCAGCAGAGGAAGCAGCAGCATAAGAGAGATTGAGGAGGAATCAGAGCTCAGAGAAGAAGAAGAAGGGGAAAAAGTTTATGTAGCAGTGAAGGCGGAGCTGAAGGAGGGGAAACCTACTCTGCAGTGGCTCCTTCAGAACACAGACAGAGAGAAGAAGAAGATTGTGATCACCCATGTTCACATCCCTGCTCAGATGATCCCTATGCGTATGCATACATCCCTTGTCTCTTTTCTTTCTTCCATTTCTCTTTGTTCATGTTTTTTTATTTGTTAGCCAAAAAAAAATATTGCCCATGAAATTATTTGTTACTGTTTATCAAGCTAAGAAATTATTTGATGCTTGGGGTTAATCACGATCAGAAGAACCCAATTTTATTTGCTGTTTTGTGAAAAAGAAAATTGTTAGCCATGGTTATGAAAACTACTCCCAATGTGAAAGAAGCAAACATTTGTGCAAATTATCGAGAGTGCTTGAAATGCCCCAACTGGATGGGGCTGAACCAGTGATGATTGGTTGTGGATTGCTAACTGGGTAAAATGCTAAATTTCAAGAACCACCCTGAATTTAATTTGACGCGTTTTGGAGAAACTTCCTTGAACCTTTTTCTCTAAATCCCATGAAGAAAAACTGTGTTATATTATTTTTAAAACAAATATTTTAAAACTATTTTCTATTAAAATACTTCTCCCTTCACTGGTTAAATTTTTTTAAATTTTTTTCTTTGTTAAATTTTTTTGTCAATATCTAGAAAATGAAATACTTTTTATTAATTTTAATTTTCTTTTTAATATCTACCACACTTTTGGGCCATTTGGGGTTCATTCGAAAAAGGAAAACTTCTTGGAGGCTTAAAGCACAAAAGAAGTTTAAGGGGTTTCTTGAAAATGTGTTAAAGTTCAGGGTTTTATTTGAAATTTATGTTGGTAAATATAATGATATGACCTTGAGAATCAGGAAGTGGTATATAAATAAAGAAAAAAAGTAGTTCACATTGCTTGAATGAAAAACAGAAATTGTATATCACTTCATTTGCCTTTTACATAGATATTGTTATGACAGAAGAATTTGGAACGTATAAAAAGAGTATTTTTTGGGGTGAAGCCTAATTTTTTGCAAAATAATTGGAGAAAGAGATATCTTCACCATCTACTTAGAGAAATTGATCTTTTTCGACCACTTCAACAGCAAGTAGGCTTTTGACGCAATCGTCGAGCCTATACACTAGGACCACCTTTCCGGCACATCAGTCAATGCTTAAAAAAGGTCCGGCCAAACATGCGTCGCAATTGCAATAGAAGCATGTGGCATTAATATGGCCGAAAGTGGTTGATTTCTCTACATAAAATTTGGAACCGACTCTTTTTCTAATTTTTTTTCCAAAATAGTACTTTTTAAACAAAAGATGAACTAGAAAGATCAGAAAATTTGGAGAAGACATATAAAATCAAATTGTCGCCCGAAATAGACAAAAACCTCTAGGTAAAACCTTTCAAAGACCAACAAGAAATCATCATATGTTCCTAGTAAACAATTGCATTAATTAAATCATGCACTTCTTATTTACAATTGTTTTAGGGTATTTTTTTCACCACAGAAGTTTGTTGAATGATAGTTCGGATAAAGCTATAAATGTAGAGGACATGTGCAGCTTTTTGTGGAAAAACACCCTAGAGGGGGGTCAATAGGGTGTCTGGCACAAATTAAAAATTTAAAACACAACAGAATAATGCAAAGCACACAAATCACATATTATCACATCAAGCAAATACTTTTAATGGAGTGGCTCCCCGCATAGGCTTCTCGACTATGCTCCGACCCCAAATCCTTGAGAATTTCAACCCCTTTTATAACCAAAACAGTAAACAACCTTGATCACGCTTGCAGGTGGTGATTGAACCGTACAACAATAACACCAAAAGTTTATGCTTAATGATAGCTCCTGAATGAAGCTATTCAGAATACAATTCACGCTAAAAATAAAGATACCGATTTAATATAAAGATTAAAATCAGAATAATATCACCATATCGTAGAGTGCTGAGTTATGATCATTCTGACATAAACGGTTCGTTGATCCGAGCTTTGTGGAGAAAGTTATGTTCTTTTCAGCGTCGTCCGTCGAACTTCTTCCTATTTGAAGTTTAGAGGAGAGTAATTCGGCCTGTTGAGAGAATACTGTTAGGATACAAGATAAAAAAGATGATTTTTATTGATAAAGAGTAGCAAAAGCAAGATAATTGAATACAAAAAGGTGTATTCTCCTCCCAAGACGCCTAGAGGACGTCCGCACTCGTCTAATCTAAGAACTACTCCTAGGACGCTCAATAGAATAATTTCCAATATCAAGCATGCTTACAAATGACGGCTAGCCCTAGTTTAAATAGAAAACCCCTCCTTGTTGGCGCAAAGTAATTTCTCCATAACTAGTTGTGCGCAAAGTAATTTCCTCCCCTCTTTAGCCGCGCATGGATCTAACATTACTCCGCCCCTGAAAATCCACCTTGTCCTCAAGGTGGTGCATGGAGTGTGTGTGCCATCCATTCCACGTATTGCATGTCTCCTCCCGGATCGAAATGATGAGATTGGTCTCCACCACCTTCATCAACGCTCAGACGGAAGCCACGGTCGCCACCAGTCAGATCTGAAGGCCCTCTATACCCAAAACTGAGATGTTGGCGCTCTGAAGGACTTTGAACTGAAAACCAATGGCCTTGGGGCCCACGTTGTCCTTCCGGAAGCTCAAATGCTCGCTGTTTTAGGCCCAGGAAGCTCAAAACTCGCTGTTCGCTGCATCGGAGGGCCCGTCGTCGATGCCAAAGGGTCTGCCGGACTTTGTAGGGCCCCTGCAGGGGCATGCGGGCCCTGCAGGGCTCCTGTCGGGCCCTGCTGGGCCCCTGCAGGGGCCTGCGGGCCCTGCAGGGCTCCTGTCGGGCCCTGCTGGGCCCCTGCAGGGGCCTGCGGGCCCTGCAGAAACCTGCAGGGCCCCTGCAGGGCCTGCTACGGGCCCTGCAGAAACCTGCAGGAACCTGCAGGGCCCCGCAGGAACCTGCAGGGCCTGCTGCGGGACGTGCAGAAATTCTGCAGGGCGGCCAGCCCCTGCAGAATTTCAGCAGGGTGCTTGTCTGCCTTTTTGCGATGACGGCTAGGGTTTTCTTGTCTTGGGGGTTCATCCTCATCTTCCGCCGCCGTCTTCAGATCTGGATCTGAAATTTTCAGATCTGGATCTGAAATTTTCAGATCTGGATCTGAAATTTTCAGATCTGGGCCTTTCTCGTCCAAAGATGTCGCCTTTGACGTCGATTTATGGTTTTCTTCCCCTTTGTTGTTCGCCGCCAATTGTTTTAGGGTTGCCATCATTTGCGCGAATTGGTCGTCGTGCTTCGCTTGATTTGCCGTCAATTGCTCGATGGATGCCGTCAATTTTACCATTGATTCATCGTTGGCCGCCAAGGATTTCTTGATCCTGTCGATTTCGCTCGTGAATTTGGCCTCCAAAGCTTCAATTTTGTCGTGAGATCTCGTCGTAGCCGCCATGGATCGTCACGTGCTCTGATACCAAATTGTTAGGATCCAAGATAAAAAAGATGATTTTTATTGATAAAGAGTAGCAAAAGCAAGATAATTGAATACAAAAAGGTGTATTCTCCTCCCAAGACGCCTAGAGGACGTCCGCACTCGTCTAATCTAAGAACTACTCCTAGGACGCTCAATAGAATAATTTCCAATATCAAGCATGCTTACAAATGACGGCTAGACCTAGTTTAAATAGAAAACCCCTCCTTGTTGGCGCAAAGTAATTTCTCCATAACTTGTTGTGCGCAAAGTAATTTCCTCCCCTCTTTAGCCGCGCATGGATCTAACAAATGCCTGATCTCAGAATATTTTTGTCTTAATGGGATTCTTGGGGATGCTTCTCCAAGGGAGTGTCTTCTACTTTTATAGAGATATGAGTTTCTCTTCAATTAGAATACTTGATCTCCAAATCAGGATTTAAATCTTCAATCTAATTTTGCATTGATTTGAGTAGATCTCTTTTAATTATAAACTCTCAATAGAATATGTCTTCAACTTCAATTAAAAATCCTCTTAATTGATTGAATTCAAATCTGGACGTTTGATTGGTCAAATCTGGGTTGAACAGGGATTTTGCATACTCGGCATGACTTGTGCCATTTGGCACTGTCGTGTCATATGAACCTTGGCCTCTTCATCAAATCTGCAAATGTGGCATGGCCGTGTGAAGCTTCTGCACGGCTGTGTCAGCTGATTATGTGTTTCTTCACAACATTCGCACCTATGACACGGTCGTGTGCAAGCTCGCATGGTCGTGTTGGCCCTTTCCTAGAATTTCTCATCTGATGGGAATGTGATACGGCCATGTGCATGCCTGCACGGCTGTGTCGGCCTTCTTTAGAAAATGTTCTATCTTTTGCAGTAGTGACATGGTCGTGTAGAAGTCTTACACGACCGTGTTGCCCAGAATGGCCGAACAGTACAGTTAAACAGCCGTGTTCAATGAGCCACATGACCATATAGCTTTGGCCCTTCATACACACTTTATGTTCAGACATGCACGGTCGTGTCAGTTGACGTGCACGGTTGTTCAACCCCTGTTTTGCACATATCATGTCCGTTTGACCTCTGTTTGACCTGAAACTCATTAGATAAGCATATTAGACCCATGTGGTTTGTTTGGCATTATCAAAATTAAGATTTGACCTCAGTTAGTTGGCTAACTTAGGCCAACATTTTGAACACTGGACAAGCTAACCTCAGGTGAAGGGACTCCGGATCGAGATATGGTGGTCAGGTCCAAGCCATCTTCCAGCTATCTGCAACATAGGAAGCTCGTCAGGCGATCGGATCTGGGGTCCGACCAAATCTCATCTGATGCTTAAGTCATTAGATAACGAAGAGACTCGATGGAACTATGTCCGACTTGATAGGAGGTCGTCCGTTAGTTCTCAAGCCGAGCTACGGATGTAATGTAAATGAGATATATCAGATGTTAAGTAGAAGACTATCTGAGTATATGATCTTAGAGATTCGTCCCATCTCTTGCTGTTGGAGAGAGTATTATAAGTGATGGTCTTGTGAATGCCATCCGTCCATAATGCTCGAGCATTGATGACACTTATAGTCTTTGGCTTGTACTGTCAGTATTGATGATGTCCTAACGGTCAATCATTGATCGCCCGGTTAATGTGCAGACTCGAGCTCAATGGTCAGTCGAGCTGTCACTATAAATGAAGAGGTGATAGGCTGCACGTGTGGGTTTCTAGATTGTTGGGCCGAAGTTGTGGGCCTTACTGGGCTTATCGGCTAGAGATAATTAACTGGACGACCTCTGGGCTGGCCTAGGGTCGTATTAATGGCCCCATTTTCCGAGCTTATCTGACGTGGCAGTTGAGGTCGGGTGATGTAACTTATAGAGATTGGACGGATGCGACAGTCGAGACGACACATTTAATGTTGGCCGTCGAAGCTCCGTGCTCTAGGGTTTGCGTGCCAAAAGAGCACATAATTCACACACACACAAAGATGAACGAAACTGATCATCAATGAGATGTCTTACAACTGTTGCACATGCTAGCCATGGTAGATTGCAATCTACAATGCCATTGTAGATATTCTCTTGAAAAGAATGCCACTGTGGATCCTATTTTTTTTCCACATATTAGGCAAATAGGAAATTAATTTATATTAGAACAGGAATGCTGGGGTTTATATGCCGAGTTAAATTGACGAGCTTATAATTTATGTTGAGACCATATCTAACTCAAAAGCTTAATCTATTAGGTAGATGTCTAACTTTCAATTTATGTTTCTCACTTTTCTTTCTATCTTTTCAAAGTCGGACCATTTTTGTAACAAATAATTCTTTGAGATCATAGAGTGCTAATTGGGCAAAGTAGATGAAGAATAAGGAAATTATGCTAAAAGATTGTGTACCAGAAGGAAGCTGGTGGTCATTAGAAATTATAGTTTCCATGTGTGTAAAACTATACTAGAAATATTTCATTTTCATTTAAAGCGATGCAACATAGTCCCCCGTGCCCCAAGCCAATTTATTTCCTCTCATGTTAAACACATTGTTTCTACAAAAGGACATCATGTTAAAATTGGACATATTTACGTCTTACTTATGTCACACGTGTGAATATGACATCCGCTGTAGTTCTTTTTTACAGTTGGTATATATATCAAGCATAAATGTCCCTTTTAATTCTTTGTTTCCCAGTGGGGGGCAAGTTTCCTGCAAGCAAGGTAAAAGAGCAGGTAGTAAAAGAATACAGACAGCATGAGAGGGAGAAGATGCAGAGAAGATTAGATGACTACATGACATTGTGCTCAGAACTAAAGGTGCATTTGCTTCTTCTTGATAAGCCTATGGTTTTTTCTCTTCTTTATGAGCCATTAATGGTTATTTCAATCAATGACTGGTGCCTTTTCGAATGCTCATATATATCTTCTTCAGTGTCAAAAAAATCTATAAGGTGAAGCTCAAAAGATAGAGACAAAAATGATAGCAGTGGTGTTTTAGAGCTTCAGCACATGAACTTGTTAATATTCTATTTTCATCAGGTGCAAGCTGAGAAGCTAGTGATTGAGGCAGACGATGTTGCAAAAGGGCTTATAGAGCTTATAGCTCTGCATAGGATTGCCAAGCTTGTCATGGGTGCAGCAGCAAACAAGCAATTTTCAAGGTAGGAATATTAGATGACTTTCTTCAGTTGAATTTGAAATCTTTTTTTACTTCTTGTGAGAGTAGTATTGCCATTGAGGATTGTGTGATTGCTAAGTTCTCTAAATTAGACAATTTGTTTTCGTATGTGAAATATAAACTGTTATGATGAATTGGCCCCCTTTGGAAGACAGACTCGTGGAGACCTAAAATGGGAATCTATGGAAAGACTAACCAATGTAGATATAATGGGTGTAAACCCAAGCTGACCCAAAAATTTAGAGGCATTTTTGGTTGGAAGGAAAACCTCAAACGTGGGAAGCAGTTTGGGCACAAGTCATTTTCCATTAGTTATTTTAGTGGCTCCCACCAATTCCTTTGTTTGTTGTGAGAAAAATGGAATAGAAATGTCATTCCATATAGTGCATGCCACGTAAGAGTTATTAGGAAAAGTCAAACCCTCTTTTAAAGCTAGGAAATTGGGAAAAAGATTCTCAATGCAACAGGGTGCTAAGAGTTATGAACGGCATCTTTATCATTATTAGAATCATAAAGGCGTAGCATGATATCAATGCAAGCATCATATGAAACCAATACAAGCACAATATGAAACCAATACAAGAACAATATAAAATTGGTGCATTAGCATAAAATCAGATTAAGTGCAATATGAAATCAATGCATCCTTGATAAGAAACATTGTAAAGGCATATGGCACTAATGCAGCTGAATAAAAAAAATCGGTGGAAGCCTGATGGCAAACAAGTGCAAGAAAAATATAAATCAGGTGTAGCATGATATGAAATCAGTGCCAATAATGCACACCAGTTACTTCCACTTTTTTTTGGATCGAGATTTGTGTAAGAGCCACATACCATGTTCGCCTTCCTCTTTATATGTTATTCTATAGTGGGTTTTCCATACAACCTCTTTCCTATGAGTTGGGGTGGAAATTGTGGAGAGAGAAAATTCATAGTATCAAACAATTTGAAATGGTATATATATAGAGGATTTTTGTTGATGTAGTGGCTTAAATTGGGTTCACAAGTGCTCATGTTAAGAATGGAAAATAGATATAAGACAAAATGATGGAGTTTAATCTTACATTAAAAAGAGAAGGGGACTGATATATGGTCATATGATTGGTCCTTGGGGATGGATATATGGTCATATGATTGGTTCTATAATAATTCAAATAGCGGTTTTCTTCTTTTGGGTCAAATTGGATTTTCACGATTCTTTAGCCATACATCCAGGAAGATAATATGCCTTTGTCACATCGAATGTTTAGACCGAAGAAGTAATAAAGAGATAAGGTGGGTGATTATATCATGTCTTTTCTCACATCCAAGCAATTCACAACCAAATAAAAAAAGGTTGGAGTTTCATGTCCAATATGGAAAGGATTGCCACATCACTTTCACTTGCATTTTCAGCTGAAACATCTGTTTTCTTTTTTCTTATCCTTGAAACCAAACTGCCCTAAGTTGATTGGTAAAGGCATCATTTTACATTTATGTCTATGATAGGATTTATTTGGGCTTTGATGAGTAAAAAGAGGGGGGTTTAAGAATGATGGGATTTTTAGTGGAAAGATGGGATTTTTAGGGTAAATGTGAGATCTTTAGGGCTAGAAAGAAAGGTTTGGGGGAAATTGCTATTTTTATTGATAAATAACTGAAATAAGGAAGGAATAAAAGATAGTTTGAGTTCTTTCGAGTGGAACTCTCTCTCCCAAGCAGTTGATTCGAGAGGGGGCCATCGCCTTCCTCCTTGCGTCGCTCCTTACCTTTCAAGGGTAGATCCATGTCAAAGTTATCGACTGTTCCACATTTCTGCTTCAAAGGCGGCCCATTTTGCTCCAAATCTGCATCGAAATCATCGTGGTGCCCGAATTCGCACCTCTAACTTCATCTTTCTTTGGATCTGACTTGGTAGTCTCTTTCAAAAGGCAGATCCTCTTCTCAAACTCCTCCATCTGTTTCAACATGGATTTCGGTGACATATAGTTTTCCTCCATCCGTTTCGTCTACGGTTCATGTCTTTCCCTGCAAGCATCCATGGATCGTAGAGCTCCGATACAAATTGATAGGATTTTTTGGGTTTATGGGTAAAAAGGGTGTTTTGGTATAAAGATGAGATTTTTGGTGGAATGGTGTGCTCTTTAGAGTAAAGGTGTGATGTTTAGGGCTAGAAAGAAAGGTTTTCGGTGAAGTTACTTTTTATTGATAAATAACTGAAATAAGGAGGGAATACAAGATAGGTTGAGTTCTTTCGAGAGAAACTCTCTCTCCCAAGCCGCTGATTCGAGAGGGAGCCGTGCTCTCCAATAAAAGATAGATTTTTATCAATCTCATACAAGATTTCTATATATATTATGCACCCTTTCTAATCCTCATTCACCCCATATGAATACTAAACCGAAAATAACAAAATTTAAAAAAGACATGTAAAATTGAAAATTACGAAAAAGCCCTTAGAAAATTGAAAATTACAAAAATACCCCTGATGGGGCCAAAATTGTTGGATGCATAAGTCTATCGTACATTGCTTTCTAGTGTGACTTTTTAAGTGACATGAATCTTAAAAATTACCACCCTTCCTGTGTTATAAGTCCACAGGAATTATATGGGCCCACAATACCTACAATAGATGCTTGACGGTTTCCTTTTCAGAAGTTTTTTATCAGTGTATATAAGGATTACCGTATTTGGGAGATTTCTGAACTTTTCGTGCTCACAATTTCTCTTTTGTGGATTCTCCTCCTTTGCATGTGGATGCATGTCATTAGTCTGAACCATATACTTGCGATTCTTGTCGTAGTAGTTTCTTTCTCAATATTTGTGAGTTTCTTGAACGTAGATTGATTCATGATCTTGGATTTTTTGTTGACACAGCGGTAATAAGGAAAAACCTTGTCCCTTTCTGGTAACTGTATCTTGAATAATCAAATGATCAGATTCGTGCTACTTACATGTTTCAAAGTTATTTCGGGCCATGATTCTTAATGTTGCACTTGTTATGATTTGAAGGCAACTAATCTTGTCTTCATAGTTCGTACTACCTAGTAATTTGGTGGCTTTCAGCTGCTATATAAATCATTAAACAGCATAGAGTAGGAATGAAGTGTGAATGGTCATGTTATCAAAATTCTCTCTCATGAGTTTTTGTTTCTCATAAGAAAGAGATAGAGTGAGAGGGAGACCCCAATTAATCATATTAGTGAGGACACAAACAGATTTGAAACCTTGTCGAACCCAAAAGTTTAAGCCAATGTGCAGAGGCTTAACAACTAATATATTTTTCTCAATTTTCTTTCTACTTTTTTAGTGTGAGACTAGTATTTTTAGCATCCCTCTTCAAACTCATGATGAAACATTGAGTTTCGCAATGACAAAGGGAATCGTCGGCTCCAGCGAGCAGTTGCCATGGATTAGTTCGTCACAGATAATAAAGGAGATTCCCATGACTTTGATTGTTGTCGGCTCCGATACCATCTTAAGAAAGAAATAAATTGAGAGTGAGCACAATTAATCATATTGGTGAGGACACGAACCGAGTTGAAATCTTATCTAGCCCAAAAACTTAAGCGAATGGATAAATGCCAAACTACTAATTTATGTTCAGCACTTTGTTTTTATTTTTTCAATGTGGGGGCTATTTTTCTTAACTGTTTCCAACTCTAATAAAGGTTTTGAGTCACAGGAGAATGAAAGCACCTAAGTCAACGACTGCAATCATTGTGAAGGAGCAAGCTGATCCATCATGCAAAATATGGTTTGTTTGCAAAGGAAACCTCATCTGTACAAGGTAATCTTGACCTCTTCCTTGGGGATGTCCTTTCTGTATTCATTTCCCTTCTCTCTTATTTATGGCTGTTGCAATTCATTATTTTTATCTAGATTAGTTTGAGTATTTTACTCCGTCCTTGTCTTCTGAATAACATTGATATTGCTGCAATAATCTGCTGGTGTTTATGACATTTTTGATGCTGCATCTATAGTGACATGGATGCATGTCATGGTTCTCAAGTGTGTCCAAACTCCAAAGAAGTTAACCTTCAAAATTTTCAAGTGGGTATGAAAATTATGCATGTACTTAACTACTAACCAGCCCATAGGATGATAAATTTTGTTTTAGATATGTCCTTGACATGGTTGTTATTTTAGCGCTCTTATTCCAACTCTGGGAAACGATGATTTTTTTCTTGATATGATAATTTGATATGCCATTCCAATTTCTTAGGAGAATCTTGTGTTCTTCAGATTTCTTAGCCTGGAAGTTTCCAGAATGTAGAAAGAACAAGAATATGAAGCATCAGGTGCTATACCACCCAAGTGGTGCTATACCACCCAATTAGGTGGTCACAAACCCACTATAGATATAGGACCAAAAACCTAGAAGACACGACAGGCCTAAGAAAACCTAACCTAGAAGATGGATGGCCCGTTTGTGATGTTGAATTACCGAAACACCCCTTCAAAACCTTATATATAGACTGTACATTTGGGAGGAGTGGAGAATCTAAACTCTCTTATGTTCTCATTTGAGCATCAGAGGAGTTGAAGCCGGTGCCCACATCCAGGTTCAACTCACTAATATTTTCGATTATTGTGGTGTGCAAATCATGGGAGTATCCATTAACACGTAGAAGGAGAGTCCACTCGGATTTAGCTGTGCACCATGATATCGTTGGTGTTGTTTATACGAGCACACTAGCCATAACCTTGAGCGACAAAAGAATGGAGACATATAAAGCTCTCTGCCAACGCCTCCATTGCCACCACTATGATACGTGATAGTGGATGCATTTAGTACCTTACAAGAACAGTTACATGTTAAGTTATTGTTCTACAAGTGTAACTTGCCAAGTGCTACACCAATAGGCCCATCATAACATCCAACATGCTACTCAGCTGTATCATAATCAGTGCTTTACTGAATAGGAGGTATATTCACACTATGTTTCACCTAGGAACCATCCATCTCACCACTAAAGTTAACATCCAGCTATCAAGTTAACACCCAATAACTAGGGAGGTGGATGTGCTTATAACGTCCGATCACATACTTCAAACCAAGCTATTGGATCATCTGACCCAATGTTGATGTGGAGCAGCATGATGTGGGACTGAACTTTGCAACATGCGGGATGAGATGAAGGTGAAGAAGTAGGAGATCTTGGTATCCAGCTTAGTGAGCCGCCATTTAGGAGTGATATATTGCAAAGTAAACTTGGCATATGAAAGGGAGTGATCTTGGCATATGAAAGGGAGATATTGCGTAAATACATTAAGCGCTTTAGTGATGTCCTCTGTAACATGAAGGATGTGAGTAACACCAAATCAACCCTAATGAATAGAACTGTGAACTTAGACCTTAAATATCACTTAGTTACCAATCTGTTTAAGAGTATTGATAACTTAATGGCCATTTTTGAATTGTTCATAAATGCTAAAGAGCTTGAAGTCTTGTATAAGACTCATAAGGAGGAAGGTAAGGAATACTACGGTCATACTGCCTCTAATAAGAGTATCAATGAGTATAGAAGGGGTCCACAAATGCCTTCTCCCCATCGTTTTGAATGCTTTGCCCATCCTAATATGCATAAAGCATTGATTTTGATGCATGTGCAATGTGATGGATTCTTATGCCAAGCACAATTGCCCATGCAGATTGAACCGGAGCGAAAATACAAGAAGAGGTCCTATGAGTACCATAGAGACCACGAGCACACAACCAATGAGTGTGTGTCACTGAAGCAAGACATCAAAGCATTGGTAAGATGATTTAGGATGTGACAATACATGAAATAAGTCAACAAGGCAAAGAGTACAATGACACAATGACCATTGTCAAACAGACAAAAGCTTAGAACATGCAAAGATGATCCATATACTCATCGGATGTCGGGATGTTCCAATTAGACGAACGTATGTTGGCAACGTCAACCTCCTCACCTCTTCTAAGGATTATGAATAGCCCATTTTCTTCTCATATAAAGATCTGGATTGACTAATGTGGAGTGTGATGACTCAATAGTTATTAGGATGAAAGTAGTAGATTATTACGTACATCTCATCCTGATTGATACAATCAGCTCAGTGAATATGATATTTATAGATTTCTTTAACAAACTTGGAATCGATAAAAAAACTCTAAAGGTCATGCAACAACCTATTCATGGGATTCATGTGACATCAAGCTCGAGTTGTGGGGAGAAGCAATCTACGTCTCTTGATGGGTGATGATCTTGAAATGAGGACTATGGTATATCTTGACTTCATTGTTATTGGAGCCTCATCCATCTATAATACAATATTAGGGCATCCGTCTCTTGTGTCATTGAGAGTGGTTGTTTCCGCGTGCTACCAAGCTGTCAAATTTTCACCCTACCAGCTCGAAGTGAGCATGACATGGTTATAAATATTACCTAGCATCAACAAATCAGAATGATGAAGCTCAAAACTATACCGTCGAATCCTTGAACGCCAGAGAAGATTATTATGAACAAAGTACCATTGGAGG
Organism: Scilla litardierei; assembly: GCA_030789695.1. Taxonomy (NCBI): domain Eukaryota; kingdom Viridiplantae; phylum Streptophyta; class Magnoliopsida; order Asparagales; family Asparagaceae; genus Scilla; species Scilla litardierei. The sequence continues at coordinate 31,096,841 of CM061134.1, forward strand.
TTCCTCTGAGTGTTGATTCACCCTCTAAGACGAAGCAGGTCGGTACGCTTCTTTGCCACGCTTCTTTGCCAGCATAAATGGAGCGACTCCTTTTTTCTAAAAAAAGAGTGCCGATATATTTGCTGGTTTTAGATGACGTTTGGGGTTGATCTTGTAATGGCCCAATATGCGGTATTTGTTAATTCTTTTTTCAATCTGATTAACTAAAGCTGAAGACATATGAGCGTCGAGAAAAGATAAGCTGTAGACGAAGAGGTACTAAAGCTAATGGTTACATGTTTTATTCGGAAGGTAGCGTACCCTGAATGGATATCCCATGTTGTTATGGTTCCAAAAGCTAGAGGTAAATGACGAACGTGTGTAAAGTTTATCAACTTAAATAAAGTGTACTTAAAGGATTCTTTCCTACTCTTGATCATAGATCAAATAGTAGATGTCTTGTTTGACATGAGCTCATTATCTGCATAGATGCCTTCTCTAGATACAATCATATTAGGATGAGAAAATCTAATGGGGAGAAAACCTTCTTCATTACGGGCTTGGAAGCTTATCACTACAAAGTTATAATGCCATTTGAGAAATACAAATGCAACGTACCGATGGCTGATAATAAAGGTATTTTGGCCTCAGATTGGGAGAAACAATGAAATAAACATGAACGATGTTGGCAACATCTATGATAGCATTCGCATATATGGAAGATTTGTTTAAAACATTTGGTATCATGCACAAATACCAAATAATTTTGAACCCTGACAAGTATACATTTGGCGTCATCTCTGGTAAGTTCCTAAGCTCCAATATAACTAAACGAGGAATTAAGGCTAACATAGAAAAAGTATACATCATCCTCAACCTAGAAAAGGCTTGAACTGTTATGGACATTCAGTGTTTGACTACGCAATAAAGATCATACATATGATTTTATCTTGTCATGTAGAGAGCACATTCCAATTCTTTAAGTCCTGTAATGGGTACATAAGTTGGGAAGGATCGAAGGGACATACAAATGCAGCAAGACTTTGCTGAATTAAAGCAATGTTTTGGCAATCTTCCCTTTTTAACATGGCCAGTTAACGAAAAACTCCTTTTCTTGTATTTAATCGTCACTGAAGAGGAAATCAGTTCTGCCTTAATGAGGAAAAAGTGAGGTCTATATCAGCCAATATACTTTGTTAGCAAAGCATTTAAATCCAACGAGTTGAATTACTCGCATGTTTAGAATATAGGATATATTGTAGTAATGTTGAGAATATAGGAATATGTTGTAGTTATTACAGTGAGAAAGCTACAATCATATTTCATGTATACAGTGATTGTACTTTCCATGTAGCCCTGGTAAAACCATTGGGAAAGCAGAATAATTCTGTCGCATGCTTCCTTAGGCCATTGAGCTATCCAAGTACGGGATACATTACAAACCACGAAGATCTATTAAGTCCCAAATATTTACTGACTTTTTGATAGATAATTCTATCAATAAGAAGGAACTATGGGAGGTAATGCAAACCGATGACCCACCTAGACAAAAGTCAAGTTGGAATATGTATGTGAATGAAGCCTCTAATTACAGCAGAGCTGGTGTAGGAGTTGTCTTATATGGTCCAATAGAGCATAAGGCCAAGATCGCCTTAAAGTTAGATTTTGACATAACCAACAATAGAACAGACTGTTAAGCTATTGTCGTCGGCCTAAAACTAGCCGACACCATTGGAGTAAGCATACTGGCCATCTTTAGCAATCCCAGCTAGTAGTGAGATAGCTAAGCGACATGTTTGAAATGAAAGAACTAGCCATGATGCAAATATAAGGCCATGATCCAAAAGTTAATATGAAAGTTCAAAAACGTTGAAATCCTCCAAGTATTAAAAGGTGACAATGTTGGGCTGATGCCCTATCTGAATTACATGTCAGCCCAATGATGAATGCTGGCTATCTGAATCTACCGTTGGGCTCCCCTCGTGCATCTTGCCCTTTGTCATTGGAAAGGACGATGCTGGAAAGTTGCTAGAAAGTTGTCGAAGTGGATGCTACGTCGAGAGCCTATGTAACAAAAGTTATCACAAGGCTCTTCCTCTAGCGTCAACTATTGATGCATCAGAAAATCCGGTTGAGCTTTCAGTTAAGCTATTGATGCATGGATCTTCGTAACGGAGGACTCGGTCAGGGTTTTGTTGGACCGACCTCTTTCTCCGATGCCTACAAAAGAGAGAAGCATGTCAGAGGATCGGAGTGTGGACCTTCGATTTGACTACGATGATTTAGTTAGTTGAAGCAAGAGGAAAGAGTTGTGTAGGTTTGAGCATAAGTGGTCGCATCCTTGAGACAAGGCTGTCGTACTGTTTTTAGAGATGGTGGGTTAGTTCGCCACTTCGGGAAGAGTTATGGTGATCCTAGATATCTCGCGTGTAACTGACTCCCCAGATCGGGCCTGCGATTGCGCAGATAAGTAATTGCCGTTGACCTTCTCTCATAACAGCTCAGAGAGAAAGCCGGGCAACTGCTAGAGAGTGCGTCACCTAGATTTGCTGGATAGTTGTGGCGACCAACCTTGTCAAACGGGTAGTCCTTTGGGGGCCGCCGCTATTAAGGAGCCGATCTCGCTGAGGTCGTCCTTATATAACATGGCTGTTGAAGGAGCCGATCTCGCTGAGGTCGTCCTTATATAGCATGGCTGTCGAAGGAGCCGACACTGCTGAGGTCGTCCTTGCGTTAGTCTTGCTGGGTGACCTAGGTCAGTGAATGCAGGTATGTCTTGCAGAGCCATGCCATCAGTCTGATCGGGCTGACCTCCCAAGCTGCGCTTGGACGGTCCCTGAGGACACATGTAATTCTTAGACCACTGGTCTGACTGGGCTACCTAAAATGTCACTTACATCGCCTGTTAACCCAAAGTACGAATGTAAAAAAAATCTTAACATCACCCAAGAAAACCTTACAAAAATTACAAAAATTGACACAATTGGATCCAATACCCCTTATTTACACTTATAACCGAAGACTCTTAAACCAAAATGATCTATTATTCTTAATTATAGTCTGAATTAGACTCCTAAATAATGTAAAACTAATACGAAAGGGAAAAAATATGAAAAAAAATCCAACTCAATTAGGACTTAAAGATGGATTTTATGTCAAATCCTAACAATAATCTTGATTGTTGTGTAACGATGCTTAGAATACTCTGCAGAACTTGCTTGTCCTTTGTGGAGTATCCTGCACGAGATTATATGACTGGGCGGATTTTCCTTCTTAGTCTAGTGATAATAGTGCATTGGCTGTTATGAGACATGTATCAGAGTCAAACCCTAATAGTAGTGATGGTTGGAATCCTCTTGCAAAACTTTCTTGCCCTTTGTAGAGTAACCTACACCAGACTATAGGAGTGGGCCCATTTTTCTTCTTAGACTTGTGATGATAGTGCATTGGTTGTCATTGGGCACGTGCATATGGTTCCTATTATTTTTTACACAACCTCTACAGAGATGTGACCTGAAAAGTTTTCTAATTTTGTTTCTTATTCCGTTGGGTTCTATAATATTTAACTGATTGTGATGCACATGACTTTGCAGGGAAGCTTTTCTAGACACGCCCGGGGGGACGCCATCGCCAGCATCCAGCCAATCAGAAAAATTTAGATCAAAATCTTTGCCCGAACATCAGGCTGAATCATTAAACTGGGATGCCAGTTCTGTACATGATCTTTCCAGGCATAGGTCAAGGTCTAACAACTCTGATTCCCCTCAAGGAGGAAGTATGGCAGTGCTACCCCATTCTTCACCTGTTAGAACGTCAATTCCTCGAAGCAGGTTGAACACAGCGACGTGTCTTACTAGTGATCCCTGGGATGGAATTTCGAGGAGTTCTCAGAGTCCTAATCATTCCTTATCGGATGAAGTACTAAGCAATTGGAGTTCATTGTCAATGCCCAAGGATGAAGGGATCGAAGATGGGTCGGTGATGCTTCCTTTAGTTCAAGAGTCAGATGAAGATCTTCATTTTTCATCGCCACAGAATGAGCTGGTCAGTATCATTCTTCTGTCTTCATTTTAAGTTTTGTTTCTCAATGATTATCCTCAAATCTGAAAGTGTAGCACCAATTATTAGGGCCACACGCCAATCATCCCTGGCTTTTTTATGGTTGAACATAAAATATTCTGATAAATTGTAACGTTAAATGTACTTGTATAGGATGATGGATATGCTGAAGTTTACGATAGACTCCGAGAAGCCCACATAGAGGCAGAGAACTCGAAGCATGATGCTTATAAGGAGTCCCTGAAGCGTCAGAAAGCAGAAAGGGATGCAATTGAGGCTCTTAGAAGGGTAAGCGCTTTGTAATTATCTTCAAATTTTGGGCACTGATTCTGCAGTTTGCGTATTTAAGTGATGTTCTGTGTCTACGAAGAAATACTTCATTCCAAATACTGCAGGCCGGATGCAGATATTTTCAGTAGTTTTACATTTGATCCTACCATGAAAGCTTACATGTAATTATAAATTTGTCCAAGGAAAGAAGCTCATATGACGATTGCTGATTCTTACAGGCCAAAATATCTGAGAACTTACATGCGAAGGAGGTGAATCGAAGGAAACTCGTTGAGGAAGAACTTGAAAGAGAAAAGATGGAAATTCAAATGCTTAAGAACCAACAAGATGAAATCTTGGAGCAACTTCTAATGGCAAACACGCAAAAGGTAGAACTGGAACTCCGCATTGCTGATTCTGATAGCATAGTCAGTGCTCTTGAAGAGAAACTTTTAGCAGCTCAACATCTCCTAAATAAACTCCAAGTTGCGCATGAGGAGGCACAGATGGAACGAGATTCAGCACTCAAACAAGTTGAAGAGTTACAGCAAAACACAGAACTAGTCAGCACAAACAATAATGGATCAACCAACTTATCAGAATTTTCCTTTGCAGAGATTGAGCTATCAACTTGCAATTTCAGTGATTCACTTAAGATTGGAGAAGGTGGATATGGTTGTGTTTACAAAGGTTTCCTTCGCAACACCACAGTGGCTATAAAGGTGTTGAATCCTCAAAGCATGCAGGGCCAATCGGAATTCCATCAAGAGGTAAACATCATCTAACTCTAATGTGAACTGCATACTTACTGACATATTGGCATGAAACATGTAATAGTACTTGCAAATTAAGGTTGCATGTATGATTCTCTAGGGCTTGTTTGACTGAAGAATATTGTTAACTTCTAGAAAAAAGGACCAAATATATAGGGATGTAAACAAATACAACTAATTCGATCCGAATTTGAATTTGTATCCATTTTTTGTCTAATACGGATATCGTTATCAGCTAGGTTTAATATACGGATGTGGATACCGCTTACCTAGCTGATATAAATTCGAATATCTAAGTACTATCCGTACATATAGGCATGTGTATGATTGTATATAAATTAAAGTCTATTTAGTATTACATGATGCAAATAAAAGAAATTTTACACTACCATTCATTACAAACAAATGTTTAACTCATTTTTCTTTCAAAACTTTTATCTTAATCACTAATATATATTAACATCTGGATCCAAGCCAAGAACGAATTTGTTTTCATTAAATATTGAAAATGGTTTCAATAACTGAACAATATCCATATTCGTATCCGCATTCGAAAGAAGAAAACAAATACAAATGTAGTAAGAACACCATCTGCTCTGTAGTAAGAACACTATCTGCTCTGTATCCGATCCATTTAGTTCCTGTTGATGTCAAGAATCTCGTAGGGTCCTGATCGAGCCTCAGAGACGAGTATTCACCCAACAGTTGAGCCCGGACAGACTGGTTTCGTCGGGCTAAGGTGAGTGATCTTTTGTGGCCGCCTGATATAGATAGAGCACGTGGTAGAGGAACCGGAAGGGAGTGGCCATTCGATTTGTCTCCGATGATTAAGTTAGCATCAAGCGGAGAAAAGAGGAAGCATGGATAGAGGTAGCCACCACTAGGGCTTGAGAGATGTGGAATACTATGGGGTTGAGATAGAGATTTAGGGTATGAGATAAGGCATACCTGATAGAGAGGACACATGTCCGATTTATAAGGTCGGGAGATGGCTTGGCCACGTCAGCAGACACCCACGTCTCTTTGTAACAAACCTGTCAAGGGATTCGTCGGGCCGTGGAGTGCCTGTCGTAACTATCCCTCGACAAAGGTGACCACACACTGCCTGACAAAGTGGGTGCTCGTCTTCCCTGGTAAAGCTGACCGTGCATCGTCTGACGAGATAGGCCGTGCGGTTTTCCTTATAAAGCTGGCCATTACGTACATGTGACATGCCTACTGGGGACTACTTGAAGAGAAAAAGACGGCACATCCGCCTGAGATCTCGCTGTTATGATTGCAGGGGACGATCTTGTCAGACGGGTGAGTGCTGGGACCTTGGAGTTGATCAGGTGGATCTCGATGGTTGTTCTTTAGAAGGCCGTCATTGAGGTGCCGATCTGATGGAGGTCGTCTCCATGGAGTTGAGCTGTTGAATAAGTATGTTGACTGCCATCTGGGTCTGGCCAAACTTGTTCTTGAGGGTCACATGATCTATGGAGACGCATGCGGTACCTGATGGGCCCAGTCTGTCCAGCTCAGCCGGGCCCCCACTGCTAGCGGGCCTATGTCGAAGTATCAGCTACAATGGCCATTCGTCTCCTGCCTTGACAGGACCGACCCGAGCTGGCTCCTGCGGTTGGGTGTAGAGAGGCGAGGAGACAAAACTGGAGAGGAGACTGGAAAGACTCAGGACTTCAGTTAACCTCACTTGATTGGACTGACCAGCTTTGAGAGTGTTACACCCGGATCGAGGGGATGTCGCTTATGGGTGCTACCCAAATCATTCCTTGTTGATGGATCATACCTCCCCTTGGGGCTGAAGTGATGGTTTGAAATGATTGCTTCTCTTCCCAGAAATCAAAGGGGTTAAGCAACTTCCTTGGGAAAATGCCTTTGTCATGCGTCAGGGTTTGGTTTGTAAGCATTTATGACATGCATGCGCTGCTTGATTGCAGATCGATTCTTGCCCGATCTGAACGGTTGCGATCGATTCTTGCCTAGAGAGATCAGACGGCTATGCTCGCACCCCGCCTTTTCATACTTAGGGCGGGTAAAAGGGGGTGGAGAGGCAGTCAGTCACCACACCTTCATTTGGAAAGTTGCTGTCTTTCTTCACTACTGTGTTCTTGAATCTTCTAAAATCCGTTGCGTTTGCCACCCTCGCTAGAGAAAGTAGGTCCCTTTCCGATCTCCTTTTTCTCTGTCCTTGCTTGCTTCGTCATCGGAGTCATGGCAGAGAGATCCGGATTAGGAAACCATTGACGCCGTTAGAATCGTTAACCTCCGGGATCTAGGAGAGACGATAGATGTGGGGGATCCGTCGCGCTTAGGAGAAGAAGGGTTCCTGCCTTAGGCGGGCGTGATAAACTTACAGAAAATCTGGAAGAAATATGCAATACGTTCTTTGGTGGTCTTGAAGCTTCCTGGCAAATTAAAGGGGACCCCCGACTGCCATCCTCCTGGGGAGATTGCACTGAGCATTATGCATTTGGAGGCGAGAGTCCGCCTTCCCTTCAACCATCTGTTGCGTAGGTTTATGTACATTTCCAATCTGGTGCCATGCCAACTAGCGTCGAACGACTTCCTGGCCCTAATCGCCTTGGTCGGCATGTTTTTCGTCAATGATAAAGGTTGGCTGACTGCGGACCTCGCGCATTCGTATTTGAGATAAAGAAGAACACGGCTACTCAATATTACCTCAGCTGTCGGATTTCTAGGATCTTCGAGGAGACACATTTGTCCCACTAGCACTGGAAGGAGAGGTGGTTTTGGATCGTCAGAATTGGAAATGTGACGAATGGTGACCCAATGTCCTCGATGAATGGGTCCCGCACTGGTTCATGTGGTTGTACACATGTGAGTCTAGCATCATCCAAGGTAGGGTTATGATGCATAAGATGGAGTGGTGATTGTGGTTGGTTGCCCAGCCCCTACCTCCAGGTCGCGCGAGGTACTGCTGTCTGAGGATGCAATACGCAAACTGCGGGTCATACCTGCCGAGCAAGACATAGAGCTTGGTGAGGTTCCTTCCGCCACTGGTGAGTAACAACTTTGGGATAATCAGTTTGGAACTTTTGCTCCGTCACTAACCCCTTCCTGTCTTCCTTTTGCGGAGTAGGGTAGTTCCGAAACGCACCCCAGCCAGAGGGGGAAGAGGAAGGTCCTAACCACTGGCCATGCAAGCGAAAGAAAGAAGACCAAGGCCGTGCCCTCATCCAAGATGAAGCCCGTAAGTGTACGGGCTTTAAAAGTTGGTGACCGGGCCGGGGGCTCAGTGACCCTAGCGAAGGGGATTTCTGTTGGCATCGCATTTGCCCTTCACGAGGACTCCACCCCAGCCCTAGAAGGTGGGAGTAGTATCTTAGGTGCTCTCCCGCTGAGCTGCGTCGAACCAGAGGGCAAGGGTGATGGTGATGGTGTTCCCCTCAATCACAGGAGGGGGAAGTGGAAAGAGAGAATGGGTGGCTGCCTAGCTGCTACATGAGGAAAGGGCCCCTCCAGGGACCTCGGATGCCGAACATCACGGTGGCCCGCTCTTTTTGGGGTTATTGATCCTCCAAGGAAGAGAACCAAGGAAGTTTTCGTCATGCAGGGGACTGGTCCAGCTCCAAGTTCGGCTTCAATTGAGGTGGAATCGATGGCCGGCTTTGGGAGGGGCGAGGATTCGGAGGAGGAGAGATGTCCACTCTAGAAGATGTTACGCGATCAAACGGTCATGGAGATTGGAAGGAAATAAGGCATCGTAGACCTCCTCAGGGCGGAGTATCTTAGGACTCTGTCTCGGATGAGCTAGGTAAGTATTCTCACTGTGAGCTGTAGCAGAGAGCCAAGCTTGGGCCCTAACCTTACTTTGCTTTTTTTCGTAGGTTCAAGAATGTGCAGAATATACCATTGTAATTACATGTGGAGAAGGCAGTCACAAGTCATTAAGCAAGAAATCCAGTCACAGCAGGAGCGGGCCGTAACGGAAGTGGAGGTGGATCTTCTCCATGCATAAGTCCGCTCTGTCGAGGAGGAGCTCAAGATAATAAAGGCGAAGGCCAAGATGCTTCGCACCTAGGTTCGGTTCGTAAAGGACGAGCTCAAAAGGCATAGGGAAGAGAATGGAGTTCTCCGCGCACAAGTTCGTTCCGCTGGAGAGGAGCTTAAGAAGCAATGAGTAGAGCTGCAGCGGCTGTAATCAGCGAAGGCCGAGGTGATAAAGCAGGCTGAGCTGGCCCACTCCTTGGATTTCAAACTCTGAGAGATGGAGCTCAGTTGCAGCGGGCCAAAGAGAAGGAGGCCAAGCTCCAGAAGAGGTGTTATGAGTCTGTGGAGGCCCTTGCCTACCTTCCATAAGAGTAAGACGTCCAAGTCATTACTCTGTAGAAGGATCTAAAGAAGCAAGAGGTGTAACTCCAGCGGTTGTGTCAGTGAATCCCGAGATCTAGAAGAAGAATATCGAGTCTGACGAGGCCTTTAATCGTCTTGAGCAGGAGCATGTCGGCCAAGTTGTCGGCCTTTGGGAGGAGTTAGAGAAGTTTTAGCAAACTTTCCAACAGCAGGAAGCAAAAACGGCTGCACTTCTCTTGGTGGAAAAAGATGCGCATGAGTTCCAAACTAAGCTGGATAATGGATGATGCTGAGCTCTGGGCAAATCGCTCTTTTGCTAAGGTGATTCAATTTGCAAAGGCGTCATTCGAGGAGGTGTACCTTGAACATATTGGCCTTCCATTATTCCTGGACATCTCGCATGTTGTTCATGTGCCCACTGGTAAGACTTCGACCACTACTGGGCCCTCCATTGCAGCTGCTGAGGGTTCTGTTGATCATGCTTTGCAGGACGAGGCGCAAACGGCACGAGCATCTCGGGCAAAATATGTAGCTTGTCATTTTTCCTTTTGTTGTTGTCTTGGTATGTGACTTGCGCAAAATATTGCACACGCTTCCAAGTATAGGAGGTCGTCAAGTAGTAAAGTCCTGATGAGTCCAGGGCCGAATCACGAGAACAAATCATTCTACAACTTGTAGTTTCGATTGACAAAATAATGGTAGTGGTGATGATATGACCACCTCACTAACAGAAAATCGATGGAAAGATAGATGGTAAGACTATCAACCTAATCTATAGTAACTAGGGTTAGAGAATTGGATGTGCAAACAGCAAAGAGGAGTGAGTGTTGTGCTATCACTAGGGTTATGGTTTACTATGCTATCCAAACTCCCTCAGATAACTCAATCCCACATCCATACTAGGGTATGTGGATAGGAAAATCTAAAATCAAGCACAATAAAATTAGCATCATTGGCAATCACTGGATTCATGGGTTTTATATTTTAATTGCTTTAGGTGAGCCTCGCGGCACATCACTCTCATCTAGGGTCCTTTGATGGGTTTTATGCATGTAGATAATGCCTCATGGCGTATCATTCTCAGATCCCTCGATGGGTAGTGCACTTACATGTAGATAGTGCCTCGCGGCACATCATCCTTTTGAGACCCTTTACGGGTAATGCAAATACACATAGGTGGTGCCTTGCGGCACACCATCCTAACCGAAGCCCTCCCGAGTAATGCATATGCAATACAAATATACACAATCCATAGCTTCAATGATTTAAACAGTAAGTGATGCTAGAGATGAATAGAAGCACAATAACCACATACCTTAACTACAACACAACACAATGAGATTTAGCCAAGCATCATGGAAAAGGTGATATTTTTATACAAAATAATCATTCCAATACAAAACACTTAAACTAAATATAAATGAACAAGAGAACGGGGAAGAGTTAGCCTATAAGCCCTCAAAGGAGTTGCCTTTGTCCTTCACTCTTGCTCCTCCTCCAAGCTCTTTGGCCCTCCAATGGCCTCACAATCCTATAAATTAGGAATGGAATGTTGGAATAGAGAAGAAGCCCCCAAAACCCTCAAAAGCTCTCAAAACGCGTATCGGTTTTGAAATATGCGGGGTTTTGGACGAAACCCGTAACTTTTGCACAGGAGAGGTGGAAACAGATCAGGGTCGGGCGATTGGCACACCCGACCTGCTGCTGTGCCTGCCAAAATGGGGGCCCGCATCTCCGGTCGGGTCGGGTGCTCAGCGCCCGCCGCTAACTGCCACTGCTCATTCAATGGGCACGTGCAACGACGTGCGTGCGCTGCACATGAGCGGCTTTTTATATTTCTTTCCTTTTTTTTCCAATGGCATTTTCTAGCCTTTTAAATCCCCTAAAATTGCTCCGAGCCCCAAACAAAGCAAGAAAAATTCCAATAAATCCAGAAAAATCTCGCTTTCACTTGAAAAATAAGAGGAGACAAAATTAAACCATAAAAATCACATGTTGCACATTGATAATGAGAAAATGCACGTACCGGAGCCAAAATAAACTTAATATATGCATAAAATGCTGATGAATGAGGGGATAAGTATGCAATATTATCATCAAATCACACCCCAAACTAGCCTTTTGCTAGTACTTAGCAAAATAAGCGATAAATTTGGATTTCAATCAAAGCACATCAAACTCCATTCATTTTCATGGCATACAAAAAAAATTCATCATGATTTCAAATTCAATATACAAACTCATGAAAAAGAGCAAACCCATGAAACATTCTTCAATTTGGCTCAAATCAACACGACACAACCACTGTTTTGCATTCATCAAGATTGAAACACAATGGCGTATCTTAGTCTCTCAATTCTCTAAGACTTGGCTACAACATCACTAAGTTTTTCCTAACTTGTGGAGGTTGGATATGCGAGTCATGGTTATCTTTCTTTTTTTGTATGAAACTTATAATGATCCTTATAGTGATTTTTCGGTTGATGAATCCCAAATCGGACGATTTTAGGGCATTATGCCAAGAGGGACCCGATGAGATCATCACTTATCAGAGGCGGCGGCGCAAGACGAATCGTGGGGCAAACAACTAGGCCAATGGCATTGTTGTGAACTTTTTGTGTATTTTTGCAAAGTTTGGGGTTTTGTGGGAGCTTAATGTAATTTGGGCTAAATCTGCCCTTATATGTTTGGGGAGGGGTTTCATTTGGGTTTTATGCTTATTTTGAGTGAAAACCCCTAAATTAAGGAGTAGAATCCTTGGTGAAAGTGAGAGTAAGTTTTCTTTCTTAGATTCAAGTTTGGAGAGTTGGTTTTCTCTCGAAAGAAACCCTTATCTTGTATTTTTTCTTATCAGTATTTATAAAAATATCTTCTTTTGTTTTTCTATCCTTAGAGTTCTCATCAAGTTGGTATCTGAGCAAAGATCTACCATAGCAACAACAAGATCTAAGGAGAAGATGGATGCCCTGGAGGAGGTCGGAGAATCGAAACCATCAAGGAGCAACAATAAAAAATGGAATGAAAGGTGAATTCCCTTGATGAAAAGACGTCATCTTTGGAGAATGTTTCGGGATTTCATGGAGAGCCAAAGCAACCAGTGCCACCGATTGCACCAGCCTCCAATACTTCTTGAGACACGAGGACCCGGCTACTCTACAAGAGTAGAAGAATGATGCACTTATTCATTCTTTTCTTCTTTTTTTCATTTTATTTTTTTCTTTTCTTGATTCAACACATCAATCAACCATGCCTTAGGCATAAACCAAGCATATGTTCATGGCCAAATATCATCAAATTGAAACCTACTCAATTCAATTGGCCCCGTCATGACTCATACATCACAAAGGTTGCACAAAACTAAGCCACATCATCTTGAAGGCAACTCATGGCATTATGCACTCGTTTCATGAATGACATATTAAAAGTAATTTCAGGAAGGAAAACAATAAAAACACGCCAATCACAATTTCAAGAGTTTGACATAGAAATAGTAATACAAAAAGTGCATGGAATTAAACATTCAAGGGACTAGGCATTAAAATAATGGCATATAGGCAAGGAGGATAAAATGATATGCTTGTATTGGATGATGCAAGCTAACAAAATCTGAGCAAAAACAACTAAACAATTAAAATTCTAACACTCTCCCCTAACTTAAAGACGACATTGTCCTTAATGTTGAAAGAGTGTTAGATTTATTCAAAGATGCTAGAAACAAAAATGAAAGAAAGGATAACATACTACCAAAGTGATTGTTATTTGAGATGGAAATAGAATACTTTCTCATAATTTTCATTGAAAAGTAAGGCACATTTATATACAAAATTAAGGATCTATCTTAGGAAATTATACACTATTAGGAAACTAGCTAATTGACAACTATTCTACACAATTTAGGAAACTAGCTAATTGACAACTATTATACCTATAATATACAGCTAACACCCCCCCTCAAGTTGGAGCATAGATATTAATTATGACCAACTTGTTACAAAGATACTCAACCCGAACCCCATTTAAAACTTTTGTGAAGATGTCCCCTAGTTCTCCCGTCTTTACATATGATGTAGAAATCAAACCTTGTTGAATTTTCTCACGAACAAAATGACAATCAATTTCAATGTGCTTAGTTCGCTCATGAAACGCATGATTCGATGTAATATGAAGAGCAGCTTGGTTATCACACCACAGTTTTGCTGGTACCGAAGTTTTAAGTTATACTTCAGTCAAGAGTTGATATATCCACACTATCTCACACATAGATTGTGCCAAGCCCCTATATTCTAACTTTGCACTGGATCGTGATACACCGTTTTGCTTTTTACTCTTCCATGGGACCAAATTTCCTCCAACAAAGATACAATAACCTGAAGTTGATCTTCTATCCATTTTGGAACCTGCCTAATATGCATCTGAAAAGCATTTAATATGAGTGTGCCCATGATTTGCATACACGATACCCTGTCCTGGTTCTCCTTTCAAGTAACACAATTTGCTCTAACGCTGCCCAATGAAGAACTGTTGGGGATGACATAAACTAGCTGACAACACTAACCGAATATGCAACATCTGGACGAGTCACGGAAAGTTAATTCAACTTCCCAACTAATCTTCGATATCTCTCAATATCTTTAAGTAGTTCCTCGTCTCATGTGAGGTGCATGTTCGGAGTCATTGTAGCACTACAAGGCTTTGCTCCCAATTATCAAGTCTCAGTTAATAGGTCAATGACATATTTTCTCCGAGATAGAAATATACGTTTTCTACTTCTTGTAACTTCAACACTTAAGAAATACTTTAGCACCCCAAGTCCTTCGTGTGAAACTGAGTATTAATGAAAGACTTAAGAGATGAGATTCTCGTAGTATCACTCCCAGTGATAACAATGTCATCCACATACACAACTAACATAATGATATCAGCTCCTGATTGCTTGTAGAACATAGAACGGCCAGACTTACATTTCATCATACCAAATTTTTCAATAGCCTGACTAAAATTTTCCAAACCAAGCACATGCACTCTGTGTCAACCCATACAACGATTTTCGAAGACGACAAACGCGTCCAGAATCCCCCTGAGCAACAAAACCAGGAGGTTGCTCCATATACACCTCCTCCTGATCACCATGGAGAAAAGTATTCTTGATATCAAGTTGATGTAAATGCCAATTATGAGTAGCGGCCTCCTGGTTAAACTTATTCAACAACAATTACACTTGCTATAAAGTAAGTAACAGAAATATAACACAAGCAAGATATAATTGAGAATGCAAACCAGAGAAGACAAACGCAAACATAGAAGATTTATCCTGGTTCATCTAACCCCGGCTACATCCAGTCCCAAGTCCTACTTGGATTTAATCCACTATTTCTCAAATAGTTACAACACATCTTTTCAAGATGAATTTCTTACCACCAATCTCTTCCCAAGAGATTAAAACTTACCACCTCCACACTTGAGGATTTTCACTTACACGTTGAGAAAGGATACACTTTTTCTGTAGCCTTGCTTGAAGCTTGTGGATGTGTAACATCTATAGTGTTGATCTCCTAAAAGATGAGAGAATATGGTTTTTGGAGATATAGAGATTTGGCAAAAAATGTTGAAAACAAGTAAAGAACTATGGCCAATGGAATTTTGAGGGGGTTTTAAGAGCTTAGAAATACTTGAAAACTTGGATTTATTTCTCAAAAATTTCATCCTAAAACACTCAGCAATCCCAACTTATATAGTGGTGAAAAACCATTGAAAACCGTTTCCAAAACGCCCATCCAACGGATAAACCAACTCTCCGTAAATTACGGAGCTATGTCAAACCGCCTGTTAGGCAAAAGTAGTCGACTCCTGTATAAATGGTGGTCGACTCCCCCAGACAACTATTGTTGACTCCCAATCCTATTGTAGTCGACTCTTTTTAGGGACATAGCGTACCCAATAATTCCCAATAGAAAGTAGTTGACTCCTATTCAAAGAGTAGTCGACTCCTTTATAGATACATGCAGTCGACTTCTTTACAGATACATGTGTATTTGATCTAAAAAACTTAGGAAAACATTTTCAAAACATTTTAAAATATTTTAAATCATTTTGTGTGTGTTCCTAAGTGTGTGTAAGCTTCTAGCAAGACCTTAACATTCTAAGACAAAGAAGAAAAAATATATCAAATAAATTATTACAATGAAGACCATTTGATGCATTCTTGACTGCTCAAGCTCTTTGTCTTACTCCAGTTTATTCATAGCCTTGTTGAACTCATCACTAATTCATTGAGTGTTTTTCCTTGCTTTGCCTAAAGTGTTTTTTTACATGCATTCATATATAGTAAATGATATATTTGTTCATCATCAGAACGTACGAGGTGAGACTCAATATCTTAACATTCTCTCCATTTTTGATGATGACAAATAATACATGCATAATATTGGAAAATACTTAGTCTTCCTGCAACACAACTAGTTAGAGTATTAGACCAAGTGTTATACCAATACTAAGTGTTGCAAATATGCAAGTATGCATGGGCCATCTTAATAGGTCTCTTCTCCTTTTTATTATTATTAAAAAGATATTCAATTAAGTATACTCTTCCCCTTTTGAAAACCAAATAAGCTTTTGAAAACATTCTCCCCATATGCATATCTCTCCCCCTAAGTATATGTAAAATAAGATGAGTCTAGTGTATGTGACTTAATATCTAACAAAGGTTGCAAGATATTATACAATATGCCACGTGCAAGGTTACTATGTATTGAGATATTCCACGTGCAAAGTTACTCAATATCCAATAAAGGCATGACAAGTTACTATGTATTGAGATATTCCACGTGTTGAAAAAGTTTACCACTAGTGCTAACTCCCCCTGCAAATTTGCTTATCATTTTTTTATGATCCTCCCCTTGAAATTATGCATATTATTGGAGGCTTATTTCTGATCCCCATAAATATATTTGAGTAGCTGAAAATCAAAAAAACTCCTGGACTCTTTGCTTTCAAGTCCATTTGGTTATCAATCAAAAAATGATATCAAGCAGTAGGGAACCAAACCCGTTTTGGTTTAGATTTTCTATTATAGAAAATTTATAATCATTACTAAAACGAACATTGTTTATAAACCCAAAAACATATTCATCTTTCATTTGAATGGTCCCTCTCTTGGGTATCCAAATTTTGATAAATTCATTTGTTGTTTTACAAACTATAGTATGATGAATAGCCTTAACATTTTGATGGGTCTTATATCCTAGGCCATGTTTGCTACTTGAGGGAATTTTTGAGCTAATTAGATCATCTAACTTTTCTTTACCCTTGTTGAACCTAGCAACATTTCTATATGAATCTTCATGTTTGACCTTAATGGCCATCATGACATATTTTCTAAGTCACTAAATCTATCCCCAAGGTCTTTGTACTCTACACTAAGCTTCATGTTTATTTCTTCTAATTCTTTATTCTTGCTAGCTAATTTTATATGTTTTTCCTTGATCTTTTCTAATTCAAGATTAGAAGAACTAGTATTACAATATTTATGATAATAAGTTCTCTTAGTTTACTCTTATACTCGTCATAAAGTTTGTAATACTCTGTCCCAATCACACTCATCACTAGAACTACTATCACCAGAGTGTGAGTCATAATATTTTACATCATTGTCATGTTTGGCCATGAAGCACATGTAACTCTTTTCTTCCTTTTCCTCTTCTTCGGATGAGGATGATGATGAAGAATCGGAACTTCCATTCTTTTCACCCCTATCACATGCGGTAAAGGTTTTTCTCCTTAGCCTTTTGACCTTCACCTTGTTGTTTTCCTTTTTTGCTAGTGGTCCATCCCTTTTTAAATGCTTGGCTCGGTTGGACTCCTCAGGTCCTTGCTTTAGAGAAGCCAGCAACTAGGATACTTCTTTGTTGTTTTTTGTGCGGCTAAGTGGGAAACGAATTTCTTTTGGTGGTCGACAAAGGATCCGATTGACCCTTCGGGAAGGTTCCTAAACCACTGTCGGGCCACCCCTGCGAGACAGTACGGAAAGGCCCGACATATGATGTCCAGAGAATAACCTTTTGATTTCATACACTCGTTGTAGGTTGCTAGGTGCTCAATAGGGTCGCTGATCCCGGTGTATTTCGGAACGTCGTCTGCGAAAGGTAAAGAAAACTTCCACCAGTAGGGAGTGCTGAGGATGGCGGAGGTGAAAGGCAAAATGGAGTGGAGGCATGTGCCTTCTGGAGGTTGATTTCTTCTCGCTTGAGGCGGTAGATCCGTTGCTGCTCTTCGACGATCTAGTCAGTCATGAAGGGATACGTGTTGCTCGCCTCTTTTCGGTCCTTCGTCCAAAATTGTCTGCATTGGGATCGGCCGTGTCGCCACTCCTTCCCTATGAGTGAGAGCGTGGATCCTCGCTCACCGCGGGTGAAGAGCTCCTGGTGTGTCGGCTGACGACGGCCCGTGTCCTATCCGCGTGGTGTGCTTGGCCACCATTTTTTGATCCTCTAGCGCTACTGAAAACATGGGTCACCCTATCGTATTCGTTCTCCACGCGCTCTATGTTAGCAAGGGTGTGCCTTTGTTGGGGATAACTTGGAGGACGTTGGATCTCGTCTGCATCATGCACATATACATCTCTTGCAATGTATCGTTCATCTAGACCTCACGAGCAAGTCTCTTGCACCCTTTTGAACTCTGCTACGAGAGCTTGGAGGTCGGGCTTCATGGGAGTCTCTGGAGGTGGACCACTAACGGGGTGGCCGTCCTCCGTAGCGTGGTTTCAGGCGCTCCACTGGGTTCGCCCCCAATAGTCTTCTTCATTTAACCATCAGAGAGGGTGATGCGGACAAAGACGAGGATGTCGATGAAGATGTTGTGGAGGTTGATTGTGACGAGAGCCTATGTAACAAAAATTGTCGCATGGCCCTTCCTCTAGCATTAAATTGTTGATGTCAAGAATATCGTGGGGTCCAGATCGAGTCTCGAAGGCGAATACTCACACAACAGTTGAGCCCGGACATGCTGGTTTTTTCGTGCTAAGGGAAAAGACCCTTCGCGGCCACCTCATACAGATAGATCACACTTCAGAGGAACCGGACGGGGTGGCACTCCGATTCAACTCTGATGCTTAAGTTATCAAGTGGAGGAAGGAGAGAGCATGTCTAGATTTAGCCGCTGCTAGGGCTTGAAAGCTATGGAATACCATGGTTTTGAGATAGAGATTTAGGGTATGATATTAGGCATAATAGATAGAGAGGGTTTCTGCCCTATTTATAGGATCGGGATAGCTTGGCCACGTCAGCAGACCCCCTACGTCTCTTTGCAGCAAATCTGTCGGGGGATTTGTCGGGACGTGGAGTGTCCGTCATGACTGTCCCTTAACAATGGTGTCTGTGTGTCGCCTGACAAAGCGAATGCACATCTTTCCTGATAAAGCTGACCGCACGTCGTCTGACAAGTCTGGCTGTGCAATTCTCCTGATATACCTGGCTGTTACATACGTGTGGCAGGCCTACTGGTAATGGCTTGAAGAGAAAAAGGCGGCCCGTTCGCCTGAGATCGCAATGCTATGATTGCATGGGCCAATCTTGCCAGGCAAACGAGTGCTCAGGTCGTGAAGTTGATCAGGATGACCTCGGGGGTTGTTCTTCAGATGGCCATCATCGAGGGGCCGACCTGATGGAGATCGTCCCCATGGAGTCGAGCTGTTGAAGGAGTACGCTGACTACCATCTTGGTATGGCCAAACTCGTCCCGGGAGGTCACATGATCTATGGGGACGCATGCGGTACCTGGTGGGCACCGTTTGTCTAGCTCAGCCAGGCCCCCACAGCTGGTGGGGCCAAGTATCATCTACACGTCCCTTCTAATATATAATAACCAAATTGCCATGATCCAGTGTATCACTAACGTTTTGTTACATTTGGTACACTAAATTACTAAAAATGGATGGTAGAATACTTGATAAACAACTAGGACATTGGAATGAAAAATTGATGACCATGATATACGGGGACCATCGGGATTAATGTTTTAACGAGATAATATATTTACATACAAAAATGAACTCTGCAATCTAATAAAACTGTGTTTGTTTGTGGGTGTGTTGTGCCGATGTCAATATCTCTTATTCCCTATCACTATCGAATCTTTTTCTTAGATAACAAACGTGATGTATGTCAGTTAAGCATTTCTAGGTTCAAAGAATTTGATGCCCCTCGACCAGCATTCATGTCCTTTTCATGCTAAACATAAGTATATGCACATTGAATTATTATAATGCTTCCCCTTGCATGTTACAACTGTAGGTGGATGTTCTCAGCAGGGTAAGACACCCAAACCTTGTCACCCTTATAGGAGTATGCTCAGAAGCTCGTGCTCTTATCTACGAATTTCTTTCCAACGGAAGCTTGGAAGACCGTCTTGATTGCAAAAACAACACACCTCCTCTAGCATGGGAAGTTCGTACCCGCATTGCTGCTGAGATCTGCTCTGCCCTGATCTTCCTCCACTCCAGTAAGCCCCACCCGGTGGTTCATGGTGACCTTAAGCCTGAAAACATCCTCCTTGATGCCAACCTTGTGAGTAAGCTCGGGGACTTTGGCATTTGTCGCCTGTTGGTCCAGTCGGCTACTAATGTCACCACCTTATGTCACCACACTCTTCCCAAGGGTACATTTGTGTATATGGACCCCGAATTCGTTGCCACTGGTGAGCTAACACCTCAGTCGGATGTCTACTCCTTTGGAGTGATACTCATGCGGCTGTTGACAGGGAAGCCAGCATTCGGGATTGTTAGGGAAGTGAAGGAAGCATTAGATATGGGGTTGTTGCATGAGATGATAGATCCTACTGCAGGGGAATGGCCTTTCGTGCAGGCCAAGCAGCTGGCTCATTTGGGTTTGAGGTGCTGCGAGATCAGCAGGAAGAAGCGGCCTGATCTTGTGGGAGATGTTTGGAGGGTGCTCGAGCCCATGTTGAATATGACGTCATTGTCTATGTCTTCTCCTTCATTTGGTACAGCAATGGATGATAACATCCCCATACCGAACTACTTCATCTGCCCAATATTTCAGGTTAGCTTTCTTTTGATCAGGTTTTTTGGGTAATGTCTATTACATTCCAATTTGAGCAATGAGTTCATTTACATATTTGTGCAAGATTTTAATAGCATATTCATTTACCTTGTACTAAGAAATAATCTCTTACAAACGAAAATGCTTCACTGGTTGACTATCAATTTGTCGCGATATTGGGGGTTAAAGTGCACTTAACCTTTCCATGTTCTGAACACCATTCTCCCTATCTAAAATTTACATAAAATTTCAGTTTGCGTGTTATTTTACACAATTGTATCTAAAGCAAGATAAATGTTCATGTGATGGTGATGGCAAAAACATAGAATTGAGCGAACTTTCGAATTACAGGAGATCATGAGGGATCCACACATTGCTGCTGACGGCTTCACGTACGAAGCTGAGGCATTGAAGGGCTGGATCGAAAGCGGCCACACCACCTCACCGATGACCAATCTAATACTACCCAATTGTGAGCTTATTCCAAACCATGCTCTTCGGTCTGCCATTCAGGAGTGGCTGCAGCACCATGGGCACCTGTGATATGTTGTACTTGTTCGTTCATATTTCTGCTTTGATGATGGTTTTCTGTATCGCATTCGATCACATGTTGAATTGGGTGTATGCAGGGCATCGCCGTATTTGTATATAAACATTTTTAATACATTTTTAATTATTGTCTCTCAAGTTGAAAAGAAAATACATTGTTTTAGTTTTTAATATTTTTACTTAAAACTGTTAGCATAAATTGCTTGGAGTTGGTGTGGCGTTGGGATGGAAGGTTATGCTTACAGTTAGTGTGATGTTTCAAGAGGAAAAAACTTCAATACGGTATGTTTCGATCATAGGAGTTGTGGGATATAAGCCCACCATGATACTGCTGCACCAGTATCTTTAGTTGAATACGAATCTATTTCTTTTGTAAATATTGGGAATAAGGGCATCAGATGGTCAATAAGGAGAAAACCGGCTCTTCCTTTTGTTTTTAATGATCGGTTCTGTTCCGTTCATTTTGATCTTCATATTCTAAAGTTCAAACGACAAATTTTCACATGTGATTTATGTGTTTTGCTCGTTCACCAAGCCATTGTAAAAATTGTGTAAAAATTGTAAAAGGTTCTGTTATAGCAAAACCGTTACATTTATGATTAATGGATGGACGAACAAAATTCCTTGGGTTCACTTGAACTTAATTTGTGGGTTTAGAACAAGAAGACCAAAATTAATAGAACCTATTGTAGAAAAAATTAGGATGGGGTGGGGTTTTAGAACTAGCTAAGAAGGAAATTTACTCCTTGATTGGCTGACACGCCTATTCATCTATATAAATATTTGGATTGATATAGACTCAAATTTAGCTTGAAATTCTAAATGACATGTTTGCAATGCTTAAGAGACTATTTTAAGATGAGATGAATTGGAAGAGCTTTCATGAATGCCAATAAATTATGATAGTTGTTAGGAATACCAAGAGACACTTTAAAGCTACAAAAATTAGAAGAGTTGTTATGAATTTCAAGAGGCAATCCAACCTTATAAAAGGACTAGTAAATATATGTGCCCTAAGGGCACGGGCTCCAATCCTCTCTTTTCTCACATCACTCGTTAACATCACCCTGCAAGTACTTGTGGCATGAACTCCAACCCTATCTTTTCTCCCATCTGTCACCTTTCACTCCAACACACTCTTTTCTCCCATCACTTGTCAACATCACCCTACAAGTACCACCCTCCCTTCATGCACCCATGGAGCAAGACCTATAGCAGGTGGGGCCCCCAAAGTCCATCCCAGTAATTCATGATGACGTGAAAAAATCTAGGTGTCATTATATCAACCCCTTTGTCCAAGTGCCTGTGACGATGGGAAAATGCCATCAATTGTATAAAGGACTAGAAAAAACACGTGCCCATAGGGCATGGGCTCCAAGGACCACCCCTCTCACTCCCATGAATGATCCCACCTGGACGTGGTTATCTTTGTGGGTGATGTATTGGATGCAATGGATTTTTTGAGAATGGTGGGTATATGTGTGGATGTGGACTTTGGGTGCAAGGGCTTTTTGTGAAAATTGGGATGTGGGACCCACATGATGAGGTAGACAAATTCTAGCCACAACTCTATCATTCTTTTGTCATAGGTGGAAGATTCCTCCTTCAAATGTAAAATAGATGCATTAGCGATGAGCATATGTAAGGATCGTAAAATTTTAAAGAATGAAAAAAATTGTGCTGGTGTTGAGAATCAATCTATATGGTGGAAACCATAGGTCATATATATATTAGAATTAGCCGTTACAAAAAGATGAATACCAAGGGTATCCACAATGATGGTTACCAAGGGTCTTTAGTGCACATTCATAACACTTCTCCTTATCCATCCATCTTTGTAAACTTGTTATATGAATACTCCAGGATTCATAGTGCTTATGAGTATAACAAGGGGTGGATACTTCTGTATCCTGAGTTAGAGAGCATAACTCTCTTTAACTTCCCATGTTCTGTGGATATCACTAAGGGTTGATATTTCTGGATCCAGCTAATGAGGTTGCCTCGTTAAAACCTTTTGCTATGGAAAACCCAGTGGAAAAAACCATAGCTAAGAAAAAAGAGTACAACTCTACATTTAATTCCCCCTGATCTGTACAAGCTTCAGGCTTGTAGATCTCCTAGGCATCTATACATCAATCTCATCTACAACGTTCCAAGAAAAAAATACTTGGTTGATAGTTAGGCTTAAACATATATTTCGGTTTTCTCTTCTGGAGATCCGATGAGATTTGATTCATTTGAAAATATAATCCCAAATCATTTTATTTGCTCTTTTAAAGATGCAAAGACAACCTTTAGTAGGAGTCCTTGTATTGATATAGAACTTTATTGGTTGAATTTTATATATTGCATAGAATAGACGTCTCAAAGTCTATTCAGACAAGTAAGGAAATTAGGAATAAATCCATAAGGTTATGTTGTCACAAGATCCATAGCAGCAAAAACCAAATTTTCCTTTGCGCATCGCATGAATTTCGCAAACAGAACCAGGGAATATGATGCATCAGTTTTATTTTTAAGTCAGTCAAGCTCATCTTACTTGAATACTTCCTGGTTTTAGCGAAATGAACCTCTAAACTATAGCTTATTGCTTGTAGCATACGATTTTATTTATTTATATTTGTGTGTATACAATACTCATTATGCCCACAGGTTTGATATCTTTTGCTATCAGGACTTCAGGTCCAAATACTTCACATTTCATAAGTAAGTCTAGCTCAACTTATTATTGCCTTCGTGCTTTAGCCTCTACCAAAAATCCAATTAACTTGTAATTACGTACCCTTGATTTCCTACTAAACAAATCTCATTATTAGTCGGATTTGACCCACAACAATTGGCACCGTCTGTCGGAAAGAAGGGTTACACCCATGTCAGGCTCCACACGAACTTGCCACAATTCCCGTCATGGCAAGTCGCTCGACGTCACCCCACCGCCATCTCCAAGAAGGCCGGGACGACTCGAGACACTGATCAATGACACCTTGGGGCCACCCTGGGCCGAGGAGCCTCGCTCTTCCCGGAGGACTCCACCGCTGGATCTGCCTCTTGAAGGGCCGGCAGCCGTCATACAGGCCGCGGCTCGCAGCGTCCATGAGAACTTCGTGACCTTCACCAAGCTGATGGAGAACTGGATCGCCGCCAGACCTGTGGGGCCCCATCAACTCCAAGGCCCCCTAGACCCCCGTATATGAGGCGGGACCTCCTCCCCCAGTTCGAAGAGGAAGTGGCCGCTCAAAGAAGGCATCTCGGCGAGGAAGATGTTGTTCGACCATGACAGCTGACCGTCGCCACGGGGGGGAGGCTTCGAGAGGGGAGCCGAGGAATCCCCCATGAGACGGCCCTGAGATTACAAAATTTCCATGGGCCGTATCTCGCTGCTGAAAGTCATCGGTGCGGGAGATCACGGAGCCCGAGACAAGGAGAACGCTCGCATCGGAGCAGAAGCCCCCACCAGTCAGAACGCCACTCTCCTAGGAATAATCACCGGCGGTGACAAAGCCACGACCGAAGTATGACCCCTAAGCACCGAGGTGGCTCATCTGGTGGTTCCAATCCGCGACGAGAACTCCAGGGTGGCCGAAACGTCTCCCAAAGGTCGCCTACGCCTCCCCCTGTCCTGAAGAGGCCAATCCGCTGACCAAGAGGGTGATCTCAACCCCGATGCCTCATAAGTTCAAACTCCCCTAGTTCGAACTATATGATGGTTTGGGCGACTCCCTAGAACACGTACAGTGGTATCGGGAAGTCATGGAGATTCACAGAACAGATGACACACTCCTCTGCCAGGCTATCCAGACGACCTTGAAGAGGTCGGCCGTGGATTGGTTCAATGGCTTGCCTGACCGCTCCATCGACTCGTTTGGCGATCTCTCCCATAAGTTCTGTCAGCAGTTCTTGGCCGAGCGAAGAAGGAGGAAGGCGTCGGACTATCTGTTCATGATAGTCCAGAAGGAGGAGGAGACTATCCGGAAGTTCTTGAAGCGCTTCAACGAGGAAAGGCTCGGTGTGACGAGTTACGGAGATGAGCTCATCATGGCGGCCTTCAAGAAGGGGCTGGCAAATAGGAGTTTACTCAAATCACTGCTCCATGATCTGCCTGTCGACCTCGATGCCTGATCACTCCTTATTTTACACCTTTTTCCCGCATGTTTGCATGCCATTTAGATCGCCCAAATCATGCTTTTCACGATATATCGACGATATTGCGATGCTTTTCACGATTTGTTGTTTTGTCGCATTTCAGGTGATTTGGAGCGATTTGGAGTGATCTCGAGATACGCCTACTCCAGAGTGTCACCGACGACCTCCCCGAGGGGTATTTTGCTATTGGAGAGGAGCGGAAGAAGAAAGAACGTCGCAGGAGCGATGAGGAGGCCAAAACAAGCTGTTTGGGCATTTTTGGTGTCCCACTCGGCCGAGTGAAGGAGTCGCTCGTCCGACCAGCGAGACACCGCTCGGCCGACCAGATCGGATACGCTCCATACGTGCACTCGGCCGAGCGACGGAAGCCACATCGGCCGAGTGACGAGATCCCGTCCGCCCGAGTGGCACCCAGACGACGCATGTCAAAAATCGCCAACTTACTGTTTTTCGTCTGCCTGAGCTTCAGAAGACCCACTCGGCCGAGTGGCAATTGCCGACCGCCCAAGTACCAAGAAGCCATCGGCCGAGTGACGACAACTCACTCGGCCGAGCGACTCCCGAAGTGAAGACCCCTGAAGGCCCCGACTTACTGGAAATTTACAGGGTTTCTCACTCGGCCGAGTGACTTTTGTCACTCGGCCGAGTGCGACGCGCTGACTGTAGCGAAAATTGCGGATTTCAGGCTGCGCAGGGGTATTTTGGTCACAGTTTTTGGACGATTTTGGGGGGTATTTAACCCCTGTTTTTACCCTAGTTTTGGAGAGCTTTTCTCTTAGATTTTTGCAGCTTTTTAGATTAACTTTTGGCTTTATTCTTGTGATTGGAGAGGAGACAAAAGTTGGTTTTTGTTGAATTATTTTGAAGAACTCCATTGGTTTGTGTCTCTCTTCTCTAAAAATTCTATTTTTATTGCATATCTCAATATTGTGATGAATTCTCTTATTAATTTCATTGATTATTTTTTTGTTTGTGCTATGAATTGTGAGTAGTCTCCACGTCTTGGGGCGTGGGGATGAACCCTACGAGCCCAATTTCAGATTTGTGATGAATTGGTAGAAATTTTGCTAGAATTGCTATTAGGGATTAGATTGTGATCAATTTACTACGGATGGCTAGGTATTCATATCGATTGGGATTTGCAAGAGATTGGATCCCAATTCGATAGGAAACCCTAGAAATCCGAATTGGGTTGGAATCGAATTTCCGTAGTATCGGTTTGTAAGAGATTGGACCGATACTAGGGTTTCCGGTTGCAATTCCGTGCCAATACCCGTTTGCAAGAGATTGGACGGGTAGGAACTATCCCAACCTAGGTCGCGGCCCGAGTTTGCACGAGAGTGGGCTCGGGGCGCGACTGAACGATGATGTTGATCCTAATGCTAGCTTCTCTAGGCTAGGGTTTGCAAGAGATTGGACCCGAACCTAGGATAGCTATAGACCGGCAACAGCGCGAGAGCGTGAGCTAGGTTCTACATTCAGTTGCAACTAGTTCATCCAAATTTTATCCTAGCAACTTTGATACCAATGAACCACATTGACGGGATACGGTGAGTAGCGGGGATTTCCCATCCCCTAGACGTTCTTTGTTTGATTTGATATTTCCGTACTTTGTCTGACGATTGTGACAGGATCGCCAAAGGCAAATTTCTCTCTTCTTAATAGCCAGGTTGATTGGAGCAAGCACTTTCATTCGTCCTCCCTGTGTTCGATAACCCGCTCGCCGCTATACCGTGCGCTTGCGGTAAAACTACAACCGTTCTTTGGGTTACATTTTGGAGCGATCAAGTTTTTGGCGCCGTTGCTGGGGAGGCGATTGCGTTTGATCTTACCACCCTAGCTATTTCTTTCTTTTTATTTTATTTCTTTATTTTTACCTAACCCTTCCATTGTGCTAATCGCTTCTTTGAAACTTTGTTCTCCGGTGCATGTACACGAGATCCACTGCGGACCCTGAAGGTATATTATTTGATCCCGAGATCGAACGTACCGCGCGGAGAATTAGAGCGGAGAGGAGACAAGATCGGGAAGGGAGGTTTATGACCAACCCGAAAACTGCGGACCAATTAGCAGCAAGAATGGCGAGGATAATTTCTATTCGCGATAGGCTCCGGCCTAAGACCTCTTCTACGACCTCATCCATTGCCATGCCGGAGTTGGCGGCCGACAAGAACTTTGAGCTGAAGACTGGATTAGTGGTTCTGATGCAGCAGGATCCATTTCATGGGAATACCCATGAAAATCCCCACTACCACATCCAATTATTCTTGTCGAAGTGCGCCACATTTCAGATGCCGGGGGTCTCCATCGATGCCATCAGACTGCGTCTCTTCCCCTTCACACTAAAGGACAAGGCACTTTATTGGTTGAGGACGCAAGCTGAGGGAGTCTTCACCACTTGGGACGAGTTGGCGAGTGCATTCATTGACAAGTTCTATCTGCCCTCCAAGACGGTGAAGATCCGGAGCGCTCTTATGTCCTTCAAGCAAGGACCCCAAGAGACGCTCTATGAGGCTTGGGAGCATTTTAAAGATCTGCAGCATCAATGCCCACACCATAGCATTGAAGATTGGGAGCTAGTCCATAGCTTCTACAATGGTCTCCAACCGGGGACCAAACAAATTATTGATGCCGCGGCGAATGGTGCTATCTTATCAAAGACTCCCGAAGAAGCTACGGCCCTAATTGAGGAGATGGCCTCAAACAATCAACAATGGGGCGATGAGCGAGGACACTCTACGTCCTCCTTGAAGCCAACTAGTATCTATGAGGCGAAGGCCGTAGCGGAGCTTACAAGCAAGTTTGATTCTCTCCACAAGGTAGTGGAGAGACTGGAGAAGTTTGTCACGGAGCCCCAAGGAACCCCTTCCACCTCCGCACCAACGAACCAAATGTGTGATTGGCAAGACCGATCTCAAGCCATGTATTCGGGAGGAGAGCAAGGAGAAGGATCCTTGGAGCAAGTACAATACGTCGCGGGGAACCAAGGGTATTGGGCCAATCCGGCCACAAGAAATCATCCCGGATTCTCTTACGCCAACAATGAAGGAGCTTTGAACCCGCCACAACAACCACCTCAACAAGCTCGACCACCACCCCCACCCCAACAACAACACTATCCGCCGAGGGGGCCTCCACAACAAAATTTCCAACCGAAGCAACAAGTTCCACCTTATAGGCCGCTCGGATACAACCAAGGGTGGAGAAATCAAAATCAAAACCCTCCACAAGCTCAACAACAATCCGACTTCGAAGCTAGAGTGGAGACGTTTATGGTCGAGCAAAAGAAGGTCAATGCTACCTTGAAGGCGGGCCAAGACTCCTTTACAACTGTTGTCGCTCAAATCTCGGAGCAATTGGCGTTGCTCAATCGGAATACTCAACAATTGCCGGCGCAACCCGAGTAAAAGCCACGGGGCAACACCGGCCACATCAATGCTGTAGTTGACGTCACTACTAGAGGCGGGAAGGACACCACCCCCGCCATGATTCCTACCAAGGAGCCCGTGGAGGAAGGTTTGGAGCCAATTGAGCCGGTAGTTGAAGTTAAGAAGGAGAAAGAGCCGCAAGAGAAGGAGAAATCTAGAGCGGCGCAATTGATTGAGGAGAGGCGCTTCATGCCACCGGTCCCATTCCCCCAAAGGCTTGCTAGAGCTAAAATGGAGAAAAGGCTAGCAAAGTTTCTCGAGTATCTGAGAGGAGTTAGCCTCAACATTCCCTTCCTCGACGCCATCGTGGAAATCCCCACATATGCTAAATTTCTAAAGGATTTGATTTCGGGGGGGAAGAGGAATGAAAAGATCATGCTAGCCGAGGAGGGCTCTTGGTTCACCAAGAGAGAGAAGGAGCCGGCCAAATTCAAAGATCCGGGGAGTTTTCGAATTCCTTGCACCTTGGGCGGTGTCCCTCTACAAAAGGCGTTGGTAGATTTAGGGGCTAGTGTGAGCCTCATGCCTCTCTCCATGTTCTTAAGGCTAAACACCGGGACGAAGTTGAAACCTACCGACATGCGGATACAATTGGCCGATGGGCGGATAACGAGGCCGGTAGGAATCACCGAGGACATCCCGCTACAAGTCCCGGGGGGCATATGCTTGCCATGTGACTTCGTGATCATGGACGTTAAGGAGGAGGGAGATACGTCATTGATACTTGGACGCCCGTTCCTCGCCACCGCCGGTGTCATTGTCGACGTGCGGGAAGGTACACTAACTTTGAACGTCGGCAACATCGAGGTGGAGCTTCACATTCCTAAGGCTATGAAACACATGCCTTACCACGAGGAGCTTGACTACATGGACCTCCTTGATGAGGTAATTGAGGAGGCGATCCCCCACTCGATTGGCGCTCTATTCGATGAGGATTTCGAGGAAGGCCCGGATTTAGGCCGAGATGAGAAGATAGATGATTCCCCCGACCTCTCCGCTGAAAATGATGAAGGCGACGCTGATGTCGAAAGGATTCGAGAGCACTGCAAGCTCTCGAAATCAAAGTCTCCGAAGAAAGCTCCGCCGATACGGAAATCGGCGTCACCGGTTAAGCGGATGACCGGAGCAAACGCTAGCTTGGGGGAGCCTCCCCCCAACACTATTCGAGACGGGAGACCACCGAGGGAGAACAGCCGCCGCAACTTCCGAATCCAAGCGTTCTCCCCGGAAAGTTTGATGGGTGCATCTCATATGCACCAAACATCCCGCATTAATTGAAAATCATAGGGGGTCGAGCTCACGACCTTAAACGAGCGCTTGTCGGGAGGCAACCCGACGGTTATTGCTTTATTTTCATTTTTCTTTTATTTTTGTTGTAGAAATTTTCAGTGTTTTGAGTCGTTCGCCCAAAAATCTTGTGATAACGGGTCCTATTTTTCTTGACAGGAGAGGAGAATGAGGTACCCATCATTAGGAGGATGCACAAGACGACGCGGAGCGCCCCAGGAAGGCGCTCGATGCTTAGGAGGAAGATGAAATCGACTGGAGGAAGAAAGACTGAGTTTAGAGCCCAAACGAAGACAAACAGCAGAAAACAAGGCTCACTCGGCCGAGTATACTAGTCACTCGGCCGAGCACACAAGTTCGTCCGGCCGAGCCGCTCACGAACGAGGGAAGTCTGCGATACCCAACTCTCTGTTTATTTTCCTGATTTCAGTATAACTGCTACTCGGCCGAGTATATATATTCAC
Source organism: Scilla litardierei (assembly GCA_030789695.1). NCBI lineage: Eukaryota > Viridiplantae > Streptophyta > Magnoliopsida > Asparagales > Asparagaceae > Scilla > Scilla litardierei. The sequence goes on from CM061134.1 coordinate 31,127,163, forward strand.
TCGGCCGAGTAAAACTGATACGCTCCTAGGGCGAGTCTTGCCGAGTGGCTTGAGCCACTCGGCCGAATGGACTTACTCCACTCGGCCGAGGGTGGCACGGCCACTCGGCCGAAGCGTAGCGGGGAGGGATTTTTCGTTAAAGTTCACTCGGTCGAGCGACATAGTCACTCGGCCGAGTCGTAACTTTTGTTATATAAAGGGCGGGGTCGGGCGCATTTTTCGAAACGCAAAATCCCGATCGCAGCGCCCCGACCCCTCAGCTTCCTCGCCCGAACCCTTCGCCCACTCGCCCGACCGTCGCCCTGCCGCCGCTGCTCGGCCAGCCACCGCCGGCCGCGCCCCGCCGCGCCTCGCCCGAGTCGCCGCCGGCGGCCACCACTCCGGCCACCTCCGGTAAACCCCATTTAGCCTATTTTCTCCTCTTTTGTGTGGTTTTCAAGGATCCATGCGTTAAACGAACCCCAAACCCAAATCGATTTCTATATCTATCTATTATACCCCTAATGCTCCATACGTTTTGAATATTACTCGCTGATATCTCCATTTCATGCGCAGGTTGTTTCTGGGAGCTTAGGGGAGTCCGGGGGAGCTTCCAGGGACTGATTCGGGCTACGTCGAGGCGTCTTCTTCGCACGCTTCCACATATTTGCACTCGCGGCGTGTCGTGGTACACTCTTTCCTTTACTTTACGCACACCGCACTTTTCACGCTTTTCGACGTGCGCTCGGGGCCCATATGCCGCCCCGGACACGGCCGCGGTCGAGGAGAGCTTCCGCCAAGCGGAAGCGGTCGGATGATGCCGGCCCCTCCCACGAGTTGGAGGACTCTCCTCCGCCTTCTCCACCACACCCCGTTCACCCTGCAGGCCCCACACACCCCGCACAGCCTGCAGAGCCCGCACAGCCCATACACCCCGCACAGCTGCTCCCTGCCGCTCCACAGCCACCACCTCCGGCTCCACTTATCGGGCCGCTGGGGATCACGTTCCGGAACGACGCACACCGCGTCGCTTTCGAGCGTATCTCCCAGCGCTCGATCGTACCCTCCAGGTTTGCACACCTTGCCGACCTAGGACGCTTGGGGGTACTAGAGGGGATGCTCACGTTGTACGACAACGTGGGCTGGCGAGATTTCTTTCAGGTGTCGGCGGACACGTTTATCCGCCTGACACTTGAGGTACTTAGTTCGATCGCCCGGACCGACGAGGGATGCTCGTTTCGGTTCATGGACCGGGAGTGCCAGGTCACTCTCAGTATGATGAGAGCCTTCTTCTCGTGGCTCGATGTCCCCGGGGCCGATCGAGGTTACGCCCCCACCCATATCCCCCCACCTTCCTTCGACGCCGGTGCCTTCTGGGCCCGGATTACGGGTCTTCACGCCGCCTTTGACCCTAGTAGGGCCAAGGCCTCGGCCATTGTCCATCCCTACCTCCGTATAGCTCAGCGCCTTATGGCGACGACCTTTTTGGCCAGATATGAGCCGGGTACGATGTCCACGCCAGAGCTCTACATGCTCTACGCGATGACACGGCCCAGAGCTCTATCTAGGGAGGGTGATGAGCTGGTCCCCGCCGTCGTGATTGATGTCGCGGCTTGGTTTTTGGACCGCATCATCGTATCGGTGGGCGCTCGCTCACCGATATGCTGCGGCGGCCTGATCACCTTGCTCGCTCTTATGACCGGCGAGGACTTCCCTGACGACCTACGACGAGCACCGGGCCCCACTTCTCTGTCGATTGATGTTATGGCCCGGATGAAGATGCTTCGTCCGCACAGTGAGCGACACTGGGTCTGGCTGCACGGCCCTTACGGTGCCGATTACATGATTCTTCCGAGCCCAGCTCGGACTCAGATTGCACTGGCCCATGTGGACTGGCTCCCTGCGATGGATGTTCTGATCCCCGCCGCTTACGTGCTCGAGGCCGAGGAGGCCGAGCAGGCCCACGCTGCCCCCGCAGACCCTGTTGCACCTGCCGAGCCTGCTACCCCTGTTGACCCCGTGGGCCCTCAGCCTATCCCTGATATTCCTGCTGCCCCCGACACCTCTGTCCACACTGATGTCGGTGTCGGGAGTACCTTAGCTGAGCCCACTTCCACTGCTTCCACGCCTGTCACCACCACCACTGGCTCTCTGTCTGCCGAGCCCGTTTCCTCTGCCCCACCCGAGCGCCCGCCGACCATAGTTGAGTGCGGAGAGCCCTCTTTTGCCCCTGCCGTAGAGACCGTAGTCTCCACCTCTGTCTCCACCGCTGCTGTATTTTCCGAGAGTGTCGTGGCGTCTGTCCACACTTCTGTGCCACCGACCTCTCTGGCCGCCTCGCCGCCACTTTTGTATTCTTCTTTCGCTGCTGCTGCCTCCACTTCTCACCGTCCTGCCCAGCCTCGCACTAAGGCCAGGCCCCCAATTGCGAGTGCAGCTCCTTTTGTTCCCTTGCCTGCTGAGCCCGTCACCTACGCCACCAGAGTACGCCAGCCCCGACCTGCACAGCCCCGACCGGTGCGCCCCTCTGCACCACCTCCCCCTGACACTGTACTTCAGAGCATTCGTGCTCTCGAGGGGGCGGTGAGTGGCCTCAGAGGCGACCTTCGGACCTTGTCCGCCACCGTCACTGCGATGGCTGGCCGCTTTGACCTGCTCCCGCACATTCACTACTGTCTTACCCAGGTCCTGGAGCGTCTCCCACGCGTACCCCCGCCCACCCAGCAGGTTCCCACCCCCACTTCCACACACACTCAGCCTGCTATCACTTCCACACCCACACCTGCTCAGCAGCCTGCACCACCACCACCGCCACCTCCGCCTCAGGACGGAGACGGGGCAGCACCACCTTCTTAGGCACCCTTGATGCCATCGATTATTTTTGCCGTTATGTTGCCCGTTTCTGCTGGGTCCTGATGCTTTTTGACCCCCCCTCCCCTCACTTATTTTGGGATTCTCATTCTGATCGTATCTTTATATATCTTTTTTGGGAGGGAGGGAGAGTTTTTGGTGCCACACCTATATATCTGTATCACTCCTTCATTTGCATGCATTATGTCCGCATCATATTTTTCGTTTCATTATTTTTTTTTCCTTCCATCATGCATGCATCCTCACTTACCCCTCACATTACTTGTCTCTCGGTGTGCCACGCTTTGCACATTGAGGACACTGTGCCATTCAGCTTGGGGGAGTGAGTTCTCACGTTCTTTTTGATTTACCACCTTTATTTTTAGTTTTTCACGCCATTTTCCGCTTTTGCACTTATTTTCATCATTTTTCCTTTATTTTACCATGCATCACGTTTTTCTTATTTTTCTGTGTGCCGCATTGTAAATAGTTCCATTTTCCCCTTTATCTTTATTTTCTTTTTCATCTCACGCCAGAGATGACTTTTCTATGATGATGATAACGTGGAGTTAGCTTCCTCTATATGCATGCTATATTTGTCATGTCCTAGATTTTATTTCTGATATCATATGCTATGACTTGCCTTGCATCTAGAGATAGTAACCCACACTTTTTCCACATGAAAATGGATGAAATTTTATTATTAGCTTAGTCTGAATATTCATATGTATGCTATCGCAGAAAACACACCAAGATTCACGCATTGAATGCCTATATCTGGAGTACCGATTTCTTTTCCTATGGCACTTCTATATGCATGATTTGTACATTTCACTTCAGGATGATTGAATGATGTTAGCTATGATAAATCTGGATTAGTTAGTTTTTTTGTGATCGAAACTGAGTAGATTAGATTACCCTGCTGAAGTTGTCGTGCATGTCTTATAGAGTGAACCGAGAGATATATTTATGTCTTTCTCCACAAATCTTGAACATCATTTCTCTACTTTTAAAATCATTGGTGAATCCCCCATTAGCTATTCTATTATATGGCATTTCCCCCGCTATTAATTCCTAGCTCCAAATTTCCCGAATTCAAAAAAAGAGAGAAAATATTCTTGTATACCATTATCTCTCTTTGAGTTGGGATCATTGTGTGTATATGCTATATCAAAAAACAAAAAACAAAAAAAACAAAAGAAAAAAAAAGAAAAAGAAAAAGAAAAGAGGAAAAATCCTCAATAAAAGATCCCATCTCACTTTCTTTCTTTCTTCTCTCTTTTCGTGTTCATTTTCATTACTTTTGGAGCTTTATAAAAATGGGGATGTGAATATTTTTTATGCCACCATGCTTATAGATAAGCTTGGGGGAGGGAATCCAATGATGTGTGAGAGAGTGACTACTTGACGTTGCACGACAACCTAGGCTAAGTAATATTCTATACTCGGTGAGATTATTTTTAGCTTTACGAAGTCCAGAAATCTAAGCCTAGCACTCATATCATGAAATCCACACTTTTCTATTCTCTCTATTCTATTGTGTGATACTCTTATACTCCTCATAGAAAGTATTCAATTGAAAAGTGTGCGATCTGTGATTTGTATACCGCTTTAGATGATTCAGACGATGTTAATTCTAAAATTATTCCGTTTTTCATGATTATATCGTTGTTCGTGGGTTTTCTATTTCTATTTGCACTATTATACTATGATATCAAAATAAAACTCTTTGACATGTATTTTTCATTCGGAGCATGCTATATGAGTAAGTGAGACCCACGTCCTGAGAAAATGATCTAGCAGCTTCCCTCTTCGCTTCTTTCTTTCTTCTTTATTTTAATTTCGTTTTTCATTCTTCTCCGTTTTTCATTTTTCATTTTTCGCCATTTTCGTTTTCCGAATCCACCGGGTTCACCTTTTACTTATCTTCCTCGAGGACGAGTAAGAGGTAAGCTTCGGGGATTTTGATCACTCCTTATTTTACACCTTTTTCCCGCATGTTTGCATGCCATTTAGATCGCCCAAATCATGCTTTTCACGATATATCGACGATATTGCGATGCTTTTCACGAGTTGTTGTTTTTGTCGCATTTCAGGTGATTTGGAGCGATTTGGAGTGTTCTCGAGATACGCCTACTCCAGAGTGTCACCGACGACCTCCCCGAGGGGTATTTTGCTGTTGGAGAGGAGCGGAAGAAGAAAGAACGTCGCAGGAGCGACGAGGAGGCCAAAACAAGCTGTTTGGGCATTTTTGGTGTCCCACTCGGCCGAGTGAAGGAGTCGCTCGGCCGACCAGCGAGACACCGCTCGGCCGACCAGATCGGATACGCTCCATACGTGCACTTGGCCGAGCGACGGAAGCCACATCGGCCGAGTGACGAGATCCCGTCCGCCCGAGTGGCACCCAGACGACGCATGTCAAAAATCGCCAACTTACTGTTTTTCGTCTGCCTGAGCTTCAGAAGACCCACTCGGCCGAGTGGCAATTGCCGACCGCCCGAGTACCAAGAAGCCATCGGCCGAGTGACGACAACTCACTCGGCCGAGCGGCTCCCGAAGTGAAGACCCCTGAAGGCCCCGACTTACTGGAAATTTACAGGGTTTCTCACTCGGCCGAGCGACTTTTGTCACTCAGCCGAGTGCGACACGCTGACTGTAGCGAAAATTGCGGATTTCGGGCTGCGCAGGGGTATTTTGGTCACAGTTTTTGGACGATTTTGGGGGGTATTTAACCCCTGTTTTTACCCTAGTTTTGGAGAGCTTTTCTCTTAGATTTTTGCAGCTTTTTAGATTAACTTTTAGCTTTATTCTTGTGATTGGAGAGGAGACAAAAGTTGGGTTTTGTTGAATTATTTTGAAGAACTCCATTGGTTTGTGTCTCTCTTCTCTAAAAATTCTATTTTTATTGCATATCTCAATATTGTGATGAATTCTCTTATTAATTTCATTGATTATTTTTTTGTTTGTGCTATGAATTGTGAGTAGTCTCCACGTCTTGGGGCGTGGGGATGAACCCTACGAGCCCAATTTCAGATTTGTGATGAATTGGTAGAAATTTTGCTAGAATTGCTATTAGGGATTAGATTGGGATCAATTTACTACGGATGGCTAGGTATTCATATCGATTGGGTTTTACAAGAGATTGGATCCCAATTCGATAGGAAACCCTAGAAATCCGAATTGGGTTGGAAGCGAATTTCCGTAGTATCGGTTTGCAAGAGATTGGACCGATACTAGGGTTTCCGGTTGCAATTTCGTGCCAATACCCGTTTGCAAGAGATTGGACGGGTAGGAACTATCCCAACCTAGGTCGCGGCCCGAGTTTACACGAGAGTGGGCTCGGGGCGCGATTGAACGATGATGTTGATCCTAATGCTAGCTTCCCTAGGCTAGGGTTTGCAAGAGATTGGACCCGAACCTAGGATAGCTATAGACCGGCAACAGCGCGAGAGCGTAAGCTAGGTTCTACATTCAGTTGCAACTAGTTCATCCAAATTTTATCCTAGCAACTTTGATACCAATGAACCACATTGACGGGATACGGTGAGTAGCGGGGATTCCCCATCCCCTAGACGTTCTTTGTTTGATTTGATATTTCCGTACTTTGTCTGACGATTGTGACAGGATCGCCAAAGGAAAATTTCTCTCTTCTTAATAGCCAGGTTGATTGGAGCAAGCACTTTCATTCGTCCTCCCTGTGTTCGATAACCCGCTCGCCGCTATACCGTGCGCTTGCGGTAAAACTACAACCGTTCTTTGGGTTACATTCCGGAGCGATCAATGCCCTCTTCTCCCGGGCGAAGAAGTTCATGCTTGGTGAGGAGGCTTTGGAGACGTTGAAGGAGGTCGTAACCAGCCAAAACATCCCATGCCAAAGCATGGCCCAAGGACCAGTCGAGGCAGGAGGAAAGCACCCAAGTGCATGGCCAAGACTGCCCCCGAGGGCGCGACCAAGGAGGCGACCGATGGCGTGACCAAGGAGGCCCCTGAGAGCGAGATCGCCCCGGCCCGCCGAGGGGATTGCCTGGCCCCAGGAACCCCGCTCCGAAGAACAAGCCCGAAGGAGCACCGGAGGCTCACTATTCGAGGCTTAACACCCCCTGGTGGATGTAATGACAGAAGCCATGGCGGCCGGGCTGCTCAGAGAGACGCCCCGGAGATGAAGACAAAGCCCGTCGGAAGGAATCAATAGAAGTACTGTCGATATCATTGAGACCATGGGCATGATACCGACAAGTGCTACTCCTTAAAGAGGGACATTGAGCAGCTGATTCAGGATGGGCATCTTAGGATGTTTGTCGACAGGCGGAGGCCGGGATGCGAGGGTGAAGCGCCCGTAAGAGTTGTTCGGCCGACCCAGGCCCAAAACGCCGAGCAAAATGCCCATCAACTGACCGAGCCGATCAAGCGCGTAAATTTCATATGTGGCAGACCGACCTCGGGTGGCACGTCAGCATCGGCTCGAAAGACATATGCTTGATCGCACCCCGGATACACGTCCCGGAGCGACGGTTGTAGTTTTACCGCAAGCGCACGGTGTAGTGGCGAGCGGGTTATCGAACACAGGGAGGACGAATGAAAGTGCTTGCTCCGAACAACCTGGCTATTAAGAACGGAAAAGAGAGAATTTTCCTTTGGCGATCCTGTCACAATCGTCAGACAAAATATGGGGATATAAAATCAAATAAAGGACGCCTAGGGAATGGGGAATCCCCGCTACTCACCGTATCTCGTCAATGTGATTCGTTGGCATCAACATTGCTAGGGTAGAATTTCGGATGAACTAGTTGCAACTGAATGTAAAACCTAGCTCACGCTCTCGCGCTGTTGCCGGTCTATAGCTATCCTAGGTTTGGGTCCAATCTCTTGCAAACCCTAGCCTAGGCAAGCTAGCATTAGGATCAACATCATCGTTCAATCGCGCCCCGAGCCCACTCTCGTGCAAACTCGGGCCACGACCTAGGTTGGGATAGTTCCTACCCGTCCAATCTCTTGCAAACGGGTATCGGCATGGAATTGCAACCGAGAACCCTAGTATCGGTCCAATCTCTTGCAAACCGATACTACGGAAACTCGATTCCAACCCAATTCGGATTTGTAGGGTTTCCTATCGAATTGAGATCCAATCTCTTGCAAATCCCAATCGATATGAACTACTAGCTATCCGTAGTAAATCGATCCCAATCTAACCCTAATAGCAATTCTAGCAATATTTCTACCAATTCATCACAAATAAGAAATTGGGCTCGTAGGGTTCATCCCCACGCCCCAAGACGTATAGACTACTCACAATTCATATCACAAATGCAAGAATAAACAATTGAAATCACAAGAGAATTCATCACAATATTCAAGTAAGCAATAAAAATGAGATTTTTAATGGAAAGGGAGACAAACCAATAGAGTTCTTCCAAGAATCCAACAAAAATAAACTTTTCTCTCCTCTCCAATCACAAGAATCAAAACCTAAAAAGTTTAATCTAAAAAGCTGCAAAAAGTAAAGAGAAAAGCTCTCTAACCTAGGGTAAAAACAGGGGTTAAATACCCCCCAAAATCGTCCAAAAAACTGTGACCAAAATGCCCCTGCGCAGCCTGAAAATCGCAATTTTCGCTACAGGCAGCGCGTCGCACTCGGCCGAGTGACAAAAGTCGCTCGGCCGAGTGGCAAACCCTGAGAATTTCCAGTAAGTCTGGGTCTTCGGGGGTCTTCACTTCGGGGGTCGCTCGGCCGAGTGAGTTGTCGTCACTCGGCCGATGGCTTCTATGTACTCGGGCGGTCGGAATTTTCCACTCGGCCGAGTGGGTCTTCTGAAGCTCAGGCAGACGAAAAACAGTAAGTTGGCACTTTTTGATGGGCGTCGTCTGAGTGCCACTCGGGCGGACAGGGTCTCGTCACTCGACCGATGTGGCTTCCGACGCTCGGCCGAATGCACACATAAAACGTGTCCGATCCGGTCGGCCGAGCGGTGTCTCGCTAGTCGGCCGAGTGACTCCTTCAGTCGGCCGAGTGAGACACCAAAAATGCCCAAACAGCTTGTTTTTGCCTCCTTGTCGCTCCTGCGACGTTCTTTCTTCTTCCGCTCCTCTCCAATAGCAAAATACCCCTCGGGGAAGTCATCGGTGACACTCTGGAGTAGGCGTATCGGGGGATCACTCCAAATCGCTCCAAATCTCCTGAAATACGACAAAAACAACAAATCGTGAAAAGCATCGCAATATTGTCGATAAATCGTGAAAAGCGTGATTTGAGCGATCTAAATGGCATGCAATCATGCGGAAAAAAGGTGTAAAATAAGGAGTGATCAATGCTCGACAGGTCATGTCGGTGGACGCGGGCACGGGGGCAAACCGAAGGAGGGTAGCTCGTCCCCCCATCTTCTTCTCTGATGACAACCTAGAGGGGGTCAAGCTACCACATGAAGATGCCATCTTCATCGAGGCTTTCATTGGGCCGGCCATCATAAGCAGACTCTTGATCGACACCAGGAGCTCGTGTGACATCTTATTCTTGTCCACGATCGAAAGGATTGGGCTAAAGGACGCAGATTTGAAGCCATGCACGGGCCCAATCATCAGCTTCACCGGCCATTCAGTGCCCATTGTAAGATTAATAACCTTACTAGTGACCCCGGGGGAGAAACCAAAGGTCGTCACTCAGATGATGCAGTTTGATATCGTCGATGTTGATTCGACATACACCGACATTATTGGGCGGCCTTACATGACCACCATCGAAGCTCTTCCCTCGTTGTTGCATCAAATGGTGAAGTTTCAGACTCCGCTAGGAGTTGGACAGGTGAGGGGATGCCAGAAGTTCTTCCGAAGCTACTAGGTCGGCTGTGATGGGAAATTGAATCCCACCCCTAAGGGGTTTTGATGATGAGCACACCAAATGATGTTAGTGTACTAACTACACTACAACTCAAGTGTGCAGGTTATGCGACGAACGGTGACTTTACACATACTCCGAAGAAGCTCAACCACACACGAGACGAAGACGAATTTGCTAGTTCTACATCAAGCACAAGATGAAGCTCATGCTCAAGCTTAAATGAAGAAGGAACTCAAATTCAAGAGAAGCAAGCATCTATCAGATCAGCTTCCCGAAGGTCTTGTCTTAGTGTAGTGTGTGAGTTCTTAGGATTATGTTAAAGCCAAAGTAGATATCACACACACACAAATGATTTAGAAAGCAATGTTTTAAAATGTTTTAAATATCTTTTTAACTCTTGAGAGCAATAACCTAGTCGATCCATTATTAGTAGTCAACCTCCAATACACCCAGGAGTTGATTACGTCTTTCAACTAGCTGAGTTTCAGAGAAAATTGCTCTGGGAATCGACTACCAGAGAAGGGAGTCGACTACCAGTCAGAATCAGAACTTCTACTGAAATTCTCTGGGAGTCGACTACCACCTTGAGGGAGTCGATTACCAGCTGTCGTTTTCCAACAACTCTGCTTCCTGATTTCGCTCAGTTTCCATATTTGCTTGAGCTGAAAGTCAAATGTTTTTGAAATTCAAATTCTTCTCGTGAAACCTATAAATAGACCGCTTGAGATCATTTCCAATATCAATATCAATATCAAATTCTCTATTCTCTATTGTGCTGAAATTCTAAAGATCTCTCGTTCTATTTGCTCTCATTGTCATAGCCAACTCTGTTTTAATCTCTGATCTCCAATCTCATTCTAAATTATTTTCTGAGATCTGATTTTTTTTGTTTGGCTAATTTTTTAAAATTGTTTTTTAAAAAAAAAATCCTTGTTCTTAAATTTCTATTCTTAAAGGATTTTTTGAAAAACAAACAATCGAAGATCACAAAGAATCATCTTATATTTTTGTGTGATCTTAAGATTGATTTGAATTATTTTAGCCACGTAACGCACAAATCGCTATATTTACTTTGGCTATAGAATTCTGGGTGTAATCCAAACTCCACTAATTTATGTGGTGAGTTGGAAACTTGTTTTTATTTGTGGATTCCATTGGTTGTAAGGGACGGGAAAATCCTAGACAAGTCTAGGTGGTTGGATATTCTGGTCAAGACTAGGTGTTTGAAAAATCCTAACAAGTGAATTTAGGTACTTGTATTGCTAAGGCAATAGTGGAAAATCTTGTACCGGATTGGTCGGGGACTGGGGGTACCCAAGTTGTGGGGAACCAGGATAAAAATCCTTGTCTTTATGTTTTCATTTTCTGAGTTTGTTTATATTTCCTGCAACAGCATTTTACTTTACTTATTGATACTTTGTATCTTTGTAATTCATTCTTGTATATATTACAAAGTTCATTTATTTATTTCCGCTGTGTAGAGATATATTGCTTGTAATCTTATCTTTATATTATCTCATCGTTCAGCAGAGCTTCGCACTCAAACTCTCTGGGAGTCGACTACCAATTGAGGGAGTCGACTACCTGCTGTGAGATCACTCTGTTAACATTCTTTATAAGATTACTTTGTTGATTAAGAACCAAGCGTAGATCACTCTACTTGGTTTCTTAGGCGACATTAGAAGGTTTTTAACTGTGCTAATCAACGAACGAAAAAGTTTAATATTTGCACAACACTATTCAACCCCCCTTCTAGTGTTGTTTGCCATCCACAGGGTCTTACAGGCTCCACCAAGCACAAAAGGACCGAGCAAGCCATGCCGATTGATCTCTTTGACGGTTGGGAGGATCTTGTTGATCGACGACTGGCTCCAGTGGAGGACGTGGAGGAGGTGCCAGTGTCGGAGGAAGACGACAAGGTAGTATCTATAGGCACAAAGCTGCCCGTCGAGCTGAGGGCAGGGCTTACAGACCTCCTCAGGTCGAATGCAGACATCTTTGCATGGTCACCCGTAGATATGTCGTGGGTCGACCCAACGGTGATCGCCCACGAGCTCCACGTAGATCTGGACACTCTCCCCATCAGACAGAAGCAGTGGAGCATGGAAGGCGAAAAATGCGGGCGGCGGGCGACGAGGTAGATTGGCTCTATGAGGCCGGATTCATCCGAGAAGTCAACTACCCAGACTGGCTCGCCAATGTGGTGATGGTAAAGAAGCCCAGCAGCAAATGGTGTATGTGTGTGGACTTCACCGACCTCAACAAAGCATGCCCAAATGACAGCTTCCCTTTGCCAAGAATTGACCATTTGGTAGACAATGCCTCCGGGTACGAGCTACTGACCTTCATGGATGCCTTCTCTGGATACAATCAAATTCAAATGGTACCACATGAAGAGGAGAAAATGTCATTCATCACTGACCGATGGATATTCTACTACACAAATATGTCGTTTGGACTAAAAACGACGGGGCAACTGATCAACGGATGGTAAACAAAATCTTTCTTCCCCAGGTCGGAAGGAATCTCGAAGTGTACATTGACGATATGCTGGTCAAATCAAAGAAGGCCTAGGATCACCTCGCTGACCTTGAAGAGACCTTCCAAAAGGTGCGATGCTACAACCTGCGGCTCAACCTGGCCAAATGCATATTCGGCGTCCAGTCTAGGAAGTTCCTCAGCTTTATTATCACCAAGCGAGAGATTGAGGCAAACCCCGACAAGATATCCACCCTCAGCGAACCGAGGACAATCAGAGACTTACAAAGGCTGAATGGGTAGATCGCCGCACTTGGGAGATTCATGTCAAAGTCCATCGAGAGGTCCCTACCGTTCTTTAAAATCTTATGAAAGGCCCTCGATATGGAGAAAGGTGCGAGGAAAGAAGTCGAGTGGGACAGCTCTTGCGCACAGGCCTTCAGCAAACTAAAAGCTTATTTGTAAAGCCCACCGTTGCTCGCGAAGCCGGAGGAAGGAGAGCGGCTCGGCCTCTATCTCGCCTCTGCTAAGGAAGCCGTCAGCTCGGTCCCGATCAAAGAAGATGGAGGCATCCAGAGGTCGGTCTACTATGCCAGCCAAGTGCTCGGGGAGGCGGAGACCCGATACATCGCTATAGAGAAGTTCGCATGCTGCTTAACTTTGACGGTGAGGAAGCTCCGACCCTACTTCCAGGTACACGCCATCATGGTCTACACCAACTCTTCGCTCGAGAAGAATCTGAAGATGCTGGAAAGATAGGGCCAAATGCTGAATTGGAGCGTCGAGCTTAGCAAGTTCGACATCATTTACAAGCCCAGGGCGGCGATCAAGGGTCAGGCGGTGGCAGACTTCGTGGCTGAATGCACGGTCGAAGAGCTTGCTGAAGCTTTGTCAAATGCTCGGCTAGGCAAGGAACAACAGAAGCACGATGTCATCGACACACCCTCAACATCAACCCAATCCGAGGGCGAGCTTTAGACTGTCCACGTAGATGGATTGACCACAGGCTCGGGAAGCGGAGTCGCCATCGTGATAGAGACCCCCGAAGGGAGCTTGCTGGAGTATGCCCTTCGCTTCAATTTTTCAACAACCAACAATGTGGCAGAGTATGAGGCTGCCCTCAATGGGCTAAAGCTCTACCGAGCGCTTGGGGCGACAAATGTGCTACTGATTAGCGACTCGAGTCTCGTCGTCAAACAAATATAAGGCAGCTTTGAAGCAAGGGAGGACCTGATGAAGCGGTATCTAAAGTGCTTCCGGGACGAGCTCCTAAAGTTCAGAAGAGCAGAGATCCAGCATCTGCCCCAGTCAAACAATCCCTGGGCCAACACACTCTCAAAGTTAGCGCCTTCTTCTCCAACCAAGATAGGGAAGGCTATCTACGTCGAGAACCTGCTGACACCAAGTACATAGGAAGGCGAGCTATTGTGCGTCGACCAGTATCCATCGTGGATGAGCCCGATCATAGCCTACTTAGAGATGATGGGAATCCAGTCCTACCCCAAGTTGTTTGTTTTGATGATGATCACATCAAATGTTGTTAAATTACTAATCATACTACTTAAGTGTGTAGGTTATACAAATGAGCTAAGTGAAGCTCAAGGCATACTCCGAGAAGAAGAACTTCAACCACACTCATAGAAGATGAAGATGAATTTAGCCCGTAATTCCAAAGCTCAAGCACAAGAAGAGTTCAAAGAAGAAGCTCAAAGAATGTGCTCAAGCTAAAGCTAAAGAGGAGCTCAAATTCAAGCGAAGCATATGCAACTAGCTCAAGCTCATTCAAGGCTTCAAGTTCTTCATAGTATCTAGTGTGTGAGTTGCTTTTCATTTTCTTAGGACTATGTCAAAGCCAAAAAGAATATGCACACACACTCACACACAAAATGATTTTCTAAAATATATTTAAACTTGTTTTAAACTTATTTGAGAGCATACTTTTCATAGAAGCTAAGTTTCAACTTGTAGTCAACTACAAACACCCAGTAGTTCACTACCCTGATTTCTGCCTTCTCCCTGAAAAGATACACTGGGAGTCGACTACCAATGTTAGGGAATCGACTACCTGCTGTAACTAATTTTCTCAGAAACTACTCTGGGAGTCGATTACCAACATTAGGGAGTCGATTACCAGCTGTACGTGTTGACTTCCTTGATTGCCTCTATCATTTAATTCTCACTTGATTTTTGGGCAGAAGTCAAACCCATTTTGAATCACTTTGAATTCTCCTTTGGCTCTATAAATAGAGACCATATAAGAACATTTTCCTCACCAATTCATTCTTGAGCTAAAGCTATAATTCTCTCAAAGTTCTCATCGTTCTCATTGCTCTCAAAACTCTTCGTGGCCAAAACGGTTTTTTTTCATTCTGTGATCTTATTCTTTATACTTGTCTATAAATTATTTTTAAGATCATATTATTTTTTGATATTGCAGATTGGTTTCCAAAATCCTCTCTTTGTTTTTAATATTTTTAAAAGGATTTTTGAAACATCTAGATTCTAGATCACATTGAATAATTTCATATTCTTATGTGATCTAATAACACATCTAGATTCTAGATCACATTGAATAATTTTCATATTCTTTGTGTGATCTAAGAACACAACAAGATTCTAGATCACATTGAATTATTTCATATTCTTTGTGTGATCTACGAACGATTTAAATTCTTTTAGCCACGTTAAGCACAATTGCAAATTTAATCTTGGCTATAGAATTATTGGGTGTAACCAATCTCCACTAATTTACTGTGGTGAATTGGATTGGATTTTACTTGTAGTCCCTTGGTGATAAGGGTGTTGAAAGTCCTCGGATTGTGAGGCAAGGAAAAGTCCTTGGGTTGTGATGCAAGGAAAAATCTTTGTTGTCGGCAAGGTGGTTGTAAATTCTCTTGGCAGGAGGTGGTTTGTACTTTTTACCGATAACAGTGGATTAAAGCCTGACAAGAGTTTCGGGAACTGGATGTACCCAGGTTGTGGAAAACCGGGATAAAAATTTGTGTGTTTGCTATTGTTATTTATTTACTTGCATTTACATTCCGCTGCTTAACTATATTATTGCAAGTTTATATTTCATTCCGCTGTAAGATCTATTTCGTTATCATTACTCTTTTGATCTTTATTTTGTATATACTATCTTATCTTTATTTGGAGATCAATCGTGTTGATTAAAGACCAAGCGTAGATCACTCTACTTGGTTCCTTAGGCAACATTGGAAGGGAAGTTATTTTTGTGGTATTCATTTGTGAAAAGTTTTTTTTCCACAACACTATTCAACCCTCCCTCTAGTGTTGTTTGCCATCCACAGGATCCAACAAGAGACCGGTGCCCTACCCAAAGATAGGTTAGAAGCGCGAAAGATCGAAAGACGGGCCTTGACGTTTGTGATCTTCGACGGCACGCTTTATCGGAAGCATCGTGCGAGATACGACGTATTGCCTTATTTAAAATGCCTTGGGCCCACAAGGGCTGAGCGGGTCGTCTGCGAGATACATGAGGGTCTCTGCGGGAATCATTATGACAGTTGCACCATAGCACACAGGCGATCCGTTAGGGCTATTATTGGCCGACCATGTTGGACGACGCGACCAAGTATGTCAAGCGGTGCGAGGAGTGCCAAAGATTCTACAAGCATACAACTGCCCCACCCGTCGACCTGATTCCAATCATCAGCCCGGTCTCGTTCACCAAATGGGGCCTCAACATCCTCGAAACATTCCCAATGGCACCGGGAGGAAGGAAGTTTCTTGTCACCGTCGTCGACTACTTAACTAAATAGATTGAGGCAGAGCCACTAGCATGCATCACCTGTAAGGAGATGAAGAACTTCGTCTAGAAGTCCATTATATGCCGCTTCAGGGTATCTTGCTCTATAGTAACGGACAACGAGAAGCAGTTCGACTGTGGGATTTCAGGAGCCTCTGCTCGGATTGGGGCGTCAACCTCCACTTTGCCTCCGTGGCACATCCACAATGCAATGGCATACTGGAAGCGGTGAACAAATGCATCCTCGAGCCCCTGAAGAAGAAGGTCGGCAGCGACCACTGATTTTGGCCCGACGAGCTACCCGGCATCCTTTGGTCCTACCACACGACCTACAAAGATTCAACCGGTGAGAGACCCTTCAAGCTCGCCTATGGAGCGGAGGCCGTCGTTCCGATGGAGGTCGGCAAGGAATCCCTCCGGCTCAGGTAATTCAACGAAGAAGCCAATCTAGAAGGCATCAACATCAACATCGAGCTCATCGACGAAGTAAGGAACTGTGCTCTGACAAGCCTCATCACGGTCAGAGGATTGTCAGGTACTACAACTCCCGCGTGAGGAAGTGGAGCTTCAGAGTAGGTGACCTCGTCCTCAGAGATGCGACATTCAAACCAGAGGTTGGCTGCCGAGGAAAGCTCTCCACAAAATGGAACGACCCTTATAAAATAAACGACATTGTAGGGCCGGCGACCTACATATTGGCAATAATGGAGGACGAGGAGTTAGTTCATCCATGGAATGCCGAGCACTTGCTCAAATATTATCAATAAAATGTGTTCTAAGTTTATTGTCTCAATTTGTATTCCAGCTCCTTTCTAAAATCGGAACACCTCAACAAAAGTCGGCTTGACCAATGGGAGCAAGCTACCTCGCAACAAACAAAGATTTGGGGCAAGCTTCCGAGCTGCGCCCCCCGAAAGGTCGCCGAAGGACCTGGGGCAAGCCTTCGAGCTGCACCCCTACCCTTCCAAAGATCCGGGGCATGCTTCCAAGCTGCGCCCCGAAAGGTCGCCGAAGGACCTGGGGCAGGCCTCCGAGCTGTGTCCCTACCCTCCCAAAGATTCGGGGCATGCTTCCGAGCTGCGCCCCCGAAAGGTCGCCGAATGACCTGGGACAGGCTTCCGAGCTGTGCTCCTACCCTACCAAAGATCCGAGGCCAGCTTCCGAGCTGTGCCCCTACCCTGCCAAAGATCCGGGGTAGGCATCTGAGCCTCACCCCCGAAAGGTCGCCGATGGACCTGGGGCAGCTTCCGAGTTACGCCCCGGAAAGGTCGCCGAAGGACCTAGGGCAGGCTTCCGAGCTGCGCCCCTATCCTTCCAAAGATACTGGGTAGGCTTTCGAGCTACGCCCCCGAAATGTCACCGACGGACCTGGGGCAAGCTTCCGAGGTGTGCCCCTACCTTTCCAAAGATTTGGGGCAGGCTGAGCTGCTCCCCCGAAAGGTCGCTGAAGGACCTGGGGCAGGCCTCCGAGCTGCGCCCATACACTTCCAAAGATCCGGAGCAGGCTTTCGAGCTTTGCCCCCGAAAGGTCGTCGAAGGACTTGGGGCAGGCCTCTGAGCTGTGCCCCTACCCTTCCAAAGATCCGGGGTAGGCTTCAGAGCTGCACCCCCGAAAGGTCGCCGATGGACCTGGGGCAGGCTTTCGATCTGTGCCCCTCCCCTTCCAAAGATCCAGGGCAAGCCTCTAAGGCGCGTCCCCGATAGGTCACCCAGGGCTCTCTGAACTGCGCCCCCTCCCTGTTGAGGCTCCGTTTCTTCACGTCACCCTTGAGGTCGGACCATTACTCATTCTAGAGACGACCAACGCAATCTAGTAAGGGAGTTCGCCAACCTAATTGCACGAGTAAGCACTTTGCAAAAATTTTCTCGAGTATCTAATCAACCTTCTGCCTCTCCTCGACCCTAAGCTCGTCCACGCCAAATGTTTGGGGCATACATAGGAAGATACTATGGAAGGGACAAGGCACACGAACGACAAACAAAGAAATTGTTTTTTTCATTCAAATTGTCATCATATTTACAATGTCTTTACAAAAAGTCCTCTAACTTAAGACAACAAAACAAAAACAACAAACTGAGCACGGCCCCAAGATCGGCCCTACATTGGCACCCCCCAACTATGAAGCCTCCACTCGGTCGCCACCTGCCTGGACCTGAGCGTCCACATGTTCGTCACTCGCTGGGATGGAAGCCTCCCCCTCATCATCAGAGACCGTCGACAACCTGGAAAAGCCAATCTCCATGTTGGGGTAATGCTTCCTCATTCCCTTCTTGATTCTCTTAAAGCCCGTCTCCAGGCCCTCCTCGAAACCCTCGGCCCTGGTCTCCGTCAGAGCGGGGATGAACTCCTGGAGCTGGTACTGGCAGACGGCCTCCACCTTGATCACCTCAAGGTCGATCTTCTTCAGCTCCTCTACATGTCTCTCATGGTCGGCGGTTTTCTTCGAGCTGGCCTCTCTTTCCCTAGCTTGGATCTCATCGGCGACGACCCTCTAGACTTCTTCTTCCTTGGCCTTTTGCTCTGCATCCTCCTTAGCTTTCTCTAGCTTGGAGATCGTCACCTTCTGTGTCGTGTAATAATTCCTGAGTTTCGCCAACCTATCCTCCAGGACCTTATGCTTCTCCTCGGCCTCCTTCTTCATGGTCTCGAGCTCGGCTGCCTTCCTCCCAAGAGCTGTCTCGGCCTTGTTCACCATCGCAGAGTGACGTTGGAGGGACACCAACACTACAGTCGTCTACATAAGGAATAAAAGACATGAGCGCACCTAAAAGAAGAGTAGAGTGGTATCTTGAATAAAAAGAGCGACAAACCTGCAAGTTGAGCCAGTTGGCTGTGTCACAGAGCCGCTCAGTATCGATGTTCGCCAAGGACTCTCGGTCCCTGGGCAGCGTAATGTTCTCGACCAGGCGGGTCGCAACCCTGGCCTTGTCAAAGAATGATTCCTGGGCACCCACCGGGTAGAGCGAAGTGACGGTCTCCCCCGTCGAGAGAGTGAGGATCTCGGCCTTTTTCGACTTAAAAGTAGCTAGCGCCGCCTCGTAGCTTGGTGGGCCTGCTTCCCTAGCCTGGACGACGGACATCCGAAGGGCCAGCACTCAACAGCCGTCGCTTGGCCGGTCTGGGCCGACCTAGCCGAAGAACCCAAAGGTACGGTCGAGCGGATGGGGATCGCGGCAATCGCAGTGACCAGTGGGCCCTGGGACACCGTAACCGTTAGATCGGCCCTCTGCTCCTCGACTGGGTCGAGGTCGATGGGTCGGCCTAATGTCGCCTCGCTCAAACGGGAGAGAAGAGCGGTAGGCGTAGGTTCCACTCTCGCCTTCTTGATCCGCTCCCCCTTCTCGGCCCTCGACCCCTCCTTACTCCTCTTCTGTCTGACCTTCATCGAGCCCTTGGCCGCCTGCTCCTTGGCCATCTTCTTCTTCTCATCCCTTGAGAGACTCATGGCCGCACCTGCAAAAAGACGATAGATCAGGGTGAGCAAGTCAGAGGTAGGATCACGAAGCTCGGGTTACCTTCAAGCCAGACGTGCTTGACTATATGCTCGTCTGTGACCAGGCCTGGGAAGCCCCTACTTTGCTTGGGGATTTCCTCCAAGATCCTGGCGTTCTCTTGGTCGGTCGCCCCAAGGACCACTTCATTGTTCACTGAGGGATTCAGCATCCCCCAGTTTGACCTCAAAGCTAGGTCCTCGAGCGTCGAGACAAAGACAAACTTCTCCTTCCAGTCTTTTATCTTGCCTGGCAGATTGATAACGAGAGGCCGACCCCTCATCACACAGATGTAGTTGTACACCCCCTTGCGCTTCGCCTCGAAGAAATATTGGAACAACGGTAAGGTTGGACTTATGCCACTACCTGAGCAAAGGAAGAGGAAGCCAACCATGGAGCTGATGGAGTTCGACATCGTTCGGAAGAGGGGGAGTTCGGGGAAGTGTAGGACAATGAGGAGAAAGTGTTAGAGGGGGAACCGGAGCCCAAGGGAAAAGGTCTGGGCGTAGACCCCGACCTCGTTATCCCTCGGAGAGCATACCCGCTCGGCGTACTCGGGAAGGCGAATAGTGTAGGGCGGCCTGATATACTTGGATTGGATAAGGGGGACGAAGGAGGTCTGCGTGTGGGCCACTATGGCTAGAATCTCCGCTGGGACCTCCATTGAATCTTCATCGGCCCCCAGGGTCCTAGCGGCCGACCTAGGTCCTTTCCCTTTCTTAGGGTCCCTATAGACTGCCGACGTCGAGGCGATGGCAAGCTCGACAGCCTAGTCACCCACAGGGCAAAGGTGCTCCTCCGGCCAAGACACCTCCGGCTCCTCCAGCCAATACACCTCCGGCTCCTCCGATCCTACGACACAGCCACTCTCCAACTCGCCAAACCACTGCTCAACAACGAAATCGGAAGCAGAAGAGGGGGATGAGGCCATGGGAAAGATCGAGGGAATACCTAGAAGAAGACAGAATGGACGAAGCTTCGACGACAACGGAGTAGCATGGCATGATGGCGGCGGCAGAAGCTTTCAGCACCAGCGGGGGAAGCGAAATTTCAAAAAAGGATGTGGAAAACTCCCTCTCGATTGCCCCCATCTCTTTTTATACGGTGGAAGAGTTGATCTCAGCCGTTGGAGGCGAGCCACATGGCGTGATCCGGGCAAGTCTGGTGCCTCGACTTCCCCATACGATCAGATCAGCCATGTGTCATGCTCTGAACGATCGGATGCCTCGATTCTTCCCCTTCCCTAAATCGTCATGATGACCTAAAAAGATTTGGTGGCTGATTCAAATTAAATGCCACCGACCGGCCCTCGGCCAATGAAGATATGGCATGTCATCCAAGCCGAGCTGGGCTTTCCGTTTCGAGCTCGAATGATGGGTGCAATTGTTATATCCTGATGGCCAGCCCAGAAAAAAGGCCCAAATAGTCGAAGTCCAAGCAAATGAGCTCGCCAACCAACCTCAACAAGAGCAAGCCCAGACGAGGAGATCGACCCCCTAAGAAGAAGCTCGCCCAACCGAGCCAGGAGCTGGTCCGATGAATCAAAAGAGAGGCTCGCCCAACTTGTCGGGCAGAAGCTCACCGCAAAGCTTAGAGGTTGCCCGACAAACGATGAATCTCGCCCACTGACCGAACAAGAAGGACGGACTGAGAAAGACTTGGGACACCAAGCTCGGATGCCGAGCTCGGCTCTCTCCAGAGCTGACCCTCGGTGACCAGCAAGCACAAATATCTCTGACATGATGACGTAGGGCCACCTACGCCTCTAATTAATGCCAGAGGTTAAAGACGAGATCTGATGGTCGCCCGTCGCGTCTCCATTAATACAAAAATATCTCTGACACTCTCTGACATTCAGTTAATGCTAGGTTAAGGCGGTGCAAGAATATCTCTGACACCCTCGCCAACCAATCACATCCACATTAATGCTCCAGCCGAGCTCCAGCTAAGCGGAAGTGATAACTGATTAGATGGTGCTCAACCGAATCTCTCCATTATAAATACCCACCTCCAGCCACCGAGAGAGGGGTTGGTTAGTAGAAATCCAAAACTCTCATTTACACACAAGGCTGGATATCGTCCACATATCTGTGCCCTCCACTCAAGCTCGTCACGATTAGGTCGCTCTATACTAAGATCGACCAGCGTGTCCCGCCTACTTCTAAAAGCGTTGCATACTGACTTTACCATCAGAGAGGCTATGGGTTGACAGCCATCCCAGCCTTTCTGATGATCTGCTCATCGTGCAGGAAGCTCGGCCCTCCTCCCCAGCGGTCAGCAACCTTCATCCGATCTCGGATTATCCACAGTGACCTTCGTGCTTTAGCCTCTACCAAAAATCCAATTAACTTGTAATCACCGTACCCTTGATTCCCTACTAAATAAATCTCATTGTTAGGCAGATTTGACCAGCAACATACCTCATAAGCGTGCACCCACATCTCCTATTCATGCCCATACACGACTGCTCCTTAGGAAACCTAAATCTCTTTCTTTGTGGATTCCTAAGAATGTTTCTCGGTATGATAGGACCATGTATATAGATTCGTATGTTCGTAATGTCATATTCTCATGCGACTATATACAGAAACCAAACTCCACTTTTATTTGGTTTCCCTCTTGCTAGCGCTTACATATTTGTATTCATTGCTTGGGTACTATACTTTATATGCTTATTTTTGTACCCACGTTTTGCGTGAGACTGTCCATAGCTTCCATGTTTGCATGTTTTATATGATTTTGGGGGGAGTATGGAATTTTTGCTTACTAGCATATTATTTCCTTTCATATGCCTTGTTATTTGCATTATATTGTTGCATATGAGTAGGTTTTATTTCAAACCATTGGATTTTATCAATTTGGCACTTTTCCATCTTTTTGAAATGCCAAATGGGAAAAAATTGTGATTATGTAAAAATATATTTCATATACCTCTATGCATTCTTTTGTTAGTATTATTTTTACATAAACATACCCATCAATATGTCTCATGCTTTATTTGTTCACTTTGTGCACATATGCATATTGATAGGGGGAATTTGTTAGCACACACATTGTATTTTGATGTTTGTCTTATATTTTTACATAATTTTTTGTCATTATCAAAAAGAGAGAGAATGTTAGTTCTTGATTTCGAGACCAATGTTGTTTTGAGGATGGTCAACATTATGTTGTGTGCTAATCATCTCATTTGTTTTAGTCTCAGATTTATTTATTACTTGTCTTGATGGGAGACAAAACGATAGGTGATGTGATGATGATGGATGATGAGTTTAAAGCTTTGGAGCAAAAGCTTGCGTGCAGAGATTGGACTTCAATGTATTTTTACATTTTATCTTCGTGTATTTTTGCTCTTTATTTCTTAGAATATTTGTAGCCTTGAATAGTTGCACAACATACATACACATGCATCATTTTTATCATAGGGTTCCTTAGATTCATGTTTGAACACATCACATTTGGTCCATTGCTCAAAACACATTTGGGTGTGCAATGTTGAGCTGGACAGCCGCCTGGTGAAGGGTCACCAAACGACTGTTGTGTCAGATTTCTTGATCTGCTGATACAGCCAAGGACAGTCACCTGAGGGTCTATGACCAGGCATCTGAACAGTGGTCCAGATGCCTGGTACATGAACTGCAGGCACCTGTCAGTTAAGCCAAACTTTATATGATCTCTAATTTTCTACATTCTGTTTTCTAAGTTTAAACATTTGTCAGTTTTTCTCTGTTTGGAATTTCTCATCCATTCTAAGCTCATAAGATCGGATTTTTTTGTTAGATTTCCAACTCATCTTGAATCACCTCAATCGGAGTCCAATTGTGGAAGTTATGACTGTTTCGGTGACCTAGTGTTTTTTAGAGTCTGTTGGATTTTCTGCAATATGTTTCTGAATTTAAACCGTCAGTTTTCTGTGGTTGGAATTTCTTATCCATTACAAGCCCATTTGATTGCATTCTTTGTTAGCTTTTCAATACATCTTGAATCCCCTCAATCTGATTTCATTTGTGTAAGTTATGAATGTTTTGGTGATCAAGTGCTTTTCTATGAAGAGTCTGTCAGAGCAGATGTCGCATTACTTTGGACCAGACGTCTGGCCACTCTTCATCAGGCGCCTAGTCCATCTTCATCAGGTGCCTGGTCGACCCCCAAATTTAGCTGTTGGGACTTTCTGGCTAGCCGTTTCCAGCCGTTTTTTTGTCCGTTTGTGTGCTTTTTTGAGAGGCTTTTTAAACTAGTTTGAGGGGTTGATTTTTTGGCATCTCTACACACTCATAGGAATGAATTTAGAGAGCCAATTTGCTTAGATAAAGCATTCTCCTTTCACTCTCTTCTCCTACACTAAATACATAGTCTAGTATTAATTTAACCCTAGCTCAAGGAGAAGCTTGGTGATTTCAATCTTCATAACTTCACACACATAGGCAATATCTATTCAAGGCATATGTAAGATTGTAGTTTCATTTCTTTGGTTACGAAACCTAGTACTCAGGTTATGAGTACATTGTTGGGGGGGTTACTCCACTTAGAGGGTTACTCCATAGCCCGGTTTAAGGATTCTCCCGGTTAGGGAGTATAGTGGAAATCAACATCTTGGGTTACAAGTGTGGGACTGGAGTGGGATCGCCGGTTAGGGATCCGAACTAGGATACGTCTCTTTGTTTGTGTATGCATTGATCGTATCTCTTTTTGTGGTTATTGTTGTTGAGCATTTTATTTCTATTTTCGATGCATATTGCGTTTAATTATTACTAACTTTTTAATTATACGCTTTGCTTGCCTTCACACTATTTACGCCCTTATTTAGTGTATTGTGTAGCCACATGTCCACAACACTCCAAGCTTCTTGTCTTGCTCCAGTTTGGTCCATGGCCTTGTTGAACTCACTAATCCATTGAGTGCTTCTTTGATTTATCTTAATCTCTTATAGCACTCATATATATTAGATGATATGTTTGTTCATCTTCAAAACTATAGGGAGTGATACTTAATATCTTATCAAACGACATGTATGGAACTATTAAAATGTTGCAGCCTATGTTTGACCTAATTAGGCAGTTTGACCCATACTATGCAGAAGTCTAGAACATAAAGAAATCAATTTTCAGAGTTATAGGTAGATTAGCCCTCAATTGCTTGTTAATTATAATTTTTACAACAAGAGGTATTAATTTTTAGAGACCAAATTATAAAACTAAATTTGATTTGAAAAGGCCAAAAAATAAACAACAACAAAAATGGGATGATTTTTGTTGTGAAGATATAATACCGAGTTGTTTAGTCGGTTGGGATCACGGCTTATCTTATAGATAAGACCATATCTATGGTATCTTATATGTATACTCCCTTATATGCTATAAATAAAGAGCTGGGGTCTCCCCAAGATGTTGATTCATAACATGTTATCAGCACGAGCCTCTAATTAAAATTTTCACACAAAATTGATCGTTGCGAAAGAAAAGAAAGGCGAGAGATCCACGCGCGTGGTATCAAGCTTCATCAATCGAGCGTCGTCATCCGCGCAGGCTTCGTTCAACCGTCGCTATATCCGGAGGACAGATATAGAGGTAAATCTCGCTAAAAATGTCGATTTTATCATACATATGATAGCGTTTTCCATTGATCTCACAAGATCGAAGTGGAATCTGGGCTAATCGCCCAAAAAATCATGTTTTAACATGTTTTAAAATATGTAAATAATATAGGAATATGGGTTTTACCCTATTCCAGCCCCGCCAGTGGCTGAAGGGTTTTTTGGAACCCTTAGCGCACAAATCCGTGCCCGTCCTAAGTTGGACGGACCATAGAAACAAAAATTACAGCGGAAAATAATATGTTAATCTAATTAACATGCAGCCCTAAAGAATAAGACCATTAGCCAGGATCTCTGCCAGCTCGGGGTGGATCTGACCATCCCAAGAGAGATCTAAACTACTGCAAATAATTAAAATGAGCTTCTAAAAACATACCCGAAACCTTGCCCTGGGGCAGGCAAGGTGTACCGCACCGTCTTCCGAGCCGATCCCTGTCCCACACCGAGCCGCTGAACCGCTCCACATCCCGAGACAAGCAATCCTCGTGTCTCCGAGCCAACCACGCGCCGAAGAAAGTTTCACGCGATTGAAAGCCTTCGCCAAGATTTCGGATCCGAATCCGAACTCCTTCGTGGCTTTGCTAGAGCCCTTCAGGAGTGAGGCAGAAATTATAGGGAGAAGAGAATATTTAATTTAAGCCTAGATCCGAGCGTGCTCCAACATTACGGGAGCCGCTCAGATCTGGAGCTTGGGACAAGTTTTGAGGAGGGGAACAGACCCCTATTTATATAGGCGGCTGACCCCTCCCCTTTACTCAAAATCCGATGTGGGACTATTATTTGGAGTTAATCAATTCAATTTAGTTTGTCTTTCACAAAGGCCAAACTTCTGTGAATTTTAACTCCCTCACCGTTGAGCTTCATGATTGATACAACCATCAAATCGAAGGGTGTTCAACGGTGAACACGTAGGAAAAAACAGCGAGTCAATCAGAGTCTGTTTGACCCTCCAATTGATCACCCAAAGTTCAGTCCAAGGCTTGATTTTCGTCCAAAATCAGCCGTTACAAATCTGCACAGCCCTAGGGTTCTGCACCCATAACAACGGGGCCCACCGCGCCAGCTGGGCGAGCACAGACCAGGCTGGATGCAGATTTGTGGGTGCAGAACCCTAGGGCTGTGCAGTCCTGGTCTAACCCATGCCCAGTTTGGGCAAGGATAAGACCCCTTTGATCTGTATTGGGCATAACTTGGGTATTTGGCATCCGATTTAGACACCGTTCGAATTTGTGTTTAGACCGGGACGATCACGTCATCCACGTAACTTTTTGCATGCGTTAAATAAATTAACTATTGTCTTAAACAATTTAAAACACATTTAACTCCTTTTGCATCATATGCAAAATAGTCCCCTATTTATATTGCATCAAATGCAATTATTCCATCCCTTGCATCAAAATGCAAAATATTCTCCCTAACTAATTCCTACCTATTACTAGACGAAGGTTGCACTCGTGACCCTACAGCCTGACCCTATTACAGGTTGGGCTCGAAGCCCTATACGGTAGTGACCACGAGCAGTGGCTGCCGTCCCGGTTTCAGAATCATAATTATGTAGTTAGCTCATCAACATGAGAATTGTCGGGACCGCCCTGACTGTGTCTGTGATGAGTTCCGCAGTTATAGTCTCTTCGTCTAAACTATGTCGTGCAGATCAAGTCTAGGGTGCGGTCAAACTGTCAACCCTAATAACTTGACTCTGGTTAGTTTCCATCGATCTTTAGTCAACTAATGTTGGACTTCTTCCAACATACTCTGATTAGAGATTTTACTAAAGACCGAACTAACTCTACAACACTAACTCCCATTGACCAGGAGAGACGAATCCTCTCTTGGTCATTACTCTCCTCGTACGCTTCAAGTGACACCCAATCAAAGACCTTTCGACAGGCCTAGCCTTGAAGCTAGGTCAGTGATCTAAGTGGCACCGTTCACGCACAGATTCGTAAAATGACCTCAAGTCAAAAGACCAAATTGCCTATCATCACTAAGAGTTATCATTGATAGATTGGTCAATATAACCATATGATAACTCTTGTGGATTGTTCAGTGAACTCATTCTCTAATGAGCACCTGTGTCTCGTCTTCGACTTCGCTAAGTCAAACGATCATGAGATCATTGCCACTGCTAAACGGTGAAGACTAAGACACAATGGTCTATCCGATGTTTTGATATCTTTGTCTTAAAACATCTACGACCATGAACCCTTTTAGACTTAGCTACAGACGGTCAAGCATTTCTCCTTGATCGAGATACTCATCTCGATGCATGTTTGACCTTTGCATAAAGTCTCAGGATTTTACCTAAGTTAATATCTAATGTTTACTACATTATTGATTAACTTAGATAAAAATATATCAAACAACTTGTTGTTATTTCCAACAAGATGTTTGTGCTATTCACACAGAGATAAATTGCCTTGAGTGCATCATCTCTCAACATCGTCCACTTGCACTCAGGCCCATTTATCTCGATATTTCATACCATTTTTACACATAAGTTTTCTCGACTTCATGTGGTAGAGCCTTTGTGAGTGGATCTGCTAAAACCGTCTACAGTATAGACTTAAGGGGTTTCTATGTTCATGTTAGACCAACCATTTGAATCTCATTCAAATAATTCTCTTGGTCTGTAGGAATCCATAATATTTTATTTCCATGGATCTTATCCAGTTCATCGTATCTTACGATAATAATTTTAAATTAGTTGCTGGTTAATTTAAGATGGTTCATAATAATTTTTGATAAAGTGTCAAACTCTTTGATTACTTTGTCAAAACATATGTTTCATCCCGTTGATACCTCGCATGTAATTTGTTTGCTCCCACTGACCTTGAAAACTATTTTTGTGATTCATATAAGTTGGTCCGTCTAAATCATATTTAGAAAAACGAACGTATAATCGAATGTTCCAGTTTTCATGGTCATCATGAGTATTTACATCGAGTTCGGTCCGAGTAGATCCGTACACATCTGCTGGCGAGACGGTTTCAACATAATCCGTTTATAGGAATTAGGATGAAAATCGTTCTCAACCAACATGATTGTACTTCACTATTTTCTTTCTGCACCGTTCTTTTAACTTAAAGATTTACTTGCAGAAAGTGAGAAAACATTTTCCATGGGCACGTAAACTAAATTCCAAAATTTATTTACGCACACGGACCTATTCTGATTGCATCAAGTTATAAATCGGAGTTAGTACTCCGAATTTCATCCTAGAAGTTGACTAAGTCATCATCAATTATGATGTCTAACTCGACTCTTCGTCTCACGAGATTCGAGTAATTATACAACTTCCTAATGATCGATTTAATGAATATCTTGTTGATAATGTCATCATAGAACATTATCAAAACCTAGGCATTACTATCTGGGACTTAACCCAGAGGGAGGACTTAACTCAGAGTCACTTGCTATGGATCGCACCAAGTCTAACTAAGTGTGATCCATACCTTTTAACACACCGATGTGTTAACAGACTTGACCTGAGAGAAAATCATATTTTCTTTTCATTACGCAAGATTTTATATAGCTAAGTATTTGATCATTCGATCTAATCGAATCAGTATAAATAATTTTGTCATTTTGTTCTTTATTTTATCAGACTTGTGTTTCATCAAGAACACGTGTCTTAATAAAATATAAGAATAACTTATTTTGGTTAATCTAGACTCGAATACATTAGTATGTACGAGACTGAGTTCGACAACTCATTCTCCCACTGTCTTAAAATTGGTTTTCAGCCATTATATCTAAGAGGATAAGATTCACAAGTGTCCGTAGACTTCATAATACGAGAGGTCAGACCCCTCTTTATGTGACTTGTGAAGCTTAGTCTCTCGATACGGCCTAGTCTATTTTGAGATATAAGTTTCTTATTTCCTTGTGCATTATATATTAACTTTTAATATATTATAGTTATTACAAATTACTAACACAAAACATTGCTTCAGAAGCAAGGTGACGATATTCGTCAAAATGTGTTAGACGTCTTTTGTATAACAATTATTCTGAAATCGTGACATCAAAATATGTCACATTTTCACTTCCTCCTACTTATGCCTTTACTAATGATGAATATAACTAACTTTCTCAATTGACTTTCCGGAGTGCCTTCTTCCTTTTCTAAATCTCATTTAGATATTAAATACCCCTACATAAATAAATAGCTATGCAAGCATTTCATGTATCCAAACGCCTGAGCTTTGCAACCTTGAGTGTAGCTCAACAAGTTGCTCGTCTCAAGATCTGGTTGGGATACATAGTATTGCACCGCTCATGCACTTACATTCGCCTCAAATAGTTTGATCGAATTCTCAAACCTTGCGGATCAAAATTTGTTTTTCCATACAATCTTGAGTGTAACTCAACAATTTGTAGGGAGAAACAAACTTCTAATGTTTATAGGTTCAAGATGCCCCATATAGAGGCGAATGACATGTAGCGTGCATTTATTTTGTTGGACTCAGAACTTAATGAAATCATATTTCTCAAGTCTGTCCTTTAGAAGGTCATTTTAATGTCAACCGGAATATAGTTTATTCTATCAATTAGAATTTAACTTTGACGATCCATTAATCAACCTAGTTAACCAGTTAACTAATTCCATTAAAATATTATATTTTTATTCCATCGGTAAACATAGTCTTGCCCTAGTTTAGCATATGTTCAATATTAAATATAGGTAGAATGGCTTTTATCTATCTATATCCTCCCACTATTTTTACGATCATTTTAAGTCTTAACAATGAATGATTTAATCGAATTAAATAAATGGGTGAGAGATCCAATCACCCTGAGCCTCACAACCTTGAGTGTAGCTCAACAAGTTGCTTGACTCTGCGATCGGTAGATGACTCTTCATCAATCATATCAGATTTGACTCTCTTATCGGTTTTTACCGTTAGCCATTTGTGATCATGAGTGCGCTCATCCAAATCACAATGACGAGTCTAGTCAGACCCCTGTTTTCGCGTCTAGCCTGACTTGCCCCGGCGCTCGGTGTATTCGCGACACGTTGGTTTGGGTCAGGTCTTAGACTACATCATATGTGTTTAAGAAATTGGTTTCTATAAGATTGCCATGTCACAGCTTGAGTGTAGCTCAACAACTGGAACACTGGTCATATAGTTGCCAACCCCTAAAACAAGGAGGGCTACGGCTAATCTTGAAGAAGATTATTAATGTATTTGACTTAGATATAGTCCAGGGTGTCATATAATCATGATTCGCGTCATTGCGGTCCAGCAGAACACAGCCAGGGAATTGACTAAGCCAGGATCACTTATCCCTTAGACTAGCTAGGGTGATCCAACAAACTCAGCCAAGTACATTGACTGGATCATGGTCCATTGAATGAAGCTTGTCATTTTTATATGTGTGACATAGACTAAAAGGCTTTTATTAACAACTAATTAATCTTATCAACTAGTTGAATCCTTAAGTTCAAAATTTTAGGATTTGTTTAATAACTTTTATTAAATCCTTATCAACTATAAGGTTCACGTGCTATCCTAATCGTTATTAGGATTTTAAGAAATTTATTAACAACGCTAAAAGCGAAGTCCTTTAATGAGAATTAATTACATAACAATTAGAATTAAAATTTTCATTAAAGGGACTACCCTAATCAGGAATTAGGTCTTAAAGTGTTGTTAATATTTTATTAAAATATAGCATGTCATTAGAATTTATCTCATAAATTTTAACGAGTTCTTAATGGCTAACCTAAGAGGGTTGTCTTGTGTTATCAAATAAGTAACCACATTTGCATAGCCATTAACATAAAGTTACACTAATTTTAACGCATAAAAAGAGTGTCCTACCATTTAACAATTAAATAAAAAATTATTTATCTAATAAACAATTTTGCATGCATTTCTTAAATTTAACATTTAAATTTAAAATAATGAATTTAAAACATTTTGATTTTTATCTCATAAAAATATAATAGTTTTAAAAGGATCATATGATATGCATGCTACTAAAAATATTTATCGCATAAAGTTTGAAAGTTTTAAATTCAGTTTTAAAATTATCACATAAATTTAAAACATCATTTTTTTAAAAAAAATGCATGCTTAAAAATTTATCATATAAAATATTTAACCATCTAAAATCATTTTAAACTTATCGCATAAATTTAAAGAAACATTTTACTGTATTTAAAGGCATTCAATTAATTAATCGCAGTCCTAGATCAACATACATACATTGCTCTGATACCACTAAAGGGTTTTTTGGAACCCTTAGGGCACAAATTCGTGCCCGTCCTAAGTTGGACGGACCACAGAAACAAGAATTGCATCGGAAAATAATATGTTAATCTAATTAACATGCAGCCCTAAGGAACAAGACCCTTAGCCAGGATCTCTGCCAGCTCTGGGTGGACCTGACCACCCCAAGAGGGATCTAAACTACTGCAAATAATTAAAACGAAAGCTTCTAAAAACATACCCGGAACCTTGCCATAGGGCAGGCAAGGTGTACCGCACCGTCTTCCGAGCCGATCCTCGAACCGCTACTCGAACCGCTTCGCATCCCAAGGCGAGCAGTCATCGTGTCGCTGAGCCAACCACGCGCCGAAGAAAGTTTCACGCGAGTGAAACCCTTCGCCAAGATTTCGGATCCGAATCCGAACTCCTTCGTGGCTTTGCTAGAGCCCTTCAGGAGTACGGCAGAAATTATAGGGAGAAGAGAATATTTAATTTAAGCCTAGATCCGAGCGTGCTCCAACATTTATGGGAGCCGCTCAGATCTGGAGCTTGGGACAAGTTTTAAGGAGGGGAGCAGACCCCTATTTATATAGACGGCTGACCCCTCCCCTTTACTCAAAATCCGATGTGGGACATTATTTGGAGTTAATTAATTCAATTTAGTTTGCCTTTCACAAAGGCCAAACTTCCGTAAATTTTAACTCCCTCACCGTTGAGCTTCATGATTGATACAACCTATCAAATCAAAGGACGTTCAATGGTGAACGCGTAGGAAAAAACGGCGAGTCGATCGGAGTCCGTTTGACCCTCCAATTGATCGCCCAAAGTTCAGCCCAAGGCTTGATTTTCATCCAAAATCAGCCGTCACAAATCTACACAGCCCTAGGGTTCTGCACCCATAACAGCGGGGCCCACCGCGCCAGCTGGGCAAGCCCAGACCAGGCTGGACGCCCAGCCTGGGTGCGCCCAGGGCAATTGGGCCAGGCGCCCAAGGTGCCTGGGTGCGCCCAGGGCAATTGGGCCAGGCGCCCAAGGCGCCTGGGCCCGCCTGCGCCTGGGCCGGGCGCCCAGGCCCAGGCGGGCCGGGTGCCCAGGCCAGACCTGAGTTGTCTGGCCTGGTGCAGTCCTGGTCTGACCCATGCCCAGTTTGGGCAAGGGTAAGACCCCTTTGATTTGTATTAGGCATAACTTGGCATTTGGCGTCCGATTTGGACGCCGTTCGAACCTCTGTTTAGACCGGGACGATCCCGTCATCCACGTAACTTTTTCCATGCGTTAAATAAATTAAATATTGTCTTAAACAATTTAAAACACATTTAACTCCTTTTGCATCATATGCAAAATAGTCCCCTATTTAAGCTTAAAATATTATATTGCATCAAATGCAATTATTTCATCCCTTGCATCAAAATGTAAAATATTCTCTCTAACTAATTCCTACCTATTACTAGATGAAGGTCGCACTCTGTGTGTGACCCTACAGCCTGACCCTACTACAGGTTGGGCTCGAAGCCCTATACGGCAGTGACCACGAGCAGTGGCTGCCGTCCCGGTTTCAGAATCATAATTATGTGGTTAGCTCATCAACATGAGAATTGTCGGGACCACCCTGACTGTGTCTGTGATGAGTTCTGCAGTTATAGTCTCTTCGTCTAAACTATGTCGTGTAGATCAAGTCTAGGGTGCGGTCAAACTGTCAACCCCAATAACTTGACTCTGGTTAGTTTCCATCGATCTTTAGTCAACTAATGTTGGACTTCTTCCAACATACTCTGATCAGAGATTTTACTAAAGACCGAACTAACTCTACGACACTAACTCCCATTGACCGGGAGAGACGAATCCTCTCTTAGTCATTACTCTCCTCGTACGCTTCAAGTGACACCGAATCAAAGACCTTTCGACAGGCCAAGCATCGAAGCTAGGTCAGTGATCTAAGTGGCACCGTTCACGCACAGATTCATAAAATGACCTCAAGTCAAAAGACCAACTTGCATATCATCACTAAGAGTTATCAGTGACAGATTGGTCAATATAACCATATGATAACTCTTGTGGATCGTTCAGTGAACTCATTCTCTAATGAGCACCTGTGTCTCGTCTTCGACTTTGCCAAGTCAAATTATCATGAGATCATGGCCACCGCAAAACGGTGAAGACTAAGACACAATGGTCTATCCGATGTTTCGATATCCTTGTCTCGAAACATCTACGACCACGAACCCTTTTAGACTTATGCTACAGACGGTCAAGCATTTCTCTATGATTGAGATACTCATCTCGATACATGTTTGACCTTTGCATAAAGTCTCAGGATTTTACCTAAGTTAATATCTAATGTTTACTACATTATTGATTAACTTAGATAAAACTATACCAACCAGCTTACTGTTATTTCGAACAAGATGTTTGTGCTATTCACACAGAGATAAATTGCCTCGAGGGCATCATCTCTCAACAGTGGCTTTGTCGCCGGCCGCTCCACCCACCCCCTGACCGTCCCCACGCGTCCCCCCCCCCGACCCCACCCCCTACCTATAGCGAGGGGGGGCGTCGTCGGCGTCCCATCAAACCCCCCTGAAAGGGGGGCGGCACTCTGCCACTGATCCCCCCGTAGGGGGGGGTGCCGTCAGCCCCCCGAAGGCAGGGCGCCGCCTCTACCACCTCCCCGAAGGGGGGCACCGCTGTCGTCTCCCCGAAGGGGGGCTGCCGTCCCTTCCCCCCAAAGGGGGGGCGATACTGGCGTCCCCCCTGAAGGAGGGGCCATCGCTCCCGCACCACATCGCTTCGGCGAGAGGGGGCTGTCGATAGACCCCCCCTCGTGCTCCGGCGAGGGGGCTACTGCCAATCGACCGCAGGCAGTCGCGCTAGGGGCGACGGCGGCTAGCCCTAGCCGTCGCCCCTCAAACCCTAGCCCTACTGGGCCTGAAGACCACATTCAAAAAAAATTTACAGCCTTGCAGGCCTATTTTCACAAAAAAATTGTTTTTGACTGCGGGCCTGAAGCCCGCAGCCACATTGCGAGCTTCAGGCCCACATGCCAGTTTTCTTTTTCAAAAAAGGGGGAGGGCTAAAATAAGCTTTAAAGGCTTTTTGGGGCTAAAAATTAATTAAAATGGCGTTTGGGGACCTAAAAATTAATGAAAAATCATGATAAATTATGGGGAAATAAGGGGACTTTTGGAGACATTTGGGGATAAATTGGGGATGCTTTAAAAAGGAAATTTTCTTCCTTTTATGAAGAACATGTCAAATATTGGGCTTTTTTCAATCTTTTTGAATAAACCCAAGTAGCACAACCTTTGCATTATATGATACCCTTTGTAGGATCATTAATATATGCTTCGCATCATTTTGGCTTATTCTGTGGATAAATTATGTTTGGTTGTGCAAATTTTAAAACTTAATAATTAGGAAGATCATGCGACCGCTCTGCCGTTAGTCAGCTAACCTAACGGTGTATGATGTTGCCCAGTGGTCCAATAATTATTAAGCAATTAAATTTTTTATCCATTTCTGTGAATATAAATGCATGTGATGCCTGTGATGAAAATATCTGCTGAAAATGTTTGATGTGCACAAATTTTTGCATGGATGGCTAAATTGCGGTTTTGGATCGGCTGTTTAAGTCCCATATTTCATTTCCTGTATTTTTCTTTTACTTTTGAGAGAAATTATAGTGAGGAATTTATGTAAATGTCAAAGACCGAAGACCACTTTTCATGGAGACGGAGGCCACAATTGAAGCTGAAGATCTTATATGGGACCCACGGGGTTTCCAAAGTTGTAATTTCTTTTTTAAGCTTTCATTTGTATAATATGGACTGTAATGGACTTTGGACTTTTTATTTATGTGGGTCGGGACTGGTCGATCCATGCAATAAGCTCTTCATATAAAAGTATTACATCCGCATGAAAATATTTATTGTTTAGATTATTAATTCATGCAAATTTGTGCTCTGCTAGATAAAATTGCTAAAATTGCAAGTGTCGATTTCGAAGTGCTGGATGCATCAGGGAGACACTATCTGAGCTGGCAGCTCGATGTGAAGTTCAATCTGCGGGCTAAGTCCTTTATTTCTGTGTGACCAAGAATGAAAATGTGAGCGATATGCCATTATCTATATTTGCCGCCATGTGGACAAGACCCTAAAGACTGAATATCTTACGGTCGAAGATCCACTTGAGCTGTGGACTGCCATTGAAGACAGGTATAAACATCAGAAAGATGTTATACTACCAAGGACACGATACGAGTGGGAGAACCTGAGACTGCAGGACTTTAAGTCCATCGCTGAGTACAACTCAGCTCTTTTTAGCATCACCTCACGCCTGAAGTTGTGTTCAGAAGATCACATGCTGGAAAAGACGTACACATCTTTCCATGAGAAAGATGCGATACTTATGCAGCAATACCGTAAACGAAAGTTCACCAAGTATTCTCAGCTGTTGTCATGTTTGCTCGTGGCCGAACAAAACAGAGAGCTTCTTCTTGCCACTCACAACATGCACCCCCTGGCACTGCCCCCTCCCAGAAGCTCATAATGCATCTTCTTCTCGAAAAAAAGAGACGCAACAAAAGAAAAGAAAAACCACAGAACGGGGGACAGAATAAATTGGCTAGGAGCCAAGTCCAGCAGCGAAGAAATGAAGGAAAGCGCAAATTCACCTGGCGCAGAAATGACAACAAGAACAATGATGCACCCCCATCCAAAAGGGATTGGGAAGACCAGTGCCATAGCTGTGGCATGAAAGGCCACTGGTCCAGAGTGTGCCGAACTCCACAACATCTCCAGGAACTGTATAAAGAAAACAAGAAAAAGAAAGCTGAAACAAACCTGGTGACATCTGATGCTCCAGTCAAGTTCACAGCTGACGACTTCGAAAATGATGACCTACTAGATTAGCTTCCTATTTTTATTTTAGCAAATTGTTTAGAACATTTCATGAGAGCTTTCATATTATGTAATTTGAATTTGAATGAATAAAGTTTATGTTCCTGAAATGCAAATGTTTTATTCATCTTTATAGATGGATCACTCTCATGACTGCTTGGTAGACAGTGCTTCGACACATACGAGCCTTCAGTATAAGTGCTATTTTCATAGCATTATACCATACAAAAGCCATGTAAATACAATTTCAGGGCCATTGGATATAATTGAAGGGTCTGGGAATGCAACCTTGTTGCTCCCTAATGGAACGGAAATTAAAATAAAAGATGCACTATTCTCTCCGAACTCTAGATGAAACTTACTAAGTTTCAAGGATATCCGCTTAAACGGATTCCATTTGGAAACAACAAAGGTAAATGAAAAAGAATTATTGTATGTAACGTCTCAAGAAAAAGGAGTACAATCCATACTTGAACATTTTGAGAGCCTTTCATCAGGCCTCTACCATACAAAGATTCGGAGAGAGGAAGCTAACTTAACGGAGCACCTGAAGTGTCCGATATCAGCCAAGTTTTAACTTTGGCATGATAGACTTGGCCACCCTGAATCTGTGATGATGCACCACATCCTATCACAATCACATGGGCGCAACCTGAAGAACCAGAAGATTCTTCAGAAGGGAGAATTCCCTTGCATCCCCTGCTTCAAGGAGAAATTAATAACAAGGCCATCACCATTAAAAGTGGATATCGAGTCTCCGAGCTTCCTCGAAAGAATACATGGAGACATATGTGGACCCATCCACCCCCCAGTGGGCCCTTTCGGTACTTTATGGTACTGATTGATGCATCTTCAAAATATTCGTTTGTGTGTTTACTATCAACCCACAACTTAGCTTTTCCAAAGCTACTGGCACAAATTATAAAGTTGCGGGCGCATTTTCCAGATAACCATATAAAGAAAATACGTCTGGATGATGCTGTGAAATTTACCTCCTGATCATTTCAAGAGTACTACCAGGCAACGGGAATAGAAATTGAACATCCAGCGTCGCATGTTCACACCCAGAACGGGTTGGAAGAGTCACTAATACAAAGACTCCAATGGATTGCACGTCCATTGTTAATGAAATCCCAGTTGCCGATGGATGCATGGGGACATGCAATTCTGCATTCTACATTGTTAATAAAAATAAGACCCTTTGGAGGTCAGAGTCTCTCTTCATGCA
The DNA here is from genome assembly GCA_030789695.1 of Scilla litardierei. Taxonomy (NCBI): domain Eukaryota; kingdom Viridiplantae; phylum Streptophyta; class Magnoliopsida; order Asparagales; family Asparagaceae; genus Scilla; species Scilla litardierei. The sequence goes on from CM061134.1 coordinate 31,164,497, forward strand.
TCTTGTATATGGAGGGCCACCGAACATTTCTCATCTGAGAATCTTCGATTGCGCAGTCTACATCCCCATTGCACCATCACAGAAGACAAAATGGGTCCTCAACGTCGCCTATGTATCTATGTATGATTTGACTCACTCTTAATTATACGATACCTAGAACCTCAAACGGGGGACGCATTTAAGGAACGCCTTGAAGACTGTGAATTTGATGAGACCATTTCCCCCAAAATGGGCCCAGAAACTGAGAAATTTGGTGCGAAGCACATCATAACGTGGGATACAAATAGTTTGATCCACTATGATCCGGTAACAAAACAATGTGAAGATGAGATCCTGAAAATCCTCCACATTCAGTACACTGTCCACAGATTACCGGACTCATTTACTGACAACCAGAAGATTGTCAAATCACACATCCCTGCTGCAAATACTCCAGCTAGGATTATCATCCCGAGAATGGATACAATCCACCAACAGCAGAAGTGGCTGCACCACAACAGAAAAGAGGGAGACCACCAGGCTCCAAGGATAAAAAAGAAAAATATCTAGAGACCTTGGGATGATACCCCTACAAAGAAATAAGTTCATGTCCATACACTCATCCCTCCTGGAATCCACTGCAGAGGAACTGCCAGGAGAAACTGAAATATCATTGAATTATGTATGTATAGGGGAGGTGTTGGACAGAAAGAGTACAGTCGTGGACGATGACTTTGCATTTCATATGGCTATTCACGCCACCGGAAGCGACGATGATCATGATCCACATTCCGTTGTTGAATGCAAACATAGAAATGATTGGCCAAAGTGGAATCAGGCAATAGAAGCTGTGTTGTACTCGCTTAAGAAACGCAAAGTCTTTGGGCAAATAGTCCAGACACCTACTGGTGTCAAACCTGTGTGATACAAATGGGTATTCGTGAGAAAAAATAATGAAAATAATGAGATCGCACGCTACAAAGAACGGCTTGTAGCGCAAAGATTTTCCCAAAGACCAGGTATTGACTATGAGGAAACATACTCTGCGGTCATGGATGCGATCACTTTGCGATTCCTGATAAGCTTAACAGCAAAGGAAGGTTTAGATATGCAGCTAATGGATGTTATGACTGCATATCTATACAGTAATATCAACAAAGAGATATACATGAAACATCCTGATAGCTTTTCAATGCATGCTGAATTAAAAGATAGACCTCGGGACGTCTACTCTGTTAAGATTCAAAGATCATTGTATGGTCTTAAACAATCGGGACGGATGTGGTATAACAGACTAAGTGAATTCCTTGTACAATAAGGATTCAACAATAATGAAGTCTGCCCGTGCATCTTTATAAGAGCAAAGGGAAAAGGATTCTTCATAATAACAGTCTACGTAGACGATCTAAATCTCATTGGATCTCCTGAAGAGATCGCTGAGATATCTGTAAGCCTGACAAAAGAATTCGAAATGAAAGACCTAGGCAAAACGAAATTCTGCATTGGCTTACAGATTGAACATCTAAAATACAGAATCCTATTACACCAAACCACATACACGAAGAAAATATTGCAAAGATTTTATATGGACCAATGTCATTCACTTAGTACACCTATGGTAGTACGATCTCTGGATGCACCCAAAGACCCCTTCCAGCCGCTGGAAGAGGGGGAGGATATACTTGGTCCAGAAGTCCCTTATCTGAGTGCTATTAGAGAAATTCTATATCTGGCAAACTACACGCATCCTGATATAGCGTTCGCAGTAAATTTACTAGCCAGATACAGTGCAGCGCCGACGCAGCGCCACTGGACCAGGGTAAATCACCTTCTGCGCTACCTCCAAGGGTCTACAGATTTGGGACTCTTTTAAAAAAATGGATTATCATCTGCACTTGTTGGTTATGCTGATGCAGGTTATAGGTCTGATCCCCACAATGCAAATTCACAGACAGCGTATATGTTTACCCATGGTGGGACAGCCATTTCCTGGAGATCTGTTAAGCAAACCATGAGTGCAACCTCATTCAATCACTCAGAGATCATCGCCATCCATGAAGCAAGCAGAGAATGTGTCTGGCTACGGTCAGTTGTCAATCATATCCTGGTGACGACCAGATTGAAGTCTGTGGATCTTGAACCTACTACGATGTTCGAGGACAACGCTGCTTGCATAGCTCAGCTACGAGGTGGCTACATCAAAGGCGACAGAACGAAACATATTTGCCCCCAAATTCTTCTGGACGCACGAGCTACAAAGAGATGGCGTGATCGACGTCAGACAAGTACAATCATGTGACAATCTGGCAGACTTGTTCCCTGAAGCCCTACCTACTGCTACCTTTAGCAAGTTTGTACAGAAAATTGGTATGAGCCGCCTACGAGATCTGAAAGCCCGAGTGCTTGTACATATCAAGGGGAGTTAGGGAGTGTCTGCACTCTTTTTCCTTAACTATGATTTTTCCCACGTGGTTTTCCATAGCTAAAGGTTTTAACGGGGCAAACCACACCAACTCAGGATCCTGAAGTATCCACCTCATGTGAGACTCCTACTACACTCAGAATTCTGAAGTATTCATGAGCAGAGTCCACGCATATGACTGGATGAGGGGGAGTGTTGTGAAGGGATAATACCGAGTTAGTTAGTCGGTTGGAATCACGGCTTATCTTATAGATAAGACCGTATCTATTGTATATTATCTGTATACGCTCCAATGTATGCTATAAATAAAGAGCTGCCAACCCCCCCCCCCCCCCCCCCCCCCCCCCCCCCTCGGCTTAGCTTATAGATAAGACCGTATCTATTGTATATTATCTGTATACGCTCCCATGTATGCTATAAATAAAGAGCTGCCACCCCCCCCCCCCCCCCCCCCCCCCATGCGGAATCATAACAATTTTCAATTATTTAGCTTTTAAAAATTAGAAGAGTTTACTCCCTATTAAAAGGGAGGATCTATTATAGGAAATACATCGGTAGCTTGATTAAAAAAATAACTTCTTTCATGTTCTGAGAATGACAAAAACTAACTCAAACAACCATTTTGAAATAACTAGCAGCAGAGAAAAAATGAGCATGGATCACACTTTCACCTTCCCCCGACTCTGATAGTACAGCTGAAATGCCTTGGGGCAATACACCGGCAGCAAGAAACCGAACAGGTTAAACCCCCAGAAGAGCAAGTTAGCGACGGCCAGAGCCCTGCCGACGTGGACCCTGACGGCAGAGCCGTGCTCCTCGCGCTGCTCCTTCAAGATCTCGTCCCGCAGCCAGTCTGCGATGGTGAACATCCGGCGCCCGTTGTAGAGGACGGGCACGAAGGCCAGCATCGGGAGGGAGAACTGGCGGGTGAACGTGACGCCCTCCATGAAGACCTGGCTCGCCAGGAGGAACACGTGCGGCGCGGCCGCCTTGATCCCCTCCTTGTCCCCCTCCATGACCCCGTGGAGGATGTACGCGATGGGGAGGAGGAGGCCGACGAGGGCGCCGGCGGCGACGTAGGCGGAGAAGAGGATGCCGCCCTGGCCGAACGCGGGGGGGTCGGGGGAGGAGGAGGGCGCGGGGGGGAAGGCGTAGGATGCTAGGAAGTAGAGGTAGGCGAGGGAGAATACGGCGAATGCGATGTCCTCGATGGCCACCATGCCGCTGGAGGCGACGACGACGGCGACGACCAGGGCGTTGAGCTGCCGGAAGGAGAGGAAGCGGCGGCCCGGGGTGTGGGATGGGAGGGTGGCGGCGGCGGTGGCCGCGTCGTCCTCCGGGAGGGCGATGTCCGACGCGGTGGGGCCCACTCCTCCTGACATTATTTACTCCTTTTTTTTAATAACTAATTATGATCGACGTAGCTGGTTAAAAAAAGGCAGTTGCGGAGACGAGAAGAAACGGTGAAATCAAGGGGATGGGACTTGGGTGGGGGGGGCCGGACACGTGGCGTACCAGGAGAAGCTTGGTAACCGTTTGGGGGCAGGTGTGGGTTGCTCGGTCAAATGTCAGCCGATTGTCCGTGGAGTGGAACGGGGGGGAGGCTTTGTTATTCCTATGTTAGAGATGGTAGCGGGGACCACCCACTATTGTGATCCGAATCTAGGGTTGCCAACTCCGGTTGATTAGAATTGACAACGCTAGTTCGTTGTTTTGCTCAATGGTCCAAAACAGAAAGCAGACAAAATGGCCTTGGGGGTTGGCAACACCGGCCATATCATGCACAACCCCATACACTATGTACACACCGTCCTACAGCACATACACACCTCCTCTTTGTCCCCACTTCCAAACAAACCTAAAATATAATTGGGTTTTTCTCATATTAGTCCCTTAAATCATCTGTATTTTGATATTAGTCCCTTAAATCTTTGTAATTTGAATTTAGTCCCTTAACGAGACTGTTTCGGTTAAACTTTAAACATTTAAGGAACTATTTAGGTGATCAAAAGGGACTATTTAGGTTAACGTTAAACATTTAAGGGACTAAATTCAAATTACAATGATTTAAGGGACTAATATCAAAATACAGATGATTTAAGGGACTAATATGAGAAAAATCCTTTATAATTCCAATACATCCATTTAATCAAAAATATAAATATCTAATGTAATTTTCAATACAATTTCAATTCATCTATGTTTAATCAAATGTGTCGACATCCTGTAAAATATTCAGTGCAATTGCAATACTTAATGTGAAAAGGTGAAATAAGAGTTAAAAGATAATTTCAATACAAATTTATCTTAATACTAATTTGTTGTGGGGTAAAATCCGCGTACAATGAATTTGTATTAAAGTGAACCAATGGTATGGTGGTTTTCAGTTGGATGAGTAGGTAGGCCCTTTACAGGATGAGAGGGGTTTGAGAGGCTAGACGCCCTTCGTCGATCAGTCTCTGGGTCAATCCTTCAAGTCCGCAGGTGGCTCGTCGCTTGGAGGGAGATAACCTGCACACAGAACAGCTCGTCAGAAAGGCCGGGTTGGGTTACAACCTGTAGCCTCTCCGATGCCTAAGTTAGTATTAGGACTTAGAAAAGGGGGCTATGCACGCAGGTCGAGCTAAGTGTAGGTCGACCTAACGTGACGAGCTATTGTAGAAGAACAAAGATATCGACGAGCTTTGCCCTTGTGTATATGTGTGTGAGTTTTAGGATCAATTTACCAACCCCCCTCTCGATGGAGGTGAAGTGGTATTTATAGCTGATAGAGGCAGTTAGGTGGGGCTGACCTGGCATGCTGAGTTGGCGCGCCTGTCAGCGGAAGCTTCGGCCGAGGATGTCAGAGTTGTGACTGTCAGCCATGCTTTTGTCAGACGGCGCAACGGCCTGGGGGTGCTTTGCAGGGTGTCAGAGCCAAAAGCACCAAACGGTCAGGGGGCGCAGCGACCAGGGGTGCTTTGTCAGGATGTCGAGCGGAGGGAGTGTCAGTAGCGTCCTTGTACAAGGTTGTTTGTCGTGTCCGATGAGCCAAAGGATTGTCTAGGGGCACCCGTGGAGCGGGGACGCTCTTGAATCGCTTGGTCACCCTCGGGGGATGGCAGGCGACCTAACTGTACTTTTGACGAGCTTGGAGGGAAGCGGACGCCCAACTGGCGGAGCACGGGGCGAAGTGAGCCCTTTCCACTCGACAGAGGTGAACTTCAGGGGTGATCGGCACCCAGCGGACTAATGGAGGATCATGTGATTAGTCGGCAGGGTTAGGGCGAAGAGCGCTCTTCCGCCCGTCGAGGTAGACTCTGCGAAGGAGGGTCGGGTGGGCTGTGTGCCTGGCGAGCCCGGATGGAAGTTTGCGGTAGCACGATCTTTAGGACGTAACAATTACCCCCGTCATTCGAGCTTGAGGCGGAGGCCCGGCCTAGCTTGGCTGACGTACCGTCTCTCCATCTGCCTGGGAGAGGCGTGGCGATCTTCGTTCCGGTCTCGGGATTGGCGAGAGTTATTTCGAAAACCCCGCCTACTGTTTCGCCGCCATCATTCTGATGTGAAGCGTGGGGAGAAATCGAGGCGTCCCCGCCACCCGATACATGACACATGGCAGACGCGACCACAGGTGGCACTCGAAGCGCCAGAGCAGCTCGGATCAGTGCCGCGTGGTGAGGCATCGAAGGTGGGGATGATCCTCTGTTTGCTATAAATAGGGAGCGAGTGGATCTGGGGAGATTTTTCTCCTGATTTCAAATTTCTCCGATCGTTTCTTCTTTTCCAAACTTTCGGCTGCTGTCGCCGCCGTCACCGATGTTACCGGAGTCACTGTTCTAATATCTTCCTCAGTCCGTCTTCTTTTGGTTAGGTAATCTCTCGACTTTCTTTTAGATGGCGTCTCATTTCGAGGTTGAGGGTGGTAGTGGTGCGGTGAGGGAGGAAGAAGTAGTGGTAAAGGAGGAGAAATTGGAAGAGGTGATGTGGCAATGGAGGAAGAGATCATTCATAAGGAGTGTGCCGAATGTAATAGCGACTGCTCAATGTCGGATGAACGCGATCAATATCAGAGAAATCCGGGCGAAGTATGTTCGGCCCCTTGCGAAGTCCGCCTTACTGGAGTCGACGAAAGGGTATGCGGTCCCGGGGATGACGAGGTCGGGGTTTATGTCCAAACTTTCGAGCTGGGGCTTCGATTTCCAATCAACCATCATCTCCTCCATTTTTGAATTTCCTCGAGCTTCTGCTCTTCACACTGGCACCGAGTTCCGTTGGTTTGATGATAGGCTTCGTCGTCCTCTGTCTTGCCAGTAACTTGAGTCCTTCCTTGGCGCTCTTTCGCCATTTCTTCGAAGTGAGGAGGAAAAGGAAGCATTACTGTGTGTATGCGAGGAAAGGACCATCTCTTATCTGTGGGGTGCCGGCCGACGTGAAAGGGTGGAAGGATAGATTCGTTTTTGTTTTGATGCCTATCGATGTCATGTTGATGTCAAACTGGGGGGCATTGAATCCCTTAGCGGATGAGGAGGTGGCCTTGAAGGGAGAGGATTTGGTGAACGCCCAAATTTTGGGGGAGATTCCTGAGGCGGACCGGCAGCTGGCGAGCTTGATCAAGGATAACCGGCTTACTCAACACTTCTGGCCCGAAGGTATTTTGAGTCTGGCAAACTTCCCCGTGTAGGCTCACCCTAATCCTTTTCGTATTTGCATGCAAGGACATGATACGCACCAGGGATGAAGTGCTAAGGGCGACCGGGGTGCCCGTGGTGAAGAAGTCCGGCCCCCAGGACAAAGGCAAGAGATTGGCGGACGAGGAAGGGCAGGTGAAAGAGACTACCCAGAAATGTCGCGCTGAGGTCATGACTGGGGAGAGAGAGCAGACAAGAGGCAGCAGATGTACGAGTCGGACGCCTCCTCCCGTCGGAATAGCAAGGCCGCGCCTGACGGTCAAGCCGACAAGAGGGAGGCCGCAGCGGCTCCTCCGAAGATTCTGACTGCAGAGAGGCCCGACAGGGCATCCAATGTCGAGCGCTGGCCTTACGGGATTCTCCAGCGGGATATGGGGGGAGGCGCACCCGAGCTGTGAAAGGGCGCTCGCCAGCTTTAGGTCGAAGAGGGCTGAGGTTGAAGCCCTTCCAAGGGAGGAAACCCTTCAGCCGACCTACCCGATAGGCAGATGGGAGTCAGTTTTGATGAGGCCGGGGCTGCGGTCCATCTGGTGGAAAACAGCATGCTGCCACGGGACCGCGAATCTCTGGCTAATGTTGGTGCAGAATGGATGTGTGCTTCTACGGTCTGGCATAATATACAGGTATGCTGGCCTTCTTACTCCATCTCGCTAGTCTCCCTGCTTATGCGTGTAACGGTGTCTTGGCTTCTTTTGTAGGCGGTAGCGGTGATGGAGGCTCTGCAGCGCCACACTCCAGTGGCCCTTGTCAAGGCGTCTTTCGAGAGGGCGAGGGTCAAGCTTCATGAGACGCAGGCACAGTTACAGGAGAAGGACGAGGAGCTGGGGCGAGCTGTGAAGGTACGTGATGCTCAGAAGAACCTCGTTGACTATTTGGAGGCGAAGCAAGCAATGCTCGCCCATCAGCTTCAAGAGGAAGAGGCCAAGCAGGTGGATATCATGAAGAAGCATGTGGAGGAGATGAGCATAAGAAGTGGGTGATCGACCTTCAGCAGGGAGAGATCGCCGACCTGAAGCGGGCGATGGATGCAGGAAAAAGGGAGAACGCGGTCTTGAAGAAACAAATGGAGAAGCAGGAGAGAGTAGACCAGGCCACGATGGACGTCTCCGTCCCCCGATATCAGGATGAGAAGCTCGTCCCACTGCTGCAAGTGGCAAAGGATGCGGGCATGAGGAGGGATAATCGAGGATAAATGGCAGGCTGGTGAAGTTGCATCCCTCGCTCGTGGTCGACTTCCCCAAGCTGGATGTGCCCTTAGCCGAAGAAGGAGAGAAACCAAGAGATGCACCGAGGGGCGGCGGACAAGCAAGCGGGGCGACGGACATGCATGCTTAGGTGGGCGGTGCTCAAGGAAGTGGCGGCCGAGTCGAGGAGTCTTAGAATAGGGCGAAGTTTGTATGGCCGATTTTGCGACGAGCATGATGTCTTGTTGTATTCTTGGTAGATCCTGTGTTGTATATGGGAAGTTAAATAAATAAAATTCGAAAGAGAGAGAAGTTCTCCCATATCTTATAACTCGTTCCCGTTGTCGGTTGTGCGGACTGTAGTCATGCATGTATATTAATGCCCCCGACATTCTGCTGCTGACAAGCATTGAGCCGAGGAGAAGGAGAATGGTGTGAAGTTGTGTGTCCGACCCCGATTTGAGGACGGACCCAACCGGTTGGCAAACTGTTGTGGGCGACGGACGCTCAAGTGTGCCCCGGCTGGCGATATGCACTCGGGTGAGCCCCGGACTGCTTCGATACGAGGACCAGAAACTTTAGTTTGTGCCTTATGCAAGAAAAATGTAAGTGCATACGAGTTTACTTGTTAAGTTGGGGCAGGAGTCTGGCCTGGTCCGATTGACAAATCGGCTCCTTGTCTGCCCTGAAGTAGGAGGACGGGTTCTTGACCCGAGAATATAGAAAGGGCGGGAATTATTTCGAAACCCCCCCATCGTTTCGTTGTAATCATTTCGAATCGGAGGCGGGAGGATATCGAAGCGTTCCAACCGTTCTGCGAGTGACATGTGGCGGATGTGACTGCGGGTGTCAGTCAAAGCGTCAGGAGGCTCAGATCTTCGACGCGTGGCGGGACTTCTGCGGCTGAGATCGGTTGGTGATTCCTATAAATAAGGGTAGAGGAGACCGAGTGAGAGTTTCTCACTTCTGATTTTTCTTCGAGTTCTTGTCTTCGCTTGAGTTTCCAGTCGCTGTCACTGTCGAAGTCGTCGACGAAGTTCGGGTCACCGTCTCGACGTCGCCCGCCTACCACCGGATTCTTATAGGTACATTTCCTTTCTTCTTGAAATGGCATCTTCAGCTTCTACTCGTTCGTCTGCTTCGAAGCATATAGAACAGGGGGTTAGGGGCAGAGGAGCAAAGGATAGCTCCGCCGCGGATACAGTGGATGTAACGGTCGTTTTTCGATCGTATGAATTTCTGCGTGTATGTTCTTTTTCATACGCGTATTTTATTTGACCTCCTCTTGTATTCGAAACATGCGATGTGTTATGTTGTTGTGACCCTCTGAGAGAGTAGTTATTTGTGGGATTTTTAGTGAACGTCATTTCACGGGTCATTCTCCCACAAATCAGCTTTGATTGAAGGGGTGTCGCGACTTTAGACTTCGATGTTGGATCTTTTTATTTTTAGTTCGTTCTCCGTGAATCTAGCACACGACCGACCATCGTACCCTCGAGCCTCGCGTCATCACGATCGTCCCGATATTTTTTTCATAATTTTCGGACACCATTAGCCCAACCTATCGCACTAATCACATTCAAAACCCAATTAGCCTAATCAATTTTGAAATTCAAATTTTAAACCAAATCACATGAGATTTTTACGTATCATGAGAGGATTCCTATAGCTACATTCACCTTAGTTTTCCCCTCTTTACACACCCTCTCTCTCACACACTCTCTCTCCCCCATCACTTATATACACCCCTTTTGTATCCCTATATAGCAAACTTAACATCTTAAAACCCCAACCCGTGAGAAACCTAAGGCACGCACGCAACTACAGCCACCGCCCCTCCTTCTTGCATTTTCCTCCTCCTTGCTGCCGGCAAGACTTCCGGACACCACCACCTACCTCCCCTCTCTTCTCTCCCTCCTCTCTCCTCTCTCTCTCCTTGAAAAACCACACGAACCCTGCCTTTTCCCGCACTCAGCCGCCAGCCCACCGAAAAAACTCACGCCCACCCCTCTCCGGCCACCGCTGGTGACCAACCCTGCCGCCATCGGACTCCCCTCGACCCCCTCTACCTACTGCAATACCCCCTCGCCCCAGGCCGCGGCAACTTACAGCTAACACAAAACAGCGACCCCAGCACGAAAACTGTCCTTTTCGCCTTCTAACGGCCGGTCGTCAATGCGCACAGCCGCCGGCAGCCACCCCTCAGGCCGAGCAACACCCCTTCGGCCTCCACCTATCCCCGACAGCCCTCCTTGCTCCTAGGATTCCACGCGCGACTCAGATCTCGCGTGTTTTCCCCGACGTCGTAGCCGCCGCCGTATTTCTTCGTTGCACTACTCGCAACCGGAGGGATCCCGACGCTGTACTCGCTGTCAGTTCCAGTCTTGTTGTGCTACCCACAGCCGAGACATCGTTCAAATCCCGACACTGTACTCACTGTCCGTTCCAGTCTCGCTGTCCATTCAGACCCGACGTCCGATCTATGTTCAACTGCCGTAAAGGTTGGTCCCCTAACTCGTAGTAAGAACCCAAATCGTAGCAAACCAAAACTTAATCTAAAAATCGCCAACATTAACTAAAGTTTACATTACGCTCTTTAAAACGATGTTCAACTCTAGAAATCGACGAACGGACTTGATTATCTGTGCACATAGGATAGTCATCGATTAGGCGGAATGAATCAAATCAAAATCGTGACTACGACCTATTAGGGTAGCCCCGTTGAATTTAGAAACGAACCATAATAGGATTGATGAAAAACACTGTCTGACACCGCAGTTGGATCGTTTCAGACGAACCATCGCTGACGCACCGATTCGACGAGACGATCCAGACCGACGACTCACTCGCCACCGCAGGCAAGTGCCCCCACTTGCGTAGTTACGGCCAAGTTTATGCCACTTCTTTCTTAGAACTGTAAACTGTTGAACAAAGAGAACCGGACATGAAATGATAGCGTCCGGGACCCACTCACGATAGCCTAGACTTGACAACGAATTCTAGGTATTAAACTGCAAACATGTTAGGAACTATCTGTGTGTGTGCGTGCGTGTGGACACCCTAGAACAGCTATACCCTTGTCATGTCATGTAACACCTTGCATGTCATGTCTTACACAGCCTGTGGGCAATAAGACGCCCACCTAACAGAGTGGGTGATCTTTGTTACAGAACACCTACGGGAAGCTCGGCACTCACCTAGCAGAGTGAATGTCACTGCAGACCGTGGGGATAGAGGTACTCACCTATCAGAGTGAGTAGTCCTATACAGTGGTACAGATTCGCCTACGGAAAGCTCGGCACTCACCTAGCAGAGTAAGTGTCCCTGCAGACCGTGGGGATAAAGGCACTCACCTAGCAGAGTGAGTGGTCCTATACAGTGGTACAGATTCACCAACGGAAAGCTCGGCACTCACCTAGCAGAGTGAGTGTCCCTGCAGGCCGCGGGGATAGAGGCACTCACCTAGCAGAGTGAGTGGTCCTATACAGTCTTGTCTTGTCTTGCCTTGGAGTGGAGTAGGGTTGAGCGGCCACCAAGTTAGAGAGTTTGGCGACTTTCTAAGCTGAAGGCGTGAACCCTCTTAGTGTCGAGTCGCTTGGTGTCACACAGTCTCGTCTAGCCTTGTCTAGTCTTATCTCGGTAGCTCACGCTACGACTTTGCCTATCACGCTTACTTTCTGCACAGTCTTTACTTTCCCTTATATATGTCATGTTGTGCATCATTTCTTTTTAAATCAACTTTAAAATGTCGTTCTTAAATTCCTTACACTTGCAGTAGAGTCTAGCCTTTCCTTGTAGACTTTTCCTGACGTACAGCTCCTTTTCTCATGGGTGTTGTACGTCAGGTACCGAGACAGAGTACACAGACGAGCCAGCTTTACTCGAGGACTTGGAGCCAGAGGACGTTGATCCGGAGTACCTCCCAGACGAGGACCAGACCTGGAGATTCCTCACCATTGCTGTCTTCCAGAGGTTACTACTTTCTAGTTGGGTGAGTAACACCACCTAACTTTTGCCTATGTTGGGTACGTCGCACCGTTAGTTTCCTTTTTAGTAGTTGTAGCCATACTTAGGCTTCTTTTGTTAGATTTGTCATATGCTGGATATTATCTCTTTTATTAATGAATGCAAATATCCTTTCTAGTACTCTTATTCGTATTGTTATGAACTTTTAAACGCAAGAACCTGTATTTTAAATAGAATCCCTACAGACGCTTATTGGGCCCGAGCCTCACAGCTCCGACCCATGCGGACCTTTGTCTCGTCCTCGCACCCGTTTTAGGAAGCGGGGCGTGACAGGTTTTAGTGGCGGCCCATGTAGGTTAAGTGAAAAGTTCGTAGCAATAGAATTACTCGCATTCATTTAAAATATCTTGTTTAACAGGTACAAGTCTAATAATCCCTGGTTAGATTAGTGACCCTAGTGTGACCTTAGTTGATCTCTCTATCTTAGGCATCATTTTAGTGTTGTCTTTTCCGACATTAACCTTGTTCGACTCCGGTGCATCTATGTGCATCATAACCCGGAGAGTCGTAACAGAACACTCCATTCCCACCCATACACTCCCTAAGTGTTAGGACATCACTACAGGGAAACTGAGTGGTGACAGTTAATTTGGGATGCTGATCGATTCCATTGGTGATCAGTGGACATGAGCTTTATGCCGACTTCATTGTCCATGATCTGCCACATTTCGATGTTATTCTTGGCATCGATTGGTTGGAAGATTTCCATGCTTCGATCGATTGCCGCAGTAAGAAAGTGGTGTTCAGGATTCCAGGCCACCCGGAGTTCGAGTTTCACAGCAGAGAGCGATCGCTTGGGCCCATTAGATTCCGGGCCAAGCCGGAGGAGTCGATCGTTGTCGCCATGCAAATGGAGATCAGTAGACCAGCAGTCGTCAGGGACTTCGACGATGCCTTCCCGGATGATATTTCAGGTTTGCCACCTGACAGAGCTTTGGAGTTCAGTGTAGATCTTATGTCGGGAGCGCAACCTATTTCGAAGGCACCGTAGCGGATGGCTCCTGCAGAGCTAGAGGAGTTGCGGAAACAGTTGGACGATTTACTGCAGAAAGGTTTCATCCATCCTAGTGTGTCACCTTGGGTGCACCGGTGCTGTTGGTGAAGAAGAAGAATGGATCCCGCCAGATGTGTGTGGATGATCACTCCATATTTTACACCTTTTTTCTACATGTTTGCATGCCATTTTGATCGCTCGAATCGCGCTTTTCACGATTTTTTCGGCAATATTGCGATGCTTTTCACGATTTCTTGTTTTTGTCGAATTTCAGGAGATTTCGAGCGATTTGGAGTGATTCTGAGATACACCCACTCCGGAGTGTCACCCATGACTCCCTGGAGGGGAATTTTGCTATTGGAGAGGAGTGGGAGAAGAAAGAATGTCGTAGGAGCGACGAGGGAGCAAAAATATGAAGATTGGGCATTTTGAGCTTGCCACTCGGCCGAGTGAAGGAGTCACTCGGCCGACCATCGAGAACCCGCTCGGCCGGACAAATCGGACACGCAGAAGACTGAGTATCAGCGTGCACTCGGCCGAGCATTGCCAGTCCACTCGGCCGAACCACGGAGACACCACTCGCCCGAGTGTCATGAAGACGACGGCAAGAAGAAGTCCAGAGTTACTGTAAATTTACAGTCGATCCCCGAGTTCCGACTCGGCCAAGTGAAGAAGTCCCCTCGACCGAAGCAAAGAAAGTCACTCGGCCGAGTGACTCCCGAGGAGCCGACCCCCAAAAGTCCGAACTTACTGGAATTTGTCAGGGTTTGTCACTCGGCCGAATGACATTTGTCACTCGGCCGAGTGAGCCGCGCTGCCTGTAGCGTAAACTGCGATTCTGAGGCTGCGCAGGGGCATTTTCGTCACAGCTTTTTGGGCGATTTTGGGGGGTATTTAACCCCAGTTTTTAACCTAGTTTAGAGAGCTTTTTCAGAACTTTTTGCAGCCTTTTTTAGATTACTTTTAGGAGATTAGATTTAGCTTTTAGGGGAGAGAGAAAAGTGTTAATTTGTTGGATGCTATTGTTTCTTCATTGGTTTGTCTCTTTCTCTCTCTATCAAAAAAAACTCCATTTTTATTGATATATTGAATATAGCAATGAATTCTATTGATTTCATTTGTGAATTTTTATTGAATTTCATTATGAATTGTGAGTAGTTCTATCGTCTTAGGGCGTAGGGATGAACCCTACGAACCCTATTTCTAATTTGTGATGAATTGGTGAAATTATTGCTAGAATTGATTAGGGTTAGTTTGGGATTGATTTAATACGAATAGCTAGGGATTCATACCGATTGGGATTTGCAAGAGATTGGATCCCAACTCGATAGGAAGCCCTAGAAATTCGAATTGGGTTGCAATTGAATATCTCTGAAATCGGTTTGCAAGAGATTGGACCGAAACTAGGGTTTTCGATTGCAATTCTATACCAATACCCGTTTGCAAAAGATTAGACGGGTAGGAACTATCCCAACCTAGGTCGTAGCTCGAGTTTGCACGAGAGTGGGCTCGAGATGCGATTGAACGATGATGTTGTTCTTCACGCTAGCTTTCCTAGGTTAGGGTTTGCAAGAGATTGGACCCTACCCTAGGTATGCTATAGACCGGCAATAGCACGAGAGCGTGAGCTTGGTTCTACATTTAGTTGCAACTAGTTCACCTGAATTTCAAGTCTAGCAATTGTAACACCTACGAATTACAATGACGAGGTACGGTTTGTAGCGGGGATTCCCTACCCCCTAGGCGTCTTTATTAATTTGATATTCCTTTTATACGATTTAACGACTGTGACCGCTTTATTGCGAACATTTCTCGACCATTCTTATAGCCAGGTGGATTGAAGAGGACACTGTCATTAGGCCTCCCTGTGTTCGATACCCGCTCGCCGCTACACCGTGCGCTTGCGGTAAGACTAGCGAGTCGCATGCCCGGGTGTGCATCCGGGCTCCGACCAAGTTTTTGGCGTTGTTGCCGGGAAGGCAATAGTGTTTGATTCTACCTACCTAGCTATTTTTCTTTTTTGTTCTATTATTTCTATTTTTGTTTTACCCTTCCTTTGTGCTAACTATTTCTTTGAAACTCTTTTCTCCCTTGCATGTACACGAGATCCTCGACGAACCCCGAAGAAATACTATACGATCCGGAGATCGAGCGTACATTGAGGAGGATCCGAGCGGATAGGAGACCCGTTACGGAAGGAAATTTTATGACCCATCCTGAGACACCCGAAGAATTGGCGGAGCGAATGGCGAGGATTATTTCCATTATAGATAGGCTTCGGCCTAAGACTTCTTCCACGACCTCGTCCATAGCCATGCCGGAGTTGGCAGCCGACAAAAATTTCGATTTGAAGACCGGATTGGTGGTTCTTATGCAACAAGATTCTTTTCATGGGAACTCCCATGAAAACCCTCATTACCACATCCAGCTCTTCCTATCAAAATGTGCCACCTTCCAAATGCCAGGCGTCTCCGTAGATGCTATCAGACTGCGCCTCTTCCATTTCACACTCAAGGACAAGGCCTTATATTGGTTGAGGACGCAAGCTGAAGGAATCTTCACCACTTGGGATGAATTATCGAGTGCCTTTGTCGACAAATTTTACCCGCCCTCCAAGACGGTGAAAATAAGAAGTGCTCTCATGTCCTTCAAGCAAGGACCGTAGGAGACTCTCTATGAGGCATGGGAGCGCTTCAAGGACTTGCAACATCAATGCCCCCATCATAGCATTGAGGATTGGGAGCTTGTCCACAGTTTCTACAATGGACTCCAACCGGGCACGAAGCAGATTATTGATGCCACCGCAAATGGAGCCATTCTGTCAAAGACTCCCGATGAAGCTACGGCCTTGCTAAAGGAGATGGCCTCCAACAACCAACAATGGGGGGACGAGCGAGGACATTCTTCATCCTCCTTGAAGCCCATAAGCATTTATGAGGCCAAGGCCGTGGCGAAGCTTGCTAGCAAGTTTGACTCCCTCCACAAGGTAGTGGAGAGGTTGGAAAAATACATCACCGAGCCTCAAGGAGCCCCTACTACATCCGCACCGACAAACCATATGAGTGATTGGCAAGACCAATCCCAAGCCATGTATGTAGGAGGAGAGCAAGGAGAAGGAGCTTTGGAGCAAATTCAATATGTTGCGGGGAATTCCGGATATTGGGACAACCCGGCCGCTAGAAACCATCCGGGTTTTTCTTATGCTAATAATGATGGTGCTTTGAACCCCCCGCCTCAACAACCTCCTCAAGCTTGGGCTCCACCACCACCACAACCGAATTATCAACCAAGGGGGCCACCGCAACAAAATTTCCCACAGAGGCAACAAGTGGGACCTTATAGGCCACCCGGGTATAATCAAGGGTGGAGAAATCCCAACCCTCCGCAAGCTCAATCACATCCGGATTTTGAAGCTAAGGTGGAGGAGTTTATGGCGGAACAAAGAAAGATTAACGCCACGTTGAAGGCGGGACAAGATTCTCTCGCCACTGTCGTCGCTCAAATTGGGGAGCAACTTGCGTTACTCAATAGAAATAACCAACAATTGCCGGCTCAACCCGAGCCGAATCCACGGGGCAACACCAGCCATATCAATGCGGCCGTTGCGGTTACAACAAGAGGAGGGAAGGATACCACTCCCCCCATGACCCAAATCAAGGAACCCGTGGTGGAGAATCTAGAAGAGAGCGAGCCGGTAATTGAGGTGGAAAATGAGAAGGAGCCGCAAGAAGGAGCAAAGTCTAGAGAGGAAGAACCTATTGATGAGCGCCGATTTATGCCACTGGTGCCTTTCCCTCAACGGCTAGCTAGAGCCAAGATCGAGAAGAGGCTAGCCAAGTTCCTCGATTACTTGAGAGGGGTGAGCCTCAATATCCCTTTTCTTGATGCCTTAGTGGAAATCCCGTCCTACGCGAAGTTCTTAAAGGACTTGATTACGGGAAGAAAAAGGAAGGAGAAGATTATGCTCGCGGAACAAGGGACTTGGTTTACTAGGAGGAGAATGAGCCCACCAAATTTAAAGACCCCAGGAGTTTCCGGATTCCTTGCACACTCGGAGGCGTCCCCTTACAAAAAGCATTGGTCGATTTGGGTGCTAGTGTGAGCCTCATGCCTCTCACCATGTTTCGGAAGTTAAATACCGGCACGGATTTAAAGCCAACCGATATGAGGATTCAACTCGCAGACGGTCGGATTACAAGGCCGGTTGGGATCGCGGAGAATATCCCACTGCAAGTTCCGGGAGGCATATGCTTGCCTTGCGATTTTGTGATCATGGACATCAAGGAAGAGGGTGACACATCGCTCATACTTGGACGCCCATTCCTCGCCACTGCCGGTGTAATCGTCGATGTGCAGGAAGGGAATCTTACCTTGAATGTCGGCAACATTGAAGTCGAGCTCCATATACCAAAGGCTATAAAGCACATGCTGTATCATGAGGAGCTAGATTATATGGACCTCCTTGATGAGGTCATTGAAGAGGCTATCCCCTACTCCATCGGTGTGCTCCATGATGACGGCTTCAAAGAAAGCCAAGATTCGGTCAAAGAAGAGAAGATGGAGGACCCTCCCGATAGCTCCACGGTGAATGATGATGGCGACGCTGATGTCGCAAGAATATGAGAGCTTTGCAAGCTCTCGACATTGAAGAATCTGAAGAAAGCTCCACCGATTCAAAGATCGGTGTCACCGGTGAAGTCGAAGACCGGAACAAGCTCAAGCTTGGGGGAGTCATCCCCCAACATTGCTCATGATGAAGGGGCGCTGAGGAAGGCCACGCACCACCACGATCCAAATCCGAGCGGTCTTCCCGGCAAGTTCGACGGGTGCACTCATATGCACCCAACATCAAGCGTTAATTGAAAATCCAAAGGGGTCGAGCTCAAGACCTTAAACGAGCGCTTGTCGGGAGGCAACCCGACGGTTTTTGCATTCTTTTTATTTTTGGTTTTTATTTTTGTTTTAGACTTTATTAGTGTTTTGAGTCTTTTTGCCCATAAAAATCGTGACGACGGGTCTTGATTTCTATGACAGGAGAGGAGAAAAGGAGATCTCTCACATGGAGGGAGATAGAGGCAACGAAAAGCGCTCCAGAAATGTGCTCAGGCCTTGGGAGGAGGAAGAAACCAACTGGAGAAAGAAAAACAGAGAGTAGAGCGAAAACGGAGCCCCGAAGCAGAAAACAGCATGTCACTCGGTCGAGTATCATATGTGACTCGGCCGAGCAAAGGATCCCATTCGGCCAAGTGGGGTACCAACAAGGGAAGTCTGCTAAACCCAACTCTCTGCCTTTTTTGTGCATTTCGAATTTGCTGTCAATCGGCCGAGTACGTTTAGTCACTCGGCCGAGGAAAACGGATACCCTCCTAGCCTGAATATTGCCGAGTAGCTTGTGCCACTCGGCCGAAGGAGTTTTCTCCCTTCAGATGAGTGAACAGAAGCAACTCGGCCAAGTCGTAAGTGGCGGGGAGAAATTTAAACTCATTTTTCGTTACGTCACTCAGCCGAGCAACATAGTCACTCGGCCGAGTCGTAACTACCCCTATATATAACGTGCAGGCTCGGCGCGAATTTCAACACAGCTATTCCCAATTCTCGCCCGAGCCCCCGCGATCTTTCGACTTCCCTCGCCCGCGACGACCCCTCGCTCGCCCGAATCCCATCGCCGCCGGCTCCGATCGTCGACCACCACCGGCGACGACCCTCGCCTGACCGTCACCGACCTCCGGCGACTTCCCCCACCGCCGGCCGAGCTCCGGTGATCCCCTATTTCGCGCAAAATCTCTTTTTCTCTCTATTTTTCTCGATCCGTAGACTCGTTGCGCCCAAAAATCAAATTAAATTGTTTATCTATCTATTATACCCCATCTCCCCCATGTATTTTGAATATTAACCGCTGATATCGTTGTTTGCTTTGCAGGCTATCTTGGGGGGAGCTTAGGGGAGCTTCAAGACGTGTTTTTTCGCTTCGCGGAGGCGGCGCTCTTCGCACGCATTTGCTCATTTGCTCTCGCGACGTGTTCAGGTACACTCGCTCCTTTTATTGAGCACGCCGCACTATATTTCAGTTGGGTGAGCACGCACGGCACACATGCCGCCCCGCACTAGGCCACACACGCGGGGAGCCTCTTCCAAGCGGAAGAGTACCGATGACGCCGGTCCCTCTCACGCTAGGAAGGACTCCCCTCCACCTAGTCCACCACCACCCACACAGCCGCTTCCCGCTGATCCCATACATGCACATCACATCCCCGCCGATCCTGTCCCACCACCGGCTCCCGTTGTCGGGCCGCTGGGGATCACGTTCAGAGACGATGCACAGCGCGTCTGATTTGAGCGTATCGCCCAGCGATCCATAGTGCCCTCTAGGTTCGCACACTTAGCAGACCTGGACCGCCTAGGGGTGCTAGAGGGGATGCTCACGTTGTACCACAACGTGGGTTGGCGCGATTTTTTGTCTGTGTCGGCGGACACCTACGTCCGTCCGACACTCGAGGTACTTAGCTCGATTGCCCGGACCCCTGGAGGATGCACATTCTGACTTATGGATCGAGAGTGCGAGGTCACTCTCGACATGCTTCGTGCATTCTTCCAGTGGCCCACTGTCCCCGTCCCCGACCGAGCCTACGCACCCACTCACATCCCACCACCATCATTTGACACTTCCACGTTCTGGACACGTATCACGGGCTCCCACCACGGCTTTGACCCTAGTAGGGCCAAGGCCTCGGCCATCCTACACCCCTGCCTCCGCATAGCCTAGCGCCTCATAGCGACCACCTTTTTGGCGAGGTACGATCCTGGGACGATGTCTACGCCTGAGCTCTATATGCTCTACGCGATGACTCGCCCCAGAGTTCTCGAGAGGGATAGTGATGAGCTGGTCCCCGCCGTAGAGATTGATATTGCTAGCTGGTTCTTAGACCGCATCATCATTTCGGTGGGCGCTCGCTCCCCGATTTACTGTGGTGGTCTGATTACTTTGCTAGCCCTGATGACGGCGTGGACCTACCTGTTGACCTTAGACGAGCCCCGGGCCCCACTGCACTCTCGATAGAGTCATGGCCCAGATGAAGATGCTTCGTCCCCACGGCCAGCGGCACTGGGTGTGGTTGCACGGTCCTTTCAGTGCCGATTACATGATCCTCCCGAGCCTAGCCCGGACACATATAGGACCGGCCCACGAGGATTGGATCCCAGCGATGGATCTCCTCATCCCAGCTGCTTACGTTTTGGAGGCTGAGGGTGCTGAGCAGGCACCCCCTGCACACCCTGCACCTCCTGCTGACCCCGTGATACCTCAGCCCGTGCCTGCACTTTCTGCACCTCCCGGCACTTCTGTCCCCACTTCTGCCAGTGTCCAGAGTACCCTTGCTGAGCCGTCCACCACGTCCACCCCCACCCCCAGCACTGCTGTGCCTATCTCGGTCGAGCCTATTTCTTCAGTTCTTCCCGAGCGTCCACCCACCATACTAGAGAGCGGCGAGTCTTCCTTCCATGCTGTTGTACGGTCCCTATCTAGCTTGTTGTCCGCTGGGGTGTCACCTTTTGGTCCATTCACTTCCTCCCCAGCGGTCGACCCTTCTGTCTCCACCGTAGCTGTCCTATCCGAGAGTGTCGTGACGTCTGTCCTCACACCTGTGTCACCGACCTCTCTTACTGCCTCGTCGCCGATTTTATCTCACACCACCACTGCTGCTGCCTCCTCGTCCCAGCCTGCGTCCCAGCCTCGCACTGAGGCTGGGCATCCACTAGTGAGCACAGCACCTTTTACACACCTCCCTGCTGGCCCGATTACTTACACTGCCCGTATCAGACAGCCCCGACCTGCACAGCCTAGACCTGTCCGTCCCTCCGCTCCACCACCCACTGACGCCTTAGTTCAGAGCATTCGTGCTCTTGAGGGGGCGGTGAGTGGACTCAGTGCGATTTTAGGGCTCTCTCTGCTGCGGTCAGTTCCATGGAGTCCCGCGTCGCCATGCTTCATGATATTCAGGCTTGCCTGAATCAGATAGTGGCACGACTCCCTCCACTACACCCACCCACCCAGCAGACACGTCCACCACCCACCCAGCAGACACGTCCACCACCACCCCCACCCACCACCTCCACCTCCGCCACAGGACGGAGATGGTGTAGCACCACCAGCTTAGGCACACCCTTGATGCCATTGATCTTTTTTGTCGTTATGCTGCCCATTCTCTGCTAGGTCCTGTCGATATTTTTTGCCCCTCCTCCCTGCATTATTTTTGTCCCTATCTTGCTCACATCATTATATATCTTTTTTGGGAGAGAGGGAGAGTATTTTTGGTGACACATATCTGCATCACTCACATCCTTGCATGCATCACATCCGCATCATATTTTCTTTTTATTTTTTACCTTTTTTTATCATGCATGTATCCTCACCCTCCCCACCCATTTCCCGTCTCTCGGTGTGCCACACTTTGCACATTGAGGACACTGTGCACTTTAGCTTGGGGGAGTGAGTCCTCACACTTTTTGCTTTTATCACCTTTATTTTTAGTTTTTTCACGTTTTTCCGTTTTTGCACCTATTTTTCATCATGTTTTCATTTTTTTTAACCATGCATCACGTTTTTCTTATTTTTCTTGTGTGCTGCATTGTAAATATCTTTGTTTTCCTTTATCTTTATTTCTTTCATCTTTTGCTAGAGATGATTTTTCTGTGATGACGATGACGTGGTGTTAGCTTTTCTCTATATGCATGCTAAATTTGTCATGTCATAGCTTTTGTTTCTAATATCATATGCTATGTTCTGTTTTGCATTTAGAAATAGTAACCCACTTCTTTTTCCGTATGAAAATGGATGAAGTTCTATTATTAGCTGATGTCTGATGATTCATATGTATGCTATCGTAGAAAACACACCAAGATTCACGCATTGATGCTTATGTCTGGAGTACTGCTTTCTTTTCTCATATCACTTCTTATTGCATGATTTGTACGCTTCACTTCAGGTTGATTGAATGTTTGCTAGCATTGATAAATCTGGATTAGTTTACTTTTTGAGATCAAACTGAGTAGATTAGATTACCCTGCTGAAGTTGTCATGCACGTCCTATAGAGTGAACCGAGAGATACATTTATTTCTTTCTCCACATATCTTGAACATTATTTCTCTATTTTAAATTCATTGGTGAATCTCCCCTTAGCAATTCTATTATTGGCATTCCCCCGTTATTATATCACATGCTCCAAATTCCCCAAAATCCAAAGAAAAAAAATACTTGTATATCCTTCTCTTTGATTTGGGATCATTTGTGTAAATATGCTATTTAAAAAAGAAAAAAAAGAGAAAAAGAAAAAGAAAAAAAAGAAAAAGATTTGAGAATAAGAAAAGAAAAGAGAAAAGAAGTTCGAAAACGATCCCATCTCATATCCTTTCTCTCTCTCTTCCCCCTTTTGCTTTTATTTTTGTTTTCTTTGACTTTTGGAGCTTCATAAGAAACGAGGATGGAGGCTCTGCAGCGCCACACTCCAGTGGCCCTTGTCAAGGCATCTTTCGAGAGGGCGAGGGTCGAGCTTCATGAGACGCAGGCACAATTGCAGGAGAAGGACGAGGAGCTGGGGCGAGCTGTGAAGGTACGTGATGCTCAGAAGAAGCTCGTTGACTATTTGGAGGCGAAGCAAGCAATGCTCGCCCATCAGCTTCAAGAGGAAGAGGCCAGGCAGGTGGATATCATGAAGAAGCATGTGGAGGAGATGAGCATAAGAAGTGGGTGATCGACCTTCAGCAGGGAGAGATCGCCGACCTGAAGCGGGCGGTGGAGGCGGGAAAAAGGGAGAACGCAGTCTTGAAGAAACAAATGGAGAAGCAGGAGAGAGTAGACCAGGCCACGATGGATGTCGCCGTCCCCCGATATCAGGATGAGAAGCTCGTCCCACTGCTGCAAGTGGCAAAGGATGCGAGCATGAGGAGGGATAATCGAGGATAAAGGGCAGGCTGGTGAAGTTGCATCCCTCGCTCGTGGTCGACTTCCCCAAGCTGGATGTGCCCTTAGCCGAAGAAGGAGAGGAACCAAGAGATGCGCCTATAGGAAGATATATGCCCATAAGGCAATTTATCTTGATTATACGTCTTGTTCATACCGTATATGGTACGTATTACTCTAAGTATAAAATCATTTGTATTAATATACTTAGATAATATCCATAGACTTATAGTTAGGTCCTTACATATCTAGATGAGATCTCGATTATGAGTAAGTAAGCGACCGAATAGAAACGTAAGTCTTAAACGGTTCGTGATCATAGATGTGTCGAGAACTGGATATCGACACATCGGATAGATCACTGTGTCTTCGTCTTACTTTAGGGTAATGGTGATCTCATAGTCATTCGACTTGGTGAAGTCGGAGACGAGACACAGGTGCTCATTGGGGAATGAGTTCACTGAACGACCAAGTTAGAGTTATTAAATGGTTAACTTTAATGATCTGTCTTTAATAACTCTAGGGTGATGATAGGTTAGTTGATCCTTAAGACCTGAAGTCATCTGTACAAACCTGTGAGCGGACGGTATAGCTTAGACCCATGATCTAGCTTCGAGGACCAGTCCTGATGAAAGATCTTAGGTTGGGCTGCACCTAAAGCTCCCAAGGTGAGTAAGTGACTAAGATGGGATTCGTCACTTCCATTAAAGGGAAGTTAGTGTTACAGGCTCAGTACGGTCTTTATGTTAATCCTCGGCCGGGGTACGTTGCAAATAGTACAACGTGTATACAATAAAGACCGCCGTATACTGACCAATGTTGTCTAATAGGGTTGACAGAAAACCATACCCTAGGCCAACAATAAACACAGTCTTGACGAAGGGATTTTAGCTAACGGAATTCATCACTGACACAGCCAATGCAAACCATATGATACTTTTGTCAAAGGGTCGATCACGTTATGATGACTCTGAAACAGGGACGACAGCTACTGCTCGTAGTGACCGTCGTCTAGGGGTTTCGAGCCCCAACCTGTAGTAAGGTCAGGCTGTAGGGTCTCACACCGAGTAGTGTTCGTGTCTTAGTAATAGGAATATAGAATAGAGAGAAATATCATTTGATGATATTCACAAGTTAAGTTGTGAAAGTTAGTCGCATTAGCAATAGGGACACAACGTTGCATTAGATGCTAACTTTGACTAAACGTGTTGTAAATTAGTTACGACGAATTTAGTAGGAACAAACTTATTGGAAAGGGTCACCTGGATGACGGGATCGTCCCAGTCTAAACACAGGTTCAAACCGCGTCCAAATCGGAGCTCAAACGAGTCCAGAAACGCAGAAATAGTTCAAGGAGAAGTGGGTTAGACCCACTGGACCAAAAGGCCCATGTGCAAAGGCAAAACGGGCGACGCCCGCTGGCTGCAACGGGCTCACACCCGTTACACAGCGGGCGGGCACCCGCTGCACAGCGGGCGTGGCCCACTGCTGCTGCGGGCGGGCGTCCGCTGATGCAGCGGGCACGGCCCGCTGAACGCAGCGGGCCAGCACCCGCTGCAAGCGGGCGCGGCCCGCTGCACACAGCGGGCCCGCGCCCGTTGCTTGCAGCGGGCGGGCGGCCCGTCCTTGCTCCCTTGGGCGGGCGCGCCCGCTAAGCCTAGCGGGTGCGCCCGCAACTTAAGTCAAATTAGGGTTTTTTGAAACCCCTAATGACGGCTACGAATTTTGAGAAATTGCTAAACTTTGAGCAATTGTTTGAGGGGTCAAACGAAGTCGAAATTCGTCACCGTCGGTTCCTACGCATTCATCATTCCAAGCTTTTCTGATTGATAGCTTGTTTGGTGTCTGAAGTTTAGTATGCGAAGAGAATTAATTTGTTAAAGTTTGACTTTGTGAAAGGCTAACTTTAAAGTTGAAATTAAGCCAAATGGCTTAATTGAATTTTTCTCTTCATGGGAATTGTCCCACATTGCCCGCAATGAGAAGTTGAGTGCTCACTCCCTATATAAATAGGGGTGCACTCTCCTCGGTGAAACACACCCAGTCAACGATCGAGTAGCTCCAGATTTTTAGAGCAAGCTTGATCGGCGACTAAACCTCTCTCTCTATTTTCCTATTCTCCGGAGTAGTCCTAGCACGACTACAAAGGGGGTTTGGATCTGATCCGGACGTCTACGACGCGGGTTTCTTCTCAAGTGAAACTTTCTACTGCGTGTGATCGGCTCGGAGGCGAAAGCAGCTCGGGCGGATCGGTGCGAGGGTGCGAGGCGGCTCAGGGAGATCGGGTCAACGCGGCTCGGCTACGAGGAGCTTCTCAAGACGGTGCGGTACATCTTGCCTGCTCCAGGGCCAAGATTCCGGGTATGTGGTTAAGCGTTTTCTAGTATAGTTTTAATTAGTCGCTTTAGTGTAGATCCTTCTTGGGGTGGTCAGACCCACTCCAAGTCGGCATAGATCGGGCTAGGTTCTGGCTCCCCAGAGCCTAGCTAAATAGTTTAGCTAGTGTAGAAATTTTGATTTCTGGTTTTCCCCTGCGCTTTTGTGCCTCCGTGGTCCGTCCGACTTAGAACGGATACGGATCCGAGCTCTGGGGGTCAGCCAAAACCCCAACAGTGGTATCAGAGCCACGGTTATGCTATAGATCTACTATAGCGACTTTTTAATCGTTAAAGATGCTTAGCTTTCATGTGCAAAACTTTTTAGCTTTATGTTAAATAAGTTTTGAAAATATTTTTGTGTTTCAAAAATTAATTTTGCAACAAGGAAATTTATTTTAATTTTGGGACAAATTATTTTTATGCGATAAATCTAAAAAGAAGTCTCCTATGTTTTAAATGCTTTATAAAATTTTTATGAGACATTAAAAATTTTTAAAAGAGTATTTAAAGTTTATGTAAACTTTATAGAAAAATTTTATTTTCGAAATTTAAGAATTTTTCTTTAGTTACATAAAAGTTAGAGATCTTTAAAACTTTATTTGAAAGCTTCTAAAAAGATTTCTAAAAGTTTTAAAAGAGTTTTAAAATTATTTTAAAATATGTAAGTAATAGAAATGATTCTATTTCATGAGATGAAACATAAATTAATTTCTTTTCATTACATAGATGTTTCTAAAATTATTATGTGACATTTTAATTTTAGAAATAAGGTTAAAAATTTTAAAGGCCTAGGTTTAAAATTATTAGATAATTTTGTACGACCTAGTTTTATGCGATAAAAATTTTTATGAATGCTTTAAAATTTTTAATCTTTAATTTTAAGTGTTAAAATTTAGATTTGCATGTTTGTATTATATAGATAATTTTTAAAACTTGCAAATACATTTTATATGTCACTAAAATGAAACTTTCTTTTATGCGGATAAAGTTAGTTGTTTCATTTCATGTTGAATAATGTATTCACAAACCTTATTAGGTTAGCCATTAAAATTTTATAAGATGAAATTTCAATATGACAGTGACATGCTATGTTTGATAAAACAAAACAACATCGAACCTAATACCTGATTAGGGTAGTCCTTTTGTTTCGTAAATCATTTCATTAAAACGTTCAATTAAATGATTTTCATAAAAAGACAATGTTGAATTGTTTTATTAAAATCCTAATTAGATTGGGGTAGTAAGTTGAACGAAGAACCTTATAGTTGATAAGGACTTAATAAAAGATGTTCAACCAATCTGGAAAAAAAATTTTGAATTTTAGGATCAACTAGTTGATAAGGATTAACTAGTTCTCTTTATTAAAAGCCATTTAGTTGTTTGGAAAACATAAGATTGATGACAACTCCTTCAATGGATCATGATGTCGGTCAATGTGCTTGGCTAAAGTTTTTTGGACCAACCTAGCTAGACTGGGTAACAAGTGGTCCTGGCTTAGTCAATTCCCTGGTCGCGTCCGCTGGACCGCAAGGAGTCGATTCATGACTATGTAAGTCCATCGACTATACCTAAGTCAATACGATAATAATCTTGTTCAAGATAAATCGTAGCCCTCCTTGTTTTAGGAGTTGGCAACTGTAAGAAACATGTTCCGGTTGTTGAGCTACACTCAAGCCGTGACATGTCAATCTTATAGAAACCGATTTCTTGATTGACATCTTAACCTGACTGAAATCGTTGTCTCATCCCTCGAGCTTCGGCGTAAGTCTAACCAAGAATGTAGTCTAAGACCTGACCCAAACCGGCGCGTTGTGCATACACCGAGCAAAGGGGCAAGTCAGGCTAGACACGAAAACAAGGGTCCGACAAGGCTAGCCATTGTGATCCGGTTGAGCACACTCATGATCACAAATGACTAGGGGTAGAATCAATAGGGAATCAAAGTAATTATGATTGACGATGAGTTCGTCTACCGACTGCAGAGTCGGACAACTTGTTGAGATACACTCAAGGTTGTCAGACTCAGGGTAGTCGGATCCCTCTCTCACAAATGTTATTTTATAATAAATTGTTTATTATTATGGCTTTAAATAAATTTAGTGGGAGAATGTAGTTTTATTAAAACCATTTAAACTATACTACGAACATATACTAACTAAAGTATCTATAAAATGCAGAATGGACTCAGGTCTAAAATACATGGTAGAAAAGAACGTGCTGGATGGAACCAACTACAAAGACTGGCTTAGGAACATTAAGTTGGTCCTTTCCCTAGATGGGATTGGATACATATTGTTCGAGGACGCTCCGGAGAAGCCCGATGAGGATTCGACCCACGAAGAGAAAGAAGCCTTCAAGTTGTGCCAGAGGGATGCAGAGAAGGCAAGATGCCTTACTCTAGCTTCGATGACCAACGAACTGCAAAGGAAGCATGAACATATGGATGTTTAGTACATACTCCTTAATGCACAAGAGTTGTATGGCAAGCGATCTAGAGCCGCCAAGTTCGAAGCTACCAGCAACCTCTGGGGCACGAAGATGACGACATGGCCAGTACAAGATCATGTTATCAAGATGATCGGGTAGGTGGAGGACGCCGCCCAGTTAGGATTTGTCCTGGACAATGAGATGTCCACGGATATTATCCTAAAGTCTTTAACTCCCGAGTTCAAGCCATTTATAACTGGCTTTATTATGAACATCCTTGAGACGGATCTTCCTGGTCTCCTCAATATGCTCCGGCAATTTGATGAGATTGAGAAGAAGCCGACTGCACTGGTTGTTGGCTCTGCTACTTCCGACCAGCCGAAAGGCAAAGGAAAGAAGAGGCAGGTCCCACAACCTGCGAAGGCTAAGAATGGGAAGAAGAAGAACAAAGGGGCCCCGTCGAAATCTGAGTGCTTCCATTACCACAAGATTGGCCACTGGAAGAGGAACTGCAAGATCTATCTTGCAGAGAAGAAGAAAGGGCATACTGATGCCTCTACCTCAGGTACAAATTAAAATTCAATTAAATGCAATCATTTCCATTCATATAGTGTGAGACACTTATAGACATCTGTGTACTGTATACAGGTGGCTGATAAGAACTGGAGATTGGAGAAGTACGGAGATCGGTCGGCAATCAAAGCAACAGTTGCTGCTGGGACCGCTCAAAGACTTCTGGAGACGATGATCGTGATGGAGATGATATTTTTCTTATTTGAATAAAATGTATCATCTTTAAGGATCGAAAACAATGAATGAGTGCTTTGCACTCAAGGTTTATTTGTGATAAACAAATTAAGGTTCTTTTAATGAACCCGTTGTTTTGGAATGGATGTCTCGTTTGTTGCAATTGAAATTGAATTGGCTTAAATTCTGTGGATGTGGCTTTTCTGTGATGGTTGCGTATATTTTCGAATAATGGTGTATAGCTTCGATAATATTGATTTTGGAGCTGATTTAATGCTAGAAGTCAATCAGTAGTTAAGTGTAGGTTCCAGGGGACGTATAAATTGTGTGCGATCACAATAATACGCATATCAAGATTAATTCTTGATTATCTGCATTTAGTTATTAAAAGAGTTAATACTACATGTGGTTAAAGGAATAAGTACAGTGTAGGACGTTTTGATTAAACGAGTCAATGACAAGATTCCTTAAAACGATCTTGACTTGACTCATTCGTCAAACCGAACCTGACACTTGTGCATTCCATCTAAGGCATTTACCAAATGGTTATTTTTGCACATAAATCTAAATATGATTTAGATATTATGTTGCAATAATTTAACCAGGTAATTCTTAAAGTCAGTGGGAGCGAGCTCATATACTTAGTTCCGTTTTTCGGACTAAGTAAAAAAGATATTTCACTTTAATGAATCTTCTATATAAATCATTAAGTCAAAATTGTTTTGATTTAATCGTATATATATATAGACTTAGGGTGTCAAATATGTACTTGACATATTGACACAATAAAGTGGAGTGAGCTAGAACTGACTTACGGAAATGTTAGACCCCACATCTAAATCGTATAAGCTAACTGTTAGCTATACAAAGTTAGGAAAATGGATCCAGATCATTTTTTCAAAGGATCAACCCTGTGTGATCAAGAGATGTAATTTCAATCCATTAAAATTCGTTGCAGATACTTGTTAGTAGAACCATTCTTAGGTTTGCCATATCAAATGTCAAAGTGACTGATATGCTATAACGGTATGAGATACCGAGATAAATAGCCTAAGTGCAAGTGGGAGATGTAGGAAGATATATGCCCATAAGGCAATTTATCTTGATTATACGTCTTGTTCATACCGTATATGGTACGTATTACTCTAAGTATAAAATCATTTGTATTAATATACTTAGATAATATCCATAGACTTATAGTTAGGTCCTTACATATCTAGATGAGATCTCGATTATGAGTAAGTAAGTGACCGAATAGAAACGTAAGTCTTAAACGGTTCGTGATCATAGATGTGTCCAGAACTGGATATCGACACATCGGATAGATCACTGTGTCTTCGTCTTACCTTAGGGTAATGGTGATCTCACAGTCATTCGACTTGGTGAAGTCGGAGACGAGACACAGGTGCTCATTGGGGAATGAATTCACTGAACGACCAAGTTAGAGTTATTAAATGGTTAACTTTAATGATCTGTCTTTAATAACTCTAGGGTGATGATAGGTTAGTTGATCCTTAAGACCTGAAGTCATCTGTACAAACCTGTGAGCGGACGGTATAGCTTAGACCCATGATCTAGCTTCGAGGACCAGTCCTGATGAAAGATCTTAGGTTGGGCTGCACCTAAAGCTCCCAAGGTGAGTAAGTGACTAAGATGGGATTCGTCACTTCCATTAAAGGGAAGTTAGTGTTACAGGCTCAGTACGGTCTTTATGTTAATCCTCGGCCGGGGTACGTTGCAAGTAGTATAACGTGTATACAATAAAGACCGCCGTATACTGACCAATGTTGTCTAATAGGGTTGACAGAAAACCATACCCTAGGCCAACAATAAACACAGTCTTGACGAAGGGATTTTAGCTAACGGAATTCATCACTGACACAGCCAATGCAAACCCTATGATACTTTTGTCAAAGGGTCGATCACGTTATGATGACTCTGAAACATGGACGACAGCTACTGCTCGTAGTGACCGTCGTCTAGGGGTTTCGAGCCCCAACCTGTAGTAAGGTCAGGCAGTAGGGTCTCACACCGAGTAGTGTTCGTGTCTTAGTAATAGGAATATAGAATAGAGAGAAATATCATTTGATGATATTCACAAGTTAAGTTGTGAAAGTTAGTCGCATTAGCAATAGGGACACAACGTTGCATTAGATGCTAACTTTGACTAAACGTGTTGTAAATTAGTTACGATGAATTTAGTAGGAACAAACTTGTTGGAAAGGGTCACCTGGATGACGGGATCGTCCCGGTCTAAACAAGGTTCTAACCGCGTCCAAATCGGAGCTCAAACGAGTCCAGAAACGCAGAAATAGTTCAAGGAGAAGTGGGTTAGACCCACTGGGCCAAAAGGCCCATGTGCAAAGGCAAAACGGGCGACGCCCGCTGGCTGCAACGGGCTCACGCCCGTTGCACAGCGGGCGTGGCACGCTGTGTGCAGCGGGCGGGCGCCCGCTGCATCAGCGGGCGGGAGGCCCGCCCTTGCTCCCTTGGGCGGGTGCACCCGCTAAGCCTAGCGGGCGCGCCCGCAACTTAAGTCAAATTAGGGTTTTTTGAAACCCCTAATGACGGCTACGAATTTTGAGAAATTGCTAAACTTTGAGCAATTGTTTGAGGGGTCAAACGAAGTCGAAATTCGTCACCGTCAGTTCCTACGTGTTCACCATTCCAAGCTTTTCTGATTGATAGCTTGTTTGGTGTCTGAAGTTTAGTATGCGAAGAGAATTAATTCGTTAAAGTTTGACTTTGTGAAAGGCTAACTTTAAAGTTGAAATTAAGCCAAATGGCTTAATTGAATTTTTCTCTTCAAGGGAATTGTCCCACATTGCCCGCAACGAGAAGTTGAGTACTCACTCCCTATATAAATAGGGGTGCACTCTCCTCGTTAAAACACACCCAGTCAACGATCGAGTAGCTCCAGATTTTTAGAGTAAGCTCGATCGGCGACTAAACCTCTCTCTCTATTTTCCTATTCTCCGGAGTAGTCCTAGCACGACTACAAAGGGGGTTTGGATCTGATCCGGACGTCTAAGACGCGGGTTTCTTCTCAAGTGAAACTTTCTACCGCGTGTGATCGGCTCGGAGGCGAAAGCAGCTCGGGCGGATCGGTGCGAGGGTGCGAGGCGGCTCAGGGAGATCGGGTCAACGCGGCTCGGCTACGAGGAGCTTCTCAAGACGGTGTGGTACATCTTGCCTGCTCCAGGGCCAAGATTCCGGGTATGTGGTTAAGCGTTTTCTAGTATAGTTTTAATTAGTCGCTTTAGTGTAGATCCTTCTTGGGGTGGTCAGACCCACTCCAAGTCGGCATAGATCGGGCTAGGTTCTGGCTCCCCAGAGCCTAGCTAAATAGTTTAGCTAGTGTAGAAATTTTGATTTCTGGTTTTCCACTGCGCTTTTGTGCCTCCGTGGTCCGTCCGACTTAGGACGGATACGGATCCGAGCTCTAGGGGTCAACCAAAACCCCAACATCGCCGAGGGGCGGCGGACCAGCATGCGGGGCGGCGGACATGCATGCTTAGGTGGGCGGTGCTCAAGGAAGTGGCGGCCGAGTCGAGGAGTCTTAGAATAGGGCGAAGTTTGTATGGCCGATTTTGCGACGAGCATGATGTCTTGTTGTATTCTTGGTAGATCCTGTGTTGTATATGGGAAGTTAAATAAATAAAATTCGAAAGAGAGAGAAGTTCTCCCATATCTTATAGCTCGTTCCCGTTGTCGGTTGTGCGGACTGTAGTCATGCATGTATATTAATGCCCCCAACATTCGGCTGCTGAAGAGCATTGAGCCGAGGAGAAGGAGAATGGTGTGAAGTTGTGTGTCCGACCCCAATTTGAGGACGGACCCAACCGGTTGGCAAACTGTTGTGGGTGACGGACGCTCAAGTGTGCCCCGGCTGGCGATACGCACTCGGGTGAGCCCCGGACTGCTTCGATACGAGGACCAGAAACTTTAGTTTGTTCCTTATACAGGAAAAATGTAAGTGCATACGAGTTTACTTGTTAAGTTGGGGCGGGAGTGATCACTCCATATTTCATACCTTTTTTCTGCATGTTTGCATGCCATTTTGATCGCTCAAATCGTGTTTTTCGCGTTTATTCGACAATATTGCGATGCTTTTCACGATTTGTTGTTTTTGTCGTATTTCAGGAGATTTGGAGCGATTTGGAGTGATTCTGATATGCACCTACTCCGGAGTGTCACCGACGACTCTCTTGGGGGGTATTTTGTTGTGGAGAGGAGTGCAAGGAGAAAGAACGTCGTAGGAGCGACGAGGAGGCGAAGATATGAAGTTTGGGTATTTTTAGCACTTCACTCGGCCGAGTGAAGGAGTCACTCGGCCGACCATTGGAAGCCCGCTCGGCCGGCCAGATCGGACACGCAACAGGCGTGCTCTCGGCCGAGCATCGCCACGCCACTCGACCGAGCACCGAGTCACCCATCGCCCGAGTGGAGCCAAGACAACGGCATCAAAAATCACCAACTCTCTGTTTTCCGTTAGTCTGCTCCGATGATTGACTCGACCGAGTGGATAAAGACGTCCGCCCGAGTGACGAAAAGCCGTCCGCCAGAGTGACCTCCGAGGAGACGACTCCCGAGACCCCCAAGTCTCTGTTTTTGTACAGGGTTCGTCACTCGGCCTCGGCCGAGTGACATTTGTCACTCAGCCGAGTGAGCCGCGCTGCCTGTAGCGAAAACTGCGGATTTGAGGATGCGCAGGGGCATTTTCGTTATGGTTTTTTGGGCGATTTTGGGGGGTATTTAACCCCAGTTTTAACCTAGTTTTAGGAGAGCTTTTTCAGAACTTTTTGCAGCTTTTTAGATTAACTTTTTAGGGATTAGATTTAGCTTTAAGGGAGGAGAGAAAAGTGAGATTTTGTTGGATGCTAGCTTGTTCTTCATTGGTTTGTATCTCTCTCCCTCAAAAACTCAATTTTTATTGATCTATTGAATTTTGCTATGAATTCCATTGATTTTATTTGTGAATTTCTATTGCATTCTATTATGAATTGTGAGTAGTTCATCGTCTTAGGGCGTAGGGATGAACCCCACGAGCCCAATTTCGAAATTGTGATGAATTGGCGAAACTATTGCTAGGATTGATTACGGTTAGTTTGGGATTGCTATAATACGAATAGCTAGGGATTCATATCGATTGGGATTTGCAAGAGATTGGATCCCAATTCGATAGGAAGCCCTAGATATCCGAATTGGGTTGCAATTGAATTTCTCCGGAATCGGTTTGCAAGAGATTGGACCGAAACTAGGGTTTTTCAATTGCAATTCTATACCAATACCAGTTTGCAAGAGATTGGATGGGTAGGAACTATCCCAATCTAGGTCGTGTCTCGAGTTTGCACGAGAGTGGGCTCGAGATACGATTGAACGATGACGTTGTTCTTCACGCTAGTTTGCCTAGGTTAGGGTTTGCAAGAGATTGGACCCTACCCTAGGTTGGCTATAGACCGGCAATAGCGCGAGAGCGTGAGCTTGGTTCCACATTTAGTTGCAACTAGTTCACCCAATTTTCAAGCCTAGCAATTGTGAAACCTACGTGTCACAATGATGAGATACGGCAAGTAGCGGGGATTCCCTATCCCCTAAGCGTCTTTATTAAATTGTTAATTCTTCTATACATTTGAACGACTGTGACCGCACATTTGCGAACATTTCCCGACTTTTCCTATAGCCAGGTGATTCGAAGAAGACACTGTTATTAGGCCTCCCTGTGTTCGATACCCGCTCGCCGCTACACCGTGTGCTTACGGTAAGACTACGATCATCGTCGCTCTGGGACGTGTATCCGGGGCGCGATCAGGGAGTCTGGCCTGGTCCGATTGACAAATCGGCTCCTTGTCTGCCCTGAAGTAGGAGGACGGGTTCTTGACCCGAGAATAGAGAAAGGGCGGGAATTATTTCGAAAACCCCCCCATCGTTTCGTTGTAATCATTTCGAATCGGAGGCGTGAGGATATCGAAGCATTCCAACCATTCTGCGAGTGACGTGTGGCGGATGTGACTGCGGGTGTCAGTCGAAGCGTCAGGAGGCTCAGATCTTCGACGCGTGGCGGGACTTCTGCGGCTGAGATCGGTTGGTGATTCCTATAAATAAGGGTGGAGGAGACCGAGTGAGAGTTTCTCACTTCTGATTTTTCTTCGAGTTCTTGTCTTCGCCTGAGTTTCCAGTCGTCGTCGCTGTCGAAGTCGTCGACGAAGTTCGGGTCACCGTCTCGACGTCGCCCGCCTGCCACCGGATTCTTATAGGTACATTTCCTTTCTTCTTGAAATGGCATCTTCAGCTTCTACTCGTTCGTCTGCTTCGAAGCATATAGAACAGGGGGTTAGGGGCAGAGGAGCAAAGGATAGCTCCGTCGCGGATACGGTGGATGTAACGGTCGCTTTCCGATCGTATGAATTTCTGCGTGTATGTTCTTTTTCATACGCGTATTTTATTTGACCTCCTCTTGTATCCAAAACATGCAATGTGTTATGTTGTTGTGACCCTCTGAGAGAGTAGTTATTTGTGGGATTTTTAGTGAACGTCATTTCACGGGTCATTCTCCCACAAATCAGCTTTGATTGAAGGGGTGTCGCGACTTTAGACTTCGATGTTGGATCTTTTTATTTTTATTTCATTCTCCGGGAACCTAGCACG
The DNA here is from genome assembly GCA_030789695.1 of Scilla litardierei. NCBI lineage: Eukaryota > Viridiplantae > Streptophyta > Magnoliopsida > Asparagales > Asparagaceae > Scilla > Scilla litardierei. The sequence goes on from CM061134.1 coordinate 31,199,928, forward strand.
CGACCGACCATCGTACCCTCGAGCCTCTCGTCGTCACGGTCGTCCTGATATTTGTTTCATAATTTTCGGACACCATTAGCCCAACCTATCGCACTAATCACATTCAAAACCCAATTAGCCTAATCAATTTTGAAATTCAAATTTTAAACCAAATCACATGAGATTTTTACGTATCATGAGAGGATTCCTATATCTACATTCACCTTAGTTTTCCCATCTTTACACACCCTCTCTCTCACGCTCTCTCTCTCCCCCATCACTTATATACACCCCTTTTGTATCCCTATATAGCAAACTTAACATCTTAAAACCCCAACCCGTGAGAAACCTAGGGCACGCACGCAACTACAGCCGCCGCCCCTCCTTCTTGCATTTTCCTCCTCCTTGCTACCGGTGAGACTTCCGGCCACCACCACCTACCTCCCCTCTCTTCTCTCCCTCCTCTCTCCTCTCTCTCTCCTTGAAAAACCACCCGAACCCTGCCTTTTCCTGCACTCAGCCGCCAGCCCGTCGAAAAAACTCACGCCCACCCCTCTCCGGCCACCGCTGGTGACCAACCCTGCCGCCATCGGACTCCCCTCGACCCCCTCTACCTACTGCAATACCCCCTCGCCCCAGGCCGCGTCAACTTACAGCTAACACAAAACAGTGACCCCAACACAAAAACTGTCTTTTTCGCCTTCTAACGGCCTGTCGTCAATGCGCACAGCCGCCGGCAGCCACCCCTCAGGCCGAGCAACACCCCTTCGGCCTCCACCTATCCCCGGTAGCCCTCCTTGCTCCTAGGAGTCCACGCGCGACTCAGATCTCGCGTGTTTTCCCCGACGTCGTAGCCGCCGCTGTATTTCTTCATTGCGCTACTCGCAACCGTAGGGATCTCAATGCTGTACTCACTGTCTATTCCAGTCTTGCTGTGGTACCCACGGCCGAGACGTCGTTCAAATCCTGACACTGTACTCACTGTCTGTTCCAGTCTCGCTGTCCGTTCAGACCCGATGTCCGATCTATGTTCAAATGCTGTAAAGGTTGGTCCCCTAACTCGTAGTAATAACCCAAATCGTAGCAAACCAAAACTTAATCTAAAAATCGCCAAAATTAACTAAAGTTTACTTTACGCTCTTTAAAACGATGTTCAACTCTAGAAATCGACAATGGACTTGATTATCTGTGCACATAGGATAGTCGTCGATTAGGCGGAACGAATCAAATCAAAATCGTGACTACGACCTATTAGGGTAGCCCCGTTGAATTTAGAAACGAACCATAATAGGATTGATGAAAAACACGTTTTGACACCGTCGTTGGCTCGTTTCAGAAGAACCATCGCTGACGCACCGATTCGACGAGACGATCCATACCGACGACTCACTCGCCACCGCAGGAAAGTGCCCTCACTTGCGTAGTTATGGCCAAGTTTATGCCACTTCTTTCTTAGAACTGTAAACTGTTGAACAAAGAGAACCGAACATGAAATGATAGCGTCCGGGACCCCCTCACGATAGCATACACTTGACAACGAATTCTAGGTATTAAACTGCAAACATGTTAGGAACTATCTGTGTGTGTGCGTACGTGTGGAAACCCTAGAACAGCTATACCCTTGTCATGTCATGTAACACCTTGCATGTCATGTCTTACACAGCCTGTGGGCAATAAGACGCCCACCTAACAGAGTGGGTGATCTTTGTTACAGAACACCTACGGGAAGCTCGGCACTCACCTAGCAGAGTGAATGTCACTGCAGACCGTGGGGATAGAGGTACTCACCTATCAGAGTGAGTGGTCCTATACAGTGGTACAGATTCGCCTACGGAAAGCTCGGCACTCACCTAGCAGAGTAAGTGTCCCTGCAGACCGTGGGGATAAAGGCACTCACCTAGCAGAGTGAGTGGTCCTATACAGTGGTACAGATTCACCAACGGAAAGCTCGGCACTCACCTAGCAGAGTGAGTGTCCCTGCAGGCCACGGGGATAGAAGCACTCACCTAGCAGAGTGAGTGGTCATATACAGTTTTGTCTTGTCTTGTCTTGGAGTGGAGTAGGGTTGAGCGGCCACCAAGTTAGAGAGTTTGGCGACTTTCTAAGCTGAAGGCATGAACCCTCTTAGTGTCGAGTCGCTTGGTGTCACACAGTCTCGTCTAGCCTTGTCTAGTCTTGTCTCGGTAGCTCACGCTACGACTTTGCCTATCATGTTTACTTTCTGCACAGTCTTTACTTTCCCTTATATATGTCATGTTGTGCATCATTTCTTTTTAAATCAACTTTAAAATGTCGTTCTTAAATTTCTTACACTTGCAGTACAGTCTAACATTTCCTTGTAGACTTTACCTGACGTACAGCTCCTTTTCTCTTGGGTGTTGTACGTCAGGTACCGAGACAGAGTACACAGACGAGCCAGCTTTACTCGAGGACTTGGAGCCAGAGGACGTTGATCCGGAGTACCTGCCAGACGAGGACCAGACCTGGAGATTCCTCATTATTGCTGTCTTCCAGAGGTTACTACTTTCTAGTTGGGTGAGTAACACCACCTAACGTTTGCCTATGTTGGGTGCGTCGCACCGTTAGTTTCCTTTTTAGTAGTTGTAGCCATACTTAGGCTTCTTTTATTAGATTTGTCATATGCTGGATATTATCTCTTTTATTAATGAATGCAAATTTCCTTTCTATTACTCTTATTCGTATTGTTATGAACTTTTATACGCAAGAACCTGTATTTTAAATGGAATCCCTACAGACGCTTATTGGGCCCGAGCCTCACAGCTCCGACCCATGCGGACCTTTGTCTCGTCCTCGCACCCGTTTTAGGAAGCGGGGCGTGACAGGTTTTAGTGACGGCCCATATAGGTCATGCGAAAATTTCGTAGCAATAGAATTACTCGCATTCATTTAAAATATCTTGTTTAACAGGTACAAGTCTAATAATCCCTGGTTAGATTAGTGACCCTAGTGTGACCTTAGTTGATCTCTCTATCTTAGGCATCATTTTAGTGTTGTCTTTTCCGGCATTAACCTTGTTCGACTTCGGTGCATCTATGTGCAGCATAACCCGGAGAGTCGTAACAGAACACTCCATTCCCACCCATACACTCCCTAAGTGTTGGGACATCACTACAGGGAAACTGAGTGGTGACAGTTAATTTGGGATGCTGATCGATTCCATTAGTGATCAGTGGACACGAGCTTTATGCTGACTTCATTGTCCATGATCTGCCACATTTCGATGTTATTCTTGGCATCGATTGGTTGGGAGATTTCCATGCTTCGATCGATTTCTGCAGCAAGAAAGTGGTGTTCAGAATTCCAGGCCACCCGGAGTTCGAGTTTCACAGCAGAGAGCGATCGCTTGGGCCCATTAGATTCTGGGCCAAGCCGGAGGAGTCGATCGTTGTCGCCATGCAAATGGAGATCAGTAGACCAGCAATCGTCATGGACTTCGACGACGCCTTCCCGGATGATATTTCAGGTTTGCCACCTGATAGAGCTTTGGAGTTCAGTGTAGATCTTATGTCAGGAGCACAACCTATTTCGAAGGCACCGTAGCGGATGGCTCCTGCAAAGCTAGAGGAGTTGCGGAAACAGTTGGACGATTTACTGCAGAAAGGTTTCATCCATCCTAGTGTGTCACCTTGGGTGCACCAGTACTGTTGGTGAAGAAGAAGGATGGATCCTGCCAGATGTGTGTGTATGATCACTCCATATTTTACACCTTTTTTCTGCATGTTTGCATGCCATTTTGATAGCTCGAATCACGCTTTTCACGATTTTTCGGCAATATTGCGATGCTTTTCACGATTTCTTGTTTTAGTCAAATTTCAGGAGATTTCGAGCGATTTGGAGTGATTCTGAGATACACCCACTCTGGAGTGTCACCCATGACTCCCTGGAGGGGAATTTTGCTATTGGAGAGGAGTGGGAGAAGAAAGAACGTCGCAGGAGCGACGAGGGATCAAAAATATGAAGATTGGGCATTTTGAGCTTGCCACTCAAGTAGTCACTCGGACGCCCATCGAGAACCCGCTCGGCCGGACAAATCGGACACGCAGAAGACTGAGTATCAGCGTGCACTCGGCCGAGCATTGCCAGTCCACTCGGCCGAACCACGGAGACACCACTCGCCCGACTGGCATGAAGACGACGGCAAGCAGAAGTCCAGAGTTACTGTAAATTTACAGTCGATCCCCGAGTTCCGACTCGGCCGAGTGAAGAAGTCCCCTCGGCCGAAGCAAAGAAAGTCACTCGGCCGAGTGACTCCCGAGGAGCCGACCCCCAAAAGTCTGAACTTACTGGAATTTGTCAGGGTTTGTCAATCGACCAAATGACATTTGTCACTCGGCCGAGTGAGCTGCACTGCCTGTAGCGTAAACTGCGATTCTGAGGCTGCGCATGGGGCATTTTCGTCACAGCTTTTTGGGCAATTTTGGGGGGTATTTAACCCCAGTTTTTAACCTAGTTTAGAGAGCTTTTTCAGAACTTTTTGCTGCCTTTTTTAGATTACTTTTAGGAGATTAGATTTAGCTTTAGGGGAGAGAGAAAAGTGTTAATTTGTTGGATGCTATTGTTTCTTCATTGGTTTGTCTCTCTCTATCAAAAAAACTCCATTTTTATTGATATATTGAATATAGCAATGAATTCTATTGATTTCATTTGTGAATTTTTATTGAATTTCATTATGAATTGTGAGTAGTTCTATCGTCTTAGGGCGTAGGGATGAACCCTACGAACCCTATTTCTAATTTGTGATGAATTGGTGAAATTATTGCTAGAATTGATTAGGGTTAGTTTGGGATTGATTTAATACGAATAGCTAGGGATTCATACCGATTGGGATTTGCAAGAGATTGGATCCCAACTCGATAGGAAGCCCTAGAAATTCGAATTGGGTTGCAATTGAATTTCTCCGGAATCGGTTTGCAAGAGATTGGACCGAAACTAGGGGTTTCGATTGCAATTCTATACCAATACCCATTTGCAAGAGATTGGACGGGTAGGAACTATCCCAACCTAGGTCGTAGCTCGAGTTTGCACAAGAGTGGGCTCGAGATGCGATTGAACGATGATGTTGTTCTTCACGCTAGCTTGCCTAGGTTAGGGTTTGCAAGAGATTGGACCCTACCCTAGGTATGCTATAGACCGGCAATAGCGCGAGAGCGTGAGCTTGGTTCTACATTTAGTTGCAACTAGTTCACCTGAATTTCAAGTCTAGCAATTGTAACACCTACGAATTATAATGACGAGGTACGGTTTGTAGCAGGGATTCCCTACCCCCTAGGCGTCTTTATTAATTTGATATTCCTTTTATACGATTGAACGACTGTGACCGCTTCATTGCGAACATTTCTCGACCATTCTTATAGCCAGGTGGATTGAAGAGGACACTGTCATTAGGCCTCCTGTGTTCGATACCCGCTCGTCGCTACACCGTACGCTTGCGGTAAGACTAGCGAGTCGCGTGCCCGGGTGTGCATCCGGGCTCCGACCAGTGGACTACAGAGGGCTGAATGCAGTGACTGTGAAGAATAAGTATCTGATGCCCTGGATTGATGATATTTTTGACCAGCTTGGGGGGTTCAAGAGTTTTCTCGAAATTGGATTTGAGGAGCGGGTACCATCTGTTGAAGGTGAAGAAGGACAATATTCCAAAAAACGGCCTGCAGGACAAAGTACGGACACTATGAGTTCGTAGTCATTGCGGGGTGTGACAGTGTTTATGAACCTGATGAATTTGATTTTCTACGACTTCCTGGATAAGTTCGTCGTCATCTTCATCGACGACATCCTTATTTACTCGAAGTCTGAAGAGGTGCGCAGCCATCATCCGAGGACAGTGTTGGAAACACTGAGACGTTATAAGATGTATGCCAAGTTTAGTAAGTGCGAGTTTTGGTTCGACAGATTCGCATTCCTGGGACACGTGGTGTCCGGAGATGGCATATCGGTAGATCCGGAGAAGGTAAGAGCCGTCAGCAAGTTACCGACCCCGTAGTCAGCCTCGGATACTAAGAGCTTTCTTGGATTAGCTGGCTACTACCGTCGGTTCATTAAGGATTTTTCGAGGATTGTGGAGCCGATGACGAAGCTGACGAGGAAGGATGTATATTTCGTCTGGTCAGACGATTGTGAGAAGGCCTTCAGTCTCTTGAAGGAGAAGTTGACCACAGCATCGGTATTGGTTGTATCGGATCGGAGCGGAGGCTTCGAGATTTATTATGATGCATCTAGCAAGGGTCTCGGATGTGTCTTACATCAGCATGGACCTGTGGTCGTGTACGCTTCTCGGTAGTTGAGGAATCATGAGAAGAACTACCCGATGCACGACCTGGAGTTAGCTGCGGTGATATTTGCATTGAAGATCTGGAGACACCTCATACTGAGTGAGAGCGTGAAATCTTCACCGATCACAAAAGATTGAAGTATATTTTTACACAGAAGGAGCTCCACATGCGTTAGAGACGATGGTTGGAGCTAATGGCAGACTATGAGATAGATCTGCAATATCACTCGGGGAAGGTGAATGTAGTACCAGATGCTTTGAGCAGACACCCTGCCGTGATGATGCATACTACCGACTACAGGGTACAGCAGGAGCTGAGAGGGATGGACATCGAGTTTGTCCTACCAGCAGTGATCGTTTCACTGATGAGTTTGCAGATTCAGTCTACGATAGTGGATCGTATCAAGGCAGCACAGGCAGGAGATCCGAAGCTGCAGAGGATCAGACGACAGGTGGAAGCTGGACTTCGAACGGAGTTTATTATTCATGAAGATGGTTCGCTGGGGTACGACAGTAGACTCTGCATACCTACAGGAGACTTTAAAGAAGATCTGCTGAGGGAGGCTCATAGCTCTCAATACTACAACAGCTACCAGGCAAGCATTTACATGGCGTCATTTGCTGCCCTATATGGAAGGAAATGTCGATCGCCACTGCGTTGGGATGACATCGGAGACCGAGAGCTATTGGGTCCGAAGATGATTATAGAAGCTGTGGATGTCGTGAGAGACATCAGGGATAAACTTCGGATTACATAGGATTGTGCAAGCATCGGGCAGACACCAGAGACGACCTTTGGAGTTTCAGCCGGGAGATCATGTCTTCCTGAAGATTTCATCGAACCGCAAAGTCATTCGTTTCGGGAAGAAGGGAAAGCTGAGTTCGAGGTATATTGGACCGTTTGATGTGCTGGAGCATGTGGGAGCAGTGGTGACGCACCCGTAACCTACACCTAGGTTCCACCTGGCGGTGTCACGATTGCCAGGCGTAGTATGGCCCCTAGGCTACGATTTCGGGATCAATCCGCAAGCGGATGGTGTCGAGTTATAGTATAAAAGATTGTCGAATCCCACAGGTACGGTGATAGTGTCAATAGGTTCTCAGTCTATTTCTAAGTCTAGAAGCGAGATAGCTATCAGGGTAAAAGGTTTGTTTGGGGTAATGTTGTTGTAATATTAATAAAAGGGACTAGGGCTTCAGGGATCACCACTAGGATCGTTAGGGGTCGATGTTAGGATAGGATCCTTGCATTGCATTAGGGCTAGGGAATTAATCCCCCAATTTGTACTACTCTCGTGGGTTAGAATTGCGGGGTATTTCGGTGGCTTTTGTTGATGCAATGGCGGTAGCCGTCAACGTAGAGATATAGTTCATCGATGGATCCCCTCAAGGTGCGAATCGGACATGGTCACATGCCTTGTTTGGATCCAACGATTTCCTTATTCGAATCCCTAGATACCCCTTAAGCACATCAATTCCACAAACCGTGGGCATGATCTCAGTACGGGTTATCTACGGATTCGGTAGGATCTACCGAAATACGACCCTAAATCCCCAATTCAACGTAGGGATCCAGATCTACATATTCCTCCCATAATCCTAGGGCTAACCCATCAACCCTAGAGTAAATCTACTCACACATCGCAATAGTGGCAGACAAAAACATCAATTCCAAAGAAGAAAACATTATAGCAATCAAAAGATTAGGGCTAAATACTTACAGCGAGAATAGACGAATAATAGATCCAGAAAAAATCTGAATTTCAATAGGCAAAAGTAAACAAGAACAGCAGCAATGATCCAAGTGTTCGATCCAAAAAATTGCTTACAAAAATTACTCTTCGAAAATCCTGACAAAAATCACCCAGCTCCCCGTAAAAACTCTGTAAAAATTCCCTAATGAGAAGCTCTGCTTCCGTCCTCGCACAGCTCGAAGCTTCAACGCCCCAAAATCGTGCGCATCGCGGATCCCGAATTATTTTCAAAAATGGCCCTGAGTCGCCGACCGAGTAGGTGACTCGATCGAGCAATAAGCTGCTCGTTAAGTAGCTAGGCCCGAGTAGATAAGCTGCTCGACCAGGCACTATAGAAAAATCAAAGTCGCTGCTCAGCCTACTGGTTGACTCGAAAAACGTGCAAGTGCACGCCTTCCACTCCCAAGCGTAGGAGTGTCAATGCAATATAAAAATAACCGCTGAGTACCGGGTCGGATCACAGGGACAAGTCGTTCTACGTTCACAAGTTTGATGGATAAAGAAAAATAAAGCGTGATTCAACTACCTCAATTAACGGTGGATGAGTGTATAAAAAATGTGCGGTGAAACTTAAAAATTCCTAAGTGGGTAGGGTTAGAGAGCCAAAAGTGGAGTTAGGATAGCTAGGAGGGAGAGCATGGGTTGTGGGCTCATTAAAATTGGTGTTAATCAGGTCCTAATTACCCGCATATAACTTAATTGATTATCCGGCTAAGGACACTCAATCGGAAAATTTAGCTTTCATGAACACGAAAATTTGCAATAGGGATGGACGTATCATCGAAGCACCAATCAAATTAAGAGCATGGCATTTTCTCAAATTGTGCCCTCTCGGGTCTTGGCCAATAAAATTGTGCCCTAATTACACATCTAACATTAGCATATAAAATGAGCAAGGAGAAATTAGGGCAAGATTAACTACCAATCTCAATGAGTCACAATCCACACCAAATCAACACTACACAATCATAGCAAACAATAAGAAAATTACATTCAAAATTAACCCAAGTTCAATACAAAGTGAGATGTCAAAATACAAAGAGAAAGAGGAAAAATTTCACCCAAGCTTTCACCAAAATGAGCCCTAGCCTCTTCCAAATTGCCTTCTCCAAGCTTCTCCAAGCTCCACCAAGCTTCCTCAAGCTTCCATGGCCTCCTCCCCCTTCAAGCTATCCAAAACCATTAAAAACTCAACAAAACCCAGCTCTGGCCAAGAGCAGCTCAAAAAAATGAATACTGTTCATTTTCGCACCCCAGGCCATATAACAGCCTCGCGGGTCGGATCGGGTCGGATCTGACCCGCAAAGTCGTTCAGATCCGCCCGCAAAAATCAAACGCGCGCGCCGCTGCAAAACTCGGAGCGGAGCCCGCTTCGAAATCTCGAAGCGGGCCGCTCCCGCTTCGAGATTTCGAAGCGCCCCCCTCCCCCCGCAAAACCTTCGGGCGGGCCGGCCATGAAGGCCGGCCCGCAGGGCTTTTTAAAAAATACTTTTTTTTTTCTTTTTTTTCTTAATTGATGCGGCGGCCCAGCGGCCCGCTCCAAGAGCGGGTCGCAATTCTCTTTCTTCTTTTTTTTATTTTTTAAAGCAACGGCCAGATTTGCGCCGCGTGGCGCAACGAGATTGCGCCACGTGGCGCAAACAATTAATTCCTTTTTCTGGCTTTTAAAGCCCCTTTCTCCTCCAAATATTTCCGAAAAAATACCTAGAAATCTCAGAAAAATCCCAGAAAATTCTGGAAAATCCCCAAGACTCCCAGGGGTACCTGAAAAATAGGGGAAGGAGAAATTAATTCATATGATGACAAAATAAATATAATGGCTATTATAAAACACAATATTGACTTCCAAAATTAAATATAAAATATTCCAATGCTCAAATAATTCCCGAAAAATGGCGATATGATCACAATAATAGCAAGAGCATATGAAAAATAGTAGGAAGCCAATAAGAACGATAAAAACCGTATTTTGTGCCAAGAATGAGAATAAGCCCCGAAAATGACATAAAGTGAAAATATACCCAAAAAGAGCACAATTAAGTCTAATCTTTAGCACAAAATGGGGGTAGTTAGGGGGGAAATATGCAATTTATATCCTGAATCACACCCCCCAACTAGCTTTTTGCTAGTCCCTAGCAAAATATGTGATAAATTCGGATTAAATTGAAAAACATGCACCAACTTCACGACATCATCATGGCAAACCCCAAAATAGTATTTTCACTTGATTCCAAAGCCAATATACCCAAAGTATGAAAGTAGATAACAAATGAAACTCTCTCCAATCCAATTCAACGAAAAGTAAGGTAATAAGCACCGTATCACACGTATCGGGAAATATCACAATGTCAAATTTTAAAATTTTCATGGAAAAGGCCAAAACAAAAGAAATTTCTCTAAGTTGTGTGAGATGAGATTGCATCACTCATGTTGCTTATTCTTTCATTTTTTTTTCTTTTTTTCTTTTTCTCTTTTTTTTGAATGTTTTTGGATTTTGTATGTTTATGCTTTGCATTCACGCGATAACGCTATAAATGCAAACACGGCCACCAATACCTACATGCGATAACACTATATAGGCAAAGGGATGGAATGATCCCCTAAATCTCATCTTTGGCGTCCTCCCCAATATTTTGTGGGGCACCGGATACTCAATTTGATTAGAAAGAAACATTCACTTATACTAATTTTCTTTTTCACTCCAAACATGAGTTAGCAACTCATCCACCCACTTCTAAGAAGAAAAGAAAGCTTGCACAATTTGCCAAATCCAATCCAATTAGAAACTACATCATTCATCCCAATTCATGCAATTACTTACACCAAACTATTCCCGAATTGTTTCAAAGAGAAATCACGACGTATAAAATAGATTCATACATGGCATATTAGCATTTGACTCCAAAATGGAAAAGGAATGAAAACGTGCCAATCAAACATCGAGAAGTTGATACTAAAATGATAATCCGAAAAAAATTGCATGGAATTAAAGCATGTAGGGACTACATAAAGCAAGCGGCGTATGGACAAGGAGGCCAAAATATGATATACAAAGAAAATCATGGAATGAGGTGAAACATGGAGGGAACTCAAAAAAATTTAACACCAAAATCCTAACAATCCTAAAGATTCTAACACTCTCCCCCCAACTTAAAATAAGCATTGTCCTCAATGTTGGGAGAGTACTAGATCTTGGCAAAAGATCCTAGAAAAGAGGAAAAAACATGCAAAAGCAAACTAACTAACTTTTTATTTATTTACACTACTTAAAGGAAAGAATACACCTTAGCAAAAGGCAGATCTCGAATGTATAACGGTGGTGGCAACTGCTCGATCATATCCTTTCGCTCCTCCGCGAGCGTCGCCACGTCCAATGCCCTACCTCCATTGCGGGCATTAATGGCAAGCGACACAACCCCAAGCATCTCCTTGCGATGGGTTCCTGCCAAATACGGGAGATAGGCCGTGTCAAAAATAATTGGGCGAGAGCGCTCATCCAAGTGAAAAGCTAGCCAAAATGGGTCGTCGAAATGAATAAATGAATTTACGATCAAATGACGACAATCCGAATCATTATGATATGGAATTAAATAATTTGATTCGGGGGTGGAGGGAAAAGAAAAATGGGAACTTCCCTGAAATGTGATGCTAGGCTCGGGATGATGCATGGCCTCAGGAGGAGGTGAAAGTGGCTGCAGAGAGAAAACTGGAGTAAGAGAAAGCTCGGGCTCAATGTATACCATGTCACAATCCCCGTCGCTATCCTCTTTCTTGACATCCGTATCAACATCAACAATACTGCGGCTCTCCCCACAACTGGTAACTGCTCCTGACAAACCTCCTCGATGACTGGCAAGTGCGCATCCTGAGGCGAGGAAAGTGACATATGTGACAGGACTGGAGGTAGACTCGTCTCGGGCAAATCCAAGCACACATCATACTCGTCATCCCAGAAATAGTTCATCTCAGTCGTCCTCCCTAAGTACTCAACCGCCTCGACCTGTGAATCTAACTCTGAAGTGGATCGTGGCTCAGGCTCTATGGTGTCCTCAATCTGCTCTTGGCCATCATGCACATCCGCTTCATCCTCAACCTCAAAGTGAAAATGCATCGTGTCTCCGTCGTGGTCGACACGCACTCCATCATCTGTCTCCTCCGACTCCTCAAAATATAATCTGTCAATATCATCTACCTGGCTCTCATGCAACCCATCCTCCTGCTCTGCTCTGTATCCCATGGGGTCGCAGGAAAAAGAGCCCAAACGTGGCTCCTCAAGCTGACACTGGACCTGCTGCTCTGTATGCTGAAGTGGAAACTGATACTCACCATCATCCTCATATCCAAGTGACGGCTCTCCAGATGGCACAGTCTGCTCCCACTCTGCAAGGTCCCTCAGGTAACACCAGGAATCCTCGGTCGAATAATCAAAGAACTCTCCACCGCAGCTCATCTGCACCAAATCTCGCCCAGATGGCAATAACCCTGTGTAGAAGATCTGCAGAAGATGATCCTCGTGAAAGCTCTGGTGTGGGCACGCAAGCACCAAATCAATGAACCTCTGCCAAGCCTGATGGTAGGCCTCCCATTCAGCTTGGGCAAAGCTCGCTATATGCAGCTCCATGGCCTGTCGCCCCTGTACCTGCTCCAAAAAAATAGGCAAAAATACTCGGAGAAATTCAGCCTGAAAGGACAACCAAGTAAAATGTGAGTCCAGAGACAATGAATCAAACCACAATCTAGCATCATCATGTAAAGAAGAGGGAAAAAATCTAAAATATATGCAATCATCATCAATATTCCCACCAAGACATGAATACATCCACTCTTCAAATTTTTTTATATGTAAATGAGGGTTCTCCCACTCCGAACCATGAAAGGATGGCGGAAGTGGGATATCCTCCAAATCAACTTCCGAAAAATCTGAAGATGATGTCATGCTTTTAAAAAAAATTCAAAGAAAATGAAAATAAACAACCAAAAGACTCAATAAGTGGAAAATAAACAAATAGAAAGACACACACTAAGAGATAGAAGTATCACACTAAAAATTTCAAAATCAATCAAAAAATGCTAATAATAGAAACCGTTGTCCCCGGCAACGGCGCCAATTGGTTGACTCGGAAAACGCGCAAGTGCACGCCTTCCACTCCCAAGCGTAGGAGTGTCAATGCAATATAAAAATAACCGGTGAGTACCGGGTCGGATCACAGGGACAAGTCGTTATACGTTCACAAGTTTGATGGATAAAGAAAAATAAAGCGTGATTCAACTACCTCAATTAACGGTGGATGGGTGTATAAAAAAAGTGCGGTGAAACTTAAAAAATCCTAAGTGGGTAGGGTTAGAGAGCCAAAAGTGGAGTTAGGATAGCTAGGAGGGAGAGCATGGGTTGTGGGCTCATTAAAATTGGTGTTAATCAGGTCCTAATTACCCGCATATAACTCAATTGATTATCCGGCTAAGGACACTCAATCGGAAAATTTAGCTTTCATGAACACGAAAATTTGCAATAGGGATGGACGTATCATCGAAGCACCAATCAAATTAAGAGCATGGTATTTTCTCAAATTGTGCCCTCTCGGGTCTTGGCCAATAAAATTGTGCCCTGTAACGCCCCGCTTCCCAAAAGACACCGGAAGCGAGAACGTTACACGGCCCGCTTGAACTGGAGCGGTGAAGCTCGAGTTCAATAAGCGTCTGTGATAAAAACACAGAAAATGGTCCTTGCATTTGCGTATCAGAACAACCAGAAAACATTTCATTAAATTAAATGGGCACTTCCAGAATTGTTCGTACAGAAAATAAAACAACAGGGCCTCAGCATGGCCAAAAGAAACTACAACCAAACACTAATCCTACTACAAGGAACTAAACTAAGACTCAAAGCAATGACGGAAAAGAGACTCTAGTCTTCTACAGAAATCGTATCGACGTCTTCGACAACTCTGGCTCTCCAAGTCAGGCGTCGCGTACTGGTCCTCCTAGTACTCAAGCTCTGAACCTGACATACATCCACAAACATGAATGTATGTCAGCTAGGGGTCTGCAAGAAAGAGTTAGCATCCCAAGGCGAAGTATATGACATATATATGAATTTTTGAAGCATTTGATAATTTGAGAAAAACGACTGCAGCAATTAAATATTGAACAATTTATAGAAACGGAAAACGAACAATCCTAGCATGCAGTTCTAGACGGTTGCAAGATTAAAGTTGGGATTTCACTGAGTTCGTTAGCTTTTCAATTTCAAGATGACCAAGTTAGCGTTGCAATGTCCATGTCAGGAATTCACATCTAATCTAGGGTTCTCGCCTTTAGGTCGTGATGAGAAGGTCGTTCCTCTCACGGGGGCTTACCGTGATTGACACTAACCCACCGCGTCGGGTGGTGTTCTTGAGGAGAGTACCTTTCATACGCCCAGTGGCCGCTCAACCCTAACCCCACCCAAAAGTTTTGCCGGAACACGAGCCGGCCTAGTCGACTCACACGACATCACGATATCACGATACTGCATTCGAGGCGCACGATCTCACGATGTCCATATTGTTAATCATGTCAAGACTCACTGAATTCATTGTTATCAAAAATTAGTGTTTTATGGTGACAGTTCTGCAAAGCGGAAGCGGGTCGAACGACCGGTTCCGTACTTTCCAATAATGACGATTTCGTCCTTTTCGTTCAATTTGCTACAGAAACAATTTCTTTCTCTAGTTGTTTAAATTGGGGATATATCGTATGATATACCGTTAGATCCCAATTTTCGTCCTAATCATTATGGTGTCACTTTCCTACGTTATTTCACGTCACAATTTCAGGTTATTCAGCAATACATGAAGGCGGCGTAAACGTGCCGAAACTTCTAAAATTCATAACAAATCATATACTTGCCTGTTTTTGGCGTTCTTGGTGTCGTTGGATTCGTCTCGACGAATACTATGATGTGGGAGGTTCGGTTCGCTGTTTTGGCAGAAAATAAAATCAGAATTGGCGTTTCTTGTTCAGGACAGATTTACAAAAATATCCCTACGGCGTCTAATCACCCAATTTTATTAAGTCTTCTACTTTACGGTGTGGGTTATGAGTTACGGGTAGGGGTACTAACCGTTACACAGCGAGTGGGGCAGCGACAGCGATACGTGCGACGTCTACGGTCTGAAACTCCTCGTGGTAGCGAGGAAGACGACAAACAGCGGCGTCAGGGGACTAGAGGGAAGGCGCGAGTATTCCTGAGTCCTCAATTTATAAGATTAAGCTGCAAGTGTTTAACCAATAAGATAGTATTAGAGTCTAACATGAACACACTGTTTTATAATAACACAAATATGATTACCAACCTGTATCATAACCCTACTATATCTTCTAACATATATAAAGTATACATGGTATAACCGTACTGACACTTTGCTAGGAGCTATAACTATTAAAGTACTCTATATAAAACACTAAAAATTATATCACTGATGTTATAAGTTTACGTACTGTTCACCCATCCGACAACTCCTGCCCTTGCGTATGATACTCCATGCCGTTGGCTTACGTGTTCGCGGGTTTCCCCTTGCTCCGGGTCGGACGACGGCGTCTCCGGTTGCCTGGGCGTGGGGGTGCCGACATCAATGATGGGGAGGCGACGGGATGTGCGAGAAGGTGATGCCGCGGGTAGGGCTTGTACGGCGTGCTGCCGGTGCGAAGGAGGAGGCCGCACGATTTACTGGGCGGTGGAGGTTGGCGCTGCGAGGATGAAGGCGTGTTGGGTGAGGGGGGAGGCGCCGGGCGGCGTTCGGGAGGAGCTGGGTGCCGCGTCGCGTTGTGAGCGGCTGCAGGGTCGCGGATGGAGGCATGGCTTTGGTCGGATGGAGTTGAGAGGAATGGTTGGACTTCAGGCGGCTGCCGGTGTTGAGGGAGGCCGTGAGGGGGGTTTTGCTCGGGTGGATGAGAGGAGGTAGGGGCCATGGGCTGTGACCATGAGATGGGGAGCTCGGTTTGGTGTTGTTGGCGCAACGAGGAGGAATGGCCGTGGAGATGGGAGTGGGGCTCGGGTGTGGCCGTGGAGATGGAGCAATCTTGGGGCGGCGGCTGGTAGCTTAGGGTTTCAAAAAGAATGCGGTATGCTGTAGTATGGGGTAGGGTTTAGAGAAATAGAGCAGGCTTTTATAAAAAAAGTAGGCCTAGGGTTTGTTATAGCCAACTAGGTGATCATAAGTCATTTTTTTGAAGAGCTAGCAGGTGAACAAAGCCTCACATGGGCCGGCCTGGGGTTTGTGTAGGGTTTAGCACGTGAATGGGTTGCAAGGACAGTAGGGCAGTTGGTTTCATCTTTAGATTATTATAACTATAGAAATAGCATAGGACTTATACTATAATAAGTAGATGTGTGCAGTGGCGTAACCAGGAATCTTTTTCGCCCTAGGCGAGAATAAAGATGGTTTAAAGAAATTTTTTTAAGAATACCAAAATATGCAACTAAAAATTAAACATATATAACCCGTAACAAAAAAATTAAATAATACCCAACATGGAAAAAAATGTTTCTACTCTTGTTTCTCACTTCCCTGTTTCCTCTCTTGTAACAAGTCATAGCATATGTTTACAAAAAATCATAACAAAAAATTAAGCGTTAAACAATACAAAACATGCAAAAAAAGATAATAAATATATAATAATTAATAAAAAATAACTGCAAAGGTGATTGACCCAGAAGCGCATATTCTGTAGAGCAGGGTCTTATCCATTGGGGCCATAAGGGTGGATGAATAATATCCAACATGAAAAATAATATAATAAGTAACCAATAATAATAAATGGAATTTCCATGGGAACATGCCTTTTTTGCTTTGTTCACATACCTTTTAATTTTTGTAAATTGATATTTCTACTCCGCATATATTCCCTAATTTCTGAAAAGCCATTAGGTCCGTGCGCAGAGATAATGATGATGGGGACGTAGGGAGGGGGCTGGGAGCTCATGGCTGCGTTTACATTGTCAAACCTTAGATAAACATGGCCTACACTATTCATGTACCCAGATACAACATTGAAAAAACATGAAGTAAGGTCTGTTCATTAAGATTGTTTCTTAAGATATCAATGAATTCAGCATTAAACTATTTTGATTAAGATTGTTTCTTAAGAGGGATAGAGAGGGAAGGGCTTGCATTTTCGTAAGGTACTGGTGAGAGATCAGCGAGGTGTTTCATCGCAAGATGTTCTCATCGTTCATGATGATCCATTGATTTTTTGAAAGGTACGTGAACTGAGCAAAGAGATAAGATATCACATCCTCGAGAAAGAGCAGATAAGAGAGCATTCAATCTCAACTGCCGCCTAAATTTTTTTGAAGGTATTTTGGGGGGTTTTAAGGGGATTATTGGTATTTTGTAAAAAATTAAGTGGTATGAGTACTGAGCTATTAAGTCTGTTCGCATAGCAACTACTAGTAATAAATTAAGAATGTGTGCATCAGGATTCGAACGCAGGTGAAATGATGCCGTAAATCAAAGCCGTATACACTAGGCCATAAGTGGGTGACGATGATGTATAATAAAACATTTGATTTTATTTTTTTGCCCTGGGCAGCTGCCCAGGGCAGCTAGAACACAGCTCCGCCCCTGGATGTGTGATAGGATACCCTAGGTTTAAGTTTATAGGGTAGGGAGGTTACTTACAGGCTAGTATACAAGGACTATTAGCTGTCATATGGTTTATAAGAAGAAAAAAGAATGGCATGGGTTTAAATAAAGTGTCTGGCTATGAACGTACAGCATGTGAGGTGATTCGGCCATAAGTCCAACAAGGCTAGGGTTTAATAGGTAAAGATTTGAATTTAATCTATAGGACTTTAATAGGTTTTAATAGCAAGAATTTCTAGGTTAAACAAGGGAATATCGGCTAATCAATTGGCTTAATGGGTTTACAATAGGAAGGTTTCATTTGAGGAATCAAAGTTTTGAAATTTGAATTCTAAGTTTCAAAACTGAAATCGACTAATAAGAGATACTTAGCCAATAATAATAATAATAAAAATAATAATAATAATAAAATGAAAATTAACCTAGTGCCATGAAATAATGACAGTGATAATTAACGTGGAATAGTTGGCACGTGCACGGGGACGGAAACGTCTATCTATGAATACGGAGAAAATACCCGATAGGGAAACAGATAGTATCATCGACAAAAACTGGTCGTTACATGCCCTAATTACACATCTAACATTAGCATATAAAATGAGCAAGGAGAAATTAGGGCAAGATTAACTACCAATCTCAATGAGTCACAATCCACACCAAATCAACACTACACAATCATAGCAAACAATAGGAAAATTACATTCAAAATTAACCCAAGTTCAATACAAAGTGAGATGTCAAAATACAAAGAGAAAGAGGAAAATTTTCACCCAAGCTTTCACCCAAATGAGCCCTAGCCTCTTCCAAATTGCCTTCTCCAAGCTTCTCCAAGCTCCACCAAGCTTCCTCAAGCTTCCATGGCCTCCTCCCCCTTTAAGCTATCCAAAACCCTAAAAAAAACTTAACAAAACACAGCTCTGGCCGAGAGCAGCTCAAAAAAAACGAATACTGTTCATTTTCGCACCCCAGGCCATATAACAGCCTCGCGGGTCGGACCGGGTCGAATCCGACCCGCAAAGTCGTTCAGATCCGCCCGCAAAAATCAAACGTGCGCGCCGCTGTAAAACTCGGAGCGGAGCCCGCTTCGAAATCTCGAAGCGGGCGCGGCCCGCTTCGAAATCTCGAAGCGGGCGCGGCCCGCTTCGAGATTTCGAAGCGGGCCCCCCTGCAAAAACTTCGGGCGGGCCGGCCATGAAGGCCGGCCCGCAGGGCTTTTTAAAAAAAATACTTTTTTTTCGTTTTTTTCTTAATTGCTGCTGCGGCCCAGCGGCCCGCTCCAAGAGCGGGCCGCAATTCTCTTTCTTCTTTTTTTTATTTTTTTAAAGCAACGGCCAGATTTGCGCCGCGTGGCGCAACGAGATTGCGCCCCGTGGCGCAAACAATTAATTCCTTTTTTGGCTTTTAAAGCCCCTTTCTCCTCCAAATAATTCCGAAAAAATACCTAGAAATCTCAGAAAAATCACAGAAAATTCTGGAAAATCCCCAAGACTCTCAGGGGTACCTGAAAAATAGGGGAAGGAGAAATTAATTCATTTGATGACAAAATAATTATAATGGCTATTATAAAACACAATATTGACTTCCAAAATTCCATATAAAATATTCCAATGCTCAAATAATTCCCGAAAAATGGCGATATGATCACAATAATAGCAAGAGCATATGAAAAATAGTAGGAAGCCAATAAAGTGAAAATGAGAATAAGCCAAGAATGAGAATAAGCCCCGAAATAGTATTTTGTGCCAAGAATGAGAATAAGCCCCGAAATAAAGTGAAAATATACCCAAAAAGAGCACAATTAAGTCTAATCTTTAGCACAAAATGGGGGTAGTTAGGGGGGAAAATATGCAATTTATATCCTGAATCACCTACCCAGACCGAGTAGGATCTACTCGGCCCGAGTAGGCATCGACTCGGTCTGCTGCTCGGGCCGCGTCGTGGCTTGATATGGCTTGTGGAAATTAAGGCTACTCGACCGAGCAGATGAGCTGCTCGGTCCGAGTCAGCCCGTGTCAGATCCCTCCTCGATCTGATATGGCTCGGTCGAGCAGCTGAGCTGCTCGGACCGAGCATTTTCTGGGGAAATGCCGCAGAGGCTCCTGGGGCTGTGTCTCTCTCTGTTCTCTCTCTCTCTTCTCTCCTCCAATGGCCTCAAAAGTGTGGCAAACTCCTTCAGAGCCCCGCCAACGAGCTCACGAGCACGTTGGATGTGTCCATACCCAAGTGGGGGTCCAAATCGCTCCAAAATCCCTGAAAACTGACAAAACACTACGAAACTCGAAAATATCATCAGAAATGCAATATCGTAGTAAAATGAGGGATTTGGAAGTGAAAATGGCATGAGATGCAATGGAATAATGATATGAAAATAGTGTAAAATATGGACACATCAAAATCCCCCAAGCTTACCTCTTACTCGACTTCGAGGAAGACAACTAATCGGTACGCCGGGAGGAAAACAAAAGGAAGATAGGAAAATGAAAAATAGAAAGAAATGAAAAGCAAAAAAGAGAAGTAAGAGGAGAGTGCTAAGGATGATCGGTCAGATCTCAGGCCTCAATAGTATATCACGATACTCTGAATGATAAACATACATGCTACTGGCAATTTCTAGCTTTACACATCATATGACTAGCATGCAGTGCATGCAAAGAACATGGATCTACTGAAATAACACCGTCAAATCATATCAATCTCATGCAATCCCTAGAGTCTAGTATAAAGGAGTTGGCAACGCCCTTTTCAATCACAGATACACAAGGAGCATAAGAGAATCACACAACATGCAATAGAGAATAGAAAAAATCATGTTATTCAGATATTCATTTCGATACGTGAAAAATCTCCAAAACTAAAGTAATTCGTAAAGTTTAGGTTTTATAAAATCTCCCTGATGTGCACCGTCTCCACTCTAATGTCATGCTCACTCATGTAATCAGTTGGTTTACCCCCCAAGCTTAGCTTGAGGCGTCGCATCAAGGAAAATGATATGGAATTTTTATTTTTCTTCCCAGAATAAATGATAGCTTCTAATGAAATGATATAAAACAATATTTATTCCTTTTATTTTCTTTTTATTTTTCACATACGAGTATATACACTTTTTTCCAATTAGAAGCTATACTTTTTCTTTTTGGGTTAGGGAAGTAAGATGCGGTAAAGATAGCTATGGGGGTGCAACCAACTGATATGTAGAGATATAAAATAGATATGTGGAGAAGGAAGATAGTGGGACTCTTGGTTCACTCATAAGAGGGTGCACACAGTTTGATAAAATAAAACCCTAACTAAACTCATATATAGCATGGATATTTTCACTTCTCTAAATGAATACTGAAAAAGACATGCAGTAATAAACACAATATCAGCAGGCATGCAATCAGAAGTGACTGAGATAAGAAAACAGATGCTCCAAGTGTTCTAATGATGCGTGAACCTGAGTGCGTTTCCCAAGATAAACCATACTAGATACTAATTCATGCATTTGATTTTCAATTCATTTCAAGTATTAAATCAGATAGATCATCAAAAGAAATGCATGCATATAAATAGTAAAGCTGAAATTCACCCTAATAGCATGTCAACAGAAATGAGCATCGCAAAAGACTAATAAGGCTGTGAGAGATATCATCATGCGGAAACAGCCCTAGCAAAAATAAAGAAAAAGAGGCGGAGAAAAAGCGAAAATAAAATAAAAAGAGATGCATGCATGGTAAAAATAGAAAATATGATGCAAAATGAGAAAAAAGAAAACGACGTGAAAATGGTGGAAAAGTGAAATAAAAATTGAAGTAAGGAAAGAAAATGTAAAAGAAAAAAATCAAGAATAAAGCAGTAGCATTCATCCCCCAAGCTAAACCTAGCAGTGTCCTCACTGCTAAGAAATCGCTCGTGAGCGGGAGATGATGCTAGAGGGGTGGGGTGGGTGGGGGGAATGAAATAAAATGAAAACTATGTAATAAAAGAAAAAAGAAATAAATAAAAATAAAAATATGATATGATGCAATGCAATATGTGATATGATGTAAGAGTGGTGCCTCCCCCAAGCTATGTAAAAGTAGGGCCCCGAAGAGACAGATGTGCACAAAATAAATGGGGCAGGAGGCAAAAGCTGGTACGAACTACATCAAGCAGAGGCACCACCCTCTGGGGGTGGTGATGGCTCCCTCTGCTGTGGACCTGGGGTGGTGGGTGGAAGGTCCGGCCAGAACTCATGGGGTGGATCGATTCGCCATTAACGAACGAGGCTCTGGAGGAAGGGCAGGTCACGCTCGACCGACTGTTGAGTCATCACACCACCATGTCTTGCTAGGAGGAGCAAGGCGAAGAACCGGTCAGCTTGGTCATCGTCACGGAATGTAACCTCGTATTCGGCGTCGCCTATGTAAAAGGGGTCAGAGGGGCGTGGGGCGGTGGGTGGTGCAGGGGTGGTGGTGGATGATTCAGCGACGGTGTTAGCTCGAGTGGGCGAGTGTGTGCGACGTGTATGCCGGGTAGGCCTAGGGTTGGGTGTGTCGGTGTTAGCAGATCTAGCACAACGCGGAGGCATTGTATAGGTGGAGGAGAATAGTAATGTACTATGTAAAGCGAATAGGGAAACGATTTTACCGACTAGAAAGAGGTGACGTTTTGTTTCG
Organism: Scilla litardierei; assembly: GCA_030789695.1. Taxonomy (NCBI): domain Eukaryota; kingdom Viridiplantae; phylum Streptophyta; class Magnoliopsida; order Asparagales; family Asparagaceae; genus Scilla; species Scilla litardierei. The sequence continues at coordinate 31,222,216 of CM061134.1, forward strand.
GTGTCGTGATTGCCGTTGATCCAGATTATCCCCAAGTTTTTCAAAGAAGTATCTTTTGACGTTGGCAATTCAAACCTGAAAGAGGAACAAGGAGGATGTCAGTAGATTTAAACAAGAGAAATAACAAATTCAATTTTGAACAGTGCTAGGTTGAATATTAAACGATGGGAGGCGGCCTTGTGGAGAAAAGGAACAGCTTCAGGAGAGATGGCGACGGCCGTGAGGAAGGAGGGGAGGTTTGGCCGAGCGGAGGGAGGGTTTTTTTTTTCGAGTAGGGTTCAGATTGAAAAGGTGAAAGCGGGCAGGGCGAGAATTGCAGCGACCCGATCAGCAGCAAGGCACGACACCAACCGAGTAAAATAGTTGCTTGGTCGAGTAAGTTGGAGATTAGAACGACTAGGACCGAGCAATCTGAGCGCGCGGTTGAGTAAGCGACGGAAAAAGTGTGGGATTGGCCTTCAGCATGCTCGGTCGAGTGATCGCGTCCGGATATACACCCAAAAAACGACTTGTAGTCTTACCGCAAGCGCACGGTGTAGCGGCGAGCGGGTATCGAACACAGGGAGGACAAATGACAGTATCTCACTTTAATTACCTAGCTATCAAGAGAGTAAGAATAATTTTGATGTAATCGTCACAATCGTTAAAATAGCAAGAAATATTAATATAATAAAGCGTCTAGGGATAGGGAATCCCCACTACGGACTGTCTCTCATCCTTGTGAATCATAAATTTCATTGTTGCTAAGCTTGAATATAGGTGAACTAGTCGCGACTTAAAATAGAACCAAGCTCACGCTCTCTCGCTATTACCGGTCTATAGCAAACCTAGGTTAGGGCACACTCTCGTGCAAACCCTACCCTAAGCCGCTAGCATGAAGATCGACATCATTGTCCAATCGCATCTCGAGCCCACTCTCATGCAAACTCGAGCTACGATCTAGGTTATGATAATTTGTATTCGTCCAATCTCTTGCAAACGAATATATGTATAGATTTATAATTAAAAATCCTAGCTTTGGTCCAATCTCTTGCAAACCAAATCTAGAGAATTCCAGTTATTGATCTAAATTGAATATCTAGGCCTTCCTATCAATTGGGATCCAATCTCTTGCAAATTCCAATCGATATGAATTCCTAGCTACTCGTAATTTATCAATTACAACCTAACCATTATCAATTCTAGCAACAAATCTACCAATTCATCACAATTCAAAAGATCGGGTCCATAGGGTTCATCCCTAGGCCCTAGAACGACGGAACTACTCACTAATCATCATGAAAATCTCAGAAATAACAATAATAATCATGGCACAATTCATTGCAAAAGAGAAACAATTCATAAAAATTGAGTTTTTAATAAGAAAGAACAAACCAATGACGTAGCCAATGATCTCCAGCTGACATTTCTCCAAAGAATAGCCGTCTAAAACCTAAAAGAACTCTCTAAAAAGTAATTCAAGTCTCTTCTAAAACTAGGGTTAAAACAGGGCTTAAATACAAGCCAAAACGTCCAAAAAAATCGTGACAAAACTGCCCCTACGCAGCCCAGAATTCTCATTCCTAGCATCAGTCGGAGAGGGTCACTCGGTCGAATGACCCATGTCACTCGCCCGAGTGACAAACCCTGTACAAAACAGTAACTTCGGGGTTTTCAGGGGATCGTCTCTCGGGGTGACTCGGCCGAGCAGTCTTCTTCGTTCGCCGAGTAGCTATCATGTTCGGCCGAGTGAGCTTTCTCAGATTTTCCAGTAACTTCGGCTCTTTTCTGTCTGATTTCCCTGTACCACTCGGACGAGTGAACTTTCTTACTCGGCTGAATGGAATTCTTTGCTCGGCAGAGTGAACGCTGAAAATCTTCGGTGCGTATCCATTCTACTCGGGCGAGTGTGATCTTTTACTCGGTCGAATGACCAGTCTTGGTCGGCCGAGTGAGGTGCTGTTGAGCTTATTTCTTCTCCTTTTCGCCTCCTCGTCGCTACTATCGATTTCCTTCTTCTTCCGCTCATCCTCTATCGCTGATAAATCATCAAATAAGCCATGGACGACACTCCGAAGTGCTTGAAACTCCTTTGATCTCATTTTTTCTCTAAATCGCTCCATATCTCCTGAAATACGACAAAAACAAGAAATAGTGAAAAGCATCGCAATATTATCGAATAATCGTGAAAAGCGCAATATGGACGACCAAAATGTCATGAATTCATGCAGAAAAAAGGTGTAAAATATGGAGTGATCAAAATCCCCCAAGCTTACCTCTTACTCGTCCTCGAGGAAGATAAGTAAAAGGTGAACCCGATGGAAAAAAATAATAAAAAGGAAAAATGAAAGAAAATAGAAAATAGATAAGGAAAGGAAACAAAGAGAGAGGCGCTAGATCATTTTCTCAGGACGTGGGTTTTGCTTAACTCATATAGCACACGGCGAATATAAAACACATGCCAAAGATTTTTATCTCGATATCATAATCATATGGATGCATTCAAAAGTAGAACCCCAAGAATATCAAAATAGTATGAAATATGGAATTATTCTAGAATTAACATTGTCTGAAGCGTCTAAAGCGGTATACATAGTCATAGACCACACACTTTTCAATTGAATGCTTTCTATTTTTAGTATAAGAGATATCACACAATATGGATCAATAAGAATAGAAAGGTATGGTTTTCATGAAATGCATACTAAGTTTCAACTCCTTGATTTCGTAAAACTTTTAGTGATCTCGCCGAGTATAGAAAATTAACTAGCTTAGGTTGTCATGCACAATCAAGTAGTCACTCTCTCACACATCATTGGATCCTCTCCCCCAAGCTTATCTATAAGCGTAATGGCATAAGATAAATCATAAGCTTATTCCCCGTTTTTGAAGCTCCAAAAAAATAAAAATTAAAGAGGGGAGAAAGAGAGAAAGAGGATGAGATGGGATCATATATGAACTTCTTTTCTCTTTTCTTTCTTTTCTCTTCTTTTTTTCTGTTTTTTAATAGCAATCATATATACAACTGTGATCCCAAATCAAAAGATAGAAAGATATACATGTATTATTTTTTTTCTTTTTGATTTTGGGGGTATGGAACATGGATTTTTATAGCTGGGAAAAATGCCAATATAAGATTCGCTAAAGGGAGATTCACCAATGACTCTAAGTATAGAAATAATGCTCAAGATATGTGGAGAAAGAAATATATGTAACTTTCGGTTCACTCTATAGAATGTGCACGACAACTTTCAGCAGAGTAATGTAATCTACTCAGTTTAATCTCAGAAAGTAAACTAATCCAGTTATATCAACCTAGCATACATTCAATTAACCTAAAAGTGAAGCGTACAATTTTCATGCAATAAGAAGTGATATAAGAAAAGAAAGCAGTACTCCAGATATAAGCAATCAACGCGTGAAGCTTGGTGTGTTTTCTATGAAGAGTATACAATAAAAATCATCAAACTCAGCTAATAAAAGAATTTCATCCATATTCATACGTGAAAGTGCGGGTTACTATCTCAAATGCATAGCAAGACATAATATATGATATCTGAAATAAAAACCATGATATGACAAGATAATATGCATATAGAGATAAGCTAATACCACGTCGTCGTCGTCACAGAAAATTCATCTCTAGCAAAAAAGGATAAAAGAAATAAGGATAAAAGGAAAATAAAAGCTACTGTACATATGCAGCACACATAAAAGTAAGAAAAACGCGATGCATGAAAAAAAATGAAAAAGTGGGTGAAAATAAGTGTAAAAACAACAAAGAAAAGGTGGGAAAATAAAAATAAAAGGCGACAAAAATAAAAAGTGTGTGAGAACTCACTCCCCCAAGCTAAAGTGCACAATGTCCTCAATGTGCAAAGTGTGGCACACTGAGAGACAAAAATGGGTGGGGCGGTGGTGCTGTGCTCGCTAAGTGACGCTCAGCCTCTATGAGAGGCCGAGACGCAGGCAAGGTAGAAGAGGATGGAGCAATAGCAGAAGCAGAAGTGGTGGCAAACGATGAGGCAGGCGGAGAGGTCGGTGACACAGACGTGGGACAGACGTCACGACGCTCTCAGAGAATACAGCGGCGATGGAGACAGAGAGGTCGACGACTGGGGAGGTCATGAAATGTGAAGGAAAAGACTCCCCAAGGGTCGAGAGAAAAAATGAGGATATGGTCTCCACCGCGGAATCAAAAGAAGGCTTGCCGCTCTCAACTATGGTGGGGGGCACTCGGGGCTGGCAGCAGAAATGGGATCTATCGACATGGGCACAATGGTGGTGGTGGGGGTGGACTCAGCTAAAGTGCCCCCGACACTAACAGACGTGTGGACAGAGGTATCGGGAGGTGCAGACGAAGCAGGTGCATACTGAGGGATCACATGGTCAAGGGGTGGAAGGAGGGGCTCCTGTTGAGCACCCTCGGGCTCAAGCACGTATGCGACAGTGATGAGGAGATCCATCGCTGGAATCCACTCCCCGCCCGCGGGTCCAATATGCGTCCGAGCAGGGCTTGGCAGAATCATGTAATCGGTGCTGTGGGGACCGTGGAGCCACACCCAGTGGCGCTGACCATGAGGACGAAGCATCCTCATCTGGGCCATAACATCTATGGAAAGTGAGGTGGGGCACGATAGTCTCAGCAAGCCAACTGGGAGGTCAACTCCGCACAAAAGGGCCAAGAGGGTAATCAGACCGCTGCAGCAAATAGGCGTCCGAGCGTTGACAGAAATAATGAGGCGGTCGATGTACCAACTGGCAATATCAATCTCTATGGCGGGGACCAGAATGTCGTCTCCATCAAAAACCCTAGAACGTGTCGTCGCGTAGAGCATGTAGAGCTCTGTCATCGACAACGTCCCGGGCTTGTACCTCGCAAGAAAAGTGGTCGCCATAAGGCGCTGTGCAATGCGGAGGCACGGGTGGAGGATGGCAGAGGCCTTGGCCCGACTAGGGTCAAAGGCAAGGGGTGATCATGTGATCCGTGTCCAAAAAGCGCGGGTGTCGAATGACGGGGTTGGGATGTGCGTAGGGCTGTAAGCTCGGTCTGGGTCGGGGATAGCGACCCACTGGAAGAATGCTCGGAGCATGTCGAGAGTGACCTCGTACTCTCGATCCATCAGATGAAATGAGCATCCTCCAGGGGTCTGATCAATAGAGCTAAGGACCTCTAGTGTCGGGCGGATATAACTGTCCGCCGACACCGACAAGAAATCACGCCACCCCACGTTGTCATACAACTGGAGTCGCCCCTCTAGGACCCCTAGGTGCTCTAAGTCAGCAAGGTGCGCAAACCTAGTGGGTACGATCGAGCGATGGGAGAAACGCTCAAATCTGGCGCGCTGGGTGTCATTTCAAAACGTGATCCCCATCGCATCGAACGCGGGGTGGGCTGTGCAGGTGGTGGAATGGGTGCGGTAGGAGGTGGATGTGTAGGTGGTGGTGGGCTAGGTGGAGGGGAGTCCGTCCTAGTGGAAGAGGAGCCAGGATCACCAGACTTCTTCCGCTTGGAAGCGGGCTCCCGAGTGTGTGGCCTAAGGCGGCATGTGTGCCGCAAGACGTGCCCACCCAAATGAAAATGCGACATGCTATAAAATGAAACGAGTGTACCTGAGCACGACGCAAGAGCAAAAACTGAAGCGTGCAAAGAAATCGCCTCCTCTGCGAAACTCTGGAGCGTCCTGGAACTCCCCCAAGCTCCCCCAAGCTAACCTGAAATATAAACAACCAAATCAGCGATGAATAATCATTATACATGGGGGAAGTAGGGGATCATAGATATATATAGGAATTAATTGGAATTTGGGACGCAATGGGTGTACGGATTGGTGAAAATGGAGAAGAAATGAGATTTGGGGCGAAATGGGGATGTGCGACGGCGGGAGGGGCGGCACCGACGGTGACCGGTGGTGGGCGGAGGTCGGCGGTCGGCGGTGGCGGTCGACCGGTGGCGGTGTGCTGCTCTGGTGAGGAGAGAGGAGTTTGGGCAATGGGAGTCGAAGGGGCTCGGGTGCTGCGGGGTTTGATTTGTGAATTTTTGGGTTTTGGAGTTCGTGCAGCACCCGTAGTGTATAAAAGGATGTAGCGACTCGGGCGAGTGACGCGTTCACTCGGCTGAGTGGCACAGCGTAAAAATTTCAAAATCTCCCCATAGTTACGACTCGGCCGATTAGCTTTTACCATTCGGTTGAATGAAAAAGTTCCACTCGGCCGAGCAGCAAGGCCACTCAGTAATTTTTGAAGCGTGTAGGGTATCAGATTCACTCGGCCAAGTAACATAGTCATTTGACCGAGTGGCAATAAACACTGTAAATCGTAGAAAATAACAGAGAGTGGGTCTGTAGGATCTTCCCTGATCGGAACTCCACTCGGCCGAGTAGAGTCTTCACTCGGCCGAATGAAAAGTTCATTCGGCCGAGTGGCTAGCTGATTTCAGCCTCCGCTCTCTGTTTTTACTCCATTCTCTATTTTTCTCGTCCCCGTCAGTTTCTTACTCTTCCTAAGGCCTGAGCATGTTCCTGGAGCGCTCTCTCTTGCCATGGTCATCCTCCATATGAATGATTTCTCGTTCTCCATCTCTTGTCATGGAAAATAGAGCTCGTTGTCACGATTTTTATTGACTCTAGACTCAAGACACTAAGAAAAATCCAAAACAAAAATAGAATTCAACTAAAAACAATGTAAAACTGTCGGGTTGCCTCCCGACAAGCGCTCGTTTAAGGTCTTGAGCTCGATCCCTTATGATTTTCGTTTAGTGCGTGTTATTTGGCGCATACGAGATGCGCCCGTCAAATTTGTTGGGAAGGCCACTTGGATTTGGTTGTTGATGCTCGTGTGTATTCCTCGGCTTCCCCTCATCATGGGTAGTATTGGGGGATAAGTGCCCCAAGCTTGAGCTTGTACCAATCTTTTTCTTCACCGGTGATGCCGATCTCTTATCCGACGGAGCTTTCTTCAAATTGGTGGTCGTGGAGAGCTTGCATAGCTCCCTAATTCTCACGACATCAACGTCGTCTTCTTTGTCATCACCCATAGAGCCATCCAGAGGATCTTCCTACTTTTCTCCATTGCTAGAAGATTGGCCTTCTTCAAGGCCATTATCGTGTAAGGCGCCAATAGAGTTCGGTATAGCTTCATCGATCACCTCATCAAGGAGGTCCACATAATCCACTTCATCATGGTAGGGCATATGCTTCATTGCTATGGGAATATGGAACTCAACCTCGATGTTTCCGACATTCAAAGATAAAGTACCCTCTCTCACGTCGACTATCACACCGGTGGTGGCTAGGAAGGGACGTCCAAGTATAAGTGAAGTATCTCCCTCCTCTTTGATGTCCATAATGACGAAGTCGCACTGCAAGCAAATTCCTCCCAGTACTTGGAGCAGTATGTCCTCCGCAATTCCCACCGGCCTAGTAACCTGACCATCCGCTAGTTGTATTCTCATATCTGTGGGCTTCAAGTCGGTCCCCGTATTCAATTTCTTAAACATACTTAGGGGCATTAGGCTCACACTTGCTCCCAAGTCTACCAAAGCCTTTTGTAGTGGGACTCCTCCAAGTGTGCATGGGATGCAGAAACTTCCGGGATCTTTAAATTTTGCGGGCTCCTTCTCCCTCCGGGTGAACCATGAGGCTTGCTTGGCGAGCATTGTCTTCTCCTTTCTTTTCTTTCCCGAAATTAAGTCCTTCAAGAACTTGGCGTATGACAGGATCTCTATGATGGCATCCAAGAAAGGTATATTGATGCTTACTCCTCGCAAGTACTCGAGGAACTTGACTAGCCGCTTCTCAATCTTAGCTCTTGTCAACCGTTGCGGAAAGGGCACCGGCGGCATATAGGTATGCTCCTCAATTGGCTTCTTAATTTCATAATTTCCTCCTTCTTGCGGCTCTTTTAGGCTCTCCTCTTCAATTGTCGGCTCCTTGTCATCAAACATTTCCTCCACGGGCTCCTTGGTTTGAACCATGGCGGGAGTAGTGTCCTTTCCGCCCCTAGTAGTAACCGCTACCACCGCATTGATGTGGCTGGTATTGCTCCGTGGATTAGGCTCCGGTTGAGCCGGCAATTGTTGAGTATTTTTATTGAGCAACATAAGTTGCTCCGCTAGTTGACACACGACGGTTTTGAGTGAGTCTTGTTGAGCAATCAATCTAGCGTTTATCTTCTTTTGCTCCACCATGAATTCCTCCACCCTATCTTCATGATCCGATCTCGATTGTGCTTATGGTGGGTTTGGAGCTCTCCACCCTTGATTACAACCCGGCGGCCTATATGGTCCTGCTTGTTGCCTAGGCGGGTAGCTGTGTTGTGGTGGCCCTCTCGGTTGATATTGAGGTTGTGGAGGTGGATGCCGAGCTTGAGGTTATTGCGGTGGAGGTGGGTTCAAAGCTCCATCATTATTCGCATATGAGAATCCCGGATGATTCCTCATGGTCGGGTTGGCCCAATAACTGGTGTTCCCCGCAACATATTGCACTTGTTCTATGGCCCCTTCTCCATGCTCTCCTCCAACGAACATAGCTTGAGATTGGTCTTGCCAATCGCTCATATTGCCTTCCGGTGTAGATGTGGCGGGAGTTCCATGTGGCTTGGTGATCAACTTCTCCCATCTCTCCATAACCTTGTGGAGAGAATCGAACTTCGTAGAAAGTTCCGCTATGGCCTTGGCCTCATATATCCTTGTTGGCTTCAAGGAGGATGTAGATTGTCCTCGCTCATCGCCCCATTGTTGGTTATTAGAGGCCATCTCCTCTAATAGGGCCGTAGCTTCATCCGGTGTCTTCGATAGAATGGCTCCATTGGCGGTTGCATGTATAATTTGATTGGTGCCCGGTTGGAGTCCATTGTAAAAACTGTGTACTAGCACCCATGCTTCAATGCTATGATGGGGGCATTGATGTTGGAGATCTTTGAAACGCTCCAATGCCTCGAATAGAGTCTCCTGTGGTCCTTACTTGAAGGACATGAGTGTGCTCCTTATCTTCACCGTCTTGGATGGTGGGTAGAATTTATCAACAAATGCACTCGCCAACTCATCCCATGTAGTAAATATCCCCTCCGCTTGCGTCCTCAACCAATACAAAGCTTTGTCTCTGAGAGTAAATGGGAAGAGGCGTAATCGAATTGCATCGACATGTACACCGGGCATTTGAAAGGTGGCGCACTTGGACAAAAATGACTAAAGGTGGTAGTGCGGATTCTCGTGAGAGTTCCCATGAAATGGGTCTGTTGCATTAGAACCACAAGTCCCTCTTAAGCTCAAAATTCTTATCCGCCGCCAACTCTGGCATCGCAATGGATGAAGTAGTGGAAGTAGTCTTAGGCCGACGCCTATGTCTGATAGATATTATTCTAGCCATGCGTGCCGCTAATTCTTCTGGCGTCTTCCGTCGGTTCATACAATTGTCCTCTATGGCAAGTCTTCTCTCCGCTCTAAGCCTCCTTTCGGTACGCTCGATCTCCGGATCAAATAATAGATCTTCTTGATGCTCCGTCGATCTCGTGTACATGCACAGGAAAATAGAGCTTTGATGGAATTGTTAGCACGATAGAGGAATAAAAAGATAGAAATAATAAAAAGAAAAAAGAAATAACTAAGTAGGGAAAATAAAATACCGTCGCCTCCCTGGCAACGGCACCAAAGACTTGATCGCGTCTGGATATACACCCGAAAAACGACTTGTAGTCTTACCACAAGCGCACGATGTAGCGGCGAGCGGGTATCGAACACAGGGAGGACAAATGACAGTATCTCACTTTAATTACCTAGCTATCAAGAGAGTAAGAATAATTTTGATGTAATCGTCACAATCGTTCAAATAGCAAGAAATATCAATATAATAAAGTGTCTAGGGATAGGGAATCCCCACTACGGACCGTCTCTCATCCTTGTGAATCATAAATTTCATTGTTGCTAAGCTTGAATATAGGTGAACTAGTCACAACTTAATGTAGAACCAAGCTCATGCTCTCGTGCTATTGCCGGTCTATAGCAAACCTAGGTTAGGGCCCACTCTCGTGCAAACCCTGCCCTAAGCCGCTAGCGTGAAGATCGACATCATTGTCCAATCGCATCTCGAGCCCACTCTCGTGCAAACTCGAGGTACGATCTAGGTTATGATAATTTGTATTCGTCCAATCTCTTGCTAACGAATATATGTATAGATTTATAATTAAAAATCATAGCTTTGGTTGCAAATCAAATCTAGAGAATTCCAATTATTGATCTAAATCGAATATCTAGGCATTCCTATCAATTGGGATCCAATCTCTTGCAAATCCCAATCGATATGAATTCCTAGCTACTCATAATTTATCAATCACAACCTAACCATTATCAATTCTAGCAACAAATCTACCAATTCATCACAATTCAAAAGATCGGGTCCATAGGGTTCATCCCTAGGCCCTAGAACGACGGAAATACTCACTAATCATTATGAAAATCTCAGAAATAACAATAATAATCATGGCACAATTCATTGCAAAAGAGAAACAATTCATAAAAATTGAGTTTTTAATAAGAAAGAACAAACCAATGACGTAGCCAATGATCTCCAGCTGAGATTTCTCCAAAGAATAGCCGTCTAAAACCTAAAAGAACTCTCTAAAAAATAATTCAAGTCTCTCCTAAAACTAGGGTAAAAATAGGGCTTAAATACAAGCCAAAAACGTTCAAAAAATCGTGACAAAATTGCTCCTACGTAGCCCAGAATTCGCATTCCTAGCAGCAGTCGGAGAGGGTTTCTCGGCCGAGTGACCCTTGTCACTCGCCCGAGTGACAAACCCTGTACAAAAACAGTAACTTCGGGGTTTTCAGGGGGCCGTCTCTCGGGGTGACTCGGCCGAGCAGTCTTCTTCGTTCGGTCGAGTAGCTATCATGTTCGGCCAAGTGAGCTTTCTCAGATTTTCCAGTAACTTCGGCTCTTTTCTGTCTGATTTCCATGTACCACTCGGGCAAGTGAACTTTCTTCTCGGCCAAATGGAATTCCTTGCTCGGCCGAGTGAACGCTGAAAATATTCGGTGCGTATCCGTTCTACTCGGGCGAGTGTGATCTATCACTCGGCCGAATGACCAGCCTTGGTCGGTCGAGTGAGGTGATGTTGAGCTTATTTCTTCTCCTTTTTGCCTCCTCGTCGCTCCTATCGATTTCCTTCTTCTTCCGCTCATCCTCTATCGCTGATAAATCATCAAATAAGCCATGGGCGACACTCCGAAGTGCGTGAAACTCCTTTGATCTCATTTTCGCTCCAAATCGCTCCATATCTCCTGAAATACGACAAAAACAAGAAATAGTGAAAAGCATCGCAATATTGTTGAATAATCGTGAAAAGCGCAATATGGGCGATCAAAACATCATGAAATCATGCAGAAAAAGGTGTAAAATATGGAGTGATCATCAAGCAGGGGGGCTGCTCGGTCGAGTCGCCTTTTGCTCGGGCCAAGTCAATAATTATCGTCCGGGTTGGCAGAGTGACGTTTTCTCCTCAAATTCCAAAGCCTGTAATACTCGACCGAGTAGATGGCTGCTCGGTCAAGTCGCCAACTGCTCGGGTCGAGCCGAGAATAATCTGTCCGGATTGGCAGAGTGACGTTTTTTCCTCAATTTCTAGAGCCTGTAAAACTCGACCGAGCAGATAGCTGCTCGGTCTGAGTCGATCTTCACTCGGGCCGAGCAAATAAATGCTCGGGCTAAGCAAAAACTGCACTCCCTCATTCACTTTTCTGTATCTGTGTTGCTCGATCGAGCAGTGAAGCTGCTCGGTCGAGCCGCCTGTGCCTTTTCTGCCCAAAATTTTTGGGTCGTCTCCTGTTGTACTCCTTCTTCCTCCTAGTGATCCGCTCTCATATCTAACCTGCACAAAGTAGGGATTCATCAATTGTTGTGCAGTTCTCAAAATTTTATTTCTAAAATATATAAAAATTAGAGTAAGAACCCGAAAAAGGAGATCTGGAATCCAGGAAATTGGGTTACCTCCCAATAAGCCCTCGTTTTTAGTCGTGAGCTCGACTCCCCTTAATTTATCTGTTATCGTTGGGGAATCCATCGAGGAAGTATGTCGCCTCCGGTCCCATAGGTTCTCCAGCTCTGTAAGGTTTAATTCTTTGACCGTTAACCTTGAAGTTTCCGTTTTTTCCTTCGAGCTCAACGGCACCTCCGGGGGATAAGCTTACTATCTTGTAGGGGCCGGACCACCTCGATTTTAACTTCCCGGGTAAGAGGCGTAGTCTTGAGTTATATAGAAGTACCTGGTGGCCGACATCATGGCGGACAACCGTGATGTTTATATCGTGATACGCCTTGGACCTCTCCTTGTATATCTTTGCATTTTCATAAGCATGACGCCGAATTTCGTCCAACTCATTGCAATGAAGGGCTCGTCGGGTGGCGGCGCTTTGGTAGTCAAAATTCATCTTCTTTTATCGCCCAATATGCTTTATGCTCCAATTCTACCGGAAGGTGGCAAGTTTTCCCATACACCAGCCTATATGGGGTTGTGCCGATGGGGGTTTTGAAGGCAGTGCGGTACGCCTAAAGGGCGTCGCCCAACTTGTCCGACCAATCCTTCCTTGAGGCACTGACTGTTTTTTCCAGGATGCTTTTTATCTCCCTATTAGATACTTCCACTTGGCCGCTGGTCTGAGGGTGGTAGGCGAGGGTGACTTTGTGATGAACTCCATATTTTTTCAGCATCGCCTCGAATTTTCTCTCGATGAAATAACTCCCTCCGTCACTTATGATCGTCCGGTGGACTCCGAAGCGAGGGAAGATAGTATTCTTGAAAAATGTTGCTACTATCCTCGCGTCGTTTGTCGGGGTGGCTTTGGCTTCCACCCATTTCGAGACATAGTCAACGGCAACCAAGATGTACTTATTACCGTTACTCGACGGGAAAGGCCCCATGAAATCGACGTCCCAGCAGTCAAATAGCTCTATCTCCAAGATGCCGTGGAGGGGCAATTCATTCTTCTTCGTGATATTCCCCGTTGTCTGGCACCTGTCGCACTTCCTTATGTATTCATTAGCATCCCTAAATATAGTGGGCCAGTAGAAGCCACTCTGGAGAATTTTCGCCGTGGTTTTGGTGACCGATGCGTGCCCACCACATGGTTGATCATGGCAATGCGACATGATGGAAGTTGCTTCTTCTTTTGGGATACATCGTCTGATGATCCCGTCGACGCACGTCCTGAACAATTACGGGTCATCCCAGAAGTAACTCTTTGCATCATGTAGGAACTTTCTCCTTAAATAAGTCTCCAATCCGTGCGGAACTATCCCACTCACCAAATAATTCACTATGTCGGCTTACCAGGGAGCTTCAGAGGTATTTGCCACAAATAGTTGTTCACCGGTGAACGAATCGTCAATCAGGAAGCCGTTTTGTCCTCGTGCCTCTGAATCAGCCGCGAAAAATGGTCTGCCACCACGTTTTCTGCTCCCTTCTTGTCCTTGATCTCGATGTCAAATTCGTAGAGCAGAAGGATCCACCGTATCAGACGTGGTGTAGCATCCTTCTTGCTTAGCAGATATTACAACGCCGCGTGGTCTGTGTGGATGATCACCTTGGACCCCAAAAGGTATGATCCGAATTTCTCGATAGAATAGACTACGACTAGCAGATCTTTCTCTATGGTAGTGTAGTTCTTTTGAGCGTCATCCAGGTTTTTGCTAGCGTAGTATATAGCATGGAGCTTCCCCTCCTTTCTTTGGCCAAGCACAACTCCCACCGCTTGGTCACTAGCATCACACATAAGCTCAAATGGCAGATTCCAGTCTGGCGCCTGAATAATAGGGGCCAAGATGAGAGCTTCCTTTAACCTGTTAAAAGCTAGCAAACAGGCGTCAGTAAACACAAAAGGAGAGTCCTTGGCCAGGAGCTCCGTGAGCGGATGAGCAATATTGGAAAAATCTTTTATAAAAGGTCGGTAAAAATCGGCATGCCCTAGAAAACCACGGATACCCTTGAGGTTGGTGGGCGGCGGCAAACTTTTGATAACTTCTACTTTGGCATTGTCAACCTCAATTCCTTTAGAGGTGATCACATGCCCAAGAACAACTCCTTCTGTCGCCATGAAATGGCATTTTTCCCAATTCAAAGTAAGATTATTGTCTTGGCACCGTTCTAAGACCTTGGACAAATTAGCTAAGCAATTATCAAACTCGGTGCCCTAGACGGAAAAGTCGTCCATGAAGACCTCCATGATATTCTCGATGAAATCTAAGAAAATAGACGTCATACACCTTTGAAATGTGGCAGGTGCGTTACACAGCCCAAACGGCATTTTTCGATAAGCAAAGGTACCGTAAGGGCATGTGAACGTCATTTTCTCTTGGTCTTCCCGATGCAACGGGATTTGGAAAAATCCGGAGTATCCGTCTAAGTAGCAGAAATATTTGTGCTTAGCTAAGCGTTCGAGCATTTGGTCTATGAAGGGCAGAGGGTAATGGTCCTTCCTGGTGGCTTTATTCAGCTTCCTGTAATCGATACACATGCGCCACCCAGTGACAGTCCTAGTGGAGATTAATTCATCTTTCTCGTTTTTTACGACTGTCATGCCTCCTTTTTTGGGGACAACCTGCACTAGACTAACCCATTTACTATCTGAAATGGGATAAATGATGTCAGCATCTAAGAGCTTCAGGACCTCCTTTTTCACCACCTCTTTCATGTTGGGGTTCAATCGCCTTTGAGGCTCAATGGAGGTGGCGTCCTTATCCTCTAGGTGAATCCTATGCGTACATATGGTCTTACTGATACCCTTCAGGTCAGAAATGTTGTACCCTATCACTTTTCTGTGAGACCTAAGGATTTTCAGGAGACTCTCGAGCTGGGGTTCGGTGAGGGCCGCGTTCACAATAACAAGGTAAGTGGAGTTTTCACCCAGAAAAGCATATTTTAAATTGGCGGGGGGGTTTAGCTCTACCTGAGGGGGCGATGTACCCCTGTCATCTCTTGCTTGCGAGAATGATGCATCCTCAATCTCGGGTTCAGAAGGTGAAACCTCTTCATTTGCGGAATCATAAGAGGATCAGGGAGACGATGGTGCGTCAAGGCACATGTCTGCAGGTTTCGCTCCCGTAGCGCGCCTGTCAACAGAAGCGAGGTTTTCAGGTATGTGTTCGCTATCAAATGGAAAGTCTGGATTCCCTGGTTGATGTGGTTTTGCGGCTGTGGTGGATTTGGGTACTCTTCATAGGCGTATTCTTCATATACTGAAACCTGCAGAGGGATATCGTTATAAAAGCATAGTGTATCCCCCTCATGTTGTACGTAGACTCCATCAGCTACGACGACACCATCCAGGGCGTCCGCATCATAGAAAGCGTTTGCAATGAAAACCGAGAGCTCTTGTGTAGCTGGGTCGTCTTTAGGGAATGCAACTGGGCCATGGGCACATACGTCAGTTACTACGCTCTCTAATATCTCAAGCATCTGAGAATTGTGCAGTGATTCCAGTTGATGAGCCTCTCCCCAATATGCATCAACAGGTGGAGCCTCAACGGTCTGAAGGAGCATCACGTTCTCTTCAAAGCTTCCTCGAATATCATCTTCAATGGTACCTGCATCAGAAACCTGGCTCAATAAATAATCTATGACTAGCTGCTGATTTGTGTTACCTGCAACTTAGGTTCCAGAGCCAATAAATCAAACTGCATCGATCAGTTCTCTAGCCGTGCATTCAACCATGGACTCATCCATGCGTGAGTCTTGGAAGCTGTGTAAATGATAAGGAGAGAGACTGAACTCCTCTGAGTCGCTATCAGACTCACATGTCCACTGCACTTGCATTACCATCTCCATTATGCCTGATTGGTAAGGAAATAGTCGCTAGCTGAAGGAAGATGTTAGTAACAAGGCAGATAAAATAGAAAGAGAATGAAAATGGTGGAAAGGTGAGAAATGGATAGAATGCTAACAAACTCCACAAAATAAAAACAAACTAAGATGGAACACTATTGCCGTCCCCGGCAATGGCGCCAAAAACTTGACGCACCTGTAACCTACACCTAGGTTCCACCTAGCGGTGTCACGATCGCCAGGCGTAGTATGGCCCCTAGGCTACGATTTCGGGCTCAATCCGCAAACGGACGGTGTCGAGTTATAGTATAAAAGATTGTCAAATCCCACAGTGACAGTGATAGTGTCAACAGGTTCTCAGTCTATTTCTAAGTCTAGAAGCGAGATAGTTATCGGGGTAAAGGGTTTGTTTGGGGTGATGTTGTAATAGTAATAAAAGGGACTAGGGCTTCAGGGATCACCACTAGGATCGTTGGGGGTCGATGTTAGGATAGTATCCTTGCATTGCATTAGAGCTAGCGAATTAATCCCACAATTTGTACCACTCTCGTGGGTTAGAATTGCGGGATATTTCGGTGGCTCTCGTTGACGCAATGGCGGTAGCTGTCAACGTAGCGGTATAGTTCGTCGATGGATCCCCTCAAGGCGCGAGCCGGGCATGGTTACGTGCATTGGTTGGATCCAACGATTTCCCTATTCGAATCCCTTGATACCCCTTAAGCACATCAATTCCACAGACCGTGGGCATGATCTCAGTACGGGTTATATACGGATTCGGTAGGATCTACCGAAATACGACCCTAAATCCCCAATTCAACGTAGGGATCCAGATCTACATATACCCCCTATAATCCTAGGGCTAACCCATCAACCCTAGAGTAAATCTACTCACACATCGCAATAGTGGCAGACAAAAACATCAATGCCAAAGAAGAAAACATTATAGCAATCAAAAGATTAGGGCTAAATACTTACATCGAGAATAGACAAATAATAGATCCAGAAAAAATCCGAATTCCAATAGGCAAAAGTAAACAAGAACAGAAGCAATGATCCAAGTGTTCGATCCAAAAAATTGCTTACAAAAATTACTCTTCGAAAATCCCTACAAAAATCGCCCAGCTCCCCGTAAAAACTCTGTAAAAATTCCCTGATGAGAAGCTCTGCTTCCGTCCTCGCACAGCTCGCAGCTTCAACGCCCCAAAATCGTGCGCATCACGGATCCCGAATTATTTCCAAAAATGGCTCTGAGTCACCGACCGAGTAGGTGACTCGGTCGAGCAATAAGCTGCTCGTTCAGTAGCTCGGCCCGAGTAGATAAGCTGCTCAACCGGGCACTATAGAAAAATCAAAGTCGCTGCTCAGCCTACCCGGACCGAGTAGGATTTACTCGGCCCGAGTAGGCATCGACTCGGTTTGCTGTTCGGGCCGCGTCGTGGCTTGATATGGCTTAAGGAAATTGAGGCTACTCGACCGAGCAGATGAGCTGCTCGGTCCAAGTCAGCCCGTGTCAGCTCCCTCCTCGATCTGATATGGCTCGGTCGAGCAGCTGAGCTACTCGGACCGAGCATTTTCTGGGAAAATGCTGCAGAGGCTCCTGGGGCTGTGCCACTCTCTACTCTCTCTTCTCTCCTCCAATGGCCTCAAAAGTGTGGCGAACTCCTCCAGAGCCCTGCCAATGAGCTCACGAGCACGTCGGATGTGTCCATACCCAAGTGGGGGTCCAAATAGCTCCAAAATCCCTAAAAACTGACAAAACACTATAAAACTCGAAAATATCATCAGAAATGCAATATCGTAGTAAAATGAGGGATTTGGAAGCGAAAATGGCATGAGATGCAATGGAATAATGATATGAAAATAGTGTAAAATATGGACACATCAAGTGGCTTATCACCTTGCTCTACCACCATCTTTGGAGGGAGTCCACGACGTTTTCCACATATCTCAGTTGCGTCGATACGTCAGTGACCCATCGCACACTGTGGATTTTTCGAAGATCACGGTCTGACTGGCCCTGACTTATGAGCAGCAACCAGTGCAGATTTTGGATCGTCGACAGAAGCAGTTGAGGAACAATGTAGTCGACTTGGTGAGAGTGATGTGGCAGCACGGATTACCTGGAGAGTCCACTTGAGAGCACGAAGATGAGATGAGAAAGTGCTCCCGCATCTTTTTCCTGAGTAGTAGTTGATGTTGATTCCGAGGGCGGAATCATTTCTTAAGGTGGGTAGGATGTAACGGTCGTTTTCCGATCGTAAGAATTTCTGCATGTACGTTCTTTTTCGTACGCCTATTTTATTTGACCTCCTCTTGTATCTGAAACATACGATGTGTTATGTCGTTGTGACCCTCTGAGAGAGTAGTTATTTGTGTGATTTTTAGTGAACGTCATTTCACGGGTCGTTCTCCCATGAATCAGCTTTAATTGAAGGGGCGTCGCGACTTTAGACTTCGATGTTGGATCTTTTTATTTTTAATTTGTTCTCCGTGAACCTAGCACGCGATCGACCACCGTATCTTCGAGCCTCTTGTTGTCACGGTCGTCTCGATATTTTTTTCATAATTTTCGGACACCGTTAGCCCAACTTATCGCACTAATAACATTCAAAACCCAATTAGCCTAATTAATTTTGAAATTCAAATTTTAAACCAAATCACATGAGATTCTTACGTATCATGAGAGGATTCCTATAGCTACCTTCACCTTAGTTTTCCCCTCTTTGCATACACCCCCTCTCACACACTCTCTCCCCCATCACTTATATACACCCCTTTTGTATCCCTATATAGCAAACTTAACATCTTAAAACCCCAACCTGTGAGAAACCTAAAGCACGCATGCAACTACAGCCGCTGCCACTCCTTCTTGCGTTTTCCTCCTCCTTGTTGTTGGCGAGACTTCCGGCCACCACCACCTACCTCCCCTCTCTCTTCTCTACCTCCTCTCTCCTCTCTCTCTCTCTCCCCTTGAAAACCCACCCGAACCCTGCCTTTTCCCGCACTCAGCCGCCAGCCCACCGGAAAGACTCACGCCCACCCCTCTCCAGCCACCATCGGTGACCAACCCTGCCGCCATCAGACTCCACTCAACCCCCTCTACCTACTGCAATACCCCCTCACACCAGGCCGCGGTAACTTGCAGCTAACACAAAACAACGACCCCGGCACGGAAACTGTCATTTTCGCCTTCTAACGGCCGGCCGTCACTGCGCGCAGCCGCCGACAGCCACCCCTTAGGCCGAGCAACACCCCTTCGGCCTCCACTTATCCCCAGCAGCCCTCCTTGCTCCTAGGAGTCCATGCGCGACTCAGATCTCGCGTGTTTTCCCCGACGTCGTAGCCGCTGACGTATTGCTTCGTTGAGCTACTCGCAACCGGAGGGATCCGGACGATGTACTCGCTGTCCGTTCCAGTCTTGATGTGCTACCAGTGGCTGAGACATCGTTGATGATGAGGATCTATCGCCGTTCAGACCCGACGTCCGATCTACGTTCAAACGCCGTAAAGGTTGGTCCCCTAACTCGTAGTAAGAACCCAAATCATAGCAAACCAAAACTTAATCTAAAAATCACCAACATTAACTAAAGTTTACTTTACGCTCTTTAAAACGATGTTCAACTCTAGAAATCGACGAATGGAATTGATTATCTGTGCACATAGGATAGTTGTTGATTAGGCGGAACGGATCAAATCAAAATCGTGACTACGAACTATTATGGTAGCCCCGTTGAATTTAGAAATGAACCATAATAGGATTGATAAAAATGTGTTCTGACACCGCCGTTGGCTCGTTTCAGACGAACCATCGCTGATGCACCGATTCGACGAGACGATCCAGACCGACGACTCACTCGCCACTGCAGGCAAGTGCCCCCACTTGCGTAGTTACGGCCAAGTTTAGGCCACTTCTTTCTTAGAATTGTAAACTGTTGAACAAAGAGAACCTGACGTGAAATGATAGCGTCCGGGACCCCCTCATGATAGCCTAGACTATACAACGAAGTCTAGGTATTAAACTGCAAACATGTTAGGAACTATCTGTGTGTGTGTGTGTGTGCGCGTGTGGACACCCTAGAACAACTATACCCTTGTCATGTCATGTAACACCTTGCACGTCATGTCTTACACAGCCTGCGGGCAATAAGACGCACACCTAGCAGAGTAGGTGATCTTTGTTACAGAACACCTATGGGAAGCTCGGCACTCACCTAAAAGAGTGAGTGTCTCTGCAGACCGTGGGAATAGAGTCACTCACCTAGCAGAGTAAGTGGTCCTATACAGTGGTACATATTCACATAACCTCAGTACTCACCTAGCAGAGTGAGTGTCCCTACAGACCGTGGGGATAGATGCACTCACCTAGCAGAGTGAGTGGTCCTATACAGTCTTGTCTTGTCTTGTCTTGGGGTGGGGTGGGGTTGAGCGGCCACCAGGTTAGAGAGTTTGGTCACTTTCTAAGCTGAAGGCGTGAACCCTCTTGTGTCGAGTCGCTTGGATTCACACAGTCTCGTCTAGCCTTGTCTAGTTTTGTCTCGGTAGCTCACACTAAGACTTTGCCTTACTTATATATGTCATGATGTGCATCATTTCTTTTTAAATCAACTTTAAAATGTCGTTCTTAAATTCCTTACGCTTGCAGTAGAGTTTAACCTTTCCTTGTAGACTTTACCTGACGTACATCTCCTTTTCTCTTGGGTGTTGTACGTCAGGTACTAAGACAGAGTACACTGACGAGCCAGCTTTACTCGAGGACTTGGAGGACGTTGATCCGGAGTACCTGCCAGACGAGGACCAGACCTGGAGGTTCCTCACCGTTGCTGTCTTCCAGAGGTTACTACTTTCTAGTTGGGTGAGTAGAACCACCTTACTTTTGCCTAGGTTGGGTGCGTTGCATCGTTAGTTTCCTTTTTAGTAGTTGTAGCCATGCTTAGGCTTCTTTTATTAGATTTGTCATATGCTGGATATTATCTCTTTTATTAATGAATGCAAATTTCCTTTCGAGTACTCTTATTCGTATTGTTATGAACTTTTATACGCAAGAGCCTGTATTTTAAATGGAATCCCTACAGACGCTTATTGGGCCCGAGCCTCACAGCTCCGGCCCATGCGGACCTTCGTCTCGTCATTGCACCCGTTTTGGGAAGCGGGGCATGACAGTGGAGATGGTGGAGGAGGGATCGGGGGTTGAGCTTGCAGCGAGCCTGTCGTCAAGGGATCCGAGGAAAGGGAAAGGGAGCATGATGTCAAAGCCGAAGTCCTCTGCTAGGGCCGTTGTCATGGTGGCCGAGGTCAGAGACGTTCCTGTTGAGATCGCGAGTAAGGTGTCGGTAAAGCGAACCTCTGTCATATCTGACGCCCGGGCGAAGTACATCAGGCCGCCCTACACCGTCCGCCTGCTGACCGCATCGAAACGGTGTGCTTCGCGAAAGATTACGAGGTCGGGGTCTATGTAGCATGCTTTCAGCAAGGACTGCGTTTCCCTCTTCCTCCCCTGTTCCTTGAGATCCTGAACTTCCTCGAGCTTCCATTGTTCCAACTGATGCTGAACTCCGTCAGCGCGATCGTGGGCTTCCTCGTTCTCTGCACAAGGAATGACGTCTGTCCTTATCTCCCACTGTTCCACTATTTCTTCGCGCTCAAGAGATTGAGGTCGTACTATTACTTGTCAGTGAGGAGGAGTCATCCCCTTATCCTATGCTTGTCAGGTAAGATTAAGCGTTGGAGGGAGCAGTACGTGTTTGTTTCTACGCCCTCGGATCTGGCGTTGAGGTCGAACTGGGGAGGCGAAGAAAGAAGTTCTTCTGAGCGCGGTCGAGGCGGAGCGGACTAGGTTACGACAGGCGATCCCTGCTGAGGGTAGGCAGTGCACCAAGCTTGCCAAGAAGGAGATGATAGTCCGATATATTTGGCCTGAAGGTAACCGGGGCCTTGTAGCTGTCGTTCCCAATTTTCTCACCCTGATCTCTCTCCCTTTTGCAAGTCAGCCAATGAGTTTGCCCATCGAAGAGCTGATGAAGATGGCCGAGAAGCAAGCGACGCAGCTGGCAGCCCAGAAACCCGCGAAGGGTGGCCAGAAGGGGGTACGGGAAGGGTCTTCGATGACGAAGGCTGAGAAGCTTGCCTGGCCCAAGAAGGCAAAGGTGTCGGAGACCACTGTCGCTTCGGGTCCCCTGGCGGCCGAGACTGAGGCCAGCCGCCCGACCGAGCGTGCCGCGACCGGAGCCGGGGCAACGCCTATCAATCTCGATGCCAAGGAAGGGAGGCGATCAGACCCAGAGGCCGGGGGTTCTCGGAGCGGGCAACCCAGTCCGATCCCCAAAGCTTCGATCACGACCTCGGCTCCACCAGGGGGCTCCGCTGGGTCAGGCTCTGTCAGTGGAACGATGGCCGGGGACCGTTGGCCCTATGGTTGCCCGCGTTTTGGGCTGGAGAAGCCCGCTCACCCGAGCTGCGAGGCAGCACTTACGGTGTTCAAGTCCAGGAGGGACGAGATCCGGGCCTTGCCGGAAGAGGATCTCATGGCAAGGTCTTACTCAGTTGGCTGCGGCGAGTCGATCTTCGACAAGGCCGGGGTGGCGGTGAGGATAGCCGAGAACAGCCAACTTCCCGTGGACAAGGAGTCCCTGGCGCAGGTTGGCGCGTAAAGGCTGTGTGCCTCGGCCATATGGCATGGCATGCAGGTAGGTCGACCGACCCCTTTGCCCGCTTATATCCTGGCCTTGGTAACCCCTTATCTTTTCTTACTCGTTTGTGCAGGCAAATGTTATGATGGTCGCCCTCAGGCGTCACATGCCTGCCATATACAAGGCCGAGGTCCTGATCGGGAAGAAGGAGATGGAGCTCGTTGCCCTTAAGAAGAAAGTTGACGAGCGGTTGTAGAGGGAGAAGGAATAGTATGCCGCACTGAAGGACTCGTATGCCAAAGAACGGGCCAAGATCCGGAAGCTGGAGGCGAGCTTGAAGGAGTCTGAGGAGAGTGCCACTGCTGGAGGAGCCTGCCAAGCTGAGCTGGAGGGCGAACTGAAGCTGGAGAAGGCACAGACCGCTGAGCTGGAAGCACGGGTGAAGTCCGAGGGGGCAGAGCTCGAAGCGAAGACGGCGAAATTCCGCGCTTATCAGAAGGAGCATTTCGTCCCTGCCCTGACGAACATGAAGATGGAGGGCCTGAAGGAAGGCCAGGTGGAGGGCTGGGAAGCGTGCCTCCGAAGGATAAAGAGAAAGGCAGGTAACCTTTATCCTTTGATCGACGTGGACTTCGATCTGCTGGCGGCCTCAGAGGAGGAAGAAGAGGATGAGGAGGCTGCGCCGGTCGATGTAGAGGGGCCGGGGGCCGGACAGCAGGCGGCGGGCGACACCTTGGGAGGCGACCAAGGGAAGGGCGACCATGGGACCATGTAAACACTCTTGTTATCGGGAAATTTTGGAAGTTTAACGGGGTCGACCTAGGTGAGGTCATTTTTTGTAAGGTCGGCTCGCTGGATACTTGTAAAAATTTTGCAATATTTTGCTAAATGAAATCTATTGCCTGGACTTAACTTTCGTTATTGTGTAGTATGGCTTTGGTGACTATCGGGGGAGGGAGCGAGTACGTGACTCGGCCCTAGTCCTTCTCCGGAGTCTTTGCTGGAGGGGGGCGAGCAGTAGCTCGGCCATTGCCCTTCTCCGGTTTGGGTGGCGAAGCTCCGTTAGCTTGCCCCAGAATTTTCAAGAGGGGGGCGAGCCGTGGCTTGGCCCTTGTTCTACTCCGGTCTGGGTGGCGAGGTTGGATCCTGCCCCAAAGTCTGGTGGTGTTCGAGGAGAACTGAAACTTCTAGGTGGAGGTCGCAGTATTTGAGAATTTGTAGGAAATAAAAAATCATTCTATTAAAATTTACAAGGTTGCTAATAGTATTGGAGCGGGTGTTTCGCACCCCGTGGATGGGCTAGACGGTCGTCCCCGTTTCTTCTCTCTAGAGTTGCGATGCCGAGCCATCCCCTAGCTGTCTTCTTGATTGAATTTGAGAGCTGTCTCATCCTGTTGGGGCGCTGGCACCCCGTCCCTTCTCCTATAACCATCGCTTCTTTAATCTGCGCCCTCCGATGTGCTTCCTCGACGACGGTGGGTTGCTTGATCTTTTCTGGGAGTTCCTCAAGATCGGTAGCAACGTATTGGCGAGGAAGGAAGGAGGTGAGGGAAACAACTAGGGTCAAGGTTGTAGGACGAAAGGGATAGTGTTCCGGTTGGGTTCAGAGGAAGCCGTGGATTTTGCTGCGAGTGGGACCGTGGTTGGTTAGTGTGGATGTCGACCCGGGCTAGCTTCAGGGTTGGGGTTAATTATAGGGGGTGTTTAGAGGAGTGGGGGTTGGCTTAGTAGGCCCAAGCTGGATGTTAGGAGATTTGGGCGGTGGCAGAGGACGAGGCCGTGGGGGAGGAGCAGGTCACCGTGTGATGGATGTTTGGAGGAGAGGAATTGTCTGCCGCAGGGCCCCTGGCGCGAGTTGTCCAGGGGAAGCCGAGGTCGGATACGGCGATCGACCTATGTGTAAGTGGAATAACTCATCGGTGATCTGCCTGTAAGATGAATAACTCGTCGGTAGGGTCTGGTAGCCTGTCGACTGAGAGCCTCTCCGATGATCAGGCTAACAAGGGACTCTTCCGGCGAATATCGGACACGTCGTGCGGTTTGAAGGCCAAACGGCCTTAGGGTGATGGACTCATGGGGGAAGGTCGAATATGTGGGCCATATTCGCCCATGTGGGTTGAGGGAAATTGGCTTGAAGCTTACTTGCCCGCCTCCTCCTTTTGATGGCCAAAGAAGAAGGTATTTATAGATGTTTGGAGTCGGTACCCCCTGATGAGCTGGCGCCATGAGCTGGCTTGTCAGAGTCAAATCAGCCAGTCCCGCTTTTGTCAGGCGTAAGTTGTCAGGCGTGAAGCATCAGACCCTCTTTTATCAGGCGTGACAAGTCGGGCGCGAAATGTCAGATTCGCTTTTGGCAGGCGACGAGTCGTCAGTGATAGCGAGCCTCCCGAGTCTGTCGCCTTGCGCTAACAAGTCACTTCAGGGGAGTACTTCCTTGGGACCACCAGTAGTCCGTTTCTCCGGTGTGGGTGGCCAGGACGGGTCCTACCCCGGAGTCTTTATGGGAGGGAAAGATGCAAGCCATTGTTTGTCCCTAGCCCTTCTCTGGTTTGGGTGGCGAAGCTCCGTAAGCTTGCCCCGGAGTCTTCAGTTGAGAGGAGGGTCCAAGCCCGTAGTTCGGCCCTAGCCCTTCTCCGTTTTGGGTGGAGAAGCTCTGTAAGCTTTCCCCAGAGATCTTTGAAAGGGTGGGTATTGGGCTGTCGCCTACCCCGCATCCTCTGTAATCGGACGGGTATTGGGCTGTCGCCTACCCCGTATTGGTCATTTCGGTGTGGGTGGCGATGCTCCGCGAGCTTGCCCCAGAGTCTTCACCGGAGGAGAGGGTGTGAGCCCATAGCTCGATCCTAGCCCTTCTTCGATTTAGGTGGCGAAGCCACGTAAGCTTGCCCCAGAGTCTTCACTGGAAGGGAGGATGCGAGCCCGTAGCTCGGCCACAGCACTTCTCTGATTTGGGTGGCGAAGCTACGTAAGCTTGCCCCAGAGTCTTCACTGGAGGGGAGGATGCGAGCCGTAGCATGGCCCCAGCCCTTCTCCGGTTTGGGTGGCGAAGCTCCGTAAGCTTACCCCGGAGGTCTTTAAGAGGGCGGATATTGGGTTGTCTCCTACCCCGCATCCTCTATAATAGGACAGGTATTAGGCCGTCGCCTACCCTGTATTTTTCATTCCGGTTTGGGTGGTGAAGCTCCGCGAGCTTGCCCCAGAGTCTTCACTGGAGGGGAGGGTGCGAGCCCGTAGCTCGTCCCTAGCCCTTCTCTGGTTTGGGTGGCAAAGCTACGTAAGCTTGCCCTGGCGTCTTCACTGGAGGGGAGGGTGTGAGCCCGTAGATCGGCCGTAGACTTTCTCCGGTTTGGGTGGCGAAGCTCCGTAAGCTTGCCCTGGAGGTCTTTGAGAGGGCGGGTATTGAGCTGTCGCCTACCCTGCGTCCTCTGTAATCGGACGGGTATTGGGCCATCGCCTACCCCGTATTTTGTCATTCCATTTTAGGTGGCGAAGCTCCGCAAGTTTGCCCTGGAGTATTCACTGGAGGGGAGGGTGCGAGCCCATAGCTCGGCCCTAGCCCTTCTATGGTTTGGGTGCCGAAGCTATGTAAGCTTGCCCCGGAGTCTTCACTGGAGGGGAGGGTGCGAGCCCGTAGCTCGGCCCTAGCCCTTCACCGGTTTGGGTGGCGAAGCTCTGTAAGCTTGCCCCGGAGGTCTTTGAGAGGGCGGGTATTGGGCCGTCGCCTACCCCGCATCTTTTGTAATCGGACGGGTTTTGGGCCGTCGCCTACCCCATATTTGTCATTTCGGTTTGGGTGGCAAAGCTCTACGAGCTTGCCCTGGATTCTTCACTGGAGGGGAGGGTGCGAGCCTGTAGCTTGGCCCTAGCCCTTCTCCGGTTTGGGTGGCGAAGCTACGTAAGCTTGCCTCGGAGTCTTCACTGAAGGGAAGAGTGTGAGCCCGTAGCTTGGCCCTAGCCCTTCTCCGGTTTGGGTGGTGAAGCTACGTAAGCTTGCACCGGAGTCTTCACTGGAGGGGAGGGTGCGAGCCCATAGCTCGGCCCTAGCCCTTCTCAGGTTTGGGTGGCGAAGCTACGTAAGCTTGCCCCGGAGGTCTTTGAGAGGGCGGGTATTGGGCCGTCACCTACCCCTTATCCTCTGTAATCGGACAAGTATTGGGATGTCGCCTACCCCGTATTTGTCATTCCTGTTTGGGTGGCAAATCTCTGCGAGCTTGCCCCGGAGTCTTCACTGGAGGGAATGGTGCGTGCCCGTAGCTCGGCCCTCACCCTTCTCTGGTTTGGGTGGCGAAGATACGTAAGCTTGTCCCGGAGTCTTCACTGGAGGGAAGGGTGCGAGCCCGTTGCTCGGCCCTAGCCCTTCTCCGGTTTGGGTAGCGAAACTCCATAAGATTTCCCCAGAGTTCTTTGAGAGGACGGGTATTGGGTCGTCACCTACCCCGCATCCTCTGTAATCGGACGGGTATTGGGCCGTCGCCTACCCCGTATTTGTCATTCTGGTTTGGGTGGTGAAGCTCTACAAGCTTGCCCCGGAGTCTTCACTGGAGGGGAGGGTGCGAGCCCGTAGCTTGGCCCTAGCCCTTCTTCGGTTTGGGTGGCAAAGCTATGTAAGCTTACCCCGGAGTCTTCACTGGAGGGGATGGTGCGAGCCCGTAGCTCGGCCCTAGCCCTTCTCTGGTTTGGGTGGCGAAGCTCCTTAAGCTTGCCCCGGAGGTCTTTGAGAGGGCGGGTATTGGGCCGTCACCTACCCCGCATCCTCTGTAATTGGACAGGTATTGGGCCGTCGCCTACCTCGTATTTGTCATTCAGGTTTGGTTGGCAAAGATCCGTAAGCTTACCCTGGAGTCTTCAGTTGAGGGGAGGGTCCGACCCCGTAGCTCGGCCCTAGCCTTTCTTCGGTTTGTGTGGCGAAGCTCCGGAAGCTTGCCCCGGAGTCTTCAATTGAGGGGAGGGTCCGAGCCCGTAGCTCGGCCTTAGCCCTTCTCCGGTTTGGGTGGCAAATCTCCGTAAGTTTGCCCCGGAGGTGGAGAATGTTTGAGGGGAACTGAAATTTTCAAGTGGAGACGGAAAAATTTGAAAATATGCAGGAAAGGGAGAAAACTTTATCAAAACTCACAAAGTTATTGATAGTATTTCAGTAAGTGTTCCACATTCCACGGGTGTGCTAGCTCATCACCGTCCATGGTTGCTAGGATGTAAGTGGCCGGCCCGATGATTTCGATGATCTCGTAGGGGCCTTCCCACTTCGCTGCGAGCTTCCCTCAGCGGGCGATCTCCGGTTTGAAGGTTGCGTCCCTAAGGACTAGGTTGCCGATCCTGAAGCTCCGCTTCTTCACCCGGGAGTTGTAGTGCCAAGCCATCCTCTGGCTATACCGGACGAGATTCGTCAGAGCTCGATCTCTCACTTCATCGATGAGCTCGAGATTGAGGTCAAGGCCCTCCGTGTTGATGTCCTCATCGAAGTATCTGAGATGAAGTGTTTCTTCTCCTACTTCGACAGGGATGACCGCTTCCGCCCCAAAAGCAAGCATAAACGGGCTCTCCCCGGTCGATGCCTTCTAGGTCGTGCGGTACGACCAAAGGATGCATGTCAACTCGTCCACCCAAGATCCGAGTGCGTCGTCGACCTTCTTCTTCAGTGGGCCCAATATGCACCTGTTTGCTGCCTCCGCCATCCCATTGCACTGCGGGTGCGCCACGGAAGCAAAGTGGAGCTTGATCCCCCATTCCGAACAGAAGCCCCGGAAATCCGCGCAGTCAAACTGCCTCCCATTGTCTGTCACTATGGAGAGAGATACCCCGAAGCGACATATAACGGATTTCCAAATGAAGTTCTTCATATCCTTCCAGGTGATCTGTGCCAACGGTTCAGCCTCGACCCACTTGGTGAAGTAGTCGACGGCGACAACACGATACTTCCTCCCCCCTGATGCCTTCGGGAAGGATCCGAGGATGTCGAGGCCCCACTTGGCGAATGTGATCGGACTTAGGATGGGGACCAGGTCGACCGACAGAGCAGTGGTGCGCTTGCAGAATTTCTGGCATTCTCCGCACTTCTGGACGTACTGAGATGCGTCGCGGATCATAGTCGGCCAGTAGTACCCCTGACGCACCACTTTGTGGATGATGGTATGCCTGCCATAATGGTTTCCGTAGAGGCCCTCGTGCACCTCGTGGATGACTTGTTTGGCCTGGTCCGGCCCCAGACATTTCAGGTAAGTCATGATGTTGAACCTTGCATGGTGCTTGCGGTAAAGCACGCCGTCGAAGATTACGAACGACATGGCTCGCCTTTCGATCTTCTTCGCTTCGACCCGATCCTCAGGCAGGGCCCCTGTCTCCAGGAAGGTCATTATCGGGGTCATCCAAGTTGTCGTCTGACCGACACACATTAGCTCGCCCTCCTAAGTGTAGGTGTCAACAGGTTCTCGACGTAGATGGCCTTCCCTATCTCGGCCGGGGAAGAGGAGGCCAGCTTTGATAGGGCGTAGGCTTGGAGGTTGTTGGAGCAAGGTAGCCCAAATATGTTGGACCTCCGCCTTCTTGAATCTTTGAAGCTCGGCCTGAGCGTGCTTTAGGTAACGCTTCATTAGCTCTTCTTGGGCCTCGAAACTCCCCTAGATCTGTTGGACAATGAGTCTAGAGTCGCTCATCATCAACACATTTGTCGCCTCCATCACTCGGTAAAGCTTCAACTTCTTGACGGCGGTTTCGTACTCCGCCACATTATTCATGGCCAAAAAGTTGAAGCGGAGCACATACTCCAATAGGCATCCATCGGGAGTTTGGATGATGATGCCCGCTCCACTTTCGGATCCCATAGCCGAGCCATCGACGTGGATGAGCCATAATTTGACATCTCCTTCCCGAGCGGATGTTGTGGGTTCATCAATTTCCAGCGGTCTTTGTTGTGCTACGGGTGATTGAGCGTCAGTTGGGCCTTCTGGATGTTCTTCTATGGTACACTCCACTACGAAGTCCGCCAGCGCCTGGCCTTTGATCACCGTCCGTGCTCGGTATATGATGTCGAACTCACTGAGCTCGACACTCCAATTCAGCCTCCTCCCCGATCGCTCCAATCTCTTCAGGTTCTTCTCAAGGGGGAGATTGGTGTAGACGACGACCGTGTGAGCCTGGAAGTACGATCGGAGCTTTCTACTTGTCGTAACCAAGCAGTAGGCGACCTTCTCTATGGGGCTGTAACGGGTCTCCGCATCTCTGAGCAACCGGCTCGCATAGTAGACAGGACGATGTACGTCCATCTCTTCCTTGATCAATGCCGAGCTGACCGCGTCTTCGTTGGTGGTGAGATATAAGCCCAACTGCTCTCTCTCCTCTGACTTCGCAAGCAGCAGCGGGCTCTACAAGTAGGCCTGTAGCTCTGCTAACGCTTGGGCACAGGAGTCGTCGCATTTGATCACCTTCCTGTCATCCTTCTTCGTGGCGAGAGCCCGCCGCAGGACTTTAAAAAAGGGAGCGACCTCTCTGCGGATTTTGACAGGAACCTCCCCAGTGCGACGACCATCCCGTTCAGTCTTTGTAAGTCTCGAATAGTTCGAGGCTCTGCCATATTGATAAGGGCTGATATCTTATCCGGATTTGCTTCAATTCCTTGCCTCGTGATCATGAAGCCGAGGAATTTTCCATATTGCACGCCGAAGATGCACTTCGTAGGGTTGAACCTTAAGTTGTACCGGTGCACCTTCTGGAAAGTCTCCTGCAGGTCGACGAAGTGGTCCGGGGCCTCCTTGCTCTTGACCAACATATCGTCGATGTAGACCTCAAGATTTCGCCCGACCTGAGAGATGAAGATCTTGTCTACCATCCTCTGATAAATTGCCCCGGCATTCTTCAACATGAACGGCATCTTTATGTAGCAAAAGGTGCACTTGTCGGTGATGAAGGATGTCTTCTCCTCGTCGACTTCCGCCATTGGGATTTGGTTGTAGCCCGAGAACGCATCCATGAAGCTCATCAGTTCGTAATCCGATGCCTGATCGACCAAGTGATCGATCCTTGGCAAGGTGAAGCTGTCCTTAGGGCACACCTTATTGAGGTCAGTGAAGTCGACACACATGCGCCACTTCCCGCTAGCCTTCTTCACTAGGACGATGTTAGCCAGCCACTCCGGGTAGCTCACCGGCCGGATAAACTTGGCCTTGAGGAGTCGTTCTACCACCACCTCCTCTCTCATCTTCTCCCCTCCGGTGCTTCTCTTCTTCTGCCTGATCGGACGAGCCTCCGGGTCCGCGTTCAGCTTATGGGCGATCACCGTCGGATCGACTCCGGGCATGTCTGAGGGCGACCATGTGAATATGTCCGCATTCTCTCTGAGGAGGTTGATGAGTCCCGTCCTCAGAGTGGCCGAGAGCTTTGTGCCGATGGAGACCGTCTTGCCCTCCTCCATGGACACGGGTACCTCTTCGATCTCCTCTACCGGAGTTGGTCGTTGGTCGTAGTAGTCCTCCCGCCCATCGAGGAGGTCGACCATCAAAGTCTGTTCTTGCCCCTTATGCTTGGTAGACCCGAGGTAGCAACTCCGTGACATCTTCTGGCTTTCCCTTACTTGTCCCACCGCCTGCGGAGTCTGGAATTTCACCATCTGATGTAGCAGGCTAGGGAGAGCCTCAATGGCGGTCATGTAGGATCGCCCTATGATTCCGTTGTATGCCAATGCAACGTCGACAACAACGAACATAGTCATACGGGTGATGACCCTTGGCTCCTCCCCCAGAGACACGGGCAAGGTGAGCACCCCGACAATGGGGACTAAGTGGCCGGTGAAGCCTACGATCGGGCTCGTGCAAGGCCTCAGGTCCTCCTTGTAGGAAGACGTATGCCCTTGAGGCATTTATCTTTAGATAATCATCTCGTTCTGATAATTATACGGTATTAATTATCCTAAGTATAAATTCGTAGAATCTAATACTTAGATAATTTCCTTAGACTTATACTCAGGTCACTACGTATCAAGATGTAGACCTTGATTATGAGAAGTTAGTGACCGATTAGAAACATAAGTCTTAAACGGTTCATGGTCATAGATGTGTCGAGAATAGGATATCGACACATCAGTTAGACCATTGTGTCTTTGTCTTACCTTAGGGTAATGATGATCTCATAGTCATTCGACTTGGCGAAGCCGGAGACGAGACACAGGTGCTCATTGGGGAATGAGTTCACTGAACGACCAACTTAGAGTTATTAAATGGTTAAGCTTTAACCCAACTGTCAATAATAACTCCAGGGTGATGATATGCTAGTTGGTCCTTAAAGACCTGAAGTCATCAGTACGAACCTGTGAATGGATAGTGTCACTTAGATCTATGATCTAGCTTCGAGGCTCGGCCTGCTGAAAGATCTTAGGTTGGGTGACACCTGAAGCTCACGAGGGAAGTAGATGACTGAGATGAGATTCGTCTCTTCTGTTAAAGGGAAGTTAGTCACTAAATCAGTACGGACTTTGTGTTAATCCTTGGCCGGGTACGTTGTAGGATGTACAACGTGAATACAACAAAGACCGTTGTATACTGATTAATGCTGGCTATTGGGGTTGACGGTAAACCATACCCTAGGCCATGCAGAGACACAGTCTTGACGAAGGGACTAAAACGGTAGAATTCATCACTGACACAGGCAAAGTCATCCCAACGATGTTCGTCATTGGGTCGATCACGTAAGTATGATTCTAATATAGGGATGACACATGTTACTCGTGGTTACCGTCGTCTAGGGGTTTCGAGCCCCAACCTGTAGTAGGGTCAGACTGTAAGGTCTCACACCGAGTAGTATCCACGTCTTAGTAATAGGAAGAAAAATTAAGAGGAATTCATTTGATGAAATGGAATAAATGAAGTTCACAAGTTAGTTGCGAGTTTAATTTAATAGTGGACAATTTTTGCATATGATGCAAACCAGATTAAATGTTTCGTAAATTGTTTACGACCATATTTAATAGGAATAAATGCGTCGGAAAGATTACCTTGATGATGGGATCGTCCCGGTCTAATCGCAGGTTCAAACCGCGTCGAAAACAGAGCTCAAACGAGCCCAGGAACACAAAAACAGTCAAATGCAAGGGTGGGTTAGACCCACTTGGGCAAGCGGGTCCACCCGCAAGGAGAAAAGGGTGCGGCACACTGAACCAACGGGAGCCGCCCGCTGAGTCCAGCGGGCACGGCCCACTGAACCAGCTGGCCGCGCGCCCGCTGTGTTCAGCGGGCCGCCCGCCTGCCCCGGCCGCACCCAACTTGGGCGCTCCCATATGCCTTGGCGGGTGCGCCCGCAACTTAAATTAATTAGGGTTTTTTGAAACCCTTTTGACGGCTACGAAAGTGTGACTTTTTGCCCATCTTTGGGCAATTGTTTGAGGGGTCAAACAAAGTCGGAATTCGTCGTCGTTCGTTCCTACACGTTCACCATTCGAAGCCTTTCGACATGATAACTTGTATCGTCTCTGAAGCTCGATAGTGAGGGAGAATTAATTGGTTGACGTTGGCCTTTGTGAAAGGCTTACTAACTTCAATTAACTAAATTGATTTCTCTTTTATTTGAGATTTGTCCCACATTACTCGTAACGAAAAGGGAGGTGCCGACTCCCTATATAAATAGGGGCACACTCTCTTCGTTGAAAAACACACCAAGTGATCGATTCGAGAAGCTCCTGATTTTTGAGCATGCTCGATCGTGAACTTAAATTCCTCTCCTCTTTCTCTTCCTATCCTCCCGTCGGGTCCTAGCAAGACTACAAGGAGATTTGGATTGGATCCAAATGTCTAAGACGCGGGTCTGCTCAAGTGAAACTTTCTTCGGCAAGTGATCGGCTTGGAGGCGGCTCGGGTAGATCGGTTCGAAGGCACGAGGCGGCTCGGCTACAAGGAGCGCAAGAGGTTAGTACGGTACATCTTACCTGCCCCAGGGTCAAGATTCCAGGTATGTTATTTAATAGCTTTTTAGAATAATTTTTATAATGTCGCAGTAGGCTAGATCCCTCTTAGGGTGGTCAGATCCACTCCAAGTTGGCATAGTTCTTGGCGAGGTTCTGGCTCACCTTAGGGTTCGCTAAAATGTTTAGCATGTTCATATTTTTCCATTGTGCATATTTTTCCCTCTGTTGTCAGTCCGACTTAGGACGGACACAGATTTGATCCCTAAGGGTTTGCCAAAACCCTTCTTTCCTGCTTCAGCCCCATCTTCTCGACAGTCGACATGAACAAGATGTCGTAGGAGCTCCCCGTGTCAATCAGAAGGTGGCTAACAATGGCCGTTTCGATCTGGGCTTCGATGACGATGGCTTCATGCGGAAGCTCGACCCCCTCCAGGTCATCCTCCATGAAAGTGATGGGCGGTCGAGTCACTCTCCTTCTCTTCACTCCCACGCCAAGGTCTGCCACCATCACCTGCCGAACGTGCGCCATCCTGGCCAATGCTGAGGTGCCTCCAGAGGATGGCCCACCGCATATTACGTCTATGCGCATGTCCGGCCTCGGGGGGCGAGGTGCTTCCTGCTCATCGTTCGGGGGTGGGTCTGGCCTTCGCGCTCCCGGCGGGGCTCTCTGTTCTCAGGCGGACCTTCTCCCTTCGACGTAGCATCGGAGGTGGCCTGCTTGAATGAGCCACTTTATCTCCCTTTTCAGAGTGAAGCAATTGTCGGTATCGTGGCCGTGATCTTGATGATACCGAAAATACTTCTACAGATCCCTCTTAGCTGGGTCCGTCCTCAATTCCCGGGGTGGGTCTGGTAGCAGTCATGCCCTTGTCGCGGCGGCTAACACCTCAATCATCGGGGTAATGAGCTGCGTGAACTGGGCCCGCTGCAGTCTCTCCGGCCTCTGGACCACTCGAGGATGCTCTCTGGTGGCAGCAAACTCCTGTATCGGTCTGGGGCGGTCTTGTGGGCGACGCACCTCTGGGTCATGCCTCTGCTGGGCCGGCTGGTCCCACCCCCGGGTCTGTCATTCTGCCTTGGCTGAAAGTTGGGCCAAGGTTCATTGCAGGGTGCCTACGTCCGGGCGTCCCCTTTTCCCGCCCCCAGGCCTCCTCGCTCAGCATGTATCTCTCCGCTTGAGCGACGAGCACGTCGAAGTCGGCCGGCGGGTCTCAGAGGAGGAATTTGTGGAGGTTGCGGCTAGTCAATCCCTTCTTGAAGGCCGCCATGACTAGCTCATCCCCGTAGGACACCACGCCCAACTTCTTATCTTGGAAGCGGTGCAAAAACTTCCGAATCGTCTCCCCCTCCTTTTGGACGATCGTGAACAGATAATTCGTGGGCTTCCTCCTCTGTCGCCCTGCCCGGAACTGCTGGCAGAATTTATGGGACAATTCGCCAAAACACTCAATGGTTCGGGCGGGCAGACTGTTGTACCAATCCAAGGCCGAACCGCTCAAACTATCCATGAAGCCCAGACACAGGACCATGTCGTCTGCGCCTTGCATCACCATGGCTCCTCGGTACTTCTGCACATGCACGAGGGGGTCGCCTGCACCACTATAGGTTTCCAGACGTGGGAACTTGAACCTTGTTGGGTTCGAGGACGAAGTCATCCATCTAGCCAATGGAGTGGCTTCCTCTGGATAGTGGGGATGCTCGGGCATCCTCCGAGCGTTACGATACCAGTCTCGGTCTTTATACCAACCTTTGAACCTGGTTGGCGAGACGCCTGGGTGCTCAGGGGCACGCTCTCTCCATCTTTCGGGGAATCTGGTTCGGTCGTGACCCTTTCGCGACGGTCTTCGTGCCCAGGTGAATAGCGTAGCTGTCGGAGCGGGCTCCTCGTGAAAGGTGGGGACCCCGTCGAGGGCGGACTGCGCGCGTTCCTGTGCCACCGACCCGAGGTCGACATCTCCGAGGCCTCGCGGTTCTCCCTTTGGAGCCTTTCACGCTCGGTGATGATGAAGCAGAGTTGTCGACGAGCGCCCTCCTCCATGAGACGGGATTCTTTGTCGAGGCTGGCTTGATGGGCGGCATCTGCCTCATCCTCTCGGTGTCTTTTGGCGGCGGCAGCTTCTTCTTTGCATCTATGCTAGCGTGCAGCCTCCATTTCCTCATCGAGGAGCTTTTGCTGGGCAGCTATTTTCTCGGCGAGCCCTCTTTGCCCCGCTTCTTCCTCGAACGGAGGTCGAATGTTTTACCTCAAGTTCAGGGGCTCTGAGGGACCTGGTTGCACCTCAGCTCTTCCAGTCTCGAGGTCCTTCATCATCTTGGCGAAGGCCTCGAAGCTTTACTGGAGAGCACGGGCCGAGGCCTTAACGGTCTCAGCCATTCTCTCGGGGGGATCCTGTTGAGGGAGTCCTATGGTGAGAGTGCGACTCCTCTTCCATGTGGGCTGATCGGTCCATATTTTACACCTTTTTTCTGCATATTTGCATGCCATTTCGATTGCTCATATTGCGCTTTTCATGGTTATTCGACGATATTACGTTAATATTCACTATTTCTTGTTTTTGACGGATTTCAGAAAATATGGAGCGATCGGGAGCAAAAATGAGCTTAAGGGACTTGTACGCATATCGGAGCATTGCTCATGGCCTTATTGAGGAGCTAACGGCATTGGACGCTGAGCGGGAGAAGAAGATGATCGATAGAATCGTCGAGGAGGCAAGGAGGAGAATAAAGAATTCCAGAAACAGGCCACTCGGCCGAGTCACGCTAGATACTCGCCTGAGTGAAGCAGTGTACTCGGTCGAGTACGACTGATACGAAGAACATCTGCCTGAACTGAGTGCCACACTGCACTCGGCCGAGTGGTGAATTCCACTCGGCCGAGTAGAGAACTCCACTCGTCCGAGTGAGGTCAACTTATGAAGGAAATAGAACCAAACTCTCTGGAATTCAGGGGAGCACAGCAGAAGACCCACTTGGCCGAGTGACGAATCCCACTCGGCCGAGTGACGCAGAGCGCCTGAGTGCCCAAACCCCGACTTCGAAGCAGACTCTCTGGAATTTTGGGAGAACAGTAGAAGACCCTACTCGGCCGAGTCGTTGCTGGCCCGAAACTTAAGTTATGCACAGATCTGATTTTTTGCGCTGGTTTCAGAGGGATTTTAGGGGTTTTTGCTACGGTTTTGATGGGACTATATAAGGGAATTGTAGCCATCATTAGAGGAGTTCCCATTATGTTTTCTTAAAGACTTTTTTAGAGGTTAGGCCATGTCCTAGGCCCCCTCTTGGATCTAAAAACTTGTATTGGGATCGAAGTTCTTCATCAAAGCTAACTTTGTTCTTATTATTTGAATCTTTGATTTGATATCTTTATATATGCAAGCAATGTTTTTATCGATTTCTCTATCATTATTACTATGCTTGAGTAGATTCGCTGTTCTAGGGCAAATGGATGAACCCTATGGATCTAATTTCATATTTGTGATGAATGCATCTCTATGTTGTTAGAATTGCTAAAGGGGTTAGGTTGTGATTGATTTATTACGGATAGCTAGGAATTTCCATCGATTTGGGGTTTGCAAGAGATTGGATTTCGATCGATGGGAAGGCCAAGATATTCGATTTAGATTTATAATCGAGATTCACTAGACTTGGTTTGCAAGAGATTGGACCAAAGCTAGCATTTTTATTATACCCATATGTTGGATGTTGGACTCCCGGATTTGGTTTTGGATGATGAACAAACATAAATATATTGTGAACTAACAATTTGTGAGCGCAGTTATGGAGATCGTCGCCAAATTTATATGAACATCTAAAGCGACGTCTCGAGACTTCTCAAAGCACGTGATCGTATGCCTAAAGCTTCGTTGAAGCTTTTGGACCATTTTAGAAGTCATGAATATTCGGATCGAAGCTTTCGAAGACGGTTCGTCAAGTTTTATTTATAGTCTTTTAGCTTCGTTCCGTAGAATGTTAAGCCTTGAGTAGGTCTTACGTTTTAATCTTCATAACGCTCCTATCTTAGACATAGGAACTTGTAAGAAGTCCATACAAACTTTCCCGAAGCATCGCGCTTCGATTCGCGACTTCTTGTGCATGTTAGTTGGTTCAAGAAGAAGAACCAACCGACTAGATGGTAATCTAGTCGGTCGGCAATCCTTCTTGGACCGACTAGTTTGCTTTCTCATATCATAGCTCTTTACTGTTTACAGTTAGTCGGTCTACGTTGACTCACCGACCGACTAGTTTGTGAACTAGTCGGTCAGTGATGCTTCTTTGACCGACTAGTTGAGCTTCTACTGTACATGCCAAGTTACTGTTTGTCGTTAGTCGGTCCAAGTACATTTGGCGACCGACTAGTTGATGAACTAGTCGGTCAACTTTTGTTCTTTGACCGACTAATTCTATTTGTTCTCGACCTTGTGTTTTATCTCTTAGTCGGTCTAAGTTATCTCACCGACCGACTAGTTGTGAAACTAGTCGGTCGACAGGTGTGCTTTGACCGACTAGTTCCTTAAGACTGAACTTCAACCTATTCCATGTTCACCAGTTAGTCGGTTCATGTTGATTGACCGACCGACTAGTTAATGAACTAGTCGGTCGGTGGTTGTTCTTTGACCGATTAGTTTGGTTCAGAATAGAGTCGTTGGAGCTTTGATTGAAACGTTTTTCTCTCTCTCTCTCCTCTAACCTATATATACTTGATGAGCTGCATTCATTGCACTCAAGGCTGATATTAAGACAAGTTTAGAGATCAAAGAGAAATCATTCCCTCTCATTCAAAGCTCTTTCATTCCAATCTTGAATCTCTTCTCACTCTTATTTCAAAAGAGAGATTCATTGATTGTGAGCCTTCCAAGCCAAGTGCTTGATCCTAGGTCACCATCAACCTCATAGCTCTCCATAGCTGGTCTACATCTTGGAGCTAGGGTTTGGTGCCTCTTCATCTTCCTCAAAATCATCTTTGCCCTAATTCGTAAGTATACTCAAGGCATAGGTATTTTGTGGTAAGCTATTTCATTTCAATTTACTTTGATATTGTAAGTGTTTCGCTCTCGGGTGTGAGAGTGTGTTTGTGATCCCGGGTTGTGGGAGTCACAAGTTCATTTGTGTATGATTTGACTTGTGAAGGTTTTTCACAAGTATTTCATAGTGGAAATCTTGAGTTAGGGTTTCTAACTCAAGTATCTGGAAGTGATCCGGGTGGTTGGGACGTAGGATCACCGGGAACAAGTCGGGGAGACTTTGGTGGATCCGAACCCAGTAATATCGTTTGTTTGTGATTGTTTATTTGTTGTCGATTATTTACTATTCCGCATTTCCGCATTATTTGGTAGAGTTTGTAAGGTAATTAGGAATTAGCCTCTTAATTATTTTAAATTACTATTCACCCCCCTCTAGTACTTGTGCATTAGCTTAGCAGGGCATTACATTTGGTATCTGTCACGACCCGCTTCCCTAAAATGGAGGCGAGACGTGAAAAAGGTCCGCACGGGAGTGGAGCGGTGAAGCCCCAAACCCGATAAGCGTCAATTTAGTATAAGCAGGTCCCTGTAATTGCAATCGAAACAACAACAATAATAATATAAGACGAGTATGAAATACCAATCCCAAAATTTGTCCACAAAATATTCAACGTCGCAGAAAAGCCACCAGGCTAAAGGAAAGAGTCTAAGGGCCCAGAACAAGGCCAAACAAAAGCAACGACATAAATAAGTATAGGTGCCACGCACCGATAACAAACAACTGTCTAACAAAAAGTAAAACACAACGGAGACACTAGGACTGGTCCCCAGTGTCCGCGTACTCCCCGTCCAACACGGGCGCAAGCTCTGCGTCCGCAAACACCGCACCCTCAGCAAGCAACTCAGGCTCAGGGTCTAACATGCGTCACCCAAAAGAGAAAGGGGCACATGTCAGCAAGTCTAAAAGACTTGGGCAAGGAAACTGAAAGTAAGGCAACTAGCAACCTAGCAGTTTAGTATGCATGACATGGCAGTTATAACATGAGTGCACAATTTAAAACATGGCAAGACGATTTGTACAAGAGAACAATCATCGGGACAAGACAAGAGTAGCCAAGCTACTATCAATTCAATTAATTCACAAGATATGGAGCCTGGGGTCCCTGCACATTGAGCTCACCTAGTGAGCCTAGGGTTGCCCCGCACATTGAGCTCGCATTCTTAGTTCACAATTCAATATGTCGAGCGTTGGGGTTAGCAACTCATTGTGCTCGCTTCTGGTCACGAGCCAGGAACACAAGCAGGGTCGTTCACAATTCAATATATCGAGCGTTGGGGTTAGCAACTCATTGTGCTCGCTTCTGGTCACGAGCCAGGAACACAAGTAGGGTCGTTCACAATTCAATATATCGAGCGTTGGGGTTAGCAACTCATTGTGCTCGCTTCTGGTCACGAGCCAGGAACACATGCATCGTAGCAAAGCTACGCAATCACAGCAACACTTAAGAATGCGAGGACATGACAATTTATTTGCATACCGTTAATTAAATTAAACGTGACAGGCGAAATGCAATGACATGAACATATTCGCGTACCGTTAATTGAAAGTAAACATGACATGGAAATTGTGCAACATGCTAAATGTCGGAACTAGCTTCGTTGTCAAGCTAGTCCCCCAATTTGCGCCTAGGCGAGTATCATTTCGTCGCCTAGCCTCTTTTACGCCTACAACAAGCAAATGGCCTAAAACATGGCCTAAACCCTAAGTGGCAAGTTTCACTTGCATAGCACCGGGGATGACGATCACTTTGTCACACGGATGCCAATCTACGGGGAAATCGCTGTTTGGGGGGGACCAATCATCAAACAACATGAAATATTATTAGGGTTTCATAAAATTATAAATAAGTTATAAAAACAACGGTAGATCGATTTCTTACCGAGAGGAGGCAGAAGAAACACTCCGGGGAACCCTAGGACCAGATCTGGAAGCTAATGGAGAAGTTTGGGGAAACTAGGGTTTTGGGGATTTTGGGGGTTTTGATGGATTTCAATAGAGATTTGGGGAAGATGAAAGGTGGAATGAGTGATTGGATGGATTGGATGATGGATTTAGGGCTTGGAATGAGGGATTGAAGCTTGGAGGAAGATGGGGGCTCAATGGGGGAGAAACTAGGGCTTAGGGTCGTGTTGGAGAAGAAGAAAACGATTGGGTTGGGTATTTATAGGCTAGGCTGGCGGCTGCCCAGAAATTAGGGTTTCAACACAGACTAGTCGGTCAAAGAACAACCACTGACCGACTAGTTTGGCAACTAGTCGGTCGGTCGACCAACGCAGACCGACTAAGTGTAAACAGTAACTCCTGAACGAAAATAGGATTTAGAGTTAGTCAGTCCATGAACAAGTACTGACCGACTAGTTTAGCAACTAGTCGGTCGATGAACGTTCTTAGACCGGCTAAGAGTAAACAGTAACTCCACTAAAATTAAGATGATGAGTTAGTCGGTTCAAGAAGCATCGCCGACCGACTAGTTTGCAACCTAGTCGGTCAACTAACCTTCTTAGACCGACTAACGATAAACAGTAGCCTCTTAATTATTTTAAAGTACTATCCGATACGGAGCGCAGGCCCCCCCCTCTAGTACTTGTGCAGTAGCTTAGCACGGGCATACGGAGACGAAAACCACACAAGAGGAGAAAATACATTTGGTATCAAAGCCAAGTCTATAGCTATGTCTACCAATGACAACAAGACCGTTCGTCCACCTTCCGACTATAGCACCTTCAAGAACCGTGAAGGAGCGTTTTCGGTAATGGAAGGACATTCCTCAACGAGGCCTCCATTCTTCAACGGTACCAACTACGGGTACTGGAAATGTCGGATGGAAACTTTCCTCCGGAGTGCTTCACTTTGGAGGGCCACGATGAAGGAGTATGTCGAGCCCGCCGAAGAAGATTTCGAGAAATGGACTCCCGCGGAAATCGCCGCGGAGGTAAGCAATGCCAAGGCAATGAACGCCTTGCAATGTGCTTTGGAGCCCGAGGATTTCAATAAGATATGCACATGTAAGAGTGCATATCAAATATGGAACTTCCTCCTCATCTTGCATGAAGGAACGAGTAGGGTAAGAGACTCTAAACTCATTGTAGTTAATAAAGATTTCGAGTTATTTCATATGATACAGGGTGAGAAGATGAAGGAGTACTATGCTCGCTTCGTCGACATCACAAACGAGTTGGAAGCTCTCGGTAAGACCTACACCCAAAAGGAGAAAGTCTCGAAGTTTATCGATGGACTTCCTTCTAGTTGGGAGAAACGTACCTTCGCCATCGAGGAAGGTAATGATATGAAAATCTATACGGTTGTTCAACTAATGGGTACCTTGATGTCTTATGAGGTACGCAAGGATAGCAAGTTGAAGTTGCAGGAAAAAATGAAATCCTACCTACAACAAGACGAGCCAAAGAAGAAGGCTATTGCTTTCAAGGTCGCTCCATCTACTTCCACATCGACCGATGATGAAAACTCGGAAAACGAGTTGGACTTGGAGTCCATGGCTCTCATGGCCAAGAAGTTCAACCGGTTCTTCCGGAAAGGTAACTTCAAAAACAAGTCAAAGATTAATTCTTCTAACGCCTCCTCTCCTTTGTGTTTTCAATGCAACAAGCCCGGACACATGAAAGCGGAGTGTCCTCAAAACAAGCACAAGGAGAAGTGGAAGGCGCCGAAGTACGACAAGTCCAAGAAGTACAAGAAAGGGAACAAAAAGGGGCTTGTCGGAACATTCACCGACTCCGATGATTCCTCTAGCGGAGAGTCGAATGATGAGCAAGTGGAGCAAGCACACATGTGCTTCATGTCTAGAGAGGAAAATGAACAAGGATCTTCCTCCGATGATAGCGACAACGAAGGTGATGAGGTAACAATG
This sequence comes from Scilla litardierei, assembly GCA_030789695.1. Taxonomy (NCBI): domain Eukaryota; kingdom Viridiplantae; phylum Streptophyta; class Magnoliopsida; order Asparagales; family Asparagaceae; genus Scilla; species Scilla litardierei. The sequence goes on from CM061134.1 coordinate 31,264,409, forward strand.
GATGACCTTAGGAATGCTAATTCTCAATTGTGGTCTAAGTATACTAAATTAGTAAATAGGTATACTAAAGTAAAAGATGACTTAGCTAGCATCCAAACCTCACCTAAAACTATCATCACCAACAACGACACCGTTGTTGAAGGGTTGAAGAATGAGATTGTTAATCTCAAGACTCAACTTGAACATGTTAGCATTGAGGATCCGAAGGAACACAAGATAGCGGATTTGACCTCTCAAAACTCGAATTTAAGTATTGAGAATGAAAATATCAAATCTCATGTTTATGTGCTCACATCGCAAGTATCCACTTTGGATGTTTCTATGCGTTCTCTCACCGAGAAATATGAGAACACATTAGGCCGAATTAATAAATTCAATAAGGGTAAGGACCATTTGGATAAAATCCTAAATGACTTACTACCGGGCAATCACCACATTGGCTTAGGGTATACGATGGGAAATTCATCCAAAGCGGCCACTACTTTTGTTAGGCAAACTTCCGATGCCTCAACGAGTGGTAGCAAACACGCAATTGGTAGTTCATCTACCAATGGTGCTTCCACCTCGCACACACCCTCTTTCGGAAAGAAACCCACTTTGGGTGGACCTCCAAAGAAGGGCCATGCTTACATGTAAACGAATAGCATGCCACGTAGGAACACACGTCCTACTCCACCGGCTCACACATATGATGATTTTTATGATACACATTCACGGGCACGTGCACACCATGTGAGACACCCTCATGCACGTGTTCCTCCACATGCATATGTACACCCACATCATCGTATGAATGATTATCCACATGCACCATTTCATCATGTTCATTATGCCTATCCACGTCATGCATCACGTAGAAATCAAGAACGCATGCATGCACCCAATAAGATGAGGGCTCCCAAAATATTCACAATTTGGAGCCCAAAGGACACAAGCATGGATGAAAAACAAGTTTACATGAATGCTTATTTTTCGAATGTTGTGGATAATGATAATTATGTGGGGAAGTCTAAGTCCAATTGGACTTGTCTTCCAAAGGTCTAATCTTTTGGACCCAATGACCTTGGGTACCATGATACGATATTTTCTATCTTTAGGTACTCAAGAAAAAGAAACGGAGCAACAACTTTAAATTTAGCTCCAAGAGGAATTGGATACTCGATAGCGGGTGTTCAAAACACATGACGAGTGACGCTCAATTGCTCTCCGGAGTGGTTCCCATTGCAAATAGAAACCGGGTAGTCTTTGGAGGCAACGAGAGCGGAACCATCATAGGTGTTGGTAAAGTGGGTAATCCTTCTAAACCTCTTATAAATGATGTTTACCTTGTTAAAGGATTAAACCACAATCTCATTTCAATAAGTCAACTTTGTGACAAAGGTTACAAAGTTAGCTTTGCGAAAGGAATGTGCCATATTTTAAGAAAAGATAATAATGAATTATTGTTTTCTGGCACACGCCATAAGGATATATACATCCTAGATCTTCCGAGATCACATGAACAATGTCTCATTGCCAACACAAGTGAACAACACTTATGGCATCGACGTTTTGGTCATGTGAACTTTGGAACACTATTTAAGCTTTCCAAGTTAAATTCTATTAGAGGCTTCCCTAAGCTAGTCTTTCAAAAGAAAAGCTTTTGTGACTCGTGTCAACGAGGCAAGCTTCCAAAATCATCGTTTAAACCTAAGAAAAGCATTTCTTCTAAGCGGACACTAGAGCTATTACATCTAGATTTATTTGGGCCAACTAGAGTTACTTCATTAGGAAATGCACGATATGAACTTGTCATCGTTGATGACTTTTCTAGGTTTACTTGGGTATTTTCATTATGTAATAAAAATGATGCTTTTGAAAACTTCACAATTTTTGTCAAGAAAGTACAAAATCTCTTAGGAACCACCATTGTCACTATTCGTAGTGATCATGGAGGGGAATTTGAGAATGAGTCTTTTGAGACATTTTGTGACGAAGTTGGTATTACACACACCTTCTCTTTTCCTCGTGCACCTCCTCAAAATGGTGTAGTTGAGAGAAAGAATAGGACGCTAGTGGAGTGTGCTCGCACTATGCTTGATGATAGCCAGCTTGGCCATCAATTTTGGGTGGAAGCGGTACACACCGCTTGCTATGTGTTTAATAGAATACTTTTGAGGCCCGGCACTAAACAAACTTGTTATGAATTGTTGTTTGGTAGGTTGCCTTAAGTTAAACATTTTCGTGTTTTTGGTTCAAAATGTTTTATTAAGAACACGTATGGTAGTTTGGACAAATTCGATCCAAGATCCGATGCATGGATTTTTGTTGGATATTCCTCACGTAGCAAAGCCTACCGGATATACAACAAACGAACCTCAACGATCGAGGAATCGCTTCATGTTTCATTTAATGAAGGATTTGTTCCAACTAGAATTACTAATGATGATGACTCCATGGATGTTTTATGTGATTCAATAGGTAATTCTAACTCTATTGATTCTATTGATTCTATTGATACTAACCCGACTAATGAAGTTGTTGAGAATGTTCCTAGTGATCAAGGAATTCCCAAACGGATTCATACCGTTCATGACCATCCTCATGAGCAAGTCATTGGCAATATCCATGATAGTGTCAAGACGAGATCTCAAGTCAACCACTTCGCTCATTGTGCCTTTGCCTCCTCAAAAGAGCCAAAGAATGTTAATGAAGCATGCGAAGATAGCGCTTGGATCATTGCCATGGAAGAGGAACTCATTCAATTCGAGAGGAATGAGGTTTGGGAGCTTGTTCCATTGTCTTCGAAGAACCACACCGTCATAGGGACAAAGTGGATCTTCAAGAACAAGACCGACGAAAACCAAGTCGTCGTCCGGAACAAAGCTCGGTTAGTAGCTCAAGGCTATCGGCAAGAGGAAGGTATCGATTTCGAAGAATCCTTTGCTCTGGTAGAGATTAGAATCAATTAGATTATTGTTATCTTTTGCATGCCATAAGGATTTTAAATTATTTCAAATGGATGTTAAAAGTGCGTTTTTAAACGGAGATGTTGTTGAGGAAGTTTATGTTTCTCAACATCCGGGTTTTATAAATGAAAAATTTCCAAATCATGTTTTTAAACTTAAGAAAGCACTTTACGGTTTGAGACAAGCTCCTCGAGCTTGGTATGACCGTTTAAAGAATTTTCTTTTGGATTTAGGATTTAAAATGGAAGAAGTTGATTTTACATTATTTGTTAAGTATTTGAATAATGATATAATTTTAGTTCAAATATATGTTGATGATATCATTTTCGGTGCTACTAACTTTGCTCTTTGCGAAGAGTTTTCTAATGTGATGAAGGATCAATTTGAGATGAGCCACATGGGTGAGCTCAAATATTTCTTAGGTCTCCAAATTCGCCAAATGAACGATGCAATCTTCATCCACCAAACGAAGTATACGGTGGAGTTGCTAAAGCGATTTGGAATGGAGAATGCCTCCGGGAAAAAGACTCCGATGAGCACGACTACACATCTTGATAAAGATGCGGGCGGAAAAGATGTAGACATTCGTCTATATCGAGGTATGGTAGGTAGTTTATTTTATCTTACCGCAAGTAGGCCCGATATTATGTTTGCCGTATGCGTATGTGCTCGTTATCAGTCTCAACCTAAGGAGTCTCACTTAGTAGCGGTAAAGCGTATTTTCCGTTATTTAAGTTATACACTTGATTTTGGATTACTTTATCCAAAATCTAGCACGTATGAGTTAATCTCATATAGTGACGCAGATTATGCGGGATGCAAATCTGACAGGAAAAGTACTAGTGGCACTTGCCATTTTATAGGAAATTCTCTTGTCTCTTGGTTTTCCAAGAAGCAGAATTCTGTTTCACTTTCAACCACCGAGGCAGAATACATTGCCGCCGGTGCCGCTTGTGCTCAAGTTCTTTGGATGAGACACACACTTAAAGACTTTGGTATAAACTGTGATACTTGCCCTATCATGGTGGACAACCAAAGTGCAATATGTCTCTCTAAGAACCCGGTACATCATTCCCGTTCGAAACACATAGATGTCCGACACCATTTCTTAGATGATCATGTTGCTAAAAAGGACATCATATTAGTGTACGTTGAAACCCAGAAGCAAATCACCGATATTTTCACGAAACCCCTAAAGGAATACTCCTTTGTGCGGTTACGTCGAGAATTGGGGATTATGGGTGAATCCGAGATTTAGGATTCATATGTTTTCAATAATCTTGCATGCTATTCAATTCTTTATATTTGCTCATGCTAGATTAATTGAAATTTTCTGGATTTTTGTTGATTTTTCGGAATTTTCGCTTGATTTGTGCGTAATCGTCAAATTTCAGTTTTTCGATGTTTAATGGGGTAGTATAATGATTAATGAGAGTATTTTGATGTTTCGTCGAAGTGCGATTAGGAGAGAAATCAAAATTTCAAAATTTTCAATTTTTGGACTCTCTTAGTCGGTCCAAGTTCATTGGCCGACCGACTAGATTCAGTTCTAGTCGTTCAGTGAATGAGCTTAGACCGACTAAATCTTGTCAGGAAATTTACCTTCTGTTACTGTTTACAACTAATCGGTTCAAGCTCATTGACCGACCGACTAGATCGTGATCTAGTCGGTCAGTGCTTGAACTGTGACCGACTAGTTGTGACGGGGACTGTCTTGTCTTTTGAGCTTCCAATCGATTTTATTAGCTCTCTCGACCGACTTAATTCACTTCTAATCGATCGATACCTTCCCTCTCCAGCCAAAAACCCCCGACCCCTTCGACTTCCACCCTCTCTCCGTCGTCGTCTCCGGCCTATCTCTGGCCATATCTCCAGTCGACCTCCTCCTAGGGTAAACCACACTCTCTCTTATCCCTCTCTAGGGTTAGATTTTTTTAGCTCCTGTGCTTAGGGTTAGGTTTTAGCTCATTTCAGCTAGGGTTTCAAATTTCTAGGGTTTCGATCTTTGTTTAGGGTTCTTGACCCCTTTTCCTGAGTTGATTGCGTCGTGTCGTACCGCGCTTATGGCTCGTACACGAATTCCGATCCAACCCTCGAGCCCCTCGCCCATGACCGTAGAGCCATCCCCTACGGATCCCGTTCAACCATCGCAATCTAGACGCCGTTCTAAGACTACCCAGCCCTCGTCGTCGTCGCCTCCTCTCAAGCGGAAGAGGACGATGACAGCGAAGCTTAGAGCCCAATCTCAGCCCAAGCCCAAGCCCAAGCAACTTGCGTCTCCCTCCTCTTTCCATACTCCTACGGATTCCGACACCGAGTATAGACCTGAGACTGAGACCCGTAGGGAACCCTCACCTCCTTCTAGGCAGCCTGAGTCTAGCTCTCAACCCCGTACCCGTCAGCCTAAGGGAAAGGTTCCGATGCCGGTTGGCGGTGTCGATATCTCGTTGTGTCGTGATGACCTTATGTGTCTCGCGGCTTACAACCGTATCGAACACTGTCCGCTGCTTCTGGAGCATTTCGTACAGTTTTTTGACTTCATAGGGCTAGCTGACCTTCTGTCGTCTTCGGGTCTTATCGATTACCTTCGATATGCCTCTCAGGTGAATCCTCACCCCTACCCTCACCTAGTGAAACTATTCTATGCCAATAGGATCCGGGGTCAGTACGACGCGACCCACTCGATTGAGACTACTGTCTTGGGGACTCCGATAGTCCTCACGGCAAAAATCTTAGGCGAGTTGATAGGTTGCTCGTCGTCTGGCCTCCTCCCCTCTGATATTTCTGTTGATGATATCTCTTCACTTGATCAGGTTATCCTCTCCGAGATCTTCCATAAGATTCCTCCCGCCATGATTGGCGTCCCCTCCAAGTCATTCAAGCCTAATGCCTGGGTCCTGAATTTGATTCCGAAGTCGTGCTTACTTCCTAAGTACGGCTCCTCTTCTTTGCCATCCCAGCCATTTCTGAAGTTGATCTATGCCATCTTCATGGGTAGCGAGATTAACTGGGCCCGGATTATACTCGATAAGATGGATTCTTTCGAGTGTATCCGGAAGTCCACGAAGTCTGTGCATATCACATATCCTTGCTTGTTGACCCTTGTCTTTCGCCACTTCCGTGTCACACTTCCTCCTGACGATGAGCGTCCACTTGGTCCTCCTCTAAATGCGACGACCGTCAAGAAGTCTATTGCGGTACTCCGTCACGTTCAGAGGACGACACCTTCAGTGTCTGCCTCTCCTTCTGCCTCGGCTGCTCCCTCTACCACTCTTGACGAGCTCGCACGTTCAGTGAGACGTGTGGAGTCTCGTTATGCTCGTACCGAGGAGATTCTTGCTCGCATTGCTCGCCATCTTGGTATTGATATCCCTCCGTCAGTCTCTGACGAGGAGGAGTTGGACGAGGAGGAGATTGAGGAGCTCGTTCGTGTTTCTACTCGTGCCCCCAAGGGCACTTCTGGTGCTGCTGCTGCTTCGTCTACTGGTGACCCCGAGAGTACACCTGTTGCCACTGTTCCTGCTGTGGATACTACCACTGGTGCTCCCGAGGCCACTACTGTTGCTGCTCCAGAGATTTCCACTTCTGTCGCTCCCGTGGACACTATTGCAGACCCGGTGACCACCACTCCTGCTGTAGAGCCTGCTGCTGCTGCAGATCCTGCCACTGCCTCTTGAGCGTCTTTGAGGCCTCTCCTGATGCACATTAGATGAGATATCTTGTAGTGATAGAGTGTGGGTTAGGATATTTTGGGTGGTTTTGTGGTCGTGATTTTTGATATTTTTGGATGTATGATGATGTATCCCTGATGATGTTGTATACTTTGTGATACTCTGATATATGTGTGATATTTTGATGTTGTATTATGTGCCCCGATCGTTGGATCGATGTTTTGTATGTTGACGAATGTATCCTCTTGATGTACTCATGCTTTATATATATATATATATATACATCGATGTTGACATTTCATTCTGTTGTGCACATTTAATATTTTATATGTCTCTGATGTTTTGATTTCGTCGCTCGACGATAATACTTGGTTAAATATAATTCTTTTTATGAAAACATAGAATTGTTTTCCATGCACTAAATTAACCAAGAATGTTGATATTGGAGAGTATATTCCATAACTCAATTCGTAACATTTATTTGAGTTTTGATGATTTTATTTATCGATTTTCGACTTTGGTCTCATTGACACGCCTTGATTTCATTCGTATTTTTCTTTGGTGTCATTTGGACCGTGGTCGTATTCTTCGACTCCCGTGCTTTTATTTGAAGCCATTGTTGTTGTCGTTGATCTCCTCCAACACTTTTTGCTAATGCCAAAGGGGGAGAGAGATATAATAATGACGTGTGCTAAATGATAATTTAAGCATTTTTCCAAGAATCTAATTTGATGTGTTAGATTCAGGGGGGGTTAAGATATATAAATGGAATTTCAATTCCTAAATTTCAATATTTGATTCTCATTTTATACTTTACTCGTCTGCTTGATGCGAATTATTATTATTCATTTTGGAATTAACGTGTCATCAATGCAGGGGGAGTAAGTAAACTACATTTGAATCATTATTTTTTATCATTATTTATGTTGGTTTGTCATCACCAAAAAGGGTGAGAATGTTGGATATTGGACTCCCCGGATTTGGTTTTGGATGATGAACAAACATAAATATATTGTGAACTAACAATTTGTGAGCGTAGTTATAGAGATCATCGCCAAATTTATATGAACATCTAAAGCGACGTCTCGAGACTTCTCAAAGCACGTGATCGTATGTCTAAAGCTTCGTTGAAGCTTTTGGACCATTTTAGAAGGCATGAAGATTCGGATCGAAGCTTTCGAAGACGGTTCGTCAAGTTTTATTTATAGTCTTTTAGCTTCGTTCCGTAGAATGTTAAGCCTTGAGTAGGTCTTACGTTTTAATCTTCATAACGCTCCTATCTTAGACATAGGAAATTGTAAGAAGTCCATACAAACTTTCCCGAAGCATCGCGCTTCGATTCGCGACTTCTTGTGCATGTTAGTTGGTTCAAGAAGAAGAACCAACCGACTAGATGGTAATCTAGTCGGTCGGCAATCCTTCTTGGACCGACTAGTTTGCTTTCTCATATCATAGCTCTTTACTGTTTACAGTTAGTCGGTCTACGTTGACTCACCGACCGACTAGTTTGTGAACTAGTCGGTCAGTGATGCTTCTTTGACCGACTAGTTGAGCTTCTACTGTACATGCCAAGTTACTGTTTGTCGTTAGTTGGTCCAAGTATATTTGGCGACCGACTAGTTGATGAACTAGTCGGTCAACTTTTGTTCTTTGACCGACTAATTCTATTTGTTCTCAGACCTTGTGTTTTATCTCTTAGTCGGTCTAAGTTATCTCACCGACCGACTAGTTGTGAAACTAGTCGGTCGACAGGTGTGCTTTGACCGACTAGTTCCTTAAGACTGAACTTCAACCTATTCCATGTTCACCAGTTAGTCGGTTCATGTTGATTGACCGACCGACTAGTTAATGAACTAGTCGGTCGGTGGTTGTTCTTTGACCGATTAGTTTGGTTCAGAATAGAGCCGTTGGAGCTTTGATTGAAACGTTTTTCTCTCTCTCTCTCTCCTCTAACCTATATATACTTGATGAGCTGCATTCATTGCACTCAAGGCTGATATTAAGACAAGTTTAGAGATCAAAGAGAAATCATTCCCTCTCATTCAAAGCTCTTTCATTCCAATCTTGAATCTCTTCTCACTCTTATTTCAAAAGAGAGATTCATTGATTGTGAGCCTTCCAAGCCAAGTGCTTGATCCTAGGTCACCATCAACCTCATAGCTCTCCATAGCTGGTCTACATCTTGGAGCTAGGGTTTGGTGCCTCTTCATCTTCCTCAAAATCATCTTTGCCCTAATTCGTAAGTATACTCAAGGCATAGGTATTTTGTGGTAAGCTATTTCATTTCAATTTACTTTGATATTGTAAGTGTTTCTCTCGGTTGTGAGAGTGTGTTTGTGATCCCGGGTTGTGGGAGTCACAAGTTCATTTGTGTATGATTTGACTTGTGTAGGTTTTTCACAAGTATTTCATAGTGGAAATCTTGAGTTAGGGTTTCTAACTCAAGTATCTGGAAGTGATCCGGGTGGTTGGGACGTAGGATCACCGGGAACAAGTCGGGGAGACTTGGGTGGATCCGAACACAGTAATATCGTTTGTTTGCGATTGTTTATTTGTTGTCGATTATTTACTATTCCGCATTTCCGCATTATTTGGTAAAGTTTGCATGGTAATTAGGAATTAGCCTCTTAATTATTTTAAAGTACTATTCACCCCCCCTCTAGTACTTGTGCAGTAGCTTAGCAGGGCATTACGCCATATTCGTTTGCGAGAGATTGGATGAATACAAACTATCACAACCTAGATCGTAACTCGAGTTTGCACGAGAGTGGGCTCGAGGTGCGATTGGACGATGATGTCGATTTTCATGCTAGTGGCTTAGATTAGGGTTTGCACAAGAGTGGGCCCTAATCTAGGTTGCTATAGACCGGCAATAGCGCGAGAGCGTGAGCTTGGTTCTCTATTCAGTTACGGCTAGTTTACCTTAACACAATTCTAGTAATATTGAGATTCAGGATTCACAGAAATGCATGACGATCCATAGTGGGGGTTCCCTAGCCCTAAACGCTTTTATTATATTAAATTTGAATCGATATTTATCCAACTTCTCTATCACCGACACCGACATCCTCACCATTGTCATTACATCATACCATACCCATCTTCACCAATAATACATTCGTAGTCAAACCAACCTAAGATAGATTGGAGCCAACACCACCTCCTCGTGTTCGATACCCGCTCGCCACTACACCGTGCGCTTGCCATAAAACTACAATTGTGTCCCCCGGGACGTGTATCCGGGGGGCCGATCATGGGCTTTGCCACGGTCATTACTTCGGTTGATGGGTATGGAATTAGACATGTGTGTGACCATTCGTTCCCACAGACGGCGCCAATTGTTGCGGGGTAAAATCCGCGTACAATGAATTTGTATTAAAGGAAACCAAGGGCATGGTGGTTTTGAGTTGGATGAGTAGGTAGGCCCTTTACGAGATGAGAGGAGGTTGAGAGGCTAGACGCCCTTCGTGGATCAATCTCTGGGTCGATCCTTCAAGTCCGCAGGTGGCTCGCCGCTTGGAGAGAGATAACCTGCGCACGGAACAGCTCGTCAGAAAGGCCGGGTTGGGTTCAACCCGTAGCCTCTCCGATGCCTAAGTTAGTATTAGGACTTAGAAAAGGGGGCTATGCACGCAGGTCGAGCTAAGTGTAGGTCGACCTAACGTGACGAGCTATTGTGGAAGAACAAATATATCGACAACCTTTGCTCTTGTGTATGTGAGAGAGAGTTTTAGGATCAATTTACCAACCCCCCTCTCGATGGAGGTGAATGTGTATTTATAGCTGATAGAGGCAGTTAGGTGGGGCTGACCTGTCATGCTGAGTTGGCGTGCCTGTCAGCGGAAGCTTCGGCCGAGGATGTCAGAGCTGTGCGTGTCAGCCATGCTTTTATCAGATGGCGCAACTGCCTGGGGGTGCTTTGTCAGGGTATTAGAGCCGAAAGCACCAAATGGTCAGGGGGCGAAGCGGCCAGGGGGTGCTTTGTCAGGCTGTCGAGCGGCATGAGTGTCAGTAGCATCCTTGTACAAGGTTGTTTGTCGTGTCCGATGAGCCAAGGGATTGTCGAGGGGCACCCGTGGAGCGGGGCCGCTCTTGATTCGCTTGGTCGCCCTCGGGGGATGGAAGCCGACCTAACTGTACTTTTGACGAGCTTGGAGGGAAGCAGGAGCCCGACTGGCGGAGCACGGGGTGAAGTGCGCCCTTTCCACTCGACCGAGGTGAACTTCAGGGGTGATCGGCACCCAGCGGACTAAGGGGGGGATCATGTGATTAGTCGGCGGGGTTAGGGCGAAGAGCGCTCTTCCGCCCGTCGAGGTGGACTCTGCGAAGGAGGGTCGGGTGGGCTATGTGCCTGGCGAGCCCGGATGGAAGTTCGGGTTAGCACGATCTTTATGGTGTAACAAGTTCTATTCTTTTGGAATTGTTAAATTTACGACGGATGAATGAACGGACAATACCGATTTGGTTCATCTGATATGTGATGTTTTTGGTTTTAGCATATACATACCGAAATGAACAGTTCTGTTTGAAAAAATAACAGATGTAAACTTTCCGAAATAGCATATGAGGCCTTATATTTCATATAACATCCATTATTCTTGAAAGAGATATTGTTGGATATTTAAGAATTAATTTTAATTTTTGTTCGATTGTGCGTATACAATTTTTTTAATCAATCGGAAAGGTAACGGATGCACGAATACCATAGCCACCAGGATTCCAACTTTGATGCCCTGCAAGAAACGGGAGGGCGATTGCCAATCGGACACAGGTTGCCCGCGATTGTGCACATGCATTTAAAACGTAAATTTTCCACATTTTTTGTTGTTGTAGGAAAACTGAAGTTGGGAAAGCTTTGGGGGTTGGGTACTAAACCCGAGTTGATCCGACCCGTTTTCTCGCCTACGCCTCCGACGACGAGCTCGCAGTCGTCGCTTTCGTTCTCTCTTCTCCACTCCCTTCCGATTTCGTCAAACCGATCGTCTGTCTTCTCTTCTCCGCTCCCAAATTTCGTTCTCGATCTAAATCGATTCCAATATCGTTTCTCAATTAATTAAAAAAATTCTCTCTTTTGCGATCGGCACGCGCGGCATCTTGGGTTTTCCGATTTGCTCTAGAGTTAGGGTTTCTTTTCTTTGCGATGTACAGCAATTTCAAGGAGCAGGCGATCGAGTACGTGAAGCAGGCGGTCCAAGAGGACAATGCCGGGAACTACGTAAAGGCGTTCCCTTTGTACATGAACGCCCTCGAATACTTCAAGACCCATCTTAAGTACGAGAAGAACCCTAAGATCAAGGAGGCGATCACCCAGAAGTTCACCGAGTACCTCCGCCGGGCCGAGGAGATCCGGGCAGTGCTCGATGAGGGTGGCCCCGGGCCCGCCGCCAACGGTGACGCGGCGGTTGCGACGAGGCCCAAGACCAAGCCCAAGGATGGGGATGGCGGAGATGGAGAGGATACTGAGCAGACCAAGCTGAGGGCTGGCCTTAATTCGGCGATCATTAGGGAAACGCCCAATGTTAAGTGGAACGATGTGGCGGGGCTTGAGAGTGCGAAGCAGGCTCTGCAGGAGGCTGTAATCTTGCCGGTTAAGTTCCCTCAGTTCTTTACTGGTTTGTATCGTTCCTTTGCAAAAATTCCGATTTCCTTCATTGAGTTGTTGTAGCGTATAGATTTTTTTTTCATGAAGGCAATGTTAATTTCATCAAAGCATGTGCAGTGCAGATGTCTGTTTACGATGAAATTTCTTTGCGAAACTGAAGTTCTTAAACACGTGAGCATATTAAAACTATATACCTGGGCTCTTAGAAGTTGCATAAACTCACATAGGCTAACATGGCCTCTCTTCTGACTATTATCATCATCATTATTTTGTTCTATTTTTTGATTATTTGTACCAAACATAAAGCTGAATTTTGTAATAACGGAAGCATTTAACATTTCTATTGCGCAAATTCCCTTTTTCGTAGCTCCCTTAGGCTCGAGCTAATGGGCCCTGTTTATTTTGTGGTCCACATTCTGGATTTTAAACCATATGCTTGTAGGCTGTATATGAATGGCTTTCTGCACACTTGCCAGAAGTTCCATATGAGTTGAAATTAACAACATTCGTGGATCATTGTGACACATTCTCATTATCTGCTTGTCATTGGTAATCGTTTGCGATTGTATAATCTATGGAGAGAGCCCAGATTCTGGAAATGGAATTTCAGTTGCAAGTGGACCATGATGTGATATCGGAAGTTTTGTGTACGGATGTTTTTGTTTGAGGAGAGTTTTTGTTTGAGGAGACCAGATGGCGTTATAACTCTGTTCTGAGCAACATGTCTACATGGCTTTAGAACAGATAATAGACAACAGATAATGCATAACAGAACTTCTAAGGGTCACCCACTCCTACTTCTTCCAACCACTGCTCTAACTTTTCCTTTGCCATTATAACCAACATGGAAAATCTCTGATATTGTCCACTGAATTTTGTTCACTGAATGTTGCTAGAGTAGTTGATAAATCTTACAAGTTAGTGCCTTTTGCTTTTGGTGGCTTTTTTTTTTAATTTTGTTGGGGGGGGGTGCAATTTGACGCAGTTGGCATTGTAAAAAGTCCTTAACGATCGGTTCCTTTGAACTTTCTGGTTCAAAGTTTGGGAGCTTGTTATTTTGCCTGGATCTGCTGTACTTTTCACAGCTACATCTTAAATCATAATGGTAGTTGCAAATAAAGCCCTAAATGGTGTAACTTTTAACATCCATTACTGTATATGTTATTTACAACATGTCCATAGTACAGGTTCGATGTTTGCCACATTTAAATTCATTTTTAGATCTGATTTCTTTCATAATACATGATATTGAACACCAGTTACTTGGTACCTATTTTTATCATGCTCTTTTGGGTAAGATCACTTTGTTAATGTTTCTACCTTTTACACTCATAGTTTCGTGGAGTTTTGCATTTATATATGTTTGATTCTTATTGTTTTTATTGCAAAAAGGGCTTTATGACTTGTAGCCTTGTACAGTATTCCAAACCTAGAGAATCCGTGTAGTTGCAACTTGAAACATTTTGTTGGATTGGTTGGGTTGTCCAAGCTTTCAACTTGTAGCCTTGTACAATATTCCAAACCTAGAGAATCTGTGTAGTTGCAACTTGAAACATTTTGTTGGATTGGTTGGGTCGTCCAAGCTTTCTGCTTCCCCTAGTTTGCTTTTATTGGATGTGAGACCCAATTTATTGCTGAGCTTGATTGTAAACCATGTGACTAAAAAAGTACACACTATTGAATTAAATACTGTACATTATTTTTAAATGCTATGAACTAGTTCCTTTTCATTTTTGATTTGAAAACATTGAGTTTCCTATCTCGAGATTTTCAATTGCTATATAGGGCAACAATTGCTTCGTTAATAATGCAAGTAATGCATGTATTTAGGAGGAGATAGGAATATCCTACACCGGATGAAAAGTTTTGATTCCTCAAACTTTAGAGGATTTAGAGGATTCTATCAACCCGTAAGATGAATATCTCATATGCCATAAACCTTTTTTCCGCTTCTAAAGTCCACAAAATGTTGTGATCTGACTACATTTGAATACATCTGTGCTTCATCTTTATATTAATATTTGGTGGTTATAATTCAATCCTTCATGTTTTGAAAATTCCATATTTGTAATGGTTTGATTTGGTTTATGCTCAGTTTTTAACAGCTTGGTTAAAAAATATATAAAGCCTAGTTTGGCAATGCGTTTTTTGAAATTGTTGTCTTGTCTAAGTTAAAATGGAACCGAGATTTGCACTCATAAAAATCTTAGTTTGTGCAAAATTGAAAAGCCAATTTGATTGAATTTTCATAAACATCAGTTCATAAGATTTCGAGGCCTTCAAATCTCAGTTTTAGAAACACTATTTTGGCATTCAAACAAGCCAAAGTTCCCTAGACAATTTCTTTTCTTGTGATGATAACTAACCTACATAAATCAATGTTTTGAGTATTGCTTCTATATGGTGGGAGTCATGGGTTCAAATCCAAAGTAGGTATAACTTATTAGATATCAGAGTGAATGATATCTAATAAGTTTTTCTACACATCTTTTTCGTTGTATCATCCGGACTTTGTCATCAATCGATGAAATCAAAGCGTGCTGTATAATTATAATAAAGAATTTCTTGATAGTTATAAGCCAATCAAAATCATTGTAGATCGAACCAATCATTAGTTCACATCCATGGATTGAGTGAAATCCACCATAAGTTAGTAACTAAGAGAATCGAAAAAGCTTTTATTGTGTCGCTTAAGTTATAGAAGACTTACTTAACCCAAGTATTAATAATGACACGTTGTTCATTAACCAGAATAAAATATTTCACTTAGAATAATTATATATGTTAACAAATGCAAAATGATATGGAGATGATATTCATTATGTTTGACCAATCATTTCCTTGTGTATTCCTATATGAAGCTTTTGTATATATGTTTCCGTATCTTCCTTTATCAATTCGTCCAACAAGAACAATTCTTTCAACTCTAGGATTATTTGGAAATTTTTCCATTGTGTTTTGACCAATCATTTCCTTGTGTATTCATATATGAAGCTTTTGTATATATGTTTTCGAATATTCCTTTATCATTTCATCCAACAAGAACAATTCTTTAAACTCTAGGAATTTTGGAACATTTTTCTCATGAATATCATTCAAAAAGGTTTCAGATTGCCTAGTATTTCCACCAATTAATAATCCTAGGTTTCAGACATTATGAAATGAGAGAGAGACCCGATTGAGACGTATGGATCCATGGTTGATGTGTCTATATCGATACTATTTGTGGATTAACAAAAATATGCAAAAGCTCTATTTGCCTCTGCCATTATATGAGTCTCTTCCTTTTTGCATATGGCATCGCTCTTTTGGTAGCATCTATTAATCCGGAACTTAATCTGAAAGCTATATTTTGACCCGGTCATTTTCGGGTCGTTTTCGGGATGTCCATAAAAACCAACGAATGACAAGCACTTTTTCTTATGTAGATCCTATTTCAATATGAGCTTGATTAGTTGATTGAGAGTTGTTTCATGGATCCGCAAGAGAGTTTTTGGGTTCTCCCAATAATAAAAAGCGTATCATGCCTGCAGGGTTCGCGGTGGAGGAGGAACTAGATCGGCAAAAAGAAGTATTCTAATTGTAAGATAGTTAAATGTGATCACCTTAAATGACATATAATCACCATTATAGCCATCCTTGAAGTAATTATGTAAGTTTGCTTCAATTTTTTTTTTGTAAAATGAATTAAAAGAGTAAAAACCAATTTCTTTAAAGTTGCTTTTTAAAATTAGTGTCTGCAAGATACATTGTAATTCCAAATTATGAATATACAAAATAGTTTGTTATAGCATATATGTTCAATAGTATGGGGTTTTCATGGGAATATCCCAATCCATTTGTTTGTCTACCATCCAAAATAGTTCTTTTTGCATGTTTTTTATACGTGCGGCTAACTAGTGTTTGGAGGGTGCGGTTTGGTTCAGTCATATTGGGAGATCATGGATTAGGTTAGGGATAAACAGGGTCAGGGATAGACTAATAGGAACCAAAACAAAGATTCAATTTTTATTAATAAAACTGAAAATATAAAGATACCTTGATCATAATTAAAGCGGCGAGCGGCGATCACTCTCCCAAGATGCCAATTAAAGATGACGTCCGCAATCTCCCGAAGAACGAGGAATAATCTCACCTCTAATATCAATATTCTCTCAAATTCAACATATTCCTATTCTTTAATATCCCCCTTTATTTATAATAAAACTCCCACTAATTAGTTAATTAGTCAAAAAGACTAATTCACCTTCCTTATTTAAAATATTGCCAAATAAAGTCCTAATATTATTCTACCATTAAATGACACGATTCTCGCATTAAATCATTTCCAAATGAGATCACGTCCATGTTCGACGCATCGTCCGCATTTGTCGTACCGTCCACGTTCGACGCACCTCCATACGTATCATTACTCTGCTCTCGAAAAACCACCTTGTCCTCAAGGTGGTGCATACGTCCATGGGCATGATATGAGTTGCTCGTTTCCTCCAAGATCGAATGGATGATCGTCTGTTGGGTTCGCCAGGACCAGAAGAAGGTGCTGGTGGTGGTGGCATCCCAAGTTCCGCCAAACGAGCTGTCGTCAAAACCCAAAATGTGGGGGCAGAGGCTCTCCGGTGGTTTGCCGTGTCGAGGTGGCCCTCCTTGGGGTCGCTCGAGTCGGGGCGGCCCTCGGGGGGTCTGACTAGGAGCGGTCCTTGTGGGGTCTGCCGACACCGGAGGGGGCACGCCTGTCTTTGTCGGCATAGGATTTTCACCGATCGATGTTGACATTTTCAGATCTGCTTCGTCGTCCATCTTTCTCTCCTAACTGGTAGATGAGTTTGAGATTTTCAAACCTATGCTCGTGGCCTTTAGATCTGGGTCATCGTCGTCATTGGGTCTTAGATCTGAAGCCGGATCTAGCTTGCCGACCTCAAAATTTTTGCATTTTTCCTTGCCTCCGCCGCCGCTTCCTCGGCCTCTTCTTCCTCAAGGCCTTTCCTCAACTCCTGAAAGAGTCGTTTCCAAGATTTCTTTTTTCCTTTTCTGTCAAAGGTGCCGCCTTTAGCCCTAAATCTGAGTTTTCGTCCAGATCTGAATCTTTCGCTCTTGACCACGATGTGGTTTGTTGTATGAGATGTTGATTTGAGTGCTTGAGCCTCCATCAATTGTACGTGCCGTTGATTCGATTGTATGAGCCCTTCGGTCATTTGCATGATAGCTTCTAACGCATTCTTCACGGATCTCCTCCCCTCTATCAAGATCGAACCGCTCTGATACCAATTGATAGGAACCAAAACAAAGATTCGATTTTTATTGATAAAACTGAAATAAACAGATGCCTTGATCACAATTATCGGGGTGATCACCCTCCCAAGACGCCAATTAAAGAGAACGTCTCACTCTCCCGAAGAACGAGGGATAATCTCACATCTAACATCAATATTCTCTCAAATTCACCATATTCCCTCTCTTTAATCTAGACCTTTATTTATAATAAAACTTACACTAATTAAGATTTAGTCATAAGGACTAATTCACCATCCCTATTTAAAATATTACCAA
This sequence comes from Scilla litardierei, assembly GCA_030789695.1. NCBI lineage: Eukaryota > Viridiplantae > Streptophyta > Magnoliopsida > Asparagales > Asparagaceae > Scilla > Scilla litardierei. The sequence goes on from CM061134.1 coordinate 31,282,177, forward strand.
ATAAAGTCCTAATAGTATTCTTCTATTAAATGACCAAATGACACGATTTTAGTTTAAAATCATTTCCAAATGAGTTCACGTCCACGTTTGACGCATTGTCCATGTTCCACACACCCCCATCCGTATCATAGACATTGGGCGACCTGGAAATGCATATAGGTCAGGTCTTGGTTTGTTTCTTTTTTCATGCTCTTCTATGTCAGTCAACTGGGGTAACTGGGGTAATGGAGATGGGAGAAGACTGGTTCTTTTGTTTAAACATAGAATTCTTGTGGTCCGGCTTTGTGCTTAAGAGGAAAATAGGTAAGGCAAAGCGAATTGTGCCTACTGCTATAGTTAATGTCTATACTTTTGAATATATGACAAAATTTCCATCTTGCCTGTCAGAGTCATTATTTCTAAATAACCATGTAAAAGCCCTAGGATATTCGTACAGATGTTAACTGGTTAATAATAACTCAATAAGGTACAGGTAGGTGTATGCGCTTAGCATTTAATTATAACTACTTTATGCAAAACCAGAGAAGTGGGATGTTCTATGTTGTCACTTCTTTTATCCCTCAAATTGCAACAAGAATCTCTACTATACTGCTAGAGATCTTTTGTAGCGGCTTTTTCTCGGCTTTTTCCCTCAATTTTTGAGCAGGGCATGGCTCGTTGCTTGGGAACCGTGGGGCTAGGATTTAATGTTACTGCACACATTCATTGCAAGTGCATATGACTAGTACAGTTTACGTTAGGGTAATTTTTACTTTTAATACAAAAATTAAAAAATATTTTAAAATTCGACCGAAAAAAATATTTACAGAAAATGACCAGTTCTGGCCACGTCAGCGGCCAGGCGCGTGCTTGGACGCTGACTGGGAATGGTTGGACTTGGCCGCACTTGCCAAGTGCGGCCAAATTGTGGCCGCAAATTGTCAAAACACAATTTGGCCGCACATGCCAAGTGCGGCCAAACTGTGTTGCCACAATATGGCCGCACTTGCCAAGTGCGGTCAAGTCATTAGAGCTCGGCTTCTATCAAGCTTTCAAATAAATTATTTGTATTCAATGTATTGATGAAATACTTGTCTAGGTGGTAAGGCTTGTGGGTGAAATCTTGAGGTTTTGCGTTTGAATCTTGCTGTGGACGCTTAATTATTTTTTTAAATTTAAATTAAAAATAAATTTTATTGGGGGAATACTAGGAATTGATACCGGGACATCTCTCCTTCAAACAAGAAGTAATACCACCAGGCTAACGACTTACTCATCATACAGCATGCAAACAATCTATTTTAAGGCTTGACCGAAACTGCCCCTTAATGATTTGGCTGCACTTGGTAAGTGCGGCCAAACTGGGGAAACTAAATTTGGCCGCACTTGCCAAGTGCGGCCAAACTGGGGAAACTCAATTTGGCTGTGCGGCCAAGTCAAACCATCCCCAGTCAGTGCCCAAGCACGCGCCTGGCGGTTGACGTGGTCAAAATGGTCGATTTCTGTAAATATTTTTTTTCGGTCGATTTTTAAAATATTTTTAAATTTTTGTATTAAAAGTAAAAATTACCCTTTACGTTATCAGCTATATAAATGCTATGGAATTTTATCCGTTGTACAAATATTTTTGCTGACAAATTTTGTGAGAAACTGTGACATTCAAAAGTATTTTTAATTATTTACTTGTTAAACATGTAATGTCCTCAATGTTCATTGTTTATTGTAGGCAAGCGAAAACCATGGAGAGCGTTTCTTTTATATGGCCCACCTGGAACGGGAAAATCATATCTGGCCAAGGCTGTTGCAACAGAAGCTGAATCAACTTTCTTCAGGTTATTTTTATAGACATTTCTTTACCTTCTGGAATGTACATACAGATAGAAACTTATTAGATCGGGTGCCAAATCTTCAAAAATGGAGCAATGTCTGCTTTAAAGCTTCTAACACCATAACCTCTACCAGTATTTGTATCATGCTTCTGTTTATTCATGATTTGCTTCCAACTTCTTTCTTTGAGGGTTTGTAATGGCTGCGATTTTTATCTTTAGTTTACATTCCATATTTTTGTATTTTGATATAATTTCTTTTCCTGCTATAATCATTAATGCCTTATCCTGTTTTGCATTCTGTAGCCAATGGTTTACATGATTCTGGGTTCCGAAAGTTATCATTAGATTATAGTTGCTAAACTTGTATTTGTATTGAGAGTCTCATTTGTCTCTTAGTTGTCACTATCGTTCCAATTATGAGCTCTCATCTGGAAGCAACTAGCAAGTATAACTACGGGTTCCTTCTTCATTATCTATAGCATTACTTGTTAGGAACATGTCTTGGAATGAAAGTAAACCAAATATGAATTTTCAGGACATGGTGTATGGTTGTTGTAAAGTTTCTTCTGCGATAAACATTTGGAATAGAATGCACAAATTGTGTTTAATTTCAGTAAGGAAAAGGAATGATGCGATGACATTCTTGGTGGCTCTTTGTTCTTTAATAGCGCCGACTACTGATCTAAGAGTTTTTAATGAGTGGTTCATATACTATTTATTTATATACTATGTGATAAAGTTTAAAATTGTTAATGCTTTCGGGTTCGTAAAGTACCATGATGACAACAAGAAGAAGACCTTTATTTCAAAACTTTTAAGATTTCCTACATGAATCTATTTTTCCCCATTCAACTCTATTAAGCTCCAGTAATTAAGTATCATCTCCCTTTTCTTGCCCCATAAGCTAATCCCTCCTTGTAAGAGGCAGCATTCTAAATAGTGTCGCTATATTGGAAGTAGCGGTTGATATACCAGTTTCCTACACAATGCTACACTTTGAGACATTTAAAAGCGAATAGCATTTTAGAGTTCATAGCGTTGCAATATTGGCCGTTATTTGATTTATCAGCCATAAATCAGGCCAACAAATAATGCTGACATTTGATTGATTACTTTTTTAACATTTAACTTAAAACCCCCATCGAACATGTTGACCCAACCTGATAACCTAATTTAATTAAGAGAATTAGGGCCCTTGCCTAGCACTGATTCTTTCTTCTCTTTTCTCGATCGTGCACTTTTTCATCTCTCTTGTGTGTCTTGGTTTTAAGCTTTGACCCTCCCGTGATTGCCTCGTCTGATCACATTGTGTTAGATTTGGGGAGGAGAGTGGCAAACACGTAATTTTGGGCCTTAGCGGCATTTTTATAATTATGGACAAATCATTCATTTATATGGTGGAGTAGGGGTTATGTCTAGTTTCTTATGTTGAATTTGAGTGAAGAAGAAAGATTAGGAGTAGACTAGAGTAGATCTTGGGAGAGTTAAGCTTTATCTCGAATTAAAGTTAGGAGAATGGTCCTCTGTAATTGTGAATAAGTTATCTTGTATTTTCTATTTTCTTCTATAAAAATCATATCTTTTTCCCAAATCCCTAAATTTCTTCCACTAAAACTCTAGTGTTTCCTATAAAATTGGTATCAGAGCAGTTCGATCTTGATGAAAGAGATGAAATCTATGTTAAAGCAAATGATGGAGGCGTGTAGCCGTCCTCTACTTGAGAGGTAGACTATTTTGAAGCAAATGATGGAGGAGTGGAGGCTGCTCCCTCTATCTGAGAGAGGCTACGAAGCCAGATCTGAAGAAAGATGAAGTCCACAGCACAGATCTGAGACAAAAAGCGTCATCTTTGGACAAGGACCAGGGAGAAATCATCTCTTTTGAGGGGAATTCGGCTTTAGATCTGATTAACGAGGACTTTCACGACGCAGATATGATCAACGATGAAGTCAACAACAAAGCGAAAGGGGGTGACGACCCGCTTGCACGCCGCCAAGGGCATCATGGCCCCTTGGTGGCCGATCGGGGGGACAAAGGCCCCTGGATGGTTCGATTGTGTGCCAAGCCTAACGAGCCTAGGGTGGGCATCAGGTGGGCCGCCTTGGGGCCCGCGAGCCCTGGCGGCGCCCTATGGCCCGGTGACAATTTTAAGGGGCCTCATGGTCCCTGGTTTCAGTTGGAAGGCCTCCCATGCTTCAACGTCCGTATTTTGGGTGCGGATGATCTTCAGATGAGCTTGACGACCACTATGGCTCCCATCCGGACTTTGCGGGAGATGATGGGCACCTTGGGTGGCCCTGTGATCCAGAGGAGATGAGCACTTGCATTTGGAGTAATGTGGCCCACAGACTTCATGCACTATCTTGAGGACAAGGTGGTTCTTTGATGGTAGAGTATGAGAATGAGAGTGCGATGGCAAACGTGTAATTTTGGGTCCTAGAGGTATTTTTGTAATTATGGACAAATCAATTCTATATATAGTGAAGGAGGTTAGGTCTAGGGATCTTATGAAAATTGAGTGAAAAATATTGAGTAGAGAGGAGAATAGGAATAGATTAGTTTAGATCTTGGGAGATTTAGGCCTTTAACTTTAATCAAGGGTTAGGTGAGCAGTTTTCTCTCGAATTGGAACCAACATATTAATATCTATAAAAATTCTCGCCAAGAATCCATGGATTACCTGCTCCCTCGCAGGCCTTGGGCAGCCCCCCAAAGGTCCAGACTCCCGGGCATGCTGCTGAGGTTTCGACGTCGGTGGGGAACACTTTCAGGGCCCCATGACCCCTGGATTCTTGGCCAGAATCGGCGACATCCACCGATGGACGGTGGACCTTAGGAAGAGCTTGGAGACTACTATGGCACCTACCCAGGCTACGATGAGGACGGTAGAAAATTGGAATGGCTATGCACAATTGGGGGAGGTCGGAATTGCAGGAGGCCCGTGTGGAGACTTTGGAGTTCATTAGAATGCATATCAGTAATTTCACTTCGACCAGTCGAGGGGGAGATAAGGTCCGAATGTATTTGGTCCAGAGGCAGGGGTCGATAGCTGAAAATGTCGATCTTTGTGGGGAGGACCCTTATGTGTGGATTTACCGCGCAGAGAGATATTTTGCGGAGAACCACCCGATGAAGGTGGAGAAGCTGTAGGCGGTTGGTATTTGGTTGGAAGGGAAAGCGTTGTTGTTCTAGTGGAGGGAACAGAGGAAACTTGTGAGGTCGTTGGAGGAGGTCAAGGACTGCTTGTTGGACTGCTTTCGGGACACCTATGACAGAGATTTACATGAGCTACTCCTTGTACTCAGGAAGGATGGTATGATTAGAGACTACAGAGAGAGATTCGAGGCACTCTCAGACAATGTGAGGGGGATACCAGAGGCGACATTGATGGATAACTTCATGAAGGGGGTCAGAACAGACATTCGAGCTGAGCTCTGCCTATAAAGACCGAGGATACTAATAGACGTAATGGAGCTGGCCCAGATGGTGGAGTATAGACTCACATCAGAGCGGCAGACTAGTGGAGCTGGAGCGGTGTCACATCCTGTACTCATAATGTCGAGGAGACACAAAAGCCCCATCTAACAATGAGTCAGATAGCTTAGAACAAGAGTAGCAATCCTCCAACAGACCATATGTTCACGCATATCACACAAAAGGAAATCCTAGAAATTTGCGCCAAGGGGTTATGTTTTTGAGGTGGTGAGAGGTTCGGACATGGACATCATTGCCGAGAGCGTGCCCTGCAGGTATTGGTCGTCAAAGAAGATGATGGCCCAACCACTGTAGAGGAGCCATGTAACGCCCTGTTCCCCAGGTGCCGTCACAATTTAAAACAGTTATATACATGTTCTGCAGGTGCCAGTGAAGTCAATGTGGAGCAGTCAGAAAGAATCAAAATATTCCTAACATGACATGTTAACATAGTTCTAAACATGGAAAAGACAGTACAATCTTACACTACAGTTGAAATGTAAATACAACACTTGCCTCTACCAGCACAAGTCTTAAAATCCTGCACCGAAAGCTCTGACTCCTCGTGCCCAGGCGCATCTGTATGATCTTGTGTCACCTAGTGGGGCAACAGAAGTCACACCACAGCTCAATATAGTAGATAATATCTAACCCAAATGACAGAAAAGTTACGGTGCACAAAAAAGGAGAAATGACAACAACAATTATAACGGTATGGTACAAAGAAGTAGCATGTAATGATTATTAAATGTCTACAACCTACTGTAAGGTGGTACTCGCTAAAGTGAACCAATCATAGATCGTGATTTATGAGGAAGAGTATGATGTGCAACCCGAAGACCTTCTTGGACCGCAAGGGTGCTACCTCAAGCCGAGTAATAGACTACTCAGGATCCATTCAAATGTTAATACATGGAAAGTGATAGATCGTGAACGATCGTGATAGATCGTGGAATCAAAATCCTCCCAGACATGGGCCAAAGGGCATGCTCCAATTGCTGCTGCACTCTCGCAATCATAAGTTTCTCCAAAACACAGTGAGTCAAGCTAGATTAATTAGTTAACATTTTTGTGTTATGATATAGCCTAAGTTTAACATTAATTAAACTACGTAGTCAAGGAAGATCCATAGTCAATACTTTAATGAAGCAACCAGACATGTCAAGAGCCGATCTCAATTCTACTAGTCATTTCTCAATAATAATATCACAAGTAACATCCCAAGACTACACAATTTAACCCAATATTAAACTTCATGGTACTAGCAAGCTCAAGAGATAATTAAATGGCATAATGATAAAGCTGGCATTGAAATGAAGTGAAGCAGAGATAATTCCAATATCATGATATTCCAAATCTGAACTGATAAAAAACACCCAACTGTTTCATGCAACGAACCAAGAAACGAAGGAAACATAATAAATGCTTGATAAATAAAAACCTCGAAAGTCAAACTCATAATGGCTCTAGAGGTTTTAGACCAGAGAGATCAGATTTGGTGTCTTTTCATCACGTAGTGGGGGTAACATGTGCATACGGCAAAGTCCATGGGGTTGCTAGCAAGGAATCAGGGGCTGACGACCACGACAACGGGGGAATGGGGCTCAGATCCTAAGTAAAACATACTGAAACCCAAAACAGCGAACAAAGGATTTAGCCGAACCCAAACAAGCAGAAAAGTCAGCCATAACCCAACAACCAGCAAGGAGCCCAAAGTCGCAAGTAAGGGACGACCAATACCCCAACGCAGCAAGCCAAGAAGACCACCGAACCCAATCACATCAACAGACAACAAGTAAGGAAGTAAGGACATGCCAAACCCCAAGTCGAAACCCCAAACAGCAGTAAGAAAGTCAGTCGAACCCAAAACAACCCCAAGCAAGAACCTCGAGACTCCATACAGCAGTCGAGGGAACCAAACCCACACAATAAATCGTGGGGAATCAAACCTTACTATGTTCTCCCAAATCATCTCACGTCACAAAATCCCCAATCAATTCAACTCAGATCTAGCATGCAAGAATTCGAAATCAAAACAAAGTTATAAGGGGAGATTGAGTCTACCGAAAATACGCCGATAAACCAAGAAAATTAAGGACCCAAATGCGCAGCAAGAATCCCACAAGAACAACTCAGAGAAAGCCGAAGAATCAATCGACAGTGCTTCAAAAATTGAAGATATACTTACAGTGTTAAGTAATCAAGGAGGAGGAGGAGAAGGGGACTTATAAAAGGCGGAGGAGCCCCAGAGGAGGACGCGGGTTACCGCATAGAGGGGTGGCAGCCTCGAGGAGGCCCAAGTAGGGCGTTGCGTCCTTCGCAGGAGAAGGACGATAGGGATGTGGGCGCTGCTGTCGTAGGAGAGGACGAGAGGGATGGGGACGTTGTCGCCTTAGGGCTTGTTCGATCGGATCGATTGAACGAATCGATCAGAATGCGAGAGAGGGGGCGCTACGTTCGTCGCCCTCAGTCGAAAGCCTCGTGGGTTCGGGCTTCACTGCGAGTCCAGAGAGAGGGAAATGAACCCGTCGAAGCCTAGAGTGTGCTCGTGCTGCTGTGAAAATAAGAGAGATGGGGGCAGCGATATAGGAAGGCCCAAGTGGGCCTGGGCCTTAACGAAGAAAGAAAAAAGAAGAAAAAGAAAGAGAGGGGGAAAGAAATGGGCCGTTACAAGCCAGGAGGGGACGTGCACTTCCATTTGGAGTAGCGTACCCATGGGATTCATGGCATCACCTTGGGTACAAGGTGATTCTTTGGGGACGAAGTAATTTTAGATTTCGGGGAGGAGAGTGGCAAACTTGTAATTTTGGGCCTTAATGGCATTTTTGTAATTATGGACAAATCACTCCTTTATATAGTGTAGGAGGAGTTACTGCTAGTTTCTTATATTGAATTTGAGTGGAGAAGAAGAAAGATTATGAGTAGACTAGAGTAGATCTTAGGAGAGTTACGCTTTATCTCGAATCAAAGCTAGGTGAGTGGTCCTCCACTCTAATTTATGCTAAGTTAACTTGTATTATCTCAAATCAAAGCTAGGTGAGTGGTCATCCTCTCTAATTGAGGCCAAGTTATCTTGTATTTTCTGTTTTCATCTATAAAAATCATATCTTTATCCCAATTCTCTAAATTTCTTCCACCGAAACCATAGCGTTTCCTATCACATTGCCACGGTATACACTACAGTTGACTTCCTCAGTTCAAGCTTCCCCAATTTATAGATCCGGCCAGCCATTTGGAGAAGTAAGTCAATGAACGACAACATAGCAGTTATAAGTAGTTTCAGTGACTGAAGAAAAAAATTAATAAGCATATGTCGGCTCAGCTTCCATGTTGCCACCGTTTGCTGCCACTTAGTGTCCATTACAACCTGGGGAAAGCTCTCTTGCTTCTTATGGATAATTGGATCTTGGATGATGGATTTTTTGTATTCTTGTTGCAATTTGAATATAAATTAAGAAAATTCAAGTTCTTCAAGATGAGTTTGTTTAAGTTTCTATTGGTTATTCTTTAATTGATTTTATACGTGGTCGTTACAACTGAAATTGGAGGAAGGTACTGTCTTTTTAGTTATCCGAATATATCTAAGTTTTTATTGTTTCAACTGCTAGTGGCCGAGTGTATACCGTTGTAAGAATACTCTAGACCTGCCTTATATGAGTTTATATACCTTACTAATAGTTAGATGTGTATATAAAATATATATGACATGTATATTTATCATTTGATGTGACACCTTGATATTGACTAAATATTCCGTATATATTAGGTATCTGCCATTTTATCTTCCAAGCCGCTATGAGTCTGCTATCTGCTATTTAGAACATGGCTGAAAGGGCTTCAGTTAAAACTTGATGGTGTAAAAGCTTCAATAAGACGTGGGGTTCGTTTGTTTTGATTCAGTAAATAGATGTTGATAGTGAGGCAATCACTATAGAGAAGAATGTTTCATTTGAACTGTTGGTCTCTTTTAGCAAAATTTGAGGATTAATTTTCTTACATAGTGAGAGTTTTTTTTTTTTTTGTTTTTTTGTTTGGGGGGGGGGGGGACCTGGAGTGTCAACTGAATGATTCTTTGTGGAGTGTATTATCCCCTTTTATGATGTGATGTTGGTCGTTAATCCCCCTTCACCCTCACGGAGGGTTGACCTCAAGGCATGGTCATATTGGTGTGTGGGACAAGTGGTTTAGATTTTCTATAGTATGCCCCCGTTGAATTTATCACAAATTAGATGATCAGAATCATGTGTGCCAGTCGCTGAACACGTGCCATTAATTTATTGATTTCGTTGCTTTACTTCCTTACATTGGATGTCACTTCACTTAAAGCAAAGCTGTATCTATTTTAGTCGCTCAAGGACGATGCTATTTCTGTCTCCATCATCCTTTAACTACAAACACAAAGTTGGCACCATTTACACGCCACATAAGTTACACATGTTCGTTTGTAACAGCCAATACCACAACATATGTCCACAGTCATGACTTTTTATTATCTGTTTAATCTGAGACTGCTTGGGGATTTGATTTTTAGCTCAGAATTTATTGGACTCCTTTGTGGTGGAGTACCCAACCAATCTACTTTCCACCTTTTCCACCATCACGATTTCTTCTTGTTGTAGAATGTCCTGAATAGTTTATTCACACCATGAGATTCTGTTCAAGTTTTATCCATGTTTTATGAACAGAGATTGATAAAACTATTTAGTCGGCTGAATGGTAATATGCAGATTGATAAAACTAGTTTTATCAATCAAAAGATACTTTAGTGACTAGGTAAATTCATCGTGTTTTTGTTTTCTGAATAACTTGCACCGGACATCAAGGCTTCTCTATAAATGCTCAAATTAAGTGGAGACTATAAAATTGTTAAGGGATCTGTCATACATGCATCCTTTGCAAGCAGGCAAAGACTTGTAGTAACATTCATTTGAAGCATGTTTGTTCTCTAGCACATTGTAATATGCAGTTATGCAGACATTGTCTCTGTTGTTAACAACAATTGTAATCATATTCATTTTGTTATTGCTGTTGATGGCTGTTCAACAATATTATGCAGTATATCTTCGTCAGACCTCGTTTCAAAATGGATGGGTGAAAGTGAAAAGCTAGTTTCGAACCTTTTCCAAATGGCACGAGAAAATGCTCCTTCCATAATTTTCATCGATGAAATTGATTCCTTGTGTGGTCAACGTGGGGAAGGCAATGAAAGTGAAGCTTCTCGAAGGATTAAGACTGAACTTCTTGTTCAAATGCAGGTAAACAGTTGGAGTTTAATTTCGAGTTTATGTATTAGAATATATTAATATCTAGTGGAATGTTGGTATTGACGATTAAAGTTTCATTTTTCAATCTCTTAATATAACATTGCAGATGTAGCGTCAACTTTTGATTGATGACCACCTATGCATGCGATAACGATCTAGATTTTTGAGCATTCATTTTCATTTTATGGCCATAAACATATTCTATGTTTTGTAATTTTGGTAATGTGCTAAAAGCTATATCTGTGTTCTACGGAAGAAAGTCCTTAAATTGGGTTGGATGAATAAATTTGGAAGAGTGAGCTCAATTTAGAACTAAATTGAAGAGTGAAGGTTAATACATATGAATCATGGAGAAAGCTATAGAAAAGACGGTGATACAGAAATTTTTTTGGTAAGGTGATAATTCAAATTTTGTTAAATATGGGATATATGTATGGCTAAGATGTGGCTACAAATATCACAGTCTTGATCAGGGTTTGAGGTATCGGCCGATACCATTAGGTATCGTTCGTATTGTATCGGTATCGGCAGTTGATACCGAAACCAAGGGTTAGTTTCAGTATTGGCCGATGCTGAACGGTATCGGTCAGTTTCGACCGATACCGGCCGAAACTGACCGATACCTTTCAGTACCGGTCGAAACGGAGGAAGAAGAATGTGTAATTAAATAAAAATTCTCTTAAAAACCCCAAAAAAATTTCGTGAATCAATAGGTAGCATAGAAAGCTCGGTTAAAAGAGAGGAGAAAACCCTAGGGGTTCGGCTTGAAAATGATGAAGAATTAGACGAAGAAGAGGCATAACCAAGAAAAAATTGCTGAAAAAGAAGAAAAATGACAAAAGGAAGATGATGAAAAAATTGAACTCACCTCATCGCGTCGCTGCCTTGCCGATCGCGTCGCTGCCTTGCCGAACCTGCCTCCTGCCTCGCCAAATCCGCCTCAACCATCTAGCGTGAGTGAGAGGGAGCAGAGAGAGAGAGAAAGAGGCACGAGTCGCCTTTCAGGAGATGCTGCGTTCTTTAAAAACGCAAACTTGTAAATAAGTGGTATGTGCATAAAGTAAAACAGTCGGTGCACATATCAAGCAGATATTTTGTGGCAATCCTGTAAATAAGTGGTATGTGCGCAAAGCAAAATGGTAGGTACGTAAAGCAATGCCCAGCATTTCGACAAACTTGTAAATAAGTGGTATGTGCGCAAGGTAAAATGGTCGGTGCGTAAGGCAAGCTTTAGGATCTATTCATTATCTAATATTTAGTATTTATGTACCAAACTTTAGGTATTTAGTATTTGATATGATTATGAACTCAAATTTAGTTTATCTATTTAGTATTTAGTATTTGATAGTATATGATTAATATTTTAGTTTGTTAAGTATTAATAGTATTTGATATGTTTAGATTTATGAACCTCCGAAACCATCACTGTGTGTATATACTATATACATATTTAAAGTATCTCCGAAACCGAAACCGATCCCCGAAACGAAACTGCCGAAACTAGCGATACGGACGAAACCGAAACTTACTTTCGAAACCACCGAAACGGACGATACCGATACCGAACCCTAAATTTTGGGAAGAACGATACTCAGACCAAAACCGAGACCTAAAACCTTGGTCATGATATAAAAGAGTGTATGGATTTTAGCTGGTAGAGCTCATGGATATTAGATGGTTCTAATTTCAATTTAGATCTTCCTTCAATTGATTTCTAATATTAAATGTAAACATGCATATTTGTCCCATATACAGTTCAATTCTAACAGGTTTCAATTTAAAAAAAACAACCACAGAACCTTGTATGGATTTTGGTTGTCTCGTCGCTGCAACCTCAAAGAAAGTGAAAGAGAGATTTAAGATAAGAAAAGATGAGTCGTTTATGCAGGTAAAGCTCTAACTTTGTTGGGTTGGGTCAGGTTTCATTTGAATCAACCCAACCCAAAATGAACCCAATGTCTTGTGCATGTCCCACGCGTATCCGGGATGTTTCATGTTTCCATTATTTTTCTTTTTTACACAGTCTAATCTCAGTACATATCTGGTACGTATTGGATTTATTTTATTCCCCCTTTTACACTGACTAGTTTCGATATGTTCCTTATACGTTCATTGAGTATCAGCTGAATCAGGTATGGGTATGACGATCGATTTGAAGTATCCGTGCTTCTTATGTTCATATAATATGATATTGAGATAACTTGACCGCTTGACCACTTGATTTTGTTCATCATTTGATACAAATGTAGATGTTTCAACTTTCTTTTATATGTGAACATGGGAAGCAAGAAAAAGTTCATACGTGGGCCTTGGATTGGATCTTATTAAATGTTCATTACGAGTATGGGATTGGCATTAACGAATGTTCACTGGTCATGACCAAGGACAGGATAGATGTTTAGACTGAAACTGAAAAGTTTTGACTGATTTGTACTGGTATGAAACCAGCTTTAAAGTTGGTTTTTGTTCGAGCAACCATTCAAACCCCAAAACAATCAAAATTTATTGCAGAATCCAGCAATCGAAGGTGTTTTGAGCAAGGTTTGAGGTCTCGGTTTCGGTCTCTCTTCCGAAAATTTAGGTTTCGGTATCTGTATCTGTATCGTTCGTTTCGGCGGTTTCGGAAGTGAGTTTCGGTTCGTCCGTATCGGTGGTTTTAAAAACTTAAAACCCTATTAAATGCTATCAAATACTATAGTATCAAATACTTTTTTACAAGTTATATATTTTGCGAAATATATAAAAATATATTACAATTTTTTGCTAAATAAATTTTGCTAAATATATTACATGTAAAGAACAAATGGAAAATTTATAAATAAGTTGGTCTGTAAACGGATGCATAGCAATTCCCAAAATATCTGATTGCTGTTACTCACATTATACATTTTGCTAAACCCCACTTCAATTATTTACAGGCTTGACATTGACTTGAAGGGTGCTTTGAATTGAAGGGTGCTTTTGAAATATCTGAGTAATATATGATATGAGTGCTGCAACTCACAGTACGCATTTTGCTAAACCATACCATTTATTTACAAGTTGGCCATCGAAGTGAATAAATATCTGAGGGTGTTTTCCTTCACACACTCATTTATTTACAAGTGCAGCAACTCACGTTACACTTTCTGAGGGCGACAAGTAGGCGGGGGGATGGCGGCGGGCCAGGTAAGCCCCATTATCTATCTTCTTCCTCTTCTTCTTCCACTCCATTTTCTTCTTCTTTTTTGATGACATGATTAGGACCGGAGACGGGAGGCGGGCTGGAGACTCGGGTAAGTCCTCCCTCTCTTCTTCCTCTCTTCTTTCTTTTCTTCTTCATTTTTTGGATTTTCTTCCGTTTCTTTTTTTTTGTTGCAGTTCGTCGGTATCGGCTGAAACCGGCGAGTTTCGGTCAGTTTCGGCCGAAACTGACCGAAACTCGCCGGTTTCGGCCGATACCGAGAAAAGGGGAGGGTTTCGGATCGGTCCCCTCCGAGACCGATCCGAAACGGCCGAACCCTTAATCCTTGGTTTTGAGTATAAGCCCTCAAGGATTTTTTAAAAAAATAAAGACATAATGACCAGAGATCAAAAAATACCTTAGCAAACACTGCAAAAAAACAATAAACAAAGAGAGAGAAGTAGAGAGCTTAAACAGAGTTGGCCGTTGCTTCGATCTGGATGTTGAGTTACTACTTCGACTAAGGCAGCTATTTAGATTTAATAATAAGGACCACAACGAGGGTTCTACTTATTGTTATATGGGTTTCGAGTATTAAACCCGAACTCATTCTCTATTGACTGTGAGTTTAAGTTTAAATGGGTTTGAGGATTTAGACCTGAAACCCATTTAAACCATATTCCCCTATTTTAAGAAATTGCATTTAACCCCTTGAACTATTGACATATTCTTTTATAAACATATGTATTTCCAACTTGTCCTTGAAATTATTTGATTGGATTATATTTAACGAATTTTTAAAAAAAATTGTACAACAAATTGGGTTCGGTAAGAATAGACAAGAGACAAATTGGATGCATAAACAACATAGTAGAATTCAACAATTACACGCATATAAATCCAAATACATTCATAATAAAACATAGATAAATGCAAAATCAAAGCATAAAGTGAAACCAACGAAACTATTGAAGGTTCTCGAAGCCCATTTTTTTAAGTAAAGGAAACTAAAATAAAGAAACTGACTTCTTAAACCTTATTCAGAGTACGTGGGATTTTAAGGCTTCTTGCACCCAAATCCAAAAGTTTTTGGGGCTTTGGAAAGAATGAAACATCATCTATCAGGTTTTCTTTCAACTGTTGCTCTGGCTGTGGTTCTCTTATTTTCTCCTGTTTTGTGGTGGTTTTTTATTTTTTATATTCTTTTTGTTTTGGGTGTTTGGGGGGGGGGGTTTCCATTTCTTTCCCCAATATTTTCTTTTGTGTGTGTTTTTTCGGGGCAAGCGAAGGGTTTGTGGATAGGGGTGAGCACGGCTTGGTTTTTGGCAAAAAAAACCCAAACCAGACTGAACTAAGTTCTTTCTCTATACCAAACCAATCTAACGTTTGCAATTCGATTTGGTTTGTTTTGGACAGTTTGGGCTTTTGGCCTATTAAGAATTTGGGCATTTAAGAAACCAATTTTCATCAAAACAATCTAATTAAGGGCTTCGGCATAACGAATTTGGGCTTTTTGGCCCATTAAGATTTTTTTTATTTTGAAAAAACAAATCTAACCATATTTTTAGTTTTACATGGAGTAATTTACACCAAAAATTCAATTTTCTTTTGATAAATTGCATCACAATCAACAGATAGGCATCACCACAATCAACAGATAAACATAATCATAATCTGGTGTTCTATATGTTTCTCCGGAGTACTATTTGCAATTTTGCATCAAATGCAAACAGTCGGGTACTCCCAAAACTACATCGAAATCCCATGTTCAAATCATCCTTTGAAAATATTTAAAAAAAATTGTGAACAAGGAGAGACGAGGGTAAATCCTTTGCACTGTTGTTGTCTTTGTTGCTCTATCCCCTCATCAGAGCTCCCCCGATGTCGTGTCATAAGTTTGGGCGTTGTGAGAGGGCGACGGAGGGAGGGAGGTGTGGGATTTTGGGAAGGATTGGTAGAGAGGGGAAGGTTTGAGAAATTTAGAATTATGAGGATTTGGGATTCAGATAGGATTATATATGGAAAAAATAATAAGGCTTATGCTTGGGCTCTTAACAAATAAAGGAGAAAAAAGAAAGAAAGAAAAGTAAGCCAGTTTAACGGTTCGGTTTGGTTTAACAAATGGTAAATGTGACCAAGCCGTTATTCTATTTAAACTGGAACCGAACTGTTCTGGTCAGTCCGGTTTGGCTGGTTCGAATTGTGAATTGTTCTCCCCTTGAACCTTATGTTCTTTACATGTGTTTGTGGTGTGCGCGCATGTGCATGAATGAATGAATTGAGCTAGGGAGTTTATGTAAACTCCTAAAACCAGCAGTAACAAGTACAATGGTTTTCACCAGTATGAAGATTTCAGTGCAAGTAAAGATGGGGACACAATAGTTGGGTCCATTAAGGACATTGTTGATTACATGGTGTATTAATTATATGCAAAACTCTGGCTGAACGAAGTGTTAAATTTATCTAGGGTTTGTATACTTGTTAAACACTGTCCATTAAGGATTAAGCAGTAGATAATGCATGCTTGTGAAACCTGGACAATTTGTCTATTTACATATGTGCTGCTTATTTCTTGAGAAGGCCTATCTGCACCTCAAAATGAGGTGCAGTGACGTGATTTTTATCTCACTTCTATCCCTCTCTTCTCCAAATTTTTCCTATTTTTTACCTATATCACATCCCTGCACCTCATTTTCGAGGTGCAGATAGTCCATCTCTATTTCTTAATCATGCTGTTTCTGTCTATTTGCATTTGTGCTGCTTATTTCTTAATCATGCTGTTTCATAACTGGAATGGAATTATATTTTCTATTTCAGTTTGAATGCTTTGGAAGCTTACAATTTTTTTGCAATCTTATTTATTGTGAACACGCAATCTTCTTTTTGGTATTCAGGGTGTAGGAAACAATGACCAGAAAGTTCTTGTTCTGGCAGCAACAAATACACCATATGCTCTGGATCAGGTTTTGTTGGATTTTGGAATACATATTTTGAAAATTCTGCTTGATTTTTGTTTTTGGTTTATCACACATATTTTATGTTGATTTGTATACTTGGGAGACAGGCTATTAGGAGGCGTTTTGACAAGCGCATCTACATTCCTCTACCTGACCTCAAAGCTAGACAACATATGTTCAAGGTAGGATCATGCATTATATTATTCTTATTCTTCTTAGGGATAGAACAGATGTCATTACCAGTTTAGCCCCATATTTAGCTTTTTCATGTTAATAATCACTGGTTATCTGTATACTCATACTCAAAGAATTGTATTGTTGATTATGTTTTTTTTTGTTTCTATGGTTATTTATGCACAGGTACACTTGGGGGACACACCTCATAACTTGACAGAAAGTGATTTTGAGATCTTGGCTCGTAAGACAGAAGGGTTTTCTGGCTCAGATATATCAGTTTGTGTAAGTCAAACAATGTGTATGATTGTCGGAGTTGTCTACGGAAAGTTGACTTAATAATGTGTTTTGCTTTTCTCATAAACAGGTCAAGGATGTTCTGTTTGAACCTGTTCGCAAAACTCAGGATGCCATGTTTTTCATTAAGGCTTCTGATAATATGTGGATGCCTTGTGGACCTAAGCAGCCAGGAGCTATTCAGACCACCATGCAAGAACTTGCTGCTGAGGGCCTTGGTTCTAAGGTACATTGCCTCAATACCTCTTATAGGCTTGTGTATTTTCTTTCTTATAAAATGATGTAAAGGATCACTAAAAGAAGAAGATAAAGAAGGGAACAAAATTTTTTTTCCTTTCATTTCCACCTTTTCCTTGATAATTGTTGTGCAGCCTTGGCATCTAATCCCTTCCAAAATCTAAACTAGATCTGTCTAGTTTTAAATAAGACATTATCACACAGCTTTCATGAACAAATAACATCCTCAGACGATTATGACATCCGTTGTTGGCAAGGTTATAGAAGAATAGTTCCCGCCGAAGTGTAGATATGTAAATCATATAACAGTGGATAATAGGCTAATTCACACCATCATGTACCCAGTTCCAGTCAAGACATTAGATGATAAATTGAGAGTCAACCTGTAAGTTTCTTTGCAGCAACATTGCATCATACCACAAAGCTGAAGTTCTCCCCAATATTGCCCAAATGCGCCAAAAAATTCATGATCCGTGACCGGAGTCAAATGTTTCAAATTATGGTACTTAGCGATTTGGATCGGTAAAATCAACTCTACAGAGTTTAATAATTTTTGACTACATAAAAGATGTTATTAAGATGACATAAACCTTTACTGACCTTTATAATTCAAACTTTAATGCACACATACATACACATAAATATGTGTAAAGAAATGCAAAACTTCTTTAAGAATCTTGTAAACTTCATTTCCCTTTACTAATAGATGTATTTCATTCCCACTAAGTATCCAACGAAGCTTACGCCCAATGAATCATGTTTCGGACTAGTAGCATCTACATACCCGTTCTGTTTTCACATACCAATGCGGTCCACGAATCTGGTAACTTTTGTTCACACTTAGCAGCAATATTAATAACCAGACGACAGTCCAGGACAAGTGGCTTGTCGATTTAACATTAACATGGATTTGACACTACTAAGTTAGCATGATCCTTACTGCTCCAACTATCTCTTGATAACGAATCCCGCAATTTCTCTACCGGCTGTATGTGAGTAGGAAACCAAAGCTTGTCCGTTTGCAACACAACATACCTTCAAAGAACACCTCAAATAGTAAATGGTCAAGCGATTTTATTGCATACAGAGGTTTAGCTTCATCAGAGGCATCCCATCCAATGGTGTCAAGGTTAACCAAGGATACCCTCCATATATAATTGGAGATATCTTCAATTATCCCCTAGAAACCTTTTTGGCATGAAATTTTTGCTCGCACAAATTGATTTTCTAAACCCTGGTGTATTCATATAACATCTCAATTCCAAACCGACGTTGTAAAAGAGTGCTAAGGACAATTTTATTCCACTAGGAAGTAAAACATGCATACAATGTCAACAAAATCTTTGCCACGGATGTTCATGAAATGGCTGCAGTCATCAAATCTTTACCTTTTGGTCTGGCACACATCATCCCATGTGACGAGATACTTTTTGATGCGTTTCTGGATCTAGATCTGGAAATTCAGATCTGAAATTATATAATAAAGTCTACAAAATAGGCCACTCGCTAAATAACGATTACAAATTGACGAAACAACTAAATAGAGATTAATCTCAGAGAAATAGGGAAATTCCTAATACAATTAATCTAGGAAATAAAGAAATAAATTAGAAGAAATCACACTCAACAATTTTCGCATGCTCTCCTAGGGTCGGCTATATGCGTTAAATAGAAAACCATATATAATAAGTCCATTTACGAAATACCCCTGGCCTCTAAAATATCAGCCGCATCATTATTCCCCCCTGAAAAATCACCTTGTCCTCAAAGTGGTGCGTGAAGTATGTGGTCGGCTACTCCACGTGTAGGTGCTCCCGATCTTCTTCCCGCAGGCTTCTAGTATTGCCGCACTCTCTTAACACTCTTCATCGTCATTCACTATCAGGATCTGAAGAGTACGGTCCTCGCACCTGGAGTAAACTTCTCGTCGCATTTGAAACACATGCCCTTGGTCTGCTTGTCACGAATCTATGCCTCTGTCATTCTTCGTGTATGTCCTACAGGTCGTGGTTCCACCCACTTCTCCTTGCTAGCCGATACCCCGTCAGTGGATGTTGCACCCCATGTGGCCGATTTCTGTCCCCCTCCAGGATCCGGTCCTCGAAAAGGGGAGCCTCCCCATGCCCATCGGACTCTCCTCTATGTATCTTGATGATCCTCCACCATCCTCGCTGAGGACATCATCTCTCGTAGATCTCCAGACTTCAGCTGTCTCAGTCCCAATCTAACCGTAGGCTTCAGCCCTTTCATAAAGCATCCCTCCAGAGATTTTCCTGAGACTCCCCGAACTCGGTGGCAGAGCGACTCGAATTTCTTGATGTACTCACCGACGCTCCCGTCCTGTTTCAATGAATATAGTCGCTAATAAAATCTCCCAGATGTATTGTGCCAAACCGCTCCACCAGGAGAGTGGTGAACTCCTCCCATGTCCGAAAAGGCTGTTGATGATGTGTCCATCTAAACCAACCCAATGCCTCTCCCCCTCCAAGCACTCCTACCGTCCGAAGCCAGTCCTCCTCCGGTGTCGCTGACACCTCAAAGTATCTCTCCACGCGGTACAACCAGTCATCAGGATCTCCCCCCTCAAAAATAGGTATTTTCAGCTTCCTCAGCCGACTCTCCCCCGCAAATCCTCCTTTCTCCTGCGGCTGATCCTGGCGTCTCGGCTGAAACACATGTGGTTTGTCAGGAATGTACCCTACGGCCCGATCTCGTACGCCTCCGTCAATCCCACTGCCAATCTTCCCTCTCATCTCCCTGTGGGTGCCCATAATCTGCTTGATGGTCTCTAGGGGTGTCCTGAAAGCCTCTCCAATCTCCTGTCACACCCCGAACGGCGGAGGCTGAGCCGACGAACCTCCAAGGTGATGTTGACACCCTCCGTGCTGTTGAAATCCTCCGTCGGGCCCCATATGTGGCTGAAAATCTGGGAACTGAGCTAATTGGGTCCCGTACTGGGGCCCCAAAGCAGTCGGCGGGGGTTGTCGGGCCCCCAAGTGGCTTGGCCCCCCACCTGGACCTCGGGGGGCTTGGGTTCCTCTCGGAGCAAGGGCGTGGCCCCCAAGGGGGCGGCGGGGCCTGTCGGCCCCAATTTTGGGCCGGCGGACCCCCGCCGCTGCCCCAGGAGGCCGTCGCCAACCCTAGAGGGACAGGCGGCACAAGCTGCCCCTCCTGAGGGTTCGGCGGCCCTCCTAAGGCATGCCGGATGGGTGGTCGTCCCCCTCCGGTGGCCGATGCGCCTCCCCGTGGCGGGGAGGTGGCCGAGAAGGCCTCCCTGTCATCTGGATCTGATGCGCTTCGATGTTCGTGGTATTGGCCTTCGTCTTCTACGACTTCGGAACCTCTTTGTTAAAATCACATTTTTAGATTCTCGTCGACAAAAGTGACTCCTTTTTGCTTGGATCTAGCTTTGGATTGAGATTTGCCATCATCACCGCTAATTTCTGCATCTGAGATCTACTTGCCGCCATAGCCTCCGTCAACCGCGCGATGCCCTTCGCCGCTTCCTTTTTCCCTTCGTTAATCTCCTCGCTAATTTTACTTTCAAACTTCTCAAACCTCTCTTCCAATAAGTCAATCCGCTCCTTGGATCTTGTGTTCGCCATGGATCGTAGATGCTCTGATACCAATTGATGCGTTTCTGGATCTAGATCCAGAAATTCAGATCTGAAATTATATAATAAAGTCTACAAAATAGGCTACTCGCTAAATAACGACTACAAATTAACGAAACAATTAACTAGAGATTAATCTCAGAGAACTAGGGAAATTCCTAATACAATTAATCTCGGAAATAAAATATAACCTAGAAGAAATCACTCAACAATTTTTGCATGCTCTTCTAGGGCCGGCTATAAGCTTTAAATAGAAAACTATACATAATAAGTCCATTTAGAAAATATCTCCCGGCCTCCAAAATATCAGCATCATCACTTTTTTATCATGGAATAGATCGATATGTTGAAGATATAGTTAAGATATACAAAGGCAGATGAAAAGACAAATTATTCATAGTAAGACATGATGCGTTTCTGCATCTAGATCTGGAAATTCAGATCTTAAATTATATAATAAAGTCTACAAAATAGGCTACTCGCTAAATGACGACTACAAATTGACAAAACAATTAACTAGATATTAATCTCAGAGAACTAGGGAAATTCCTAATACAATTAATCTAGAAAATAAAGAAATAAACTAGAAGAAATCACTCAACAATTTTCGCATGCTCTCCTAGGGCCGGCTATAGGCTTTAAATAGAAAACCATACATAATAAGTCCATTTATGAAAATACCCCCCCGGCCTCCAAAATATCAGCCGCATCAACATACCTCTTTTATTAAGCCAATCTGCATTTGAAGTTGATGTGTTAACATTTGCGGATATTGAGGGAGATTTTCTCTTCAACGAGCTGTCTAAAAGTAGCTCACATCCATAGGGTGGAAGGTTGTCTAGGCCGTCATTGAATAAGGTATCATTCCTTACATTCTAAATAGTTCAGAGTACATGAAACTAGAATAAAAGACGATGGAGAAGACAAAAAAATGTGAAAAACTTAGGATTTGATTTCCGCCGCATGACGGAACAAATAAAGCAAATCTAAGGCATTTAAATCGGTTTACAAGAGTTACAACCCCAACCCCCTACCACAACCAACGTGGGACTAAAAATTATCACAATAAGAAAATAATTAAAAGTTCCTACTAAAGACGTAACTAAAAATTTAAAAATAAACTCAAATAAAAATTTTAAAAGACTCGACTCCACATCCGAATTAGATCCCAATCTGTTGAACTCTTAGATTCAAGATCTATTGACTCTTAGATCCAAGATTTGCTGAAGATTGTGACTGATCAGCTGCAAGGAGTTATTTTGCTGGCATGAGACAGGCAAAGGCTGCTGCGATGAGAGATTGCTGGCAATTAGGCACCAGGAAGTTGAGAGAAACCGGAGAGATCTCAACAGAAGGTCATTTCCATCGTGATCTTTGTGAGTGATGAGGAAAACTCCATGAATGGAGTGGCAGATGGGGAGGAGCAGGGAGAGAGACGCGATGGTCTTTCATTTTGTTCCTTCCAAGATACATTCCTTTCATTTGTGTCCTTGCAACATTGGAATACATGTGTCTCCTTAGAAATGTGAAACACAGACACCTTTTAGACTTCTGGATGAAGAAAATTGAAGTCTGCTTTGTGAATTCAGCCATGTGAGACTGGCAGTGACACGAACACTATTCTCGACAAGTTAGCCTCTTCCTGCAGAAAGTATGTGAATTTGCTAATGGTTAAGTTTGATTTGCGGCTTACTGATGACCTCATAGTGCTGGACTGAGCATGACCTACATATTTTATTATGGTAAACACTCTTCTCTAACTTGAATAGCATGTTTAAATCATTCAGTGCTGATGATTATCACGCTTCCCAAATATCCCAACGGTAAAGTCCTCTGCTTTCCACTTCTGTTTATGTGTACGACACTTTAAAATGACCTGCAAGGAGAACGTTCTAAAGTTCTCTTGTTCTTCCAAATCGATTCATGCCATGCACACCTCATTAATAGTGGATATCTTATGTATAACATGGGGATAAGAGTAAAGCAAGCAAAACTCAACTTATGCTACAATTAAAGAATTCAAGATAACGAGGCCCATATGGAGCTGGTGTCTATATCAGAATTGAATAAATTAGAAATGTGAAACACCGACACCTTTTAGTTTCTGGCAATCTGCTTATGATCGTCGCTGCTGTTTCCAATTGAGCAGATTCTACCGCCACCAATAGCAAGGGCGGATTTTGACAAGGTGCTGGCCAGGCAGAGACCGACTGTTAGCAAATCGGACCTTGAAGTGCAGGAGCGATTCACCAAGGAGTTTGGAGAGGAGGGCTAAGTAGGTAATGGGTAGATGGAGCCATCACAGCTGTATATTGTATCTCTGTATTGATGATATTTGAATTTGTGATGCGACTTGCTTCCCTGCAGCTGAAGCAATACTTTCCAACTTTTTTAGAGAAGTCCCTGCTGGGATTTGGTGATACTTGTGCTAAGTTTTAACAACGGTTTTCTTCTTTCAGAGTCACAGTGCTTTCGGCAACTGGAACTGTTTCATTGATTGTTGTAAAATCATGACATATCTCCTGTATAGAATCAATCAAGCAAAGTTGTTTATTCTTAGTTTTATTTAATAAAATTGCTTTGTTTGAGATATCACCCTTATTATGCCAAGCATCGTGAAGTGCTTGATGTGCCATTTTGTTAGTTGGTCGCCTTTCTCTGCATCATCGTTGTTTTGGTTGGTATTAGAATTTGAAGCAATGAATGAAAACTCCATGATTCGTTTTATTCGCATTTGTTCCGAGTCGGTAAATATCCCATCTTTGATCATGGAAGACGAAGGGAGGGAATTTTCAAATAGGGAGTTACTTTGCGTACATACCAATTTGCTCAGTACACTTACATCTATACTTTTTGGAAAAATAACGTAACTGTCTTTTATCAAAAAAAAAACCCTAAAAATACTCATGCACATACCCAATTACTCACCCAATTATTCAATGCGTACATTCCGACTCTGAATAAAAATTAATCGATGCACATATCAAATTACTCATCATCCGCCTCTCCCCCCACCCAAAAAGAAATGTAAATTACTTGGTTCACATACCTACTTTTTCATGCACATCCCAGAGATCCAGCATAACATGCTCCATGGATACATGATACAAGTAGAAATTTTCTCATTGTGCACATACCTAGTTGCAACGTGCGAATACAATCGCTAGGTTTCGAGCTTTTGAATAAATGACACTTCTACACAACAACCCCAACATAGATGACGAAAATCGGTGGTTTGGCAGCACTTTACGATTAAAACTGTCACTGGCAAAACCGACGAGCGAGCAGTTTGCAAAAATATGTAGATCAAATTTTAATTGCAAACATTCTGACGACACAACTCACCTTAAGAGACACAGAATCTCACAAAAAAGAGATTTTAAACAGACCACTTTAAACTTATCAGCATCTTCTTCCTCTCTAATTCCTCATATTCTGTTGTGACATTGAGAAAATAGATTGTGTCACGCCCCGCTTCCCAGTATACTTGGGGGCGAGGACGCGAGCGGGTCCGCATGTGCTTAAAGCAAAGAAGGGGTGATTATTTTTTTCTCTCTTCTTTGACTTAAGCACACTAAGCGTTTAATTAGCGAAGGCACGTCCCTGCACGCGAGTTTCTCAGAAACAGCACAAATATTTATTACATTACATTACCAGCGTCCAAAGCAAATACACAAACAGTTAAGGCCTAGCATGGCCGTACAATCTGCTGAAAGCAAACACACCTAAAAATAACAATACAAATAATAAACTGAAATATAAACGTTCCGCTTTAGCCTTCCGCGGGGAGGATCTCAATGTCTTCGTAAATCTGATCAGTGGTGTTCACCTCTAAGATGGGATCCTCAAAAGTAGGGTCCTCAAGGTACTCTGTCTCTAAACCTAACATATATTTCATATAACATTGAAATATATGTCAGCGATAAGCTCGGCAAGATATTTAAAGTAATGAAACGAGGAACAACTATAAGAGGACAAAAGAGCGTTAGTACACAGTTATGAATAATAAGTGCAGAAAAGTAAAGTATGAGCATGCATGGATATTTTTGCAGTTAAAAGTAAAGAAGTTATAAGTAAAGTAAAACAGTTGTATGTTGAGTATTTGATTGTTTGTGCACGTGATAAGTCCATGCCTGGGTAGGTGAAATGTTCTCGATACACCTTATCACCGGTGGTTTTACCGTGACGCTCCAACACAATGGCTGCCTCCACCGGAGGGGCCGTAGTCATGTTCGAGACACACTCACAAACCCTACTGCAATGGACCAACCCCACCCCAAAGTGTTCCGCCGTTTACTGGAACACGAGCCAGACTAGTCATATGTGACCATACTGAAGCACGAGCCAGACTAGTCACACATGACCTGACGGGAGTAGCCAACACGGCTCTTTGTGTATGTCTGTTCACTGACTAAGTTCCATTACATCTGTAGTCGATGTATGGTTTCACTCCATCTGTATTCGATGGTTTCACCCCATCTGTAATCGATGGTTATCACATGTGTGTTTGTAACATACTCGTTTTTCCCAATTGATTTATCTTGTTAACATGCAGATAGTAAAACTGTAAAAGCAGTCCAATTTAGTTACAAGCATGTGGAAAATTGTTCCAAATGATCAACATTGATATGACTAGTCCATTTAAATTAGAAAGCAACAAAATTGAGAACAAGTTAAATGGGCTACCAGAAATTGACAAGTACATCAGATTTAGCACTAAGTTGGAACGACCAGATTTGTAATTCATTACTAAAAATACTTGCCTTGACGTGGGTGTGAGTGTCCAGGCGATGGTAACGTGATGCACGTTTTTCATGCATCCGACGTTGCGCTCGTCGGAGGGGGGTGCTTCGTTTGACGGCGGCGTCGTCCAAGGCGGGGAAGGCGGAGGGAGCGGCGACGGCGGCTACGGGGTCTGAGAACGGTGGAGCGACGGCGAGCGGAGGAGCACGAGCGAGCACCGGCGAGGCAGGCGTTGGTGTCCTCGTCGAAGCAGCGTTGAGGGGGACGAAGAGGAGGCGGCGTTCGTCGGAGCTGTGGAAGCTTGTCGGAAGGCGGAGGAGCAGCGTCGGGGGGCGGTGGCACACGGCGGAGTCGGAGGTAGGCGAGCGGGGTCTCCGGTGAGGCGCTGGAGATGGGCGAGGACGTGGGCGGAGCTGAGGGGCGGAGCGTGGGCAGTGAACGGAGCTCGGGGAGCTCGTCGGAGCGGGGGCCCGGTGCAGCGGCGAATGTCAGTGAGCTCAGCTCGTTACAGAGTCGTCGGCAAGCTCAGCTAAGCCCTCGGAGACGGGAGCAGGCGGGGCGGAGCTCGTGCGGTACTGTGAAGGCGGCCGGCGGCGGAACGAGGCGGAGGCGGCGGTCAGCCCTCCGGGCAAGGGGGAGAGAGAGAGAGAGAGAGGGAAGAGAGCGGGAGAGGAGACGGAAGAGAGGGGAAGAGCTGGCAACGTTAACAGCCTGGGTTTTGAAATATAGGGGGAAAGAGAGAGACCCGTGAGAGATAGAGAGAGATTAGAGGGTTTATTTATAGGGTTAGAAAGATGGGTAGGTTAGCTGAGGAGAGAGGGGGTTAGATGGAGATGAGGGGGTTGATGAGTGGATGGGTGGTGAGAGTTAGCTGAGGGAACCGTGGGTAGATAATTAGGTTAGGTGGGGATTAGATGGGTAATTAGAAAGGTAATTAAAGGAGGTTAAAAACCATTAGAGAAAGTTATCAGTGTAACGAAATTACGAAAATGCCCCTACTAGTAAACGTGTCCGAAAAATTACGAAAACATACCCACGGGATCGTATCATCGTGAGGATCGCGAATACGAAGACCGTTCCAGGATTTGAGCTACGGAAATGCTAGATTTTAGCCAAAACATTTAGAAAGCGGGTTTACGGGTTCTCTATTGAAACGATATCAGAAAATTACGAAATTAATGTGGGGAGCCCTAAATGATCATAGGATGTTACTACAGAAGTTTGAACACGTTTTGAAGACGTTTGAATAGAAAATAAATTCATTGACCCAAAACTGCAATATCTGAAAATGAATTTTTATCAGATCTTTTAGAGGTATCTGATGAAATCCGATTTTACTAAAGTACTCCATAGCTAGTCGGGTACTCCAAAATATTTTTATAGGAAATTTTTGAAATCAGTTTAAGACTTCTAACAAACCATTATAAAATACAATTAAAATTGAATTTTCTTTAAATACTTAATTTGAAAGTATTGGAAAAATACAGGCCGTTACAGATTGCTAGATTGGTTTTATGCCAAGAATTACCATTAAGTTGTGGGGAAAGCCCCGAATTAGAATGGTTTAACCTAGTGGCCCTTAATCTTGCATTTAGAAGAGTGCCTAGAAACACTCTTCGAAGAGATGCTATGTCAGTTTTTCAAGCTGGAAAAGCTAAATTGCTGCAAACTTTTGCTAACTTAAATTTTAGAATAGCTTTAAATCAGTCATATGGACAACAAAATGGGGCATATCTTATTTATGTGTTACATCTCATTATGTAGATCATAATTACACGATTAACAAGATGATTACAATATTTAGAATGTTAGAGCATGCTCATATCGCTGGTGATATTTCTTCTTTGATAATGTCTATTATCATGATTTTAATAGTTCTAAAAAAATTTCATTTACTTTTAATAATGCTTCTAAAAACAATAGTGCAATTTATTTTTTAAAAAGAAATTTGAACGCTGATCTGGATGGGTTGTTATTTCATCAATGATGTGCTTGTCATGTCTTGAACTTGATAGTTCAAGATGGACTTAAAACTGCTTCGATTTATTTAGGTAAAATTAGGAACCTCATGTTATTGATTCATACTTCTGGCACTATGAGACATCAGTACAAACAAATGCGTCGTATTAGCCAAAGACAGTACCTAGCCTTTAGATTTAGTGTTCAACATATGTGGAATTTTACGTATCTAATGATGCATTCCATGCTAAAGAATAACGAACAGCTTACTGATTTTGCAAGTACACGTCTTGCATATGACCTAGAGTATGACATTAGTGAATAGAGTGGAGAGCTATAGAACATCTTCATGAATTTTTTGAGATATTTTTTTATCGCTACAAATAAACTTTCAGGGGTGTACTACCCACCATCAATTTTAGGCTTAGAACAATTAGTTTTAATTTCCGAAGTTTTAGTAAATCATATAGACCATGTGGCCCCTAACACTGCTCTTCTTCATATGATAGAGGACATGGAGATAAAACTAGCTAAGTATTGAACTTGTGTTCATATGCTTTATTCTTTAGCTAAGGTTTTTGATCCACGTGTTAAGGAGGAGGTTGTAATTAGGTGATTAGAAACATATTATGAAAACATGAGATTTCCCTTAGATGAACATGTAGCTACGTTTAATAATAGCTTAAGAACACTTTTTGCAACTTATGAGACTAGATTCGGTAGGTCTTCACATACTTCTTATGTGCATGCTACTACTACTTCTTCGAGCAGGATCTGACAGATTTTAGGGAAGAAGAAACAAAAAACATTAGAGGCAGATAGTTCTTCTGGTGAACTGTCTAAGTATTTAGCAAATCAGTTTTTTTTACTGAGGCAGAAATGGATGATGAGAATTTTGGTACTCTTGCCTGGTGGAAAGGGTATGAATCTCGGTATCTAATTCTTGCCATTATGGCTCGTGATTTTTAGCAGTCCTTATATCTACTGCTGCTTCGGAGTCTGCTTTTAGTGCAGGTGGTCGCATTCTGAGCGACAAGAGGTCAAGGCTGAAAGAAGATATAGTAGAAGTTGCGGTTTGTGCGAAGGATTGGTTCCATGCTGAAAACCGCTCGTAGGATAAAAAGGACCTTTCCGAAGATTCCAACGAAGAAGAGACACCCGATGAGTGATTTTCATTTCTTACGTGTACTATCTTTTTTATCTGTATTAGAGTTCTTTTTGGCTATTGTATAAGAAGTAAGGCTGGGAATCTCGGTATCTAATTCTTGCCATTATGGCTCGTGATTTTTAGCAGTCCTTATATCTACTGCTGCTTCGGAGTCTGCTTTTAGTACAGGTGGTCGCATTCTGGGCGACAAGAGGTCAAGGCTGAAAGAAGATATAGTAGAAGTTGCAGTTTGTGCGAAGGATTGGTTCCATGCTGAAAACCGCTCGTAGGATAAAAAGGACCTTTCCGAAGATTCCGACGAAGAAGAGACACCCGATGAGTGATTTTCATTTCTTACGTGTACTATCTTTTTTTATCTGTATTAGAGTTCTTTTTGGCTATTGTATAAGAAGTAAGGCTGGCCTGGCTGACTTAAAGCTCGGCTGGGCCCAGTTAAAGCCCGGTCAGAGGTTTAAAGGTTCAACTCGGGACCTTCGAGAACTAAGTGATTAAATATGTTTCTGTCCAATAGCAATATTGTATCTATTTAGCAATAATTCTCATTTTTAAAATTTCTATCTACTTACAAAATACTATCTATTTTAATTTTTTAATAAAATAATATGTTTTTAGAAAACTATCTATCTTTAAATTTTTTTATATTATGCATAAATATTATATATTATGTTTAAACATTTTTTTTCATTTTAAAAATAATTTTAAAGAATTTTTTATGAATTTTTAAGATTTTTTTAACTTTTTTTAACTTTTTTATTTTTTAATAAAAGCCCGACCCGGGGCCCAGGCCGGCCCAGGCCGGGGTCCGGGCGGCGGGCCAGGCTTCCCGACTCTAAACTATTATCGGGCCGGCCTGGCCCGGCCCAGCCCAAGCCATTTGGTCAAACAGGCCGGCTCGGCACGTGACCCAGTTAAAGCCCAGCTGGGCCCGGGCCGGCCCGTTGGACACACTGACCATGTGGTCTTCAATTCGATGGATCACATAAACAGTTCTTTCTTATTTTATTCTTCTTCGTTTTCAACTTATGATGAAGTGAGGTTGAGCGCTTCTAGTCACATTACACGTTTTGTTTTAAAAATTACATCTATTTTACAATAGAGGGACTTTGTCCCAGTCACAAGTTGACTGCGATAAAGGATTGGCCATGTGTGCACCACCTCATATCGGTGGGGCCCCCAAAAGACACCAAAAAAACCCAAAAGTGTATCCACATTCAAAAAACCCCTAATTCAAATTACTTTCCCCATTTACCCCGAAGATACCAATACACACCCACAGTTCTCACTCCTTTCGGTTGCGTGCGCGCATCACATCCTGTTCATTGGGGTTTTTTGCACCGTGTACTGTGTGCATGTGTTATTTCAAGTTTATTTACAAAATTTGCCAATACCATTCGGGACTTTATCGGAGGAGATGGCAAACTTGTAAATACTTGTAAGTTGTTCAGCAAAACGTGTAAAGTGACTAGCAGCACTTTTTAGTCGAGTGATGTTCTTTGCACCACAAGTATTTATGAATTCACCGCATTTATAAATTTACAACTTAAATTTTATAAATTGTTAAATTCACGAGTTTTATTTCCAATATTACACTCGTTCATCATCAAAACACTTCATAAACAAATGGGTTCGGGTTGGCTCCAACGTGCCATCCGATAAAGACAAGCTGATTGGCTCTTACTGAAATTAGCACTCACCATCTCATCGAAGTTGCCAGTAATCATGGAATCATTGAAATGTCCCTTCTTTCGAATCATCGCTCGGAAAAAATTCAAACCCAACGATCTCTTTTGCCCATAAGGGCGTGAGGAGTTCTCGATGAAACAACAGTCGCAAAGCTGAAAGCTTTTCGATTCACTGATCAGTCAACTCTCCGCGCAAACTAAACTAGTCACCACGAACAATCCGATTGTATTCGTTATTTAATAAATAGATGATTTAAAGATCGATCTCTCAGTTCAATGTGATGGTGATCTGAGAGATGAAACTATCTTTATCACGGAGTAGATCGATGGACTATTCAGGAATCAATCGGCAGCGCATACCAGAACTTCACATAATTTTACTAATACAAATTCGATAGAAGAGAAGTGAGAGAAATCTGAACAATGGTTCTTCGATTCGTGGACTTCTTTTTTTCTTTGTATGATCGTAGAAGTCGGAGCGCTATTTGGGTGATGACTGTGACTGAAAGAGTTACCTAATCCCTCCGTGCACGTAGCCGCCGGCGTTGTCGCCCATCAGAAAATAGTTAGAAAGGTCTGCCAGGTCGAGATCTGGGGAAGGATTGGTGGCATCATCGAGGTAGTGGAGGGCGTCCATGATGTCAAGGTGAGTGTGAAGGGGCTTGTGCTCGGGGAGAGGTGATAGTTGACGGAGGCGACCACGGCGTTCAGCTTGTCGGCGGGGCGGAGATAGACGAAGTCATAGGCACGACTGAACGGAGAGAGGAAGGAGGGGTAATATTCGAAATACAAGAAGTGAATTTAACAAGTAATAAAATTTAAGTGATGAATTTAGGGCATGTTCTTTTCCTAGAATGTGAAATGGTGGAAAGTTGGAGGGTGTGGAATATTGGGAGAGAGAAAGTTGGTGTAATGTGTTTCTTTGGTGGAGTGGTGGATAAAAAGTGAGGTTGGAAGTTGATTGTGGGGCCCACTCCGTGTAGTGTGTTATTTTGGTTGAAGAAAGTGGTGTGGGGCCCACTCAAATTCAATTTATTACTTTTAAAACTAAACTAATTACTTATTAAATTAATTAATTATTAATATAATCTATTAACCAACGTGGGACCCACCAAAATCAGAGATTCCTGCGAAATCCCCGTGAAACACGGAGATTTCAAGATGGGTCGAGATTCCAAATAAAGGATGCCACCTTAGCTCAAACACACAATTCTCACATTCCAGCGACCGAACAGCCTTGAAGAAAGTAGGATTGGAACCCAAGGAACAGTGAGTGAACATGAAGAAAGAAGCAAACTCTCGCCCGCTTTCTAGGAAAAGGACATGCCTTTATAAGCACGGCGAATTCATAAAAACTTTGAATTTAGGGCATGTTTCTTTGCGGGGAAAAGAGCGAAGAAAGTAAAAAAGTGACACTGTTTGTTGTCACTTCTTACCATATTCATCACTTTCTCATTCTCTCTTTCCCCTCGTGTGTTCCTTTGCGGAGAAAACTGGCTGCGATTTCGCGTTCCTCCTTCTCCGACGTGTCGCTGCACTTTCCTCCCCTTGAAATCTCCGGTTTTTGCGGGGATTGCAGCAGGGATTTCTCATTTCGGGCCCCACCTCGTTCCTCTCATCCCTCAACACAGCTTCCATTGCACGGGAGCCAACGGCTAGCTGAAAAACCCTAGTTGCGGCGTGATTGGGCGGCCTATCTTCGTTGCCTAGGGTTTCACAATGGTTTTTGGTCGGATCTAAGGGCGGATTTGCTGAGGGTGTGCCAAGCTTGGGGCATTTCAGCTCCGTCGAAGCTTTGTGCAGAACCCTAGCTGATCGGTGAGCTTCGAGCTGATTTTTCTACGATTTGAGCTCCTCGGTATAATTTCTGAAGCCCTAATTTTAATTTTGATGGGTTCTGTTGCTTCCATGGTTCTCGTTATGCTCGCATGTTCTGATTGGGTGCATGTTGATAGGGTTTCGAAATTTTGAGGTTTCACACCCCTTTGCAGTGATAAATATTTGATTTTCTGATGTTGTGATTGGGTGCATGATGCTAGGGTTTTGAAATTTTGGGCTTTCGCAACCAATTGCTTCGATGATTATCTGATTTTATGATTTTATGATTTAGTGGGTGCTGCTAGGGTTTTGAAATTTTGGGCTTTCTAACCCCTTTGCTTTGATGAATTTCTGATTTTTTTGATGTTGGGATTAGGTGCATGATGCTAGTGAATGATCCCCATTTACAAATAATGCGAAACCTACATGCTCATAATCCACGCAAAGACACATGCCCTTAGGTGTGCAGTATTCCAAAAAGTACAATGATGAAAAATTATAAATGAATTTGGTATGCGTGGCTGTGCAAAAGTCATATATGCTGGATGGCTTGCTTGATGGTTCCGTTTAATACCCTATTTGTGCATCATAGTGTTTGCTATTTTTCTGAATTGAAAGGGATTAGTTTTGAAATTTTAACATTGTGTTGATTTCAATATAAATGAACAAAATTTTGGCTTTTTTGTAATTTACATTCTAATTTTAAGGTGTTTAGTATTTATGATTTTTGTGTCAATTTAACCTTGTTTAGTTGAGAACAATGGGTGAGGGGAAATTTTTATGAAGTTACAATTTAAACTTGATTTATGCCGATTGATTTCTGGGTTGAAATGGAAGGAGCAACGGCAAAGCAACCATTTGTGAAAATATATGCTGGATGGCTTGATTGATGGCTCCTTTTATTACCCAATTTGTTTTTCACGTGGTTGGATATTCTTATGCAATGAAAGGGATTGTGTGTTAATTTTTATATGTGTGGCGATTTCAAGTAACATTTACATAATTTAAGAATTTATGATATATGTTTCATTCTGCACTTGTTTACTTGAGAACAATGGGTTATGTGAATGTGTACGAAGTGGTTTTTTTACCTTGATTTATGATGTTTGATTTATGGTTTGACATGGACGGAGCAACGGCAAAACAACCAGTTGTGAAAATAATTAATCATATATTCTGAGGGCTACATTTTTTGATATGGACAAATTTAGATGAAATGGGGTTTTCATATTTTCATATGATATGGATTTAATTCATTTTGGCTAACAAAGGGTTTAAATTTTTTTCATGCCATAAGTTATATAGGATGCTGGATAGCCACGGGTATCTTTTTCGCATACCCTACTTTCTGGTAATATCATATGTCAGTCATCACTTACGCGTTAAGTTATGTTTGAAGTAATTAAGGTGGACAGGGATATACAAGGAGACCATTCGTCTTGTGATTTATGTACATCTGCCGCGACGACAATAATGTTTGTCATCTTAGCTTTACAACTTGACAATTCCGCTAGGCCCGACCCTATACCCAGAGAGCTCTCAGCTATGCAAGATCTGCATAGAAAATCCCACATGCGGAGAATTTTGTATGGGTCTGAAAGTAGCTGTTTGCACTACCTACGAATGCGAAGACATGCTTTCATGAATCTTGCATCATTAATGCGACGGCATAAAATTCTCAAGGACATAATTCATGTATCCATCGAGGAGCAGGTGGCCATGTTCCTGCATATTGTTGGGCACAAGTCAAAGAATAGAGTCATGCAAGTGGATTTTATAAGGGGCGGGGGGACATTTAGCCATTATTTTAACAAAGTGATGGCGGAACTGTGTGCACTTTGGGAGATGTTCGTGACGCAAGCTCCTAATGAGACGCCACCGGAGATAATTAATAATCCTAATTGGTTCCCATTTTTAAGGTATGTGTGATTATATGTATATGTGTCAGTATAATAAGTATCGTAATGGGGATTGCAAATTGGTCTCATTTAATACGTTGTAGGACTTCATCGGTCTCATTGATAGGACGCACATAGATGCCATGCTACCAGCAAGGCTCGTACCCCGCTTTAGAGGGCGTAAGAGGGTTACGCAAAATGTGTTAGCAGCTGTTACTCCAAATAAAAGATTCACATACGTACTGGCCGGGTGGGAAGGATCCATAAATGATTTTTCGGTCCTGAAAGATGCATTGTCTTTACGCCCCCCCCCCCCCCACCTGGGGCTTTGAGTGTATGAAGGCAATATGCATAAATTTACATATAAATTATAATTACGTATCTCAGAAAGTGTTGGATCATAAACTTGGATTATTTGTACGAATGTATATAAATATTACCTTTGCGATGCTGGATATACTGCAATGTCAGGATTCATATCTACATACAAGGGCGTTAGATACCATTTGAAGGACCATACTGATCAGGTTCCTCGAAATCGACGAGAGCTATTCAACATACGCCATTCTACATTGAGATCAAAGATCGAGTCGACATTTGGTATCCTAAAGAACAAGTTTAAAATATTGACATCCAAGCCTCACTACCCATTCAAAAGTCAGGTCGATACCGTACTATCATGCACTGTTTTGCATAATTACATCCAAATTGCAAATCCTCATGACCCCCACCTAACTGAAGATGGTGATGGGTTTGAGGAGGATGTAGAGGGCATCAATGATCATGATGATCGATGTTATTGATCTATCCCAACAGGTGACCGTTTGTGAACAAACCGAACAACGGGATCGCTGGAAAATGCGTAGGAAGCAGATAGCTTGGGATATGTGGGTGGACTACTATAACATACATAATAACATGAACACAGTAGTGCATGGGCTATGAGCGGATCGTAAATTTTGCATACTAAGTCTGAACATTTTAACTTTGTACATTGATTATTGCATTATGTTTGATGTGTTGAGTATGACAATATTTTCATGCTTTGGCTTATCCTTTCAATGCTTTACAATTCTGTATTTTCATAACACATGCGGCATAGTTTCAGATAATATGATGGTTGGATGTTTATTTTAAAATTATGCATTTTCATTATCATAATATTGATGTTGTAGGGATGGAAGGATCTTCAAAATCAGGGCATGGGGGTGATCCATACCCGGATGGGAGTGATCCAATGCATCATATTTATGAAAATGTATATGAGACACAACGTGGCAAAGCAGAAAGAAGGGGGGATCACCTTCTCAACCGACCAATTCCCATGAGGATGCCTCAGATCCCCTACCACATGCATGGATTCCAAGCTGGTGGGCATGGAATGACATATCCACAATATGGCAATTTCAACTTGCCAATGCAAATGCAAATGTCAATGCCATCACATAGTGGCCATGGGTATATGAATATGCTCCAAGGGGGGAACTACCCACTTTCAGAAGCCACTCGTCTCATGGTGCCTTCGTTATGCCAACGACACCAAGTGGCAAGAAAGAACTCCCAGCAGTGACACCTCTAAGAAGTCGAGCCGGTGTAGCGAGGATGCCGAGGGGTCTGTATCAAGTCCCTGTAAAAAGCAGAAGCACCCTTCCTCATCTTCACAACACAACAAACTATGGAAGCCCGAGCACGATGACACCCTTATTCCATTCCTAGCTGAACTTGCACGGCAAGGCCTTAAAGTCGATAAGACATTTAATGGGGCCCATTCAATGCCGCTACAGCTGAAATCAATAACACTCATGGGACGATGTTCACAAGTGGTAATGTGAAAAATCACATGAATGCTTTAAAGACACGTTTAAAGGATGTTTACGAGTGCATGGAAATGAGCGGGGTGGGATGGGATGCGAAGAGGAAGATGATTCGGAGTGAAAGTGTATATTTATACCCCCTAACTATCCCCATTTTGTGCTAAAGATTAGGCTTAAACTTGTTTTTTGGGTATATTTTCATTTCATGACATTTTAGGAGCTTACTCTCATTCTTGGCACAAAATATGGATTTTATCGTCTTTATTGGCTTCCTGATATTTTTCATGTGCTTCTGGTATTATTGTGATAATATTGTCAATTTTTGAGAATTATTTGAGCGATGTAATAATTTATATGGATTATTGGAGGTCAATAGTATTTTATAATAGTCATTATATTAATTTTCTCATCAAATGGACTAATTTCTCCTTCCCTTATTTTTCAGGTATTCCTGGGAGTCTTGGAGATTTTCCAGAATTTTCTGGAATTTTTCTGAGATTTCTGGTTATTTTTGGTGAATTATTTGGAGGAGAAAGGGGGTTTAAAACCACAAAAGGATTTTAAAGGGGCGCCACATGGCGCGATCCCGAGGCGCCACGTGGCACCAGATCCGGCCGCCAAAGCCAGACGCAGGCCGCTGCTGATTTTTTAAAAATATAAAAAACAAAAAAGGCCCGTTCTGCGGCCCGCTCTTGGAGCGGGCCGCTGGGCCGATTATATAAAAAATAAATTAAAAAGTAAAATAAAAAACACCCGCTCTGCGGGCCGGCCCACCTGGCCGGCCCGCTCCGCCTTTTAATGCCCAGCGGGCTGATAAACCCGCTCTTGGAAGCGGGTTTGGGAAAAAAAGCAGGCGTCGCCCGCTTATCAACGACCCGCAGCGGCTGTAGCCCAGCGCGCGCGTTTTAGCAACTGTGGGCAAGCGCCCGCAGCAAAAATCCGACCCGATACGGGATTAATTGCTGCCTGTGTGCGAAAAATAGGCAGTTCGGCCAGCTACTGTTTTTTGGGGTGATTTTTAGGGTTTGGGAGCTCTTCCTCTTCTCCATAGCTTGGGCTAGGGCTTGGAGGCTATGGATGGTGGAGAAGCATGGGGGAGGAGCAAATTGGAGGAGGCTAGGCTTCATTTAGGGTGAAAGCTTAGGTGATACCTTTCTTCCCCCTTTTTTAATTTGATATCTCACTTTTGTATTGAACTTGGATGAATCTTTTGAATGAAATTTACATCTTGTTTGCTATGATTGTGTAGTATTGATTTGGTGTGGGTTGTGATTCATGATGATGGGTTGTTAATCTTGGCCCTAATTTCCTCTTGCCTATTATCTTGCTAATCTTGGATGAATTGTTAGGGCACAATTTCATTGGTAAAGACCCGAAAGGGCACAATTCGAGATGAATCCATGTTCCTAATTTGATTAGTGCTATGATGATGCATCCATGCTTATTGCCAATTTTTGTGTTCTTGAATGCTGAACTTTCTAATTAAGCTTGACATAGCCGGAGGCCTAATTGAGTTATATGTGGGTAATTTGAGCTTGATTAACACCAACATTAGTGAACCCACAACCCATTCTCCTCGCTTAGCTATCCTAACTTCCCATTTGGCTCTCTAACCCTACACACTTAGGATAGATTTGTTGATTTACCACACTGTTTTTCCCCACACTCATCCACTGTTAGCGAGGTGGTTGTAACACAGTCTATCTTTCTTTATCGATCAATTTTTTGAATGTAGAACGACTTGTCCCTGTGATCCGACCCGGTACTCACCGATTATAAATTTATTGCATTGACACTCCTACGCTTGGGAGTGGAAGGTGTGCACTTGCGCGCCCTCTCGTTCAACTAGAAGATAATTGAGCTGGATCCGGAAACTTATGCAACATGTGCGGTGGTAATTAATTCTATCTTATATATAGGATATGTGCTAGTACATTAAATATAGCTATGAATGTTATGTTCATATATGCTCTGCTAATCGTTCAAGCAAACCATCGAAAGCGCGCTTATGTGAACCATCTTATACCATGGTTTGACGATCTGGTTGTCATCATTGGGGATGGCACTGCATGTGGGGATTTGTCAAGGTCCTTGTTTGATAGCTTTGGTGGCCCATTTTCTGGAGGGGAAGGAGAGCCCGTAACGCCTGATCCGACACATATTCCCTCTCCACCACCACTATGTCCCTGAGGACATATGCACACAAGCATCGACATGAGATTGTCCACAAGGGGGGACAAGAAATGCTACCCCACCATCGTTGGGGAAGAAGAAGCAGCGACGACGCTCCTTGAGGGAAGATCCGGACGTAATGCGGGATATAGCCGCTAATGTGAAAGAGGTCGCGGATGCTATACGGAGCGCACACTCCCACTGGACAGAAACTCTTGCACATCGTGTGTACGAGTTTACGGAGTATCCTCCCGACTTATTGTTGAAGTTGTTTAAAGACCTAAGCATGAATGAGATGGTGGGTCGACAATTTTTGGCCGTGCCACAATCGGGTCGGAAGCTTATGCTTGAGGAGTTAGATGGATAGGGACTTGCATGAAGCAGGTTATGAAAAAGGATATGGCAAAGGAAAGATATGAGGATGGGTGGGCCCTATGGCATTTTGGTGGGGTGGTGATGAGTGTTGGTTGGGTTGGGGATGTGTTGTATGGTGGGGTAATATGTTGTTGTTGTATGGGCATGGCTCCAAGTTTCAGGTATTGGGGCATGGCTCCTTGTTTCAGGTACAAGTTTTAGTATGGGTTTATTGGGGAAATCTGTTCAGAGATGGGATGAGATTTTGAGATGTTTTGTGATTTAAGCATTGGTACAATGATCATAATTTTTTGGCCTGTTGTAATGTGTCTGTATGAAGTGAATTTTGTAGATGATAAGTTGGCATTTTTTGGACTTGTGGTCCTGGTGTTTTGACAATATGATACCTTGGCAAATTCAGTATGGGGGCTGTGTTGGTGTAGCATGTTGAATATTTTATCAATTGCATTTTGTTTGGTTGCAGTTTGAAAAGATTTTTATGTGGGAAATTTGTTTGGCCACCTATCAAATGTGGCAAATTCAGTATGTGGGCTGTGTGGGTGTAGCAGGTTTATATTAATTTTATTGGGGCACTTTGAAATGAGATTGGTTATTTAGATGTTTTGTGATGAAAGCATTGGTACCATGTTCAGGTTTTTTTCCTTCTCTATTGAGTATTTATCAATTGCAATTTGTGGGGTGGAAGGTCGAATAGATTTTTATGTTGGACTTTTGTTTGCCCACCTATCAAATGTGGCCAATTTAGTATGGGTGATGTGTGGGGGAAGCAGGTTCATATTAATTTTATTGGGGCATTTTGAAATGAGATTGGTTTTTTTTATGTTTTGTGATGAAATCATTGGTACCATGATCACGTTTTATTCCTTCTTTATTGAGTATTTAACCATTGCAATTTGTTGGGTGGCAGGTTGAATACATTTTTATGATGTACTTTTGTTTGCCCACCTATCAAATGTGGCAAATTCAGTATGGGACTGTGTGGGTGTTGCAGGTTCATATTATTTTTATTGGGGCATTTTGTAATGTTATTGGGTTTTTAGATGTTTTGTGATGCAAGCATTGGTACCATGTTCAATTGTTTTTCCTTCTCTATTTATCACTTGAATTTTGTTGGGTGGCAGTTTGAATAATTTTATTTTTTGGACTTGAGTTTGGCCACCTATCACCTATGGCAAATTCAGTATGGGGGTTGTGTGGGTGTAGCATGTTCATATGATTTTTATTGAGGCATTTTGTAATGGGATTGGATTTAAGCATTGGTACCAGGTTCAGATTTTTGGAATGGGCAACTGAGTCTTTATCAACTCGGCCCAAAGTCACCCAAAGAAACATGCCCTTACAATATGTGGCATATTCAGTTTGGGATATGTGTTGATGTATCAGTTTCAGTTGATGTGTATGGGTGCCTTGTGAATGTAGCCCTATGATGATGCACAAATAATGAGCAATTTGTCCCACGGTTAGTAAGCTATATTTGTTAATTGGAATGAAGGTTCAATTATATTGAGCAACTGCCTATTACCAACTTCAATTCATGATATTTGACAGCTTTTCCTGAGGGCTACCTAGAAATCTGTGATTTTTCTGAATCTTGCATCCAATATATATGAGACACACACACTGACCCAAGCACATACATCTGAAACTGATACATCTCCACTGGCCCCAAACTGAATTTGCTACAATTGCAATTGGTCCAAAATAAATCCCAAATATGTGGGCGATTTGGTCATATAGCCCTATGATGAATATTTGCTGTTTTTGAATCTTGCATCCAATATGTGCATGCTGATACACACACCATGACCTAAGCACCAACAACTGAAACTGATACATCCCAACAGTCCCCATACTGAAACTGTTACATATGCTTAGTTGCCAAAGCAAATCAATGCACCAAGTCCAATGATGATGAACATCAACTTAGAATTTTGTCCCCTTTTTGGAAGAAATAGGGGGTTAGTGGCTTAAAGGTTCATTCATACTGAGCAACTGCCACTGCCTTCTAAATTTCAGGATAAAATAGATGTGTACCAGAGGGCTATACAATATTTTTTCTTTCCCTATGTGGTGAACCAATTGGCCTTGTTGCAGTTTCAGTTAGGGGACTGTATGTAAGGAGCAATTCCATTTGTTGTGTCTTGGTGCATTTGTAGAATGGAAATTTTGTTGGCCTTGCTTTTGGCCCCTTTGGTTATCTGATAGGTTAGTTATGGGGGCTGTTTGGATGTATCAGTTGCAGTTGAAGTTTATTGGGGCCTTGAGCATTTGGTATTTTATTTGGATGTGTTTTGGGAACTTGGCATTAGTATCATGATATAGTGGTTGTAACGGCCGGTACTCACTAATTCGTTATACGGCTGTGTGTATAGCAATTTCAGGTACCTGTTTGGTTTTGTTGCTTTGTATGTGAGTCGTGTGGTTGAGTCGATATGGCCGTAGCACCTTGGTTGCATCCTTAGCAAGCCAACCCCCGACGTGTGCCCAACTTGAGATTACTGTCGCTTTTGGACCCCGTATCCTTTGTACGCTTTTCGTGCACGTAGTCTTGTTCGTGCACGTATTTATTTTAGACCTTGTCTATATCCGAACCATATAGTGTGATATTTCGTTGTGACCCTCCCGAAGAATATTAAATTGTGAGATTATTTTGGAACGTCATTTCACGGGTCGTTCTCCCATGATTTGACTTTGTTTGATGAGACGTCGCGATTTTCACTTTTGTCGTGAGACGTTTTTATTTTTAATTTCGTCCCTCGTCATCAGAATTGTGAACCGTCTTCTTTGTTCATTTTCTCTCATCGGTGCGGTCACCCCAGTATTTATTTCATCATTTTTGGGCTTCGTTTGGCCTACATTTACTTTTCCCCAGCTTAATTATTAGTTAACTCTAAGTTTCATATTGGTTCTTTTCCCCAATAATTTATTAATAATAATAAACATCCAAAAATCATGTTGATCAAGCCCACATTTTCACTCTTGGCCGCACACAAACCCAGGGAGAGAGAGAGAGGGTGAGAAATCTTGGGCTTTTAATACTATAATAACAAATTTTGTAACCTAAAACAAAACTAACCTAGCCTAGCCCCTATCCCACGTGATGCTATCAGCCCACTCCTCTATTTTATTCAACTTTAGGGTGTTATATTTTTAACCTAACCTATCTATCTCCCGCAACCACAAAACACAGCCGCCGCCCCCTTCATTTCTTTCGCACACAACCCTAGCCCGCGTCCCGACCTCGTTCGTCGACCTCAGACCCTCGCTGGTGGCCTACTCCCCTCCGCTGACCGGACCCTCACCGCCGTATCCGCGTGTAGCACCGCCCTGTGCTTGCCGCAGTCGCAGCAGCACGCAACAGCAGTCGCAGCAACTGTCGTCGCCGCTACCGCCGGCGCAGTCGCCTCTCCGGCGTCCCCGTCGACCCTCAGGCCCCCTGCACCATCACGACAGCCCCTCAGGCCATCGTTGCTTTGAAACAGCGAGTGAACTCGCTGTTACGCGTTCTAACGTCGTCTCGACGCGTCGTTTCGCCTCCTCGTCGCTCTCTCTCGCTATAGGGTTCTTCCGGCAGCCCCTACCTCGCCTAGAGGTGTTCCTCGACGTCACGATCATCCCCTACGATGCTCAACATCGTAGTCTTCGTGTACGTCGACCCGTTCGTCCCCGTTCTTTGTTACGGATTCCCGTGAGCCGTAGAATGTCTACCGATCACTTTGCTCGCTGTTTGGAATCTTTTCACTGATCTTGTCGCCGTCCAAAGATTGGCGATCGTGGAATCTATTTTGGAATCTGGAATTAGGAGCGTTTTCTTTATTCCAACCCCTGGCGTCGCTACCCGACGCCAGTGTAGCTCTCGCAGCGTGTAAGGGTAATTTTCTGATCACTTAGGACCCCCCCAACCAATGCATGCTAATCAAGATTAAAATCGGTGTTTTTATTTGCTTAGTAATCACTAATGAAGATAATCTAAACTGGGACTGTAGGTTGGTGAATCCGAGCACATAGGTAGATTGGATTGGTTGGACGGTGTTTGCAGAACGACTGATTGCAGGCAAGTGAAACTTGCCAAACTTGTGTTTTAGGCCATGTTTTAGGCCATCCCCCGTTTTTAGCATAAAAGAGACTAGGCGATGAAATGATACTCGCTAGACGCAATTTTAAGATCTAGCTTAACAACGAAGCTAGATCTGACATCCTGCCATGTCATTCATTTATTTTACCCGTCACGTTTAATTTTCATATCAGTACGCATTTTACTTGTGCTCTGCCATGCCTGTCACGTTTAAATTCCTTATCTGTACGCACTTAAATTATACTCTGCTATGCCATGCATTATAACATGTCATTCCATGCTTGAATGTTTGCATTCGTAGCACACGCTACTATACTTCCTTGTTGAGGCTAGACACCTGCGTTGCAGGCACAACCCTATGCCAAATACACTTCCTGGCTTGTGAACCAGAAGCGGGCCACATGTGTTGGTCAAAAGCCAATGCCCGATTACACGTGGAGGGGTAGGGTTAAGCGATCACTTGAGCTTAGGAGTTGGCCCATACAGCCGCTCTAGCCAAAGGGCGTAAACGATGTGCACGACGCGCTTACTTGTCTTGTAAATTCCATGTGAATGTTTAGTAGCTTTGCTACTCTTACCATGTCATACTTGTTGCACTTTATTACTTGTTGCATTCATATCTTAAACTGCTATGTCATCGCATACTTTTAGAACTACTAGGTTGTTTCCTTCCTTTTAGTTTCCTTGCACAAGTCTCTTGTAGACTTGCTTACATGCGCCCTCGTCTCTTTTGGGTGTCGCATGTTAGTTGCTGAGCCGGAGCCCGTTGCTGAGGGCGAGGAGTTTGTTAACATT
Organism: Scilla litardierei; assembly: GCA_030789695.1. NCBI lineage: Eukaryota > Viridiplantae > Streptophyta > Magnoliopsida > Asparagales > Asparagaceae > Scilla > Scilla litardierei. The sequence goes on from CM061134.1 coordinate 31,325,664, forward strand.
GAGCCTGGGTCCATTGTTGACGTGGAGTACGAGGACACCGGCGACCAGTCGTAGAGACTTCTTTTGTTGTTACTTTCTGCTTAGTTCTTGTTAGGTTGTTGGTGCGTAGCGCCCTTTCTTTCTGTACGTTTTTTTATTTCTGTTGGCCATGCTTGGGCCTTTTAGACTCTTTTTAGCCTGGTGGCTTTTCTGTTATGTTGGACTTTATTTGTGGACATTCTGAGATTTGGATTTTAATATCTCTCTTTCGTTATTATTATTTTTATTCTGTTTCGTAATTGCAAGGACCTATACTTGGTTATTCCAGACGCTTTACAGACTGTAGCCTCACAGCTTCAAGTCTGAGCGGACTTTTCACGCCTCGCCTTCCGTTTATGGGAAGCGGGTCGTGACATTGGTGTTTCATGATTTGTTTTGGGAAATTGGCATGTGTACCTGAGGACTATATTTTGGACAACCAAGAAAAGTGGCAGTTTCAGTATGGGGTATGTTTGGCTGGAGCAGTTTTAGTTGTTTTGGTTGGGTCCTTGTGTATGGTCCTGCTTTTGTTTGTGTATTTGATTTGGGAACTCAGATTATGTTTACTGTTCATTTTCTTGACTTGGCAAATTATGCTAATCCCATTTGATTTTTGTTGATTAATATGGGGACTGGAATTTTTTGGGCTTTGTTTTTGTCCCCTTTTGTTTGCTTGCAGTTTATTTATGGGGGCTGTTTGGATGTATCAGTTGCAGTTGAAGTTTATTGGGGCCTTTAGCATTTGGTGTTTTATTTGGATGTGTTTTGGGAACTTGGCATTAGTATCCTGATATGTTGGTGTTTCAAGATTTGTTTTGGGAAATTGGCATTTGTACCTGAGGGATATATTTTGGACAACCAAGATATGTGGCAGTTTCAGTATGTGGTCTGTTTTACTGGAGCAGTTTGATTTGTTGTGGTTGGGTCCTTGTGTATGGTCCTGGTTTTGTTTATGTATTTGATTTGGGAACTCATCTTATGTTTCATGTCCAGTTTGTGGACTTGGCAAATTATGCTAATCCCATTTGATTTTTGTTGATTAACATAGGGGACTGGAATTTTTTGGGCTTTGTTTTTGTCCCCTTTTGTTTGCTTGCAGTTTATTTATGGGGGCTGTTTAGATGTATCCGTTGCAGTTGCAGTTTTTGGGAATCTTGAGCATTTGGTGTTTTATTTGGATGTGTTTTCTGAACTTGGCATTAGTATCCTGATATGTTGGTGTTTCATGATTTGTTTTGGGAAATTGGCATTTGTACCTGAGGGCTATGTTTTGGACAACCAAGATATGTGGCAGTTTCAGTATGGGGTCTATTTTGCTGGAGCAGTTTAAGTTGTTGTGGTTGGGTCCTTGTGTATGTTCATGGTTTTGTTTATGTATTTGATTTGGGAACTCATCTTATGTTTCATGTTCAGTTTGTGGACTTTGGGGAGGTATCGGTTTCAGTGTTCCCTAGTGTTCCTTATAGCCCGATGATGAAGAACATATAATGAGCTATTTGTCCCTAATGCCCTGTAATGATGAACATTTAATGAGCAATCAGTTTCATTGTTTCCTATAGGTATTAATTGGCTTGAAGGTTCATTCTTAATGAGCAACTGCCTATTACCTACTTTGTTTAATGATAAAATACATGTTTACCTGATGGCTCTAACTTTTTTAAGATATACTCTTTCTTGCTCGCTAGTTTCAATTTTTTGTATGTGACTTCTAACATTATTTGTTTGGCTTTGGGTATGTATCCGTTTCATATTACATTTTACTTCTTTTAATGGCTACTCTGTATCAGTAATTTTTTTATATTTGTAACATGTATATGTATTTCTGTTGCATCCTCCTTTGTCCATCTTTATTTCATGCTAGGTACAAATGAGCACCGGGTCCAGCTCGTCTATTCAATCCAGACCCAGAGTTGTTGTAGCCTGTAGGTGTTGAGTTGGATGCAGATGAAGCTGACAGCACTTGCAACTGTGGGCTGAGGGTTGCTAGGAGGACATCATGGACCCGAAAAAATCTCGGCCGGTGCTTTTGAAGGTGTCCATCGCGCGTGAATAAATGCAAATTCAACGAATTGAAGGATCCACCACACTTGGAATGGTCCACATATGTGATACTGCACTTGCTGGATGAGCTTGAAAGAGGCCCCACCAATGCTTCCTCTTCCACAGCGTTCTTTGATCGAAGGCTTTTAAAGATAGAGGGGCGGTTGGCCACGCTTGTGGGGCGATTTGAGCGGACCACGGTGAAAATGGACACCATGAAGTTGGTTTTGTTTACCCTCCTAGGTTTGATGTTAGTTTTTTTATTGTTGATTATAAACAAGAGTGTTTAATGTTAGGCTTGCTACAATGTAACACTTTATTAATGTATGTTGGTTATGCATAATGAGATTGTATTATGGATAATATATGTATTTTGTAAATGCTGGATTAATTTGGTATGTTAAATTGGATTGTGATATCGATTGCATTCGTTCTATGCCTTGCATTTAATTTTTTAATAATTTATGAATGTTGGATATGAAATGGTCTACCTTGTCCTTTTGCTTGCGTTGCATGGCTTGCCTTCGTTTACATTTAATAAGTAAAATGCAATTAATTATTTCTTTTTTTTATTAAATTCGTTATTTTAATATTTATTTTTGCGTAGTGGGATTTAATTATGCGTAATTAAGAGTTATTTATTTAATAGTTATTAGTTAGTTAGCTAATATTTAATTAAATCTAGTTTCAAAATTTTCTTCATCATAAGTTGATGGGGGGTAATCTCACCGCATAACACCATACCCAACTTCCAACTTTCCTCCTCCAACAATCCCAATCTCACTTTAACCCAAAGAAACATAAAACTTTAGTGTGTGACCCACAAACAAATCCCAATCCAACTTTCCAACCCATTTTCCTCCAAAAGAAACACAAAACTCTACTTCTCTCTCCTCAAGGTTCAAACATGGATTTACTATTCACAACAGTAAATCCTCGCACAAAGAAACATGCCCTTATAAACACTGTGCAATTAGGGCATGTTTCTTTGTGTGATTGTGGGTTGGGATTTACTGTTGTGAATAGTAAATCCATGTTGGATTCTTGAGGAGAGAGAAGTAGAGTTTTGTGTTTCTTTTGGAGGAAAGTGGGGTGGAAAGTAGGTTTGGGATTTGTTTGTGGGTCCCACACTAAAGTTTTGTGTTTCTTTGGGTTAAAATAATATTCGGATTGTAGGATGAGGATTGTTGGGGGTTGGTTATGGTGTTATGCGGTGAGAATACCCCCTATTCACATATGAAGTAGAAAAATCATTTAATTAACTAAACTAATAACAATTAGTTAACTAAATATTAAGTGTTAAATAAATATCTATTAAATACGCATAATTAAATCTCACTACTCAAAAATAAATATTAAAATACCGAATTTAATAATAAAAAAGAATTAATTAATTGCATTTTGGGATATTAAATATAAACGAAGGCATGCCACGCAATGCAAGCGACAGAATAATGTAGACCATTTCATATCCAACATTCATAAATTATAAAAATATTAAATGAAAGGCATAGAACGCATGCAACGGATATCAAAATCACATTTAACATACCATATTAATCCAGCAAATACAAAATACTTATAGTATCCATAATACAATCTCATTTTGCATAAACAACAAACAGTAATAAAGTGTTACATTGTATCCAGCCTAACATCAAACACTCTTGTTTATAATCAACAATAACAATACTAACATCAAACCTAGGAGCGTAAATAAAACCAACTTCATGTTGTCCATTTTCACTGTGGTCCGCTCAAATCGACACACGAGTGTGGCCAATGCCCTCTATCTCTAAAAGCCACCGATCAGAGAACGCTGAGGAAGATGAAGCATTGGTGGGGCCTCTTTCAATCTCATCAAGCAACTGCAGTATCACATATGTGGACCAATCCGAGTGTGGTGGATCCTTCCATTCGTAGAATTTGCATTTATTCACGCGGGATGGACATCTCTAAAAGCGCCTGCCGGGATTTTTTCGGGTCCATGACGTCGTCATGGCAACCCTCAGCCCACAGTTGCAAAACTTGCCGTCATCTTCATCAGCAGCCAACTCACCGCCTGCAGCAACTCTGGGTCTGGATTGAATAGAAGAGCTGGACCCAGTGCTCATTTGAACCTAGCATGAAATAAAAACAATTAGTCTGAATAATGATTTAAAGAGATATGATAATTAAATAGATGAAAAATGGTTTAAGAAGCGCACATACGAACAGTTACAACACCCACGAAAGATGACATCATCTGAATTAAATCAGAAATAAAAGAGAAAAGGAAATACCGTAACATAGACAACGCAGAAACCAAAACAAAGCAAAGATAAAGAATGAATCAAGAAGAGATAATTAAAATATTACTAAATTAAAGCCCTCAGGTGAACATATTTTTTAGCATTAAGTGTGTATTAGGCAGTTGCTCATTATGAATGAACCTTCTCGACAAATACCACTTTTTTCTTCATAACAGAGGGACAAATTGATCAGTATATGTTTATCATCATAGGGCTATATGAACACATCCAACTAATAAATAACCAACGTCCACAGTTGAAACATGATACATTTGCAAAGGTCACAAATGCCAAGCATACGTTGGATTTTTGGGGGGTATCAATTTCAGTTTTTGGGGTGGTATGCGCAAGGCGCATTGTTTCAGGTTTGGTGGCATGGCTCCTTGTTGCTGTTTGTCTGCAAGTGATACATTAGCCCTTAGGAAGGAATTTAATTTATCAAGTAAAAATGTTGGTGATAGGCAGTTGCTCCATCACATATCACCCCCTCATTTAATCTTCACCCATCTCATATACAGATACATACAGTCCATATCAATTCATATGATTTTCAATGTATCTCACTAAAATACATCATTGGGGAGTAATGGAACCATCAAACCTAGTACCAACTATTTATGCATAATCAAGGGACAAAGGGATCAAATAATTATCTTCATCATTGGGCTATAATAAACTAGCACCAAATCATTGGGCTATATGTCACCAGCAACAAGGAGCCATCCCCCAAAAAATGAATCTAGTAGCAATGCCCAAACCGCCCCCAAAAACTCAACCAGCAACAAGGATCCATGCCACACAAACTAAAACAGTGGGCCATGCATATACCACACCAAAAACACAACCACCACCAAGGAGCCTTGCCAATTTGATTCAAAAAAACACACTCAGCAACAAGAAGCCATGCCCCAAAAACTGCACCCTGGAGCCATGCCCATAAGTTTCAAAAAAACACACCCAGCAACAATGAGCCATGCCCCAAAAACTGAACCAAGGAGCCATGCACATATGTTTCAAAAAAACACAAGCAACAACTAGGAGAAATGCCCCAAAATCTGAACTGATATGCCATGCCCATACGTTTCAAAAAACACAAGCAGCAACAAGGAGTCATGCCCCAAAAACTGAAACAAGGAGCCATGCACATATGTTTCAGAAAAACACAAGCTGCAACATTGAGTCATGCCCCAAAAACTAAACCCAGGAGCCATGCACATATGTTTCAAAAAAAACACAAGCAGTAACAAGGAGCCATGCCCCAAAAACTGAAACAAGGAGCCATGCACATATGTTTCAAAAAAATACAAGGTGCAATAATGAGTCATGCCCCAAAACTGAACTGATATGCCATGCCCATATGTTTCAAAAAACTCAAGCAGCAACAAGGAGTCATGTCCCAAAACCTGAAACACGGAGCCATGCCCATTTGTTTCAAAAAAAAACACAAGCAGCAACAAGGAGTCATGCCCCAAAAACTGAACTGATATGCCATGCCCATATGTTTCAAAAAACACAAGCAGCAACTAGGAGTCATGGCCCAAAAACTGAAACAAGGAGCCGTGCCCATATGTTTGAAAAAAACACAAGCAGCAACAAGGAGTCATGCTCCAAAAACTGAAACAAGGAGCCATGCACATATGTTTCAAAAAAACACAAGCTGCAACATTGAGTCATGCCCCAAAAACTGAACCCAGGAGCCATGCACATATGTTTCAAAAAAAACACAAGCAGCAACAATGATTCATGCCCCCAAAAACTGAAACAAGGAGCCATGCACATATGTTTCAAAAAACACAAGCTACAACAATGAGTCATGCCCCAAAAACTGAAACACGGAGCCATGCACATATGTTTCAAAAAACACAAGCTACAACAATGAGTCATGCCCCCAAAAACTGAAACAAGGAGCCATGCACATATGTTTCAAAAAAACCCAAGCAGCAATAATGAGTCATGCCCCAAAAACTGAAACAAGTAGCTATGCACATATGTTTCAAAAAAACACAAGCAGCAACAATGAGTCATGCCCCAAAAACTGAAACAAGGAGCCATGCACATATGTTTCAAAAAAACACAAGCAGCAACAATGAGTCATGCCCCAAAAACTGAAACAAGGAGCCATGCACATATGTTTCAAAAAAAACACAAGCAGCAACAATGAGTCATGCCCCAAAAAACTGAAACAAGGAGCCATTCACATATGTTTCAAAAAACACAAACAACAACAATGAGTCATGCCCCAAAAACTGAAACAATGAGTCATGCACATATGTTTCAAAAAAAACACAAGCAGCAACAATGAGACATGCCCCAAAAACTGAAACAAGGAGTCATGCACATATGTTTCCAAAAAACACAATCAGCAGAAAAACACAAGCCCCAATAACTGAAACAAGGAACCATGCACATATGTTTCAAATAAACAAAAGCAGCAACAATGAGTCATGCCCTAAAAACTGAAACAAGGAGGCATGCACATATGTTTCAAAAAAACACAAGCAGCAACAATGAGTCATGCCCCCAAAAACTGAACCCAGTAGCCATGCCTATATGATCAAAAAAACACAAGCATCAACAAGTAGTCATGCCCCCAAAAACTGAACCCATGAGCCATGCCCATATGTTTCAAAAAAACACAAGTATCAACAAGGATAAATACCCCAAAATCTGAACCCAGGAGCCATGCCCATATGTTTCAAAAAAACACAACCATCAACAAGGAGAAATGCCCCAAAATCTGAACCAAGTAGCCATGCCCATATGTTTCAAAAAAACACAACCAGCAACAAGGAGAAATGCACCAAAAACTGAACCCAGAAGCCATGCACATATGTTTCAAGAAAACACAACCAGCAACAAGGAGTCATGCCCCAAAAACTGAACCCAGTAGCCATGCCCATTTGTTTCAAGAAAACACAACTAGCAACAAGGAGTCATGCCCCAAAAACTGAACCCAATAGATAATTAAAATATTACAAAATTAAAGCCCTCAGGTAAACATGTTTTTTAGCAATAAGTATGTATTAGGCGGTTGCTCATTATGAATGAACCTTCTCGACAAATACCACTTTTTCTTCATAACCGATGGACAAATTGATCATTATATGTTCATCATCATAGGGCTGAAACATATGGGCATGGCGTTTTGGTTCAGGTTTTGGGGCATGGCTCTTTGTTGTTGTTTGTGTTTTTGTGATACATAAGCCCTCGGGAAGAAATTGAATTTATCAAGAAAACATGGTGGTCATAAACAGTTGCTCCATCATATATCACCCCCCTCATAGGTAATGGAACCATCAAGCCTAGAACCAACTATTTATACATAACCAAGGGACAAAGGGATCAAATAATTATATTCATCATTGGGCTATAGGTAACCAGCTACAATGAGCAATAAACAAAAACTGAAACTAGGAGCCATGCCCATATGTGAAGGCACCATAAACACAAAAAGCAACAAAGAGCCATGCCCCTAAAAACTGAACCAAGTAGCCAAGCCCTTATGTTTCAAAAAAACACAAGCAGCAACAAGGAGCCATGCTCCTAAAAACTGACCCAAGTAGCCAAGCCCATATGTTTCAAAAAAAAAAACCCCAAGCAGTAACAAGGAGCCATGCCCTATAACCTGAACCTAGGAGCCATGCACATATGTTTCAGAAAATCACACCCAGCAACAAGGAGCCATGCCCCCAAAACCTGCACCAAGGAGCCATGCCTATATGTTTCACATAAACATAAAAATCAACAAGGAGACATGCACCAAAAAACTGAACCAAGCAGCCATGCACAAATGAAACAAAAAATCACACCCAGCAATAAGGAGCCATGCCCCAAAACATGAACTTATGAGCCATGCACATATGTTTCACATAAACAAAAAAAGCAACAATGAGCCATGCCCCAAAAACTTGAACCAAGTAGCCATGCACATATGTTACAAAAAATCACACCCAGAAACAAGGAGCCATGCCCCAAAACCTGCACCAAGGAGCCATGTCCATATGTTTCACATAAACACAAAAATCAACAAGGAGACATGCACCAAAAATTGAACCAAGCAGGCATGCACAAATGAAACAAAAAATCACACCCAGCAACAAGGAGCCATGCCCTAAAACCTGAACCTAGGAGCCATGCCCATATGTTTCACATAAACCAAAAAAGCAGCAATGAGCCATGCACCAAAAACTTGAACCAAGTAGCCATGCACATATGTTACAGAAAATCACACCCAGCAACAAGGAGCCATGCCCCAAAACCTGCACCAAGGAGCCATGCACATATGTTTCACATAAACACAAAAATCAGCAAGGAGATATGCACCAAAAAACTGAACCAAGCATCCATGCACAAATGAAACAAAAAAACACACCCAGCAACAAGGAGCCATGCCCCAAAACCTGAACCTAGGAGCCATGCAAATATGTTTCACATAAACAAAAAAAGTAACAATGAGCCATGCACCAAAAACTTGAACCAAGTAGCCATGCACATATGTTACAGAAAATCACACCCAGAAACAAGAAGCCATGCCCCAAAACCTGCACCAATGAGCCATACCCATATGTTTCACATAAACACAAAAATCAACAAGGAGACATGCACCTTCACCAACCCACCAGAATCCCTTCCCCACAACAACACCATACAATATCATATTACCCCACCGTACAACACATCCCCAACCCAACCAACACTCATCACCACCCAACCAAAATGCCATAGGGCCCACCCATCCTCATATCTTTCCTTTGCCATATCCTGTTTTAGAACCTGCTTCACGCAAGTCCCTTTCCATCTCAACAACTAACTCCTCAAGCAAAAGCTTCCGACCCGATTGTGGCACGGCCAAAAATTGTCGACCCACCATCTCATTCAAGTTTAGGTCTTGAAACAACTTCAACAAGAGGTCGGGAGGATACTCCGTAAACTCGTACACACGTTGTGAAAGAGTTTTTGTCCAGTGGGAGTGTGCGCTCCGTATAGCATCCGCGACCTCTTTCACATTAGCGGCTATATCCCGCATTACGTCCGGATCTTCCCTCAAGGAGCGTCGCCGCTGTTTCGTATTCCCAAGCGATGGTGGGGTAGCATTTCTTGTACCCCCTTGTGGACAATCTCCAGTCGACGCTTGTGTGATTATGTCCTCAGGGACATAGTGGGGTGGAGTAGGAATATGTGTCGGATCAGGCGTTACGGGCTCTCCTTCCCCTCCAGAAAATGGGCCACCAAAGCTATCGAACGAGGACCTTGACAAATCCCCCCGTGCATGACAACCAGATCGTCAAACCATGGTATGGGTTGGTTCACATAAGCGCGCTTACTATGGTTTGCCTGAAAGATTAGCAGAGCATATATAAACATACCATTCATAGCTATATTTAATGTACTAGCATCTATCCTATATATAAGATAGAAGTAATTACTGCCGCCCACGTTTCATAAGTTTTCGGATCCAGCTCAATTATCTTCCTCTCCGCATCCCATCCCGCCCCGCTCATTTTCATGCACTCGTAAACATCCTTTAGACGTGTCTTTAATGCTTTCATGTGATTTTTCACATTACCACTTGTGAACGCCATCCCATGAATGTTATTGATTTCGACTGCAGCGGCATTAAATGCGACCCCTTTAAATGTCTTATCGACTTTAAGGCCCTGTCGTGCAAGTTCAGCTAGGAATGGAATAAGGGTGGCATCGTGCTCGGGCTTCCATAGTTTGTTGTGTTGTGAAAAAGAGGAAGGTTGCTTCTGCTCTTTACTGGGACTTGATACAGACCACTCGGCATCCTCGCTACGCCAGCTCGACTTCCTAGAGGAGTCACTGCCGAGAGTTCTTTCATTGCCACTTGGTGGCGTTGGCATAGCGATGGCACTATGAGACGAGGAGCTTCTGAAAGTGGGTAGTTCTCCCCCTTGGAGCATATTCATATACCCATGGCCACTATGCGATGGCATTGACATTGGCAAGTTGAAATTGCCATATTATGGATATGTCATTCCATGCCCACCAGCTTGGAATCCATGCATGTGGTAGGGGATTGGAGGCATCCTCATGGGAATTGGTCGGTTGAGAAGGGGATCCCCCCTTCTTTCTGCTTTGCCACGTTGTGTCTCATATACATTTTCATAAATATGATGCATTGGATCACTCCCATCCGGGTATGGATCACCCCCATGCCCTGATTTTGAAGATCCTTCCATCCCTACAACATCAAAATTATGATAATGAAAATGCATAATTTTAAAATAAACATCCAACCATCATATTATCTGAAACTATGCCGCATGTGTTATGAAAATACAGAATTGTAAAACATTGAAAGGATAAGCCAAAGTATGAAAATATTGTCATACTCAACACATCAAACATAATGCAATAATCAATGTACAAAGTTAAAATGTTCAGACTTAGTATGCAAAATTTACGATCCGCTCATAGCCCATGCACTACTGTGTTCCTGTTATTATGTATGTTATAGTAGTCCACCCACATATCCCAAGCTATCTGCTCCCTGCGCATTTTCCAGCGATCCCGTTGTTCGGTTTGTTCACGATCAGTCACCTCTTGGGATAGATCAATAACATCGTCATCCTGATCATCGATATGCTCTACATCCTCCTTAAACCCATCACCATCTTGAGTTAGGTGGGGGGTCATGAGGATCTGCAATTTGGATGTAGTTATGCAAAACAGTGCATGATAGTACGGTATCGACCTGACTTTTGAATGGGTAGTGAGGCTTGGATGTCAATATTTTAAACTTGTTCTTTAGGATACCAAATGTCGACTCGATCTTTGATCTTAATGTAGAATGGCGTAGGTTGAATTGCTCTCGTCGATTTCGAGGAACCCGATCAGTATGGTCCTTCAAATGGTATCTAACTCCCCTGTATGGAATCCTGGCATTGTAGTATATCCAGCATCGCAAAGGTAATATTTACCTACGTTCGAACAAATAAACCAAGTTTATGATCCAATGCTTTCTGAGATACGTAATTATAATTTATATGTAAATTTATGCATATTACCTTCATACACTCGAAGCCCCAGTGGGGGGGGGGTAAAGACAATACATCTTTCAGGACCGTAAAATCCTATGCGGATCCTTCCCACTCGGCCAGTACGTATGTGAATCTTTTATTTGGAGTAACAGGTGCTAGCACATTTTGCGTAACCCCCTTTCGCCCTCTAAAGCGGGGTACGAGCCTTGCTGGTAGCATAGCATCTATGTGCGTCCCCTTAATGAGAACGATGCAGTCCTACTGTTGGACGCAACGATCTAGGAACTATAGTTTGATGATGACAAACGTGTGTGAACGTTTTTAATGTGTGTGTTAAGTGTGTGCAGGAATGGCGAGAACGTAATTTAATGTGTTGGACAAATTGCTTTACACATACAAGATGGAGAAATTGCTAGGCACAAAGCAATTGGATTTAGTCAAAGTGCTATACGCCTAGCAGTATGACTTGGTCAAATTCAAATCAATTAGCAAGATTTGCTCCTCTCCAATCCTATTTGAATTAGATGAAAATCTATTCAAATCCTATATCATCCCTATTCAAATCTCAAATCCCTTATGTTGTGGGATTCCTTTTTGAGCCAAATTCAATCTCCCCAATCCCTATTTAATTATTCATCTCAACCCTAAGTCAAGGTGCGTGCGGCAAACAAATCAAAAAGCGGCCAAACAAAAAAAGCCTTGCCGCAACCTTGTAGACACAAAAAAACCTAGTTCTCAACCCGCTGCCGCAAGAAACTCCATGGCCAAATTGCCCACTGCCGAAATTCTCAAATCACAAAGCTTATCAAATTAAAAGGAATTATCAAAAGCAAGCTCTGTGTTCATTTCCCCCACACAAAAAGCCAAAGGCCATTAACGCACACACAAAAATCAAAGCCCACACAAATCTCTTCAAAGCAACAATTCCCAAGGAAAACACAAAAATAATTCTCCAAGAATTGTTTCCTGCGGCTCTTGGAGAAGAGTTTAATTCGGCCGAATTTTTCTTTGGGGAAAAGCTCAACTCAGGCTGCCGGTTGCTTGTGAGGATCTCGGCTGTCGTCTTCAAGGTCACGCTACCGTCGAACTCCATTGACGTCGAGCTCGTCGTGGAGTTCCTGTCGCCGATATCAGTTTGCTGCCGACCGCGCCTTGAATCAAAGGGGACGAAACTTGCATCAGCAGAGGCACAAGAATTTGAGGCGCCCTACTCCTCAAAGCCGCAAGCAAATCCTCTTCCCTTGCCGCATCAACAAACTAAGCCGTGAGATCCTGGAAGCCGCAATTCATCTATAGACTTCAACCCACATGCGCAACTTGTATCTTGCTCCTTGCTGCAATTGTTGACCAAAGTGCAGCCTTCAACAATACCCAAAGCCTCAAGAGCCCAAGAGAAATTGCGGCAGTATCACAAGGGGGTTCAATTATTCAAGTGCACAAAGCCCCTCTCATCTCCAAGCAACACAGTTTTTTTTCCATCAAGGATTATACAACAGGAGGAGAACAAAAGCAAGTGGGCAAATAAAGGAGCTGACGCAAAACAATTTTCAAGGAGCAACCGCACCTTGGAAAAATAGAACACAGGCCGAATTCATTTGTCTACTCCTGTTGCCTGCCGAAATCAATGTAAGATGTGGGTTCCTTGTGGTTTTAAAAATTGATTGGGTGTTTTTTGTTGCAGGCCACCTCTTGGAAACGAGATTTTTTTTTGTGCAAAATCTTTGGCGAGGTGCCGTAAGTTTTCATCGAGAGGGAGGCCAAACTATTGAGGGGACATCAGATATCACTACTACTTGTCAGACGACTTCTGGCCTGTGCCTATTGACGAAGACATCACTGCTGCACAATCTGAGCCTTCTAAACTCAATACTTTATTATTTTGTGTAGCAATTGTGATAGATCTTCGTAGGGAAAACTTTATCTTTTGTGTTATTTTTGGGGACCTGACGACTGTGGGAGTCGTCACGGAGGGAGAGCATCTGACTAGATTGATAGTGTAGAGCACGTGGTGTGCGTACGAGCTAGGTGAGAGTAGATTTGGGATCTTGACTCATTGTAGCTGTAACTGATTACATATCTATCTAGTAGTTGCTTTCGGGGGCTGGAGTAGGTCGTGGGGACGACCGAACCAGGGTATATCTGTGCGTATTCTGTGACTGCTTTTTTATTGCCATGTCTGTGCCTATAACTGCGTGGGATTGTTCGTGGGTTGCACGAATATTTTTTATTAGCCTATTCACCCCCCCTCTAGGCTACGATCCAGATCCAACAAGTGGTATCAGAGCCAGTTTAGAGGATCTAGTCTAGATTTTTAGATGACCATGAATATATCTGATTGTGCTTTTACTGAAGGTCAGTCTATAGCCCGTCCCCCTAAGTTTAACGGTGTAGACTTTGCTTATTGGAAGGCTAGGATGAAAATCTATCTAGTGTTTGTAGATTATGATGTGTGGGATATTGTTGAAAATGGCTATAGTCCACCCACTATTAAAATTGAAGACACTGTTTTGATTAAGCCTAAAGATAAGTGGGATTTAGCTGATAAAAAACTTTATACTCTTAATGGTAAAGCTATGAATGTGCTTATATGCTCTCTTGATAAATCTGAGTTTAATCGTATTTCACATTGTCTAACTGCGCAGGAAATCTGGCATACTCTGGAGGTGACACACGAGGGAACATCGCAAGTGAAGGAATCCAGACTTGCGTTGCTTTGCACAGAATACGAGAGCTTCCGCATGCTACCAACAGAATCTGTGAAAGAGATGTTTGCGAGGTTTACGGACATCGTCTACAAATCCAGTTCCCTCGGTAAGCCATACTCTAGCCATGAACAGGTACGAAAGATCTTAAGGGCGCTACCAAGCTCGTTCAGGCCTAAAGTCACCGCTATTCAAGAAGATAAGGACTTGTCAACAATGAAAGTGGAGGACTTGATAGGCAACCTAATGTCACACGAGCTTGAGTTGCAGAGTATAGAAGCCAGAGAGAAACCTGAAGAGAAGACCAAATCTTCCACGCCATTAGCTCTTCAAGCTAACGACAACGATCTTGATGAAGAGCAAGCCCTAATGGTCAGAAACTTCAGGAGATATATTCAGACTGATCAAGGAAGAGCTGAGATGGGAAAAAGGTTCATTCGTTCTAATAATTCTAATTTTGGTAGAAATTCCTATGATCAGAAAGCTATTAATAGAAGTGAATGTTTTAAATGCAGGAAGAAAGGGCACCACATAAAGGATTGCCCACAACAACACACATCTCAAGTTGCAAAAGGAAAAACGAAAGTGCTGACGTGGGACATGGATAGCGAAGCTGAGGAGGAGGATGAGGAACATGAAGCCCACTCCTGCATGGCATTGATGGCCAAACACAATGAGGTAGAATCTCCCACTAAAGCTGAATTCTTAGAAATCTGTAAAGGAATGCAACATAGAATTGATGAGCTAGAAGCTGATGTGGAATGTTATAGGAATGATAATTTTGATATGCAACAAACTGAGTATGACATGTCTATAGAAATGAAAAATCTAAAACAAGAGCTTGTTGCATGCAAATCTACCATTACCATGTTAGAAAAAGAGAAAGCTAGCTTGCCTGAAAAAATTGACTGTATTTCATGTCCCTCTTTATTAAAAGATATTAACATGTATAAGCTAGATAAGAAAAAGCTTGAAGTTGAAAATGAATTGCTTTCTGAAAAGATTAACATTCTAAATCTTGAACTTAAAGAAAAAATGAGGGATTTTGAAAAGAAAGAAGAGGAAAACAAGTAAGCTTTCATTAGTAAGTGCACTTTGCTTGTGAATGAAAATGATATCTTGAAATCCAAAGTCACCACCCTAGAATTGTCATTAAAGAGATTTTCCATTGGAAAACAAAGTTTGGACATTATTCTTGGAAATCAAATTTATGGCAATAATAGGCGAGGACTAGGATATGATCTTAAAAATGTTGAAAAATATAAATATAGAAAAGTTCACATTGAAACAACAAAAGTTGGAAATTCTCATGCTAAGTGCTTTACATGTGGATGTGTTGGTCATACTTCATATCATTGCAAATATAGGAACAAAAACATTAAGTTCAAACAAATATGGGTTCCTAAATCTTTGATGACTAACGTGAGTGGACCTTGTTGGATTCCAAGGTCACACACGACATCTCTTTTGTAGGTGGATGGAAATTTGACGAGGAGCGATAAATTGAATGTCTCATTACTTTTTAGCTCCTTGGTCAAACGACGACACGAAGGTATATCTCATTCTTTGAGCTTAATGAAAATCTTCATAGTCTTTTTGTGTGTGCGTGACTTTTCTTTGCTTGTGTGCTAGTAGTTGCATTGCTATGTGTGCATGATTCTTTTTGTTTGTGTGATTGCATCTCATGTTTGCTTTAGTACTTCATGCATTTTAAAAAAAATGGTGCTTAAATGTGTATCTTTACTCTTTGATTCATTATTGAAGTATGCACGGATGATTTTCATATCTATGTAGAAATTGGTGTATTATTACTTTTGCTACATGCGTATGTTTATCTTTCTAAATCTTCATGGCATGTCCAATGACTGAGAATAACTTGATTTATACACCACCTACTTCACTTCCACATGTATTATTATTGTTGCACATTTGGAGATATCGTTTATGAAGTATGGAATGTGAATGTAGGAGGAAAACTTAACTGAATATCTAAGGGATATGATATACCTTGCCATGGATAAAAATTGAGCAAAAGAAATTGTTGTTATAAGTAATTTAAAAAAAAAATGAAACAAAAGATAATTGCTCCGTATGGAAAATGGATACAATCCTTGGCAACGGTATTACCCACGAGTATCCAACATAAGCTTTATGGGTAAACTTTAGCGTTGGTGTATTTACTCGTCAAGCAATGTCACCCCCACATCTAAGAGTCCTTATAGGCTATGTTTTGGGGTGTGGTACCTTGAACTCATTTTTAATGAGGTGGGGAAAAATCAATCCTAGGCGATAGAATGTTATTTGGAAAATGTGGATTGGTTCTGGTTGACTTTCTTAATGATTCTCCCCATGTGCTTCAATTTTAATCATCATACTTTACACGTTGGTGTTGAAGTCTTAGCTATTTAATTTCATTGGATTTTGACTTGAATATTCTATGATTGTATGCATGCAATTGTTGGTGATGGTTAATAATACTCTCTTTTTTGCATGGTATATGTTTTTGACTTCGGGTCTCCACTTTTGATGATGACAAAGGGGGAGAAAAGAAGATTTGTGGTATTATTGATTGAAGGGGGAGCTTGAAAAAGGGGGAGCATGCTAATTTATATTGTTATATTGTGCATGCTAGTAATGAGTGATCTCATCTCATTGAATATATCATATTGCATTACATCCTTGGACATACGTCACACACGCACACTTATTTGTACAAATCCTTTATGGGTTTGTCATCATCAAAAGGGGGAGATTGTTGGACGCAACGATCTAGGAACTTTAGTTTGATGATGACAAACGTGTGTGAACGTTTTTAATGTGTGTGTTAAGTGTGTGCAGGAATGGCGAGAACGTAATTTAATGTGTTGGACAAATTGCTTTACACATACAAGATGGAGAAATTGCTAGGCACAAAGCAATTGGATTTAGTCAAAGTGCTATACGCCTAGCAGTATGACTTGGTCAAATTCAAATCAATTAGCAAGATTTGATCCTCTCCAATCCTATTTGAATTAGATGAAAATCTATTCAAATCCTATATCATCCCTATTCAAATCTCAAATCCCTTATGTTGTGGGATTCCTTTTTGAGCCAAATTCAATCTCCCCAATCCCTATTTAATCATTCATCTCAACCCTAAGTCAAGGTGCGTGCGGCAAACAAATCAAAAAGCGGCCAAACAAAAAAAGCCTTGCCGCAACCTTGTAGACACAAAAAAACCTAGTTCTCATCCCGTTGCCGCAAGAAACTCCATGGCCAAATTGCCCACTGCCGAAATTCTCAAATCACAAAGCTTATCAAATTAAAAGGAATTATCAAAAGCAAGCTCTGTGTTCATTTCCCCCACACAAAAAGCCAAAGGCCATTAACGCACACACAAAAATCAAAGCCCACACAAATCTCTTCAAAGCAACAATTCCCAAGGAAAACACAAAAATAATTCTCCAAGAATTGTTTCCTGCGGCTCTTGGAGAAGAGTTTAATTCGGCCGAATTTTTCTTTGGGGAAAAGCTCAACTCAGGCTGCCGGTTGCTTGTGAGGATCTCGGCTGCCGTCTTCAAGGTCACGCTACCGTCGAACTCCATTGACGTCGAGCTCGTCGTGGAGTTCCTGTCGCCGAGATCAGTTTGCTGCCGACCGCGCCTTGAATCAAAGGGGACGAAACTTGCATCAGCAGCGGCACAAGAATTTGAGGCGCCATACTCCTCAAAGCCGCAAGCAAATCCTCTTCCCTTGCCGCATCAACAAACTATGCCGTGAGATCCTGGAAGCCGCAATTCATCTATAGACTTCAACCCACATGCGCAACTTGTATCTTGCTCCTTGCTGCAATTGTTGACCAAAGTGCAGCCTTCAACAATACCCAAAGCCTCAAGAGCCCAAGAGAAATTGCGGCAGTATCACAAGGGGGTTCAATTATTCAAGTGCACAAAGCCCCTCTCATCTCCAAGCAACACAGTTTTTTTTCCAGCAAGGATCATACAACAGGAGGAGAACAAAAGCAAGTGGGCAAATAAAGGAGCTGACGCAAAACAATTTTCAAGGAGCAACCGCACCTTGGAAAAATAGAACACAGGCCGAATTCATTTGTCTACTCCTGTTGCCTGCCGAAATCAGTGTAAGATGTGGGTTCCTTGTGGTTTTAAAAATTGATTGGGTGTTTTTTGTTGCAGGCCACCTTTTGGAAACGAGAGTTTTTTTGTGCAAAATCTTTGGCGAGGTGCCGTAAGTTTTCATCGAGAGGGAGGCCAAACTATTGAGGGGACATCAGATATCACTACTACTTGTCAGACGACTTCTGGCCTGTGCCTATTGACGAAGACATCACTGCTGCACAATCTGAGCCTTCTAAACTCAATACTTTATTATTTTGTGTAGCAATTGTGATAGATCTTCGTAGGGAAAACTTTATCTTTTGTGTTATTTTTGGGGACCTGACGACTGTGGGAGTCGTCACGGAGGGAGAGCATCTGACTAGATTGATAGTGTAGAGCACGTGGTGTGCGTACGAGCTAGGTGAGAGTAGATTTGGGATCTTGACTCATTGTAGCTGTACCTGATTACATATTTATCTAGTAGTTGCTTTCGGGGGCTGGAGTAGGTCGTGGGGACGACCGAACCAGGGTATATCTGTGCGTATTCTGTGACTGCTTTTTTATTGCCATGTCTGTGCCTATAACTGCGTGGGATTGTTCGTGGGTTGCACGAATATTTTTTATTAGCCTATTCACCCCCCCTCTAGGCTACGATCCAGATCCAACACCTACAACGTATTAAATGAGACCAATTTGAAATCCACATTACGATACTTATTATACTGACACATATACAGATAATCACACATACTTTAAAAAATGGGAACCAATTTGGATGATTGACTATCTCCGGTGGCGTCTTATTAGGAGCTTGCTTCACAAACATATCTCGAAGTGCACACAGTCCCGCCATCACTTTGTTAAAATAACGGCTAACTGTCCCCCCACCCCTTATAAAATTCAATTGCATGACTCTATTCTTTGACTTGTGCCCTACAATATGCAGGAACATGTACACCTGCTCCTCGACGGATACATGAATAGTGTCCTTGAGAAGATCACGCTGTCGCATTAATGATGCAAGATTCATGAAAGCATGTCTTCACATTCGTAGGTAGTGCAAACAGCTACTTTCAGACCCATACAAAATTCTCTGCGTGTGGGATTTTCTATACAGATCCCGCATAGCTGAGGGCTCTCTGGGTATAATGTCGGGTCTAGCGGAATTGTCGAGTTGTAAAGCTAAGATGACAAACATTATTGCCGCCGCGGCAGAGGTACATAAATCACAAGACGAATGGTCTCCTTGTATATCCATGTCCACCTTAATTGCTTCAAACATAACTTAACGCGTAAGAGATGACTGACATATGATATTACCATATAGGCTGGAAATGAAAAATATACCTGTCTCTTCCCATTATTATATAGAACTTAGGACATGCTCAAAACATAACCCACTTTATATCCCCTATAAATTAATTACATAGCCTAAACAATATGAATCAAACATTTAATATACACTTGTGCATATCGAAAACATTAGCCCTCAGAATTACAGTGTAATCATAGTCACACACGCGATTGCTGTGCCGTTGATCCTGCAATTTCACTCCATAAATACCCAAACATTATATCAAGTAAAAATACACACATCAGAAAATTTTTCCAATCATCAATTGGTCGTAATTAAAAATTTTGTATACTGAAAAAATAAATTATATATTCTAACATTTTGAAACTTTAATTTTAAATATACTTGATTATAAACATATAAAAACATTCACTTTCAGTTGAAATGGGTATCCATGAATGTAAAAATCAAAATGGGGATGAAATGTTCCAACTAGCAAGCCATCCAGCGTGTGCGTTCTTAATCAAATCCATTCCGAACTTCCTCATTTTTTTCATCATCGGGCTATTTGGAAGAATGCACAATTCTTTGCATCCCAAACAAAAGCATCACGAATTAAGCTCCGCATAGGGCCTAAACCCATGAAATTTGAAATCCCTAGCCGCATGCCATTGCATTCATCATACAAATATTTCATCAAACATAGAATTCATGCACCCATCCCTACCAACATCACGAAATAAGATCTGCTTAGGGCCTAAACCCATGAAATTGGAAACCCTAGCCGCATGCCATCAAGAACAGCAAGGTATAATATCAAAAACACTTGGCCGCAAAGATCAACGACAACAGGAACCCATTGCAGCATCAAAGCATATCAAAATTCATATGAGAGCTGAAGAAATTATACCTCGTCGATAATATTGCAGATAAAGTATAGGTTAGCTCACCGATCCTGTCGATCTCCCCAGCAGACTAGGGTTTTGCTCTGAGCTTCGACGACAAGGATATCCGCCCAAGCTAGGCACACCCAAGTCAGATCAGCCCTAGGTATCAAAGGAGGCAACCAAATCCAACGGAAACCCCCCCCCACAACTAGGGTTTTTTTGCCGCACCAATTAAAACCCGCGAAAACGAAGGTGAGATGAGTGGTGTTTTGACAAGGTGGGCCCCAAATCGAGGATTCGTAGCAAAATCCCCTTGAATTCGGGGGATTTCAGACAAGGGATTTGGCCGCTCCACGTCGGAATCGAGATTCTCCGGAGGAGAGCAAAGCAGCGGAGCAAAAGAAACACGAGCGAAGAAAATGGAGCGTGTTGTGAATGGAAATAACCGGAGTCGGTTAGGATTGCGGGTATCTTTGAGATACACCCATATCAATGTATTCTATCTTTGTACTCTCCTACCATGCCTATAAATAAAGGGCTGGGGGTTCCTCCCCCAGTAGTTGATTCATAACACGTTATCAGCACGACTCTAAAAATTTTCTTTTCCATAAAATTTTCTTTCCGTTCGTTGCGAAGGCGAAGGCGAAGGCGAGACGGGAGATCCACGAGTGCGGTGCAAGGCTTCCTCCATCAAGGGTCGTCATCCGCGTAGGGCTTCGAGCAACCGTCGCTATATCCGGAGGACGGATATAGAGGTAAAAATACTAAAAACGATATTTTTAATCATACGTATGATTTCCCCTCCCCTAGATCTCGCAAGATCGGTATGGGGATCGATTGTCGCCTTGAAAACGACGGATTTTTCATCCCAAAAATCAATTTTTTTAAGGGTTTTTGGATTTTTTTTAACCCAAACCCTAAATCAACCCCGCCGGCGGCCTCGCCGCCGTCCCCCCTCGCCGCCACGCCATCCCCCCCCCCCACAGAGGGGGGGCGGCAGCCGCCGCACCCCCCCTGCAGGGGGGGCGGCGGCGGCCACCTCTGCCGCCGCCCTCCCCTGCAGGGGGGCGGCCGCCGCCGCCCCCCCTGCAGGGGGGTGGCGGCCCCCAAGGCCGCCCCCCCCTCTGTAGGAGGGGGGGCGGCTCCCGCCGCTCCCCCCGCAGAGGGGGGCGGCGGCCCCGAGCCCGCCGCTCCCCCCCGCAGAGGGGGGCGGCGACCCCCTGGCCGTGCCCCCCTCTGCGGGGGGGCCTGGCCGCGCCCCCTTCTGCGGGGGGCGGCCCCCGCCGCTCCCCCCCGCAGAGGGGGGCGGCGGCCCTCCCACGGCCGCCCCCCCCCAGGCAGGGGGGCGGCGGCCCACCTGCGGCCGCGCCCCCCCTGCCGGGGGCGGCGGCGCCGTCGCCGCCACTGCTAGGGTAAACCCTAGCAGCCCATGCTACTAGGGTTCAAACCCTAGCAGCCCAAAAAACCAGAAAAGACTGTGGGCCTGAAGCCCACAGACCTGCTGTGGGCCTCAGGCCCACAGTCAGATTCAAAAAAAAACCAGAAAAGTCTGTGGGCCTGAAGCCCACAGACCTGCTGTGGGCCTCAGGCCCACAGTCAGATTCAAAAAAAGGCATATGGGCCTGAAGCCCATAGACCGCCTGCGGGCTTCAGGCCCGCATGATGGTTTATTTGAAAAAAAAAATGGGGAGGCAAAGACTATGATCAAGCCTCAAAAGGCAACTTGCTAGCCTAAAAATTAATTTAAAAAGAGGACTCAAATGCAAAATATTCGTGAAAAATCACGGTAAATTACGGGACAAATATCGGGCAGACAAGGACGTTTTGGGGATTTTTGGGGGGCTTTTGGGATGATGAGGGAAACTTTTTCCTCTGACAAAGAAAATGTTAATTTTGGGCTCTTAATCAATTTAATTGATTAAACCCATTCAAATTATAACCTTTGCATTGTAATGATTTTTTCTGCAAAAATCATCTCTACATGCTTTGCATCTCTGGTATATTCTGTTGGATATTATATGCGTGGTTGTGCATTGTATTTAAAACTTAATAATTAGGAAGATCCTGCGACCGCTCTGCCGTTAGTAACCTAACCTAACGGTGTATGACGTTGCCCAGTGGTCCAATAATTATTAAGTGTTTAAATTATTTATTCATCTCTGCGAATATTAAATGCATGTGATGCCTGTGATGAAAATGTCTGATCAAAATGTTGATGAGCACAATATTTCTGCATGAATTGCTAAATGTGGTTTTTGGATCGGCCGTTTAGTCCCACAGTTTATTTCCCGCACTTTTCTTTTATTTTTGAGAGAAATTGTAGTGAGGAATTTATGTAAATGTCAAAGAAAGAAGACCAACTTCCATGGAGACGGAGGCCACGCTTGAAGATGGAGATATCATATGGGACCCACGGGGTTTCCAAAGTTGTATTTTCATTTTCTTTAAGCTGCAAATTTGTATAATTTGGACTGTGGACTTTTTTGGACTCTTTCTTGTGGGACTGGCCGATCCACACATTTAGTTTTTCGTTAAATATTGCCTCCGCATGAAAATGTTTTCTCTGATTAATTATTAATTCATGCATGTTTGTGCTCGGCTAGATAAATGGCTAATATTGCAAGCGTTAATTTCGAAGTACTGGAAGCATAAGGTAGAAACTATCTAAGCTGGCAGCTAGATGTAAAGTTTCACCTGAGGACAAAGTCCCTCATCGCTGCTGTGACTGAAAAAGAAAATGTTAGCGATATAGAGAAGGCGTAAGCCATCACCTATATTCGCCGCCATGTGGACAAGACCTTAAAGGCTGAATACCTTACGGTTGAAGATCCACTTGAGCTATGGACTGCCCTTGAGGACAGGTATAAATATCAGAAAGATGTTATACTCCCAAGGGCACGATATGAGTGGGAGAACATGAGACTACATGACTTTAAGTCCATTGCTGAGTACAACTCAGCACTTTTTAGCATCACCTCACGCCTGAAGTTGTGTGGTGAGAATGTCTCAGAAGATCGCATGCTGGAAAAGACGTATACGTCCTTCCATGGAAAAGATGCGATACTCATGCAGCAATACCGTGAACACAGGTTCGCCAAGTATTCTGAGCTGCTGTCATGTTTACTCATGGCTGAGCAAAATAGAGAGCTTCTTCTCGCCACTCACAATATGCGCCCTCCCGGCACTGCCCCCTACCAGAAGCTCACCTTTCCTCTTCCTTCAAAAAGAAGAGAGATAATAAAAGAAAAGAAAGACCACAGAAGGGGGGTCAACAGAAAAATGCCAAGGGCCATGTACAGCAGCAGTGAAATAATGAAAGTAAGTGGATGTTCACGTGGCACAGAAATTACAAAAATGATTCACCCCCACCCAAGAGGGAATGGGAAGACCAGTGCCATAATTGTGGCATGAAAAGCCACTGGTCCAAAATGTGCCGAACTTCGCAGCACCTCCAGGATTTGTATAAAGAGAGCAAGAAAAATAAAGCTGAAACAAACCTGATGACCTCTGATGCTCCAGTCAAGTTTTCAGCTGACAACTTTGATGACTTGCTTGATTAGCCTTTATTTTTATCTTAGCAATTTGTTTTGAGAATAATTTATGAGAGCATTTTAATTATGAAATTTGTCCTGAATGAAAATGTTTAGTAGACAATAATGAAAATGTTTATCTGAATATGCATGTGCCTAACGATTCATCTTTTAATAAATGAAACTGCTCTCATAAATAATTAGTAGACAATAAACACGTACGATCTCTTTCAATACAAAGCCCAATATCAGAGCTATATTGAAGATCCAGGGAATGCAACACTGTTGCCCCCAAACAACACAAAAATAAAGGATGCACTAATCCCTCCGAATTCTAAAGGAAACTTTCTAAGTTTCAAGGACATCCGTTTCAACGGATTCCACTTGGAAACAACAATGTAAATGAAAAAAAAATTACCGTATGCAACGTCTCAAGAAAAAGGAGTAAAATCCACACTTGAACGTTTTGAGAGCCTTATAGGCCTCCACCATACGAAGATTCGGAGAAAGGAAGCAGAATTAAACGGAGCACCTGAAGTGCCCGACATCAGCCGAGTTTTTACTCCGGCATGATGGACTTGGCCACCCTGGATTTGTGATGATGCATCGCATCTTATCCTATGGGTATGACTTGAAGAACCAGAAGATTCTTCAGAAGGGAAAAAATCCCTCGCATCCCTTACTATAAGGGAAAACTAATTGCAAGGCCATCTCCACGATAAGTTGAAAAAGAATATCCACGCTTCCTCAAAAAGAATACAAGGAGATAGATGTGGATAAAATCCACCACCCCTAGTGGGCTTTTTGAGTACTTCATTGTACTGATAAATGCATCCTTAGAATATTCGTACGTGTGTCTACTACAGACCCGTAACTTAGCTTTTCCAAAGCTATTGGCACAAAAATAAAAATATTGCGGGCACATTTCCCAGACAATAAAATGTTGTAAATAAGTCTGGTTAATGTTGGGAAATATACCTCCCAGTCTTTTCAAGAGTACTGCCAATCAACGGGAATTGAAAATGAACATACAAGTGTCGCATGTTCATACCCAAAATGGGTCGGCAGAGTCACTGAAAAGTAGACTCCAATGGACTGAACGTCCATTAAATCCCAATTGCCTATGGATGCATGGGGACATGCAAACTCTGCATGCTGCATCGTAAATGAAAATAAGACCCTCTGGAGGTCAGAGTCTCCAATGCAACTTGCATATGGAATGCCACCGAACATTTCTCATCTGAGAATCTTCGGTCGCACAGTCTTAAATCCCCATTGCACCACCAAAGAGGACCAAAACGGTACTCAACGTCGCCTAGGTATCTATGCAGGGTTTGACTCACCCTCACTTATAAGATACCTAGAACCCCAAACGGGGGACGCATTTAAGGCACATCTTGAAGACTGTGATTTCGATGAGACGAGTTTCCCAAAAATAGGCCCAGATACTAGAAAATCTGGCGCGAAGAAAATTATAACGTGGGATACAAAAAGTTTGACCCACTATGATCCGGTAACAATACAATGTGTAGATGAGATCCCGAAGATCCTCCACATACAGAACACTGTTTACCAATTACCGGAATCATTTATTGACAACCAGAAGATTGTCAGATCACACATCCTTGTTGCAAAAACTCCAGCTAGGATTGACATCCCCGAGAATGGATGCAATCCACCAGCAGCAGAAGTGACTGATCCTCAACAGAATAGAGGCAGACCACCAGGCTCCTAGGACAAGAAACTCCTGGAGACCTTAAGACAATACTACCACAGGACAATGAGCTCCTGTCCACACCATCACCCTTCCCGGAATCCACTGCAGAGGAATTGCCGGGAAAAAGTGAAATTAAGTAAATGTTGTACGTACTGGGGAGGTGTTGGACAGATAGAACATAAATTGTCGACAATGTATTCACGTATCATATTGCCATATACATCGCAATGGCGATGATGTTTATAAATAATCGTTCCACACTCCGTTGCTAGAAGGCAAACGTAGAGATTGGCCAAACGTGGAACGTGGCAATAAAAGATGAGCTGGACTCACTTATGAAACGTGAAATGTTCGGACCTGAAGTCTAGACACCAAAAGGTGTCAAACCTGTGGATAAAACAAAGTATTGCAAACATAAGAAAAATAAATACAAAATCGTATGCTATACGGTACAACCTATAGCCCAAGGAAAATTTCGCTGAAACTAGGGATCGAACAAATTCAAATGAGCATGTCTCATAAATGATGCATCAGTCTCCCTAAGTTATCAAAAGCGAATACCTTACGATTTGGCGAAGGAAAATTTTTGGATATGCTGTTATTGGATGTTGTGACGACATACCTTCGTGGATATCTTGTAAAGATAATTTCCACATTTCCTTAAAATGCCTGAATAGACTTCGGGACGTCTATTCAAGAAAAACAATAAGTATAATAAATAAATGTACAACCAAGAGAATCACTTGACAAGTCAATGATTCCTACTGAAGGTTTTCTTTGCATCTGTGCAAAGAACATGATTAGAGATCTTAGTTGTAGACAACTAACATCTCATCGGATCTCCTGAAGAGAAAATCGAAATAAATGTACAAGCCTGAATTTTAAACATGAAATAAAAAGACCTAGGCAAATATAAAGTCATGGCTCATAGAATCCTGTTATAAACGCCCAGAAGTGCGTTGGAGAAATTAAAAGGACCATTGTCATCCAAAGTACACCTACGGTGGTATACTCAATGGATGTACAAAAAGAACCCTTCCGATCGCTGGAAGAGGGGGAGGATATTACTGGTCCCAAAGTCCCTTACCTAAGTGTAATCAGGCACTCCTTGCTAACTGCATGCGTCCCGATACAGCAATTGCAGTAAACTCATTAGCCAGAGATAGTTGTCACCTAAAAAGGGCCATTAGACCGGAGTTAAGCCTTCTGCGCTTCCTCCAAGGGTCAAAAGATTCGGGCTTACAAAATGAAGTATCATCCTCCAATGTTCATGCAAATGCAGGTTTCAGGTCCAGTCCCTATGCTGAGAAATCACAGAACGGGTACCCACAGTGGGATGGCCATCCCCTGCAGATCTGCAAAGCAATTTATGAAGGCGACATCTTCCTATCATTCCGAGATCCTCACCACACCAATGGTGTACTTGAGGGCGCCGGCTGGTACATCACATCCCAATGACGATTGGGATAGAAGCTGGTATTGTGGAGCTAACCACATAGTCTGAAGACATCATCAGAGGCGACGATACTTAGCATACCTCTCCAGAGTTTCTGGATTCATCAGCTACTTAATTGCAATAACTTTGTAATCTGTGTATATTTTCGGAATGTTGTAAATAGGAGTGATGAGATAAGCCTAAGAGATCTGAAAGCCTAAGAGCTTTTACAGATCAGGGGGAGTTGAGGGAATTTGTACTCTTTTCCCTTAGCTATGGTTTTTCCCACTGGGTTTTACATAGCCAAAGGTTTTAACGAGGCAAATCACATCAACTCTGGATCCTGAAGTATCCACCCCTCTGTGACGCTCAGAATCCAGAAGTATTCATGAGCAGAGTTACTTGCACAGATCAGGGGGAGTTAAAGAGCGTTTGTACTCTTTTCCCTTAACTATGGTTTCTCCCACTGGGTTTTCCATAGCTAAAGGTTTTAACGAGGCAATCCTCACCAACTCAGGATCCCCAAGTATCCACCCCATGTGAGACTCTTATTACGCTCAGAATCCCGAAGTACTCTTGAGCAGAGTCCACACCTATGGCTGGATAAGAGGGAGTGTTGTGAATGGAAATAACCGGAGTCGGTTAGGATTGCGGGTATCTTTGAGATACGCACATATCAATGTATTCTATCTTTGTACTCTCCTACCATGCCTATAAATAAAGGGCTAAGGGTTCCTCTCCTAGTAGTTGATTCATAACAGAGCGAGATAATTGATGAATAGTAGGGAAAGTTACGCTAAACAGTGCACATAAGTGACAACAGGCCATACTTTTTAGTCATCTTATCCCCAAACTACCCTCCGAACGCCGTACGGCCCCACTGGTTCCAAACCCCGTACCGTTGCTGCCGCTTTACTTTTAGGTTTGATGGATTCACTGTCAACCCCTCGAAATCAACGATCAAGGAAAGCGAGAAAGGGGAAGAACGAACAAAGAACAAAATCTCGCTTTTCTTTTCTTCGATTCGAGCTTTCTACCGGATCACAGAGAACTTATGGGGCCATTTTGGGCGGTACTTTTGGCTCTGTTTCTACCCGTTTTCGTCACTGGAGGCGACATAGTTCACAAAGATGACAAGGCACCGACGATACCCGGCTGCTCGAACGATTTCGTTCTGGTAATTTTGATTGATTTCTCTTAATTTTATTATGTTGTTTTGGGATTTGATTATTTTTTGCTTTCTGGGTTGTTGTCAAAATTGTAACTTTAATTTGTTTTCTGGTCGTAGCTGATCAAATAATGGAAGGAGAGAAAATATGGGTGCAAGTTATAAAGTAGATTAAATTTTAAGGTATTCTAGTTAATTTTTTTTGTATTTATGCGGTTTCTTTGATATCTAAAACTATTTGTTAAAGTTTAAGCCTTAGGCGTTGACTGAAGGGGATTGTGGTTCATCTAAAGTTTTTTTAATTTTTGAATAAGGGATAAGACAACCTTGGAAATCCTTTATTATTTCAATAAATTTTTTGAACTGCTACAACAATCCTACCAGAATGGTAAAAGACAAGAAAAAGGATGGAGAATGTACAGAGAAGAAGGTTTCGTTAGGGAATGCCGCAGTTTAGGGAACAACACTTGGATCGTGACTCTATAATCTCCATTGCTGATCTACTTGAAAGCAATGTGCTTCAGGCTACTCATGGTTTTTGCTGGAAAACAAGCCTGTTTTGCTACATCCAGACCAATCAAATGATTGCGGCAGCAATTCAATCTGAAAGTTTTAGTATATGCTTGGTGCCGCTTTCACATGCCATCAAGAGAAGTGGTCTCGAATGTTTTGAGGCCATTGGAAAGAACCAACCGTTGAAGGAAGCGGAGCAACAATTCACGGCTGTCAGTACATTGGATAAGGTAGTGGGAGATGGTCTCCAAAGAAGAATCACATAGCTGGCCGTTAAATGGCAGTAAAATTACGTTCCTCTGTGAGACATCTAGAGTGTGGAGTTCGTTTATCAGAGCTAACCTTCATGTAATATGGGTGTTTAAAGAAGCTTTCATCTTTCATATTGAGCTTGTTGCTACATCAGTTTGTCCCAATTGCTGGAGGTGAGAACACGTGGATTGATTCCAACTGAGTTCAATGTGCCGATGCCAATATCAGACTAGTTAGATGCCAAAATAATTCTATGTAGAACTTTTGGGAATGCATGTCATGCCAGACACATGTCCGGTACACATGCTGGACACATGTATTTTATGTAATTTTAAGATTTTACCAAGTTTAGGCTTCTAGTGTCCTTGTCAGTTAGCCATGCCCATTTGACATGGGGCCAAACCGGAGAGGGAGCGGGAATTCATGTGAGAGGGGGTGTCCGATCCACAAATCTGGCCTAAATCAAACATTTAACATGTTAACTGTTTTTAAAAGAAACCAATGACGGGAAAGGAAAGGAAATCAGGAAGGGGGAAACTAAAAGATAAGCTTAAAAACGACTAGTAATACGATCATTCCACATATACTGCTTTTTTGTATATAACCATAATTGTTATTATGAGATTACTCTAATTAATTTATAAGTTAGATAGATATTGCTTCAATTATGTTTCTTATTAGTTTTAACTTTTTTATAGTTCAGCATTTTTTGTGATTCTATATTGAAATTCATGTTATTAGGATTAAATGATGTTTACATGAAAATTAATTTCCCACTTTCATTTGTGGGTTCTTCTGAAATCTAAATATGACTGACAGTACTTTAACTTGAAAGTGGAAATTTGACACTAGGCAGATTTTGTCAATTGTCAAATGTTGGTTTTATATTGACTTATTTTCCGCATATTGTGATGTATTTTTCATGTAGGAATCACATTATGTCATTCCTTTACGATTCCTTTTTATTTCCATTCTCACCCTGTCGCTCAGACGCAAACACTATAACCAAACATGTAAAATACATTTTGAAACTGCAATTTTTGAAAAGAAGAATAATCATGCCCGGGATAGTTAATATAATTTAATCAAGTGGCAATATATTGAATTGATGACCAGTAAGAAAAATAGATTGAGTATTTTTTGTCTGAAGTACCAAGAAACAAAAATTAGTAAATGGATTTTGCAACAATATCGTTCCGTTTGTTTTCAGGTGTTCATAAAAGTAAAATGTTTTTGATAGATTTTGGCAACCATGTATGATACAATTCATGGGAAATAAAGGACTAGTGCATCAATTGCCTTACTCTAAGCTGTATAATGATATTTAATAAACGTCTATGTTTAGCTTATTCCTTGTCTGCCATACGCTTCTGCAAAAAGCAATTTAAAAATGAGGATAATAAGAAAAATGGATGAAGCTGTTGGGAATGGGGGTTGCGGCCACACCAGTGGTGGTTTTGTATTTTTGTGCCCTAGGGGCAAATTTGTAAATATGGACCAATGAGTCATATATATAAATTTATTATACATTTGATGATCTTTTTTGAATTTTGTCCTCGTAGATACCAAAGTATGACTAGGACAAACATGGGCGACTAGGATGCTGACTATGACAATGATAATATGAAAATTGATTTGAATTTGAAATTTGGGAGAAAATTTAAATGAGGTTTGATTTTTGTGTTGGGTAGAAAAGCTAAAGGCGGGGAAATATGTAACTTTGAATTCACTTTTTGGTGAAAAAATTTTAAATGTTGAATTTGAAATTTGGGGGACCATATTGGGGTGAAAATTAAAACTTGGGAGGAAAATTTAAACGAGGTTTGATTTTTATGTTGGTGAGAAAGCTAAATGGAGGAAATATTTAACTTTGAATTCACTTTTTTGGGGGGTAAATATTTACATGAACCGTGCCCCACGAGCACGGGTTATGACTTGTATATATATATATATATATATATATATATATATATATATATATATATATATATATATATATATATATATATATATATATGAGTGATGGGTTAGGGATAAGAGGAAAACTGATGAAGAAGAATAGAAAGTAGAGAGTAGAAGTTTAGGAGCAGAGTTAAGATTAGATCTTGGAGAGTTAGCCTTTTATCTTCAATCAAAGGATATGAGAGTGGTCTTACTATCTAATGTGAGAGGATAAGGTTAGAGTTTCGATCGAAGGAGAAGTCCTCACAAAAGATGGTGCAATGAGATTTTTGAATCGGTTAGGGTTTTTCGTCGCATTTTTAGTCGCTGCGCGGGACAAGAAAAGAGCAACGAAGAGTTCGGGTCAGGTGAGGGGGAGAAACCACATGCAGTTTAAGTGAGGGGGTTGTTTTGTTATATATATAAAACGAAGGTTGGCTTTATAAAATGGAAATGGGCCGGTAAGAGGGAGCTGGGTCGGGCTTGTAAAGAAATTTTATTGAAAAATAAGGCTCTTTACATCATACACCGTTAAAGTAAATTCTGTCATCGGAATTGGAAGAATTAAGATTCCTCAAATAGATAGGGATAACGCTCCTTCATCTCTTCTTCTTGTTCCCAAGTAGACTCGCCTGATGCGTTACGATGCCACAATACCTTTACTAGGTTGACTGTCTTGTTCCTTAAAGCCTCCTACCGTCGATCAATAATTTTCATGGGCTGCTGCTTGTACGTTAATTCTGGGCACACTGAAATCTCTTAATGGTCCACCATATGTGCTGGATATTTTACATATTTATGTAGCTGAGATATGGGAAACACATTATGCACTCCTAAGGATAGATGTAGTGCAATCTTGTATGTCACTTCTCCCACAAACACGTCGAAAGGTCCAATATAACGTGGACTAAACTTTCCTCGACGGTCAAAACAGTTCAATCCCCCATTCGGTGAAATCTTCAAGAGGACATTGTCTCTTGGCTGAAACTCTAAATGTGGTCGCTTCGAGTCTGCCCAAACCTGTCTTGCGCCAACTACATTTTCTCTCTGATCGTCCGAACCACGTCGACTGCCACTACTATCATCTCTGGTCTCATCAACTCTTGATCTCCAACGTCGTCCTAGCTCAAGGACGACCGACACTTCCTTACATATAATGCCACAAATGGTGCCATCCCAATGCTCGCTTGATGACTATTATTGTATGTAAATTCCATGAGGTGTAGGTGGTTTTCCCACGACCTCCTTGGAATCCAACATACATGCTCGCATCATGTTTTCCAAAATCTGAATGGTACGCTCTGACTGTTCATCTGTCTAGAGGTGATAAGCAGTGCTGAACTTCAAGAGAGTGCCCAAATTCTTCTGTAAATTTGTCCAGAAATGTGATATGAACCAGTACTCTATCTGAAACTATGCTCGCTGGTACTCTGTGTAGTCTCACAATCTCTTCCATGTATCTCTTGGTAAGAACCTCTGTAGATTGACCAACTTTGATAGAATTAAAGTGTGCTGACTTCGTCAATCGATCCACAATTATCCAAATGGCGTCGTTCTGCTTCTGGCTCTGGGGTGGACCAGTCACGAAGGCCATCATGATATGTTTTCATTTCCACTTTGGGATATGTAATGAATGTTATAATCCTGCAACTCGTTGGTGCTCAGTCTTTACTTGTTGGCACATTAAACACTTGGCCATACGCTCCGCGCAACACTTCTCTTCATACCATGCCACTAGTATTGTTGCCTCAAATCCTGATACATCTTAGTTCTATCTGGATGAATGGAATAAGACGAACTATGAGCTTTCTTCAACAGCTCTTCTCTAATATCACCAGAAGGTACACAAAGCCTGTTGCCAAATCTCAAAGATTTGTCTGGGTTTATCGTGAACTTTGGTTGCTGTCTAGCCATCACCAACTCCCTGATCGTCTTTAGCTTCATATCTCCTGTTCATGCAGCCTTGATACTGTCTACCAATGTGGAATGTATCTGAAGGTCCATCAATAAAGAAGTCAACCCTGATAGAATCATTTTAATCTCCATCTCCCGCATCTCTCGCTGGAGTCTCTACTGAGACGTAAGGGTAAACACAGCTAGAAGTCGACTCAATGCATCAGGCACGATATTGGCCTTCCCTTGGTGGTACTAGAGATCAATGCCATAGTCTGCCATCAACTCGATCTATCGTCTCTGTTGCATGTTAAGGTCCTTCTGGCTGAAGATGTGCTTCAAATTTTTGTGGTCAGTGTATCCCTTTTTCGTGCTCCCCGAGTAGAAAGTGCCTTCAAATCTTCAAGGCGAAAATAATGGCTGCTAGCTCCAAATCATAGGTGGGTTAGTTCTGCTTATGATTATTCAGTTGCCTTGATGCATACGCTACCACACGTCCATGTTGATGAAGTACACATTCGATACTCTTGCCGGATACGTCGTAGAAAACCTCGAATCCTCCCGTTCGGTCTGGAACAATAAGCACTGGTATGGTAGTCAATCTTCTCTTCAGCTCTTGAAAGCATCGTCATAAGCCTTAGACCAAACGTAAATCACATCCTTTTGTGTCAATTGGGTCATAAATTCCGCAATCTTCGAGAAGTCCTGAATGAATCTCATGTAATAATCAGGCAAACCCAAAAAACTCCGTATCTCTTTGACACTGTCTTATGAGCTGACCACTTTTGAATGTCAGCTACCTTCTCTGGATCTACTGAAATTCCCGCTCTAATACCACATGGCCTACAAATCACACTTTGTCTATCCAGAATTCACATTTGCTGTACTTAGTATACAACTGGTGTCACCTCAAGGTTTTCAAAACTATCCTCAAGTGTGATGTGTGCTCCTGGTCACTCTTTAAAAGTATTAAGATGTCGTCAAGGTAAACCATCATAAACTTGTCTATGTACTCATATATCACTTGGTTCATAAGGTTCAAGAATACCGCTGATACATTGCGCACATCAATAGTATTACCAAGAATTCGTACTGTCCGTATCTGGTACTGAACAATGGCTTATGAATGTCCACCCACTTGACTTTAGTTGATATCCACTCCTTACGTCCAACTTCGAAAAAACACACGATCTCCCAAGTTGATCAAACAAGTCGTCGATGTGTGGTAGATGGTGCTTATTCTTCACCGTCACTTTATTCAATTCCCTGTAGTTCATGCACATCCTCCTGAATCCACACTTCTTCACCAGCATTATCGGAGCGCTCCACAATGAAGTGCTGGGTCGAATCCAGTGCAACAGGTCGTTCAACTGGATTCGAACTTCATCTTGCTCGGATGATGCCATACGATAAGGAGTCCTAGTGTAAGGTTGAACCCGTGGCATTAACTCATTTGTAAACTCCACAGTGTGACCAGGAGGTAATCACGTAAGATCATCTGGAAATACATTTAGGATCTCCCGAACTATCTTCCGTCTCTCTGGTGTAGTATCCATAGTAATAAGCACCACATCTGTAAATCTGGCTCTGTACTCCATGGGTCCTTCAGATCAGCTTTCGCTAATGAACTCAAATTTTGGATGGTTTGGAATCTTGAACACCACTCTCATGCGACGACAATCAATTGTGGCATAAAAGGTCCTTAGCCAGTCTATTCCAAATATGATATTGAAACTTGGTATATCAATTACTAAGAAGTCGACGTAAAGTTCTCAGCAAATAACTGTGTCAATTCGGATATCCGCTAGTCGTCTGCAACACACCTTCTCCCGTCTTGACGTCCCAACCAGAAGTGAGGGGTGAAATAGGAACATTGTGTTGGTTGGTAAAACGTGACGCCATAAAGCAATGCGAAGCTCCTGAATCGAGAAGCGCAAGGGTGGGTCTAGTAGCTACTAGCACAATCCTACGGTCGCACAAACCATGTCTAAGCATACAACATACAATGTAACAAATTGAAAGATAATGGTAAGTGGTAACTTCGTACCTGTAATGACTTGGCCTGTAGCTTCGACATCTTCTTCTGTCATGTTGAACGTCTGGCACTTGGGGGGTGGAGCTTATGGTCGCGCCTGTTGAAATCCTTTCCGATGCGGTGGGGTTCCATGTTGAGTGTTCCCTGCTGGAGCTGTAGCTGGTGCATCTGTCGGTGCTGGAGCCGCTGATTTCTGTCCTTTCTGTGGGCAATCTATGGCAGTGTGGTCATCTATGGCAGTGTGGTTATTTGCTCCGCAAATCGGACATTGGTTTAGGAGATATCGACACTCAAATTTGACGTGCCCTGTCTTGTTACAGTAGTGGTGTTGGATCGTGATCTAAGCCTAGATAGGGGTGAATAGGCTTATAAACAATTTTCGCGAATATCAGAATTATGTCTACTCAATCAGAGTCACAGAGCAAATATGGTGTAGAGAAAATAAAGCAGAAGCAAACATAGATGGAAAACAATTTTTACCCTGGTTCAATAGCCCCAACGACCTATCTCCAGCTCCAAAGTAATTAATAGAATAATAATGTTAAGATACAAACATACAAAACTTTGTGCCCCAACACTCAGCTCAAGCTTATATCGCCTTTCCAAAGCGTCGAACACTACTATTCTAGCAAATACTAACTTTTGACTAGCCCCAACCAGTCAAGAGCCCTGAGCCCCGGAAGAACCCTAGAAACAAAACTAAAGACTAACACAAAGATCTACCAATAATATCATAAATAATCATAAGATAAAGAGTTTAGAATGCTCAGTTTGTGATGTTTGGATAGTCTCTGTTGATAAGCACGTTGTCAGCTTCGCGCTGGCGCAAATGATGTCTCAATTCGATCTCTGTAGCAAAAGTTATTCAGCTTCAAAGTTTTGGTATCTTTTCACAATTCCTGAATTGTTCTGGAACCGTGGTGCAAAAATTGACCTGCTGCTTGCCTTGATTCCCGTGATGTGCAGTCTGTTGTCAGGCGGCTCGTATTTCACCCCGGTCGCTTATCCATGCATTGCTTCAACTCGGGTTGGAGAACGCGTGCTGCTGACGTCGTCGAGCGCTCTCTAATAGCAGGCAAAAGGTCACGTAGGATGTCGGCCTTGGTCGGATGAGAGCAATGCATGCTTGTTTGCCACGTGTGCAAGGCCAGGTTGAGTGCAGTCGACGATGAAAGGCTGTCATGCTGTAGATGTGTGTGCTCAGAGAGAACTTGCTTTCAGCCGCATTTCCTCTTTGCTTCTCTTTCTCAATTAACTGCATTGCTTAATTAATTTTGCCTTCAGCCTTGAATTAAATGTCAACTACTCTTTGAATCTTTCTATCCCATCAATTGATTTGGCAGCACCTTTTGTTTGCCTTCACCAAATATAAATATATTTGTCCTCTCCCTCCCTTTGTGGCCAAATGAATTCAATCATCTCTCCTTTAGTTTAGTTTGTAGGCAACGTTTTTTCGTCCACCCTCAATTTCTCTCCTAATTTTAGATGATAGCACTTTCTTTTGCTTTGGAAATTAGTTTCTTAACCCTCCATCAATTTGCTACCATGATCTCTCTCCAATTAAGATAAGTGGATCTCTCCTTTATGCCCCCTTTTCTCTGGCCTTTATTTTTTGCTTAGCTCTAAGAACTTTGAACCAACTCTCTTCTCATAATGTGGCCGGCTACCTTTGATCCTTTTTTGAGGGATTTTTTGCTTTGAGAACTAGGGATATATATAGGATGTATACCCCAAAGTTATAGTTGCAATTAAACTCTTGTAGCTCTCATTTAGAGATGACCTCTAATTTAAATTGATTGGACTTTGATTCTCCTAGATCAACTAGAACTCTTTCAAAATTGATGACCAATCAATTTATCTCCTTGGTGCTATCAACTTGATGAATCTTTGGATAAGTATGACTCCTCAAAATTTATTTGAATCTTCAATTTAGCCCATCTTATCTTCTTATCCATCCATGAAATTTGTGGACTATGTTGACCAAGTCAAATGTCACTTATCATAAGCTTGCCATTGCTCCTTCTTTTGCTCATAATTACAGGCTTGCCATTGCTCATAATTTACAAGATTATTATTATGTTCTCCTTGTTTAGTTGGACCCGAAAACATTTAACAAACACTACAAAAATATTCATGAATGTTTGTTATCATCAAATAAGAAATCATAGATCGTTGCATCCAATATCGTTGTATCCAACAATCTCTCCCTTTTGATGATGACAAACCGCAATAAGATTTGATCAATATGCTCAAAATAATGTCATCGTGATATGTGTTTGTGAAGTGTGATGATGTACATCAACAAGATATAAATCATATGCAAGTGTTGCTCCCCCTATTGACATGCTCCACTATTGACATGCTCAGCATGAATATTTTTCAATCAAATCTTATCATTTTCTACCTTTTTTGTTATCATCAAACGCTTATGAAATTCATGTCATATGGAATGCAAAAATAAAACATTATTAATCAAGACATGATCAAATTATGACATTTAAAAAATAACCACTTGATATTCAATTAATTTCATCACATTGACTAAAAATCTTCGTGCTCGTGTGATGATCAAAGGTTAAAGTGCATAGGGAGAAGTTTTACATGAAATTAGCCAATCAAGCCAACTCTGTAAGAATTGAGTTTTTCCACCTCATGAAGAATGAGTTCAAGTTTCCAACAACCATACATAGTTTATAAGGACTCTTAGATGAGGGGTGTCATTGCTTGACAGATATAACACCAACGCTAAAGATTTATCTTAAAGCATAAGTTAGATATCTGTGTGTTGTATCATTGCCATGGACATTATACATTTTTCATATGAAGCTCCCTTTTTTGCGAATATGAATCATTTTTCTTTTTCAACAAATTTTTTTATGAGCTTTATTTTTAATCCAAGTCATGACACTTCATATCCAGTAGAGTAACATGTATTTCATAATTTTTAATTCATCCACCTACTATCACTTTCCCATATTTCATGACAACAATTCCATATGTGCAATAACAATTAATACTGTGAAAGTGTAAGGTGAAGATGTAAGAATCTTGTTATTCAATTAATCGAACATGTCATGATTATTTAAAATGCCTAATATGCAATTATAGTCATGACAATAATGCAAGATTCTTACATGGATATGAAAATCGTTCAAAAGTGCAATTTTGATAATAAAAAGGAACCTACCCATTAAGCTCAATCTTTGTAATTTTGCACTTTTTCAAATTTTTAATTTTTAATTTTTTTATTTTATGGGGTTTCAAAGTTTTTTATCAAAAAAAATGAAAAACACGCCTTAAAAAAATAAACACTCCAAAACAAATCACTCACAAGGAAACGCACCAAAAAAATCACAATAGATTCCATGAAGGTAAACATCAAGCTCAAACAAGAAATCATATCTTTGCGTTGTCGTTGGCCAAGGAACTTCATTAATGTGCGACGTCAAATCCATAGTTCAGTGTCCTTCCATATTACCTACACAGAAGTTGTTATGTGTGATCTTGGAATACAATAAGATCCACTAGTGTTTGTCAACATATTTTTAGGAACCCATACTTGTTTAAACTTTATGTTTTTGTTTTTATAAACACAATTATGAGAAGTATGATCAACACATCCACAAGTATAGCACTTAGCAAACATGTTCCTTTTTCAATTTCATTGTGAACCTTTTTATTTTTAGGCTTTTCAATATTTTTCATTTCATATCCTAGTCTATGCCTATTGTTGCCATGCAATTGATTTCCAAGAATGATGTCTAATGATTGGTTGTTAACGCCAAATTTTTTAATGGTCAACTCTAGGTCTGAGACTTTGGATCTTAAATACTTGTTTTCGTTCATAAGCAAAGTGCTCTTACTTATGAAAGCTTTTCTAGTTTATTCTTCAATCCTTTTAAGGTTTTCAATTTTCTTCTTCATGTCAACAATCTTCTATTTAGATGCCTTCATTTCAATATCTAGTTCGAGACATGTTTCACACTTTAAGGTTTTCATGCATAACGGGGTTTTCCTTTTTAGTCTTTTTAAGTGTAGCCTTAAGTGTGTCATTTTCAGCTTTCAATTTTCCAAGTGTGTCATTTTTCGCTTTCAATTTTCCAACATCTAAAGACATGATAGTTCTCTTGTTGCAGTTCATAATTAACATCTCTCAAAGATTCAACAGTAGATTCTAGGCTATTAATCTCATCGTGCATGTTTTCGCATATGCAAGCAAGTTCAGATAGTGTGAATTTTTGTACCTCACTTTTCTTCATATCCAAGTCTCCTACCAAACACGATGAGGAATGTGCAGACTCATCTTGCATTTCATCCTCGTCATTATTGTCCCATGTGACTGCAAGTGGCTTCCCCCTCTTCTCCAAAGAATTTCTTTTTTGGACAGTTTTCCATAAAGTGTCCATGCTTCTTGCAATGACAACAACACATTGAATTAGTAATATTCTGTTCAGAAAAAATATTAGCATATTAGCAGGATTAAGTCTATTGAAACGATTAAACTATTTGGACATCACTGCCTTAATCACGAGGGGTCTAGTGGAGAATTTGTTTTTAACAGAAGCTGACTCGTGGGTATTCATGTTTTCTCGACTAGATCTTCTAACCTGCTCTGATACCAATTGTCGGAGTGTGATTTAAGCCTGGGTGAATATGCTTATAAACAATTTTCGCGAATGTAAAAATTATGCTTACTCAATCAGATAATCACATAGCAAATATGGTGATGAGAAAATAAAACAGAAGCAAACACATAGTGCACACAATATTTACACTGGTTCGGTCATCCCAATGACCTACGTCCGACCCCAAAGTAATTACTAGAATAATAATGTCAAGATACAAACGCACAGAACTTCGTGCCCAACAATCAGCTCACCAAGCTTATATCTCATTTCTCAAAGTGTCGAACACTACTATTCTAGCAAATACTTACTTTTGACTAGCCCCAACTAGTCAAGATCCCCAGAAGAACCCTCAAAACGAAACTAAAAACTAATACAAAGATCTACCAACACTATCACAAATAATAATTAGATAAAGAGTTTAGAGTGCCCAGTTTGTGATGTTTGGATAGTCCCTGTCGATAAGCACATCGTCAGCTTTGCGCTGACGCAAACGGTGTCTCAATCCGATCTCTATAGCAAAAGTTATTCAGCTTCGAAGTTCTGGTATCTTTTCGTAATTTCTGAATTGTTCTGGAACTGTGATGCAAAAATTGATCTGCTGCTTGCCTTGATTTCCGTGATGTGTAGTCTGTTGTCAGGCGGCTCGTATCTCACACCGAGCGCTCGTCCGTGCACTGCTTCTACTAGGGTTGGAGAACGTATGCTGTTGACCTTGTCGAGCGCTCTCTAATCGCAGGCGAAAGGTCACGTATGATGTCGGCATCGGTCGGATGAGAGCGATGCAGGATCGTTTGCCATCTCACGTGTGCAAGGTCAGGCTGAGTGCAGTCAATGATTAAAGGCTGTCACGCTCTAGATGTGCGTGCTTAGAGAGAACATGCTTTTAGCTGCATTTCCTCTTTGCCTCTCTTTCTCAATTAACTGCACTGCCTAATTAATTTTGCCTTCACCCTTAGAATTAAATGGCAGTTACTCCTCTTTGAATCTCTCTCTCTCCCCCCTTCAATTGATTCGGCCGCACCTTTTGTTTGCCTCCACCAAATATAAATATTTTTGTGCTCTCCCTCCTTTTGTGGCCTAATGAATTTAATCCTCTCTCCTTTAGTTTGCATGCAACGTTTTTTTCTCCACCCTCAATCTCTCTCGTAAATTTAGATGGCAGCACTTTCTTTTGCTTTGGAAATTAATTTCTTAACCCTCCGTCAATTTGCTCCCACGATCTCTCTCCAATTAAGATAAGTGGATCACTCCTTTATGTCCCCTTTTCTCTGGCCTTTATTCTTTGCTTAGCTCAAAGAACTTTGAACCAACTCTCCTCTCATAATGTGGTCGGCTACATTTGATCCTTTTTTGAGGGATTTTTTGCTTTGAGAACTAGGGATATATATAGGATGTATACCCCAAAGTTATAGTTGCAATTAAACTCTTGTAGCTTTTATATTAGAGATGAACTCTAATTTAAATTGATTGGACTTTGATTCTCCTAGATCCACTCGGACTCTTTCAAAATTGATGGCCAATCAATTTATCTTCTTGGTGCAATGAACTTGTGGTGCGGTTGATATTTTGGAGGCCGGGGGTATTTTCGTAAATGGACTTATTATGTATTGCTTTTTATTTAAAGTCTATAGCCGGCCCTAGGAGAGGATGCGAAAATTGTCGAGTGATTTCTTCTAGTTTATTTCTTTATTTCCTAGATTAATTGTATTAGGAATTTCCCTAGTTCTCTGAGATTAATCTCTAGTTAATTATTTCGTCAATTTGTAGTCGTTATTTAGCGAGTAGCTTATTTTGTAGACTTTATTGTATAATTTCAGATCTGAATTTACCGATCTAGATCCAGAAACGCATCAACTTGATGAATCCTTGGATAATTTGGACTCCTCAAAATTTATTTGAATCTTCAATTTAGACCATCTTATCTCCTTATCCCTCCCTGGAATTTGCGGACTATGTTGACCAAGTCAAATGTCACTAATCACAAGTTTGCCATTGCTCCTTCTCTTGCTCATAATTACAGGCTTGCCATTGCTTATAATTTACAAGCTTGCCACTATGTTCTCATTGTTTATTTGGACCTTAAAACACTTAACAAACGCATCAAAAATATTCATTAAGGTTTATTATCATCAAATAAGAAATCATAGATTGCTGTATCCAACAAGTGGCATACAGCCTGCTGTCGACATTGTTGTGTCTGTTGTATATATTGTGGGGTCGGCCTCTTGAAAGGTGTCTGCTGAGCTTGTCGGGGCGGTTGTCGGTTAGAGGGTGGAGGAGGTCGTTTTTGAGGGGCAATTGCTTGTCGTTCTCACTCTCCCTTCTGTTGCACGTATTCGTAGTCTCAAGCTACATCGAGTACTTCGGTATGGGTCTCCAGCCTTAATCCGACCAATTGTTCCTGGATCTTGATGTTCAAGCCTTCATGAAAATGCTGCGCTCGGTCCAATGGATCGGACACCATATTCTTTGCCAACTTACAAAAACTAGTTGTTAGTAAGTTACATATATCATATAGATCAACTTCATAAGTTAAATACTTGCTAAGTGTGGAAAACTCGGCATGATACTGTTTCACATTTATGGAGCCTTGCTTCATATTCATAAATTGAGCCTGTAGTTCCCTCTTTGCATCTGTTAAGAAATACTGAGCATTGAAATTCTCTTTGAAGGTGCTCCATACAATTTGTTGTACTAGTCGGTCTTTTTCTGAGTCCCACCATGATCTGGCGTTTTGGGTCAATTATAATTTTGACATGTCCACTTATGCATCTGGTGCGATCCATGCATCTTTTAGCATGTCAGCGGTGCAGCGTAACCATTTTACTGCTGCAAGGATGTCCTTTGTTCCTTTAAAGATTGACGGGTGTAGTAACCGGAATTGCTGTACTCCTCCACGCCTGTGTGCTGGCTCCCTTTGTAAAGCTCGGATCATCTCTCCTTGGGTCTGGTCCGAAATCTGAATCGTCCTGCAGGCTGCTCATTATTGTTGCCATTGATGCTATCATTTCCGTTGATGGTGTCATTTGGTTGGTTATCGATGTCGTGGTTACTGCCATTGCCATTGTCGACGAGATCGTTGAGGTTGGGATTGATGTTGACATTGTTGGTAGTATCAGATCCACTCCAGTCGCCTT
This sequence comes from Scilla litardierei, assembly GCA_030789695.1. Lineage (NCBI taxonomy): Eukaryota > Viridiplantae > Streptophyta > Magnoliopsida > Asparagales > Asparagaceae > Scilla > Scilla litardierei. The sequence continues at coordinate 31,368,243 of CM061134.1, forward strand.
GATCTCTCGCCATGTTCTCGTTGATGATGATAGAACTGTTTCCAGTAGTGCGTTCGCGATGGTTGAATGCTTTTGACATTCTGTATTCCAAAGAAGGATGTTAGTCAGACCGTTCATTTACGAGTATTTCTCGTTTGTTCTATTCAATTCACGAGGTGCTTTCCGAGGATCTGATTGTGACACCACTTGTAACACCTCGTGTTTGGGGTACTATTACATCATTCGATATTTATACTTCAATATTTATGTATGTCCTGCAAGTAGCAGTGAACGCAATATAGAACGAAACAGAAAATCTAATAAACAAAATAATTTTTGTTCATCCTTCAAAAGGGTACAAAAGCATAACAGGAAAAGAATTAAAAGTCTCTCACACTGACAATAAAAGAAAAATGCTAAACAATATAAATGAAACTCTTCATACTGATCCGGTTTAAAAAATCAGCACACTCTACTGAAAACTCGGACTCCTCGAACACTGGAGCCTACTCGTAAGCTGGGTTGTCACCTGCTAAAAAACATTTAAAGGAGACAATGAAGTAGACGATATTTTCAATAAACGAATAATTATAACATTTCTTGCACAAATTGATCATTATTAAGACAATATCAATTAAGCACTAATCTATGACTATCTATATAAAGCAGTTTATTATTAATTTACTCACAATGTAAAGGAAGGGGAGCGAACTGAAGAACCACCCGGTACCACAGGCGAGCTCACCCAGACCTTAGATTCATGGTCTAAACAAGTCGGTAAGAGACCCAGTCAAAAACAAGTCAAATCAAGAGCATGGTCTCTGTCACTCTTTCTATCTTTAATCATGAGTCCCCAGGCCTCATGTTTCAATTTTATCTATTTCAATTTTTATTCCATTTATCTTTTAGTTCTGTACTTTCTAAACTATGTAAAAGAATCATGCACAAAATTGTAGTGTCTATAGCAGTCAATCTAATGTGTCAAATAGTTCATAAACAATAACTTTAATCGCACAATTTTAATTACATAATTTTTTCATCTACGATAACCATGCTATCAATAAATTTCTATAGTAAGAAAAACCTTATACGATTCACTAAATCGATCAAGTGTTTCAAATAATTAAAACTGAAAATAAATCCTTTTTAAAAGGATTGAGACATCGGTAGGATCTGATTCATATCTGGTAGGCATCCAAAATTGGTCTATAGGGTTTACCAACTCGATGGGATTTCCTCAAAAATCTAAAAATAGGGGCATCAATTGATCTCATTAAAAATCATATAATTCAGTCACATATGCTAATGTAAATCGTAGAACCGAAAGTCCGCTTTAACATAATAATCATGCAGTGTACTATATTGGAAAGAAAACCACAGCCAACAGTTCAGTGTCTCAGGAAAACACATCCAGTGATAAAACAGCCGCAAGACATAGCCAGCCACAAAGCTGCAGAAAAACACAGCCAAGGGATACATCCGACAACACCAAGACATCAAAAAAACACAGCCGAACAGCCCACTGAAGAGGGAGGCCCTCGACGGCCAACCCTAAACCCTAAAATCCCCAAAATCAATAGTACGGAGCGGTGAAGTAATCCGCCGTCGCTTGTAGGATGCCATAGTTATCAAGAGGGAAGAAATCCCTTTTATGTTAAAATGAATCATTATCTCCATGAAGAAAACACACAACAAAAATATTTCGAAACTCTAAATCTTTCACAAATTGAAGGCATGAAAGGAAATAATTGAACTTTGGAGTAAACAGGTTCTGCCGTGCACAGTAGAAGTCACCAAGAATCCAGAATCAAATTGGAATTCAATCGGAAGAATTTCGAAGAAGAATATCAACTTTTTCGCATAAATCAAAAACATAATGCGATAGAGTATAAGTAGGAAAATCAAACCGTGTGAGTGGACAAGGTTAGAGTTTTGGTCGGCGAAGAAGTTCTCACAAAAGACGGCGCAATGAGATTTTTGAGTCGGCTAAGGTTTTCCGCCGGTCTTCTTTAGTCGCTGTGAGAGAGAAGAAAAGAGCAACAAAGAGTTCGGGTTGGGTGAGGGGGAGAAACCGCATGCGGTTTAAGTGAGGGGGTTTTTAATATAAAAAATGAAGTTGGGCTTTATAAACTGGAAATGGGCCGGTAAGAGGGAGTTGGGCTGGGCTGGGCTGGACATGTAAAGAAGTTTTATTTAAAAAATATGGGTCTTTACAGAATTCATGTGAAAGAGGAGGGTGTCCGATCCACAAATCTGTCCTAACCTGATACCTGTTTTTAAAAGAAACCATTGTAGGGAAAGGAAAGTAATTAGGAAGGATGAAACTAAAATGTAAACTTCAAGTAATTCGATCATTCCACATATATTGCCTTTTGTATATAACCATTATTGTTATTTTGAAATTACTTTAATTCATTTATAAGTTAGATTGAGCTTGCTTCATTTTTGTTTCTTATTAGTTTTAACTTTTCTATAGCACAACATTTTTGTGTGATTCTCAATTGAAATTCATGTTATTAGGATCAAATGTAAACTAAATTCATGTTATTAGGATCAAATGAAGTTTACAGGAAAATTAATTTCCCACTTTCTTTTGTGAGTTCTTCTAAAATTTAAATATGACTAATAGTCCTTTAACTTGAAAGTGCAAATTTTACACTAGGCAAATTTTGTCAATTATCACTTGTTGATTTTATATTGACTTCTTTTCAGCATACTGTGATGTATAATTCATGTAGGAATCACATTATGTGATTCCTTTATATTTCCATTCTCACAGTCTCTCAAATGCAAACACTATAATCAAACATGTACATTACATTTTGAACCTGCAATTTTAGAAAAGAAGAATCATCATGCCTTGGATAGTTAAACTAATTTAATCAATTGGCTAGGTATGGAATTGATGACCATTAGGGAAAAATAGATAGAGTATTTTTTTGTCTAAAGTACCAAGAAACAAAAATTAGTAAATGGATTTTGCAACAATATCGTTCTGTTTGTTTTCAGGTGTTCATAAAAGTAAAATGTTTTGATGGATTTTGGCAACCATACATGATACAACTCATGGGAAATAAAGGACTAGTGCATCAATTGGCTTACTCGAAGCTGTACATTATAGGCATGGGAATGGACATGCCCAAAGCCCGATTGGGCTCCCAATCGGGCATGCCACATTCCCATCCTTCATGAAAGAGTATGTAAGAAAGATGGTACTCTTTAAAGGATGGGAATGTGGCATGCCCGATTGGGAGCCCAATCGGGTGTTGGGCATGCCCATTCCCATCCCTACAGTGTACAATGATATTTAATAAACGTCTAATGTTTAGCTTATTCCCTGACTGCCATACACTTTTGTAAAAATGCAATTTAAAAAAGAGGATAAGAAGAAAAATGGATGAACCTATTGGGAATGGGGGTTGTGGCCACACCGGCGGTGGTTTTGTAATTTTGGGCACTTGGGACAATTTTGTAAATATGGACCAATGAGTCATATATATATGAGTGATGGGTTAGGGATATGAGGGAAATTGATGATGAATAAAAAGTAGAGAGTAGAAGTTTAGGAGTAGAGTTAAGATTAGATCTTGGAGAGTTAGCCTTTTATCTTCCATCAAAGGATATGAGAGTGATATTTCTCTCTAATTGAGGACATTATCTTTGTATTTTCTGTTTATTATCTATAAAAATTGTCTTTTTTCACCCGCGGATCTCCTTCGAAAATCACCATTCTTCACTTTGTCCAAAATGGGCGCTTTTTGACCTAGATCTGTAGATTTTCCTCCAAAGTTGTCATCTTTAGGCTTCTCCACCTCGGGTCGTGGTTGGCAGCGGTCCTCCAAGAGCTCCTTCTACATGGACACCACCGAAGAGACTTGTTCCTTGAGAGATCCAATCTCATTCTCCACCGATGACATTTTCTCCTGGAGGAAGTCCACATCTTTCCCCAACTTTCGTTGTTGATCCTTTAAGGTTTCCACCTTCCCAGCAAGTTTTTCCTCTACCACAAGATCTTCTCCCTTGATCTTGTTCCGGTCATTAGGATCTATGCTCTGATACTAATTGATAGGAAAAAACTAGGGGTTTGAAGATAAAAATTTCAGATTTTTATAGATAGGAGAATAATGTAAGATACAATTTATTTTATTTGAGATGAAGACAACTCTTCTACCCTTTGATTGAAGATAAATGGCTAACTCTCCAAGATCTAATCTTTACTTTACTCCTAAACTCCCACTCTCTACTTTCTAGTCTTTTTCATCAATTTTTCTCTCATCCTAAACCCCTCACGTATATATATATATATCTATATTACATTTGACAGCGATTTTTGAATTCTAGGGCTGACTAGGACAAGCTGATGTCAAGCTGATGTATAAAGAGGTTGATAGAAGAATGGCTAGGATTTAATCTTAGTAAAAGAAGGGTTTAGATGGGTGTTTGAAAAAACCACCACTTTTTCCTTCGACTTTCAAACCCTCCACAATCACTACATTTGCGCAGAATACCACTCATTTCCACTTTTTGCTTAAAAATCCATCTCATTTCACTTTTTACCCACACCATATACACACACACACACTTATGCACTTCCCCCCTTCATTTTCGTATCCCCCACAATCATTACATTTGCGCAGAAGACCGACTCTTTCCCTTTTTGCTAAAAACCCTACCATTTCATTTCCCCCCACTTTTTGGCCCGGATTAAATTTTTTCCCACACCAGAAGACGCTCGCGCCGAAGCTCGATTTTTATTCGCTTAAATTTTGGAGGGGAAATAATTTTAGGGGAGACAAAGATTTTGAGGGATAAATTAAATGAACCGTGTCCGAGGGACGGGTTATGTGCCGAAACTAGATGTTTGTTCGCTTAGATTTTGGAGGGGAAAATAATTTTTGGGGAGAACAAAGATTTTGAGAGGATATCTTAAATGAACCGTGCCTGAGGGCACGGGTTATGACTATCATATATATATATATATGAGAATAATGGGTATCATATGCCATATGAGAGAGGGCCTCATATACCCTCTCACATATTGGTTGCTTTATGTGAGAGGGTATATGAGGCCCTCTGTCATATGGCGTATGATACCCATTATTCTCATATATATATATATATATATATGAGGCAAATGTGCCTGCGCAAGTGCGCAGGCAGAATTACCTGCGCACTTGCCTGCGCACGCCCCCTCTGTTCGGGGTTTTAAAGAATTTTTTTTGAATTTTTTGCAGTAGGTAGATATACTTGATATGTAGCTCTCCACAAAATTTCAGGTCAAACAGACATCATTTGGGCATCGCAACATCCATCACAAAAACGTTGCGCAAAACTGTCCAGAATTCTGGACAGTTTTGCGCAACATTTTTGTGATGGATGTTTCGATGCCCAAATGGTGTCTGTTTGACCTGAAATTTTATGGAGAGCTACAAATCAAATATATCTACCTACTGCAAAAAATTCTTTAAAACCCCGAACAGAGGGGGCGTGCACATGTAATTCTGCCTGCGCACATTCTTAGGTACATTTGGGTATATATATAAAATAATGGGTATCATACGCCATATGAGGCAAAGCCCTCTCATATAAAGGGGCAAGTACATGGGCATGTACTTGGTTGTACACGCACCCTTTATGTGAGAGGGCATATGAGGCTTTGCCTCATATGGTGTATGATACCCATTATTCTCTCTCATATATATATATCTATTCTATAAAATAGGGATGTTATCAAGAGAAATTGGATAAGAGAAATTGGATAAGAGAAGTTGGACAAGAGAAATTGGATATCTATTATAAAAAGAGGGATGTTATCAAGAGAATTTGGAAAAGAGAAATTGGACAAGAGAAATTGGATAAGAGAATTTGGATATCTATTATATAAAAGTGGGATATTATCAAGAGAAATTGGATAAAAGAATTTGGATATCTATTATATAAAAGTGGGATGTTATCAAGAGAAATAGGATACGAGAATTTGGGCATGAAAAATTGAATAAGAGAATTTGGATATCTATTATATAAAAATATAAAAGAGGGATGTTATCAAGAGAAATTGGATAAGAGAATTTGGACATGGGAAATTGGATAAGAGAATTCGGATATCTATTATATAAAAGAGGGAAATTGGATAAGAGAAAATATAAGAGATGAGATTTTGAGGGATATGAGCGGAGGTGGGGAATTTTGCACATACAAGCCCTGTTTTTGCATTTTTGCACCTGGACCCTCCACACCCACCCACCCACACCTTTTATTCTCCCCCCTTCCGACCATTTTTTTTCCAGTCCTTTGAAGATTTTGAATCTTATCCTAATAGGACAAAGCTTAGTCCTACGTGACAAGTTTGTCCTAGGTGGCAATGACAATTTTGGGGGAAAACTTGAAATTTTGTGGGAAAACTTGAAATTTGGGGGAACTTGAAATTTGTGGGAGGGAAAAATCTTAGACATTACATAAACCGTGTCCTATGTGCACGGGTAATGTCTAGTATATATGTATGTATGTATGTATGTATATATATATAGAGGATTCATTGGTCCATATTTACAAAATTGTCCCTTGGGCCCAAAATTACAAAACCGCCACCTGTGTGGCCACAACCCCCATTCCCAACAGAAACCTTAACCAAGAATTGAGGAAAGCACTGGCCCTTAACCAGAGAAACCAAGTTCAGACATACAATCTTAATAATTAGAGTCATAGACTTTATTCACCAAGTATTTTGATTCTAATCGATTTTATATCTTAAACATCGAGTGCTAATTCAATTAAAAATCCAAGTTCCCAGTAACATTCAAATACTAATAGAATATAAAGATACCGTCCAAACAAATTCAAATCCTAAATAAAAAAATTTAGAATCATAATTCAAAAGATCTCTTACATAAGTTCAAACTAATAACTAAGCTAAGATATAAAATATATTCTAACTCCTTAAGATAACCATGATTTTCCAAGATGGTCTCTTGAGTTTTAATGGTCATCAATTACAAATTAATCTGCATCAGCCCTCCTGGGGGAGATGACCTCGTGGACACGTGCAAGATTGGCATAAGGAGTTCAATGAATCTGAACTTATAGGTGAAAAGATAAAGATGTGTTGATATCAAGTTTGAGTCATCGATTGCAACCAGCTTAGACTGAAAAGTAAATGCAGACTTGAAGCTTATTGCTTTGATGATTGTAGCAAAGCTGAGCCAAACTTCATGTGGCATTGGCTCTTCTAGCAGTGCAGTAATGTGTTGCAAACATTCAAGATTATATTTGGGGCCTTCTCCTAAACTTTGAAGATTATTCTTTGATACCTTCAAGATCATCTTTGACTTTATTAAATCTCATTTTGACATTGTTGTATAAAATTCGAGCATCATTCCCCAGTGATTAGACTAAGCTAATATACAACATCTTTCGGGAGTATCCTCACGATGAGAAGGGAAATTTAGCTTATTGTTGGAAACTTAGAAATAAAATATCGATATGGTGATGTTGCGACTGATGGACAACTATGAAGCACATACACATGATATGTGCAGAGGACACAGATGCAACACGACGTGGACATGGGACACGGAAACGACACAACACGGACTCGGTGTCACAGAAAATTGTTGGAATAGTACTTAGGGACCCATCAATACAACTTAGTATATGTGTGTATATCTATTATACAAAAGGGATGTGGAGCCTTGTTTGTCCCCGTCACAAGTTGACTGGGACAAATGAATGGCTCCGGTTGCGTCACCTCATCTTGGTGGGGGTCCAATGGGTGCCGTGGTGGTGGGATTTGGGGCTTGGTTTGGGGTGTGGTTTTGGGGATTTTGATATCGGTCTTTTTTCGCTTTTGCCCCTTGCGTTTTTGCAATATAACATCTGCTTTTCTCCCTTTTACCCCCGACGCTACCGACATACACACACCCACATTTCTTGCTCTTTTACGGTTGTGCGCGTGCACCACATCCTGTTCGTTGTGTTTTGTTTTGCGTCATGCACTGTGTGTACGGGTTATTTCTATTTTCTAGTGTATCTATATACAATATATGTCATAACTTTTAGTACACACCAGAATTTGCTATGATTAGGATGCGTTCTATTTGAAAGAAAAATAAAAACAATATAATATATCAATGATAAAGATTCATAGCTTCTTATTACATGACAAACTAAAAAGATGATTCAATAAAGAAAAATCAATTCCTAATCTTTTGCAAATGATGTTTAGTCTCCATTGACATAGAATCCACTTATTTAAGAAGATCATATATATCTATATATTAAATGACATATGGCTTTGAAGAGTTCCACATATGGCTTTGAGGTTTTATTTGAAACGACATGGCTACGTCATGCAACTTTTTGAATTTTTAAGATCGGGCACAACCGAGTGTCCTGTATGTGTTCGACTAGTGTCGTGTATGTGTCAAAATCTGACATGGACTTGACACTCATTTTGTGACATCTGTGTTCACATAGATGGATATGATCTTCTCAATATTTGTTTGATCTAATTGCATATCTGTGGAATTTTTATTCCCGTGGATGTTTGCTTTGATTGAATCGGATTGATTTGAATCAAATATGCTTAGGTTTGAAGCCACATGCAGATTGGATATTAACTCTTAATAAATGCCGATGGTTAGATCTGGTTATTGATGCTTAATGTTGTTGGGGCTGGACAGGCTTTCTCACAATGATACCACAATAATGCAGGAAGCTTTTGTTGTTTTACAATTTATAGAGGTAAAGGGCAAGAACAATGAACCAACAGTTAATGAAGGGTGGAAAAGAAAATAACCATTACCCAAGGAAACCAAGTTCAAACAAGGAACCACAATAGTAAATTTTTTATGAAGTTATCTGCTTTTTGAGTACAAAGAATTCATATTTATTAATTAAATGTAGAGTCCTAATTCAAGTAATAGAAGATTAGGATAGCCTTCAAATAAATTCATACCTCTAATATTATAATGGAAACTCCTCTAGTCTCCCTCCTGACCAAAATTGGAATTTCAATGTACGAACATACTATATTTTTTAAAAATTGAAAAGAAAAAAATTCAATTTAATTCAATTTATTGTCATTGTTCTCATTAAATGCACAACGTAATAAAGCTTCAACTCCCAGTGATATGTCCTCATTAAATAAATAAATAATAATTTCCATTATTTTTTTCATTGCAAGTCATTTAATAGATTAAAATGCTCAATTACCATTTTGTATAAGTCCTCAATTTTATTATATGTGAATTCCAAAAATAAATTAAAATGCTCCATTGCAAATTATCAATTTTAGGACACATGCCCATAATCTTGTTCTAAATAAAAGACATTTTGAATCCTAATATAAAAAATCTTAAATTAATTTAAAATAATATTTTATTCATACTCAAATTCAATCTCATAACTAGATAAGAGATAACTATATATTCAGATTCCTAAAGACAATACGAATTTGAACCCCCCAGATCGTTTTTCTGGTTTAATGGGTCATCTGTTGCAAATCAATCTGAATCTATTAGAGCATCTTTGATGTTTATATGTGTAACATTCTGGAAATCGTACTTCTATAACATGTTTTTTTCCTTGTTGCAGTTATTCACTCTTAACACTAGAGAATCTTTACGTATCCTAAAGGCATTGTATTTATATTGCTTTGTGCTAGCAAACCTACATCATATTGTTCCATGTCTGCTAGGTTAAAGTCCAGACTTGGATTAATAATACAGAAGCTAGTGAATTTGTTGGTGTCAGTGCTCGGTTTGGAAAACAGATGGTGTCAAAAGAGAAGCATGCCAACCGTACCCGGCTCTCCCTAGCAGATCCTCCTGACTGCTGCACTATACCGAAGAATAAGGTTCCTTTCTACAATCTTTATTGTTTTATTTTGCGTTCCCTTTACATATTGGTTTCGACTGAACCTGTACTTTTATTCTCTTAGCTTCATGGAGATATCCTCCTCGTTGATCGGGGAGGCTGCAAATTTACAAAGAAGACCAAAGTTGCAGAAGCTGCTGGAGCATCTGCCATTCTAATCATAAACTACTATAAAGGTATCTTCTCTCTTCCCTCCACTTCCACTCTCACGCCCTCCGTCCTAATTTCAGATTATTATTTTTGACCTGTAAGAGGCAGATTTTTCAGGAAATGCATTAGGGAAGCACTGTCACTTTAATACATCAGCGACATACTTTTCATTAAACACTAAGTATTAGGAAAATTTTATTTGTGCTTTCAAAAAAACCATGACTTATTGCTTTAAATTGGCAGCAGATGGAGATGCAAATTTCAGTTAACTGGATGTTGTAGTCAGTAGAAGACATCTTGAAACTGGTCAGCTGTCATTCAAATTGGTTAGGCACTATCTCTTGAATGAGCATTGCATTGGGCATTTGAGTGTAGCACAGAAGGTTCTAATGCTTGTTTGGAAAAATTATAGAATTAGAAACTAGTTTAAAGTAGGCAGATTTCATACTCTAATTAAGATGGATGACACTTTTGGAATCTTTTTATGTATTGATGTGGCTTTCTAGGACGTAACAACTTATGTGTCCCACATTTGGTGCTTATTTATGATTTTCTTTGATGACCATAAGACACTTCCAGGATTTTCTCAAATCCAAAGCTTCTGTTCTCCTTTTTCTCGTAGACTTGACATTGGTTTTGGTCCAGTCATCTGCAGCCATGAAGCTGTGGCATTGTAGTAGTAGACATGGTATAATTAGTTGGATGCTGGTTCTGAATGAACTTTCTACCTTTCTTTCTTATGTATCTAGTGCTATTTGAGCATGTAATTTAGGCTCTGTTAATTCTCTGGAATATATTAAATATTACATCTAGAACAGCTGTATGGCAGGCAATGTCACAATCTACAAAATCATTATATTACCATGATATCATGATATGTGAATTTTGAATCCGAGTTAATACTTTTATTTGTGTTTTGGAATATCATTGATGTAGAAGATAAAATTTGCGATTTTGCCATTGCGATCAAATGTGATTGCTTATGCTTCTATTGTGTTTATCTAATTGTGTTTATCTAATTTTGCAGAATTATATAAGATGGTCTGTGATGGCAATGAAACAGATTTGGATATAGGAATACATGCGGTTATGCTTCCACAAGATGCAGGTGCAAGCTTGAAGAACAGTCTAAAACATAAAAATTCAGGTACTGCATATTGTTAATCCACTGGACTGCCATGAAAACTCTTTTCTCCCATTGTATCTGTAAGTCAACAAATTAAGGTTCACCCTCGGTCAATTATATTCTTTTTTTCTGGGAAAGAATGTTATTGATGAGTTTGCAAATGTGGAAAGATTTCTTTTCCGCATTACTTGACATCATCAATTATGTTGACGATTGTTGGTGACTTCTTTGAAAATTGTAATTAAAATAATACGTTTAATTCAGCTTAGTGGCATTCTTGTATGGGCAACTGTTGACCCGTGCTTATTATATAATAGTCGAACAGAAAATTGTTAGGAACCAACAAAGATATGATTTTTAATAGAGAAAACAATGGAAATAACAAGACATTTGAGTACAAAAGAGGTGTGTTTTCCTCTCAAGACGTCGAAGAGGACGTCCGCACTCGTTTAATCTAAGATCTAAACCTAAGGACGCTCAATAGAAAATATCAATATCAAGCATGAAAAATACAAGCGATGGCTAGTCCTATATATAATAGAAAACTAGGGTTACTCCGCAATTGGGCGCGCGCGCATAAACAAGCCCAAAAGGGGCTGGCGGCTAACATGGGCCCGGCCCATGTGGAGGCGGGCATAGATAGACCCGCCGGGTCTATCAATACTCCCCCAAAGAGCCACATTGTCCTCAAGGTGGTGTAAGTACCGGCGGCGCTACTCCAAGTGGGAGTCGTCCTCCCCTCCGATGTCTTCGTCTTCCACGTCATTCTCCTCATCGGCTTCCGCTATCAATACTTGCAGCTTCCGATCCACACAGCGGTGTCCCGGAGTGAAGCACTCGTCACATCGAAAATAGAGCCACTTTTGCCTCTTCTCCATCATCTCCGCATCAGTCATCCTTTGGAATGAGCCCCCAGCCGGTGGTGGGTTGCTCTGCTCTCCTGTCTTCGCTAGTCCCACCTGAACTGCCTCAGTAGTGGCCACCGCTCTACCGGCTCCAGTCGAGGTGACCCGCTGCAACTGGCCACTGTAGCTCCCCCCGCCTCTCCTATCCTTAGCTCGGGAGTCCTCCACCATCTGTGCCATCTTGATGATCTCTGAAAGCCCCGGGGTTTGTAAGGCCTCACCGCAGCTCGAAGACTAGGTCGCAGCCCCTTCAAGAAGGTGCACTCCAGCGACTCGTCCGAAACCCCATGAACTCGCCCGGCCAGTGTCTCAAATCTCTCGATGTACTCCCGCACCGGCCCCTCCTGTCCGAGGGCAAATAGCTGCTCGTGTAGGTTCCCCAAGTGGGGGTCTCTAAACTTCTCGAGCATGAAGTCTTTCAGCTCCTCCCAGCTCCGGATCTGCTGCCTACTCTCCTTCCACTAGAACCACCCCAAAGCTTTCCCCTCCATGCAAATGGCTGCTGCCTCCAGCTTCTGTGCCTCGGTCATGTGATGCGCTGCAAAATATCTCTCCGCTGTGAACAACCAGGCGTGTGGATTCTCCCCCGAAAATACCGACATCTACAGCTTCCGGACTCTGCAATCTCCTCCAAAGTGACCATGCTCGGGCCTTCCCCCATCGCTGTGATGCGGACGGTAGTGCTGTCTTTTCTCGTCTTGCGTCTCGTATCACCTAGGTGGCCCTCCTTCGCGACCCCCGTAGGCTCCACGGTAATCTCTCCGTCGGCCCTCAAAATCGTCCCAACCTGCATCATCGCCGAACTCCACCTCATAGCCCCCCTGCCGTCATAATAATGATCTCCTCCGCCTTCGTCTTCGTAGAATGGGTCCTCAGCTGCCGGCCGAGGCTCCAAAGGGTCCAAAAAACCTCCCAAAAATTGCCCGCGACCACCATCTTCCTCTGTCCGCTGCATGGGGGCCTCGAAAACACCCCCAGGCCCTGGCTGTGAGCCTCCCTCCCCCTGGCGACTGCCGGGGGTTCCTGCACTCGGCGGGACTCCAGCGGTCCCCTCCGGCCTTGCCGGAGGGCTTGCAGGCCCTGCCGGGCCTCTGGCAGGGCCCGCAGGCCCTGTCGGAGGCCCGGCGGGTTTGCCGGCCCCAACCGACACCCGAAGGGCCTGGGCCCCCCTGCCGAAAGCCATCGCAGGCTGGGAAAGGCTCCCCGCCTCTTTCTCGCAACGGCCAGGGCTCGGGAGGGGTCGCCGGACCCCCTCCCAGCTTCGTCGGGCCTGGCCGCCCCCATGGGGGCCCGTCGCCTCCTCGGTGGAGCTCGGGGGGGGGGGGGGGTGTGGAGCCCGGAAACCCACCGACACCCCCCAATCTTCACGTGCCGTTGTCGGGAGGTGATTGCTTGGACCGCCGCCCTCCCTCCTCGTTTCCTCTGCCCTTCGCCGTGTTTCTTCGCGGTAGTCGACCCTCCATGGCCCTTGATCGTCTTCCTCGTCCAATTCCTCCACGTAATAGGGTTGGTCTTGGGCAAAAGTCTCCTCCTTTTCCTTCTCCTTCTTCAAAGGTGCCGCTTTTGGTGTCGGATTAGGGTTGCCGTCCACCTTGTTGCTTGTCGTGAATTGATTTAGGGTTTCCATCAATTGCGCGAATTGTTCGTCGTGCTTCACTAGATTTGTCGTCAATTGGTTGATGGAAACCATCAACTTTGCCATGGATTCCTCGTTTGCCGCCAACGATTTCTTGATCCCGTCGATTTCGCTCGTGAACTTTACCTCCAAAGGCTCAATTTTGTCGTGTGATCTTGTCGTGACCGCCATGGATCGTCACGCGCTCTGATACCAAAATGTTAGGAACCAACAAAGATATGATTTTTAATAGAGAAAATAAGGGAAATAACAAGATATTTGAGCACAAAAGAGGTTTGCTCTCCTTCCAAGACGCCGAAGAGGACGTCTGCACTCGTTTAATCTAAGACCTAAACCTAAGGACGATCAATAGAAAATATCAATATCAAGCATGAAAAATACAAGCGACGGCTAGCCCTATATATAATAGAAAACTAGGGTTACTCGGCAATTAGGCACGCGCACATAAACAAGCCCAAAGGGGGCCGGCGGCTAACATGGGCCCGGCCCATGTGGAGGCGGGCATAGATAGACCCGCCGGGTCTATCAAAAATCACATCTTTTTTGATCCATTTATGACAAACAGAAATCACATGATTGACATCTATCTATTTATACACGCAGCCTATACAACATACATTGGCATTGAGAACGAAATATCCCATAGTTTTATTAATTCTTAAACATTCTTAAACGTACTTAAACGTACTCAATTAATGTACATATATGGTTAGCTACTGGCTAATCAAACATGAATGATATTATATGTAAATTGGAAATGTTTGGAAACGAATAAGGCACTTGCGACATTGATGAACCCCACGAACTAAGTTTTCAATGAGTATTTGGAAAAGTTCATGGTGATATCCATAGAAGAAATCGTGACGTATTCAAAGAGTAGGGACGAAGCATCTGCAGATATTATTGGAGACCTTGCGGAGCCATCAACGTATGTTAAGTACAACACGCATACATTCTGGCAGGGTAGAGAAGGATAGAGTGGTCGTCCGTGGACATGTGATGACGGGTGAAGGCATATTTGTGAATCCAGAGAAGGGGTTGCAGCAGTTAGAGATTGACCGATTTCTTGGTCAGTTTATGCGATCCGAAATTTTCATGGATTAGCATGCTATTATCTAGGATTTCTCCAAGATTATGGAGCTAATGACATGATTTACGAGAAAGGAAGTGGAGTTTATTTTGTCAGAAGCATGTGTGCAAGCTTTTGAAGAATTGATACAGTATTCAAAAATATTATAGGATCATTTATTGAATAAATTTTTAAAACATAAAAATTAGGTTTTAATTCAAAGAGGATATTTATATCTACTTACAACTGCTGTTAATGGGGGGTTATCTTCAAAATACAAGCTAATTTTTTTTTTTTTTTGGGGGGGGGGGTTTGGGGGGTCGAGCATAAAAAATTTAGGTGGTTTTCTTAAAACGGATCAAATTTAAAGGGGGTTTTAATGAATTTAGTCTAAATATTATAATATACTTGTCAAGTTCCCATATGAATTCATGAGAAACTTGAATTTTGTTATTTTCTTCATCCACTAGACTTGTCAAAATATCGGAACCAATTTCATTTGTTTTTCCCTCTTTCACTTTAGCTTTTTTGGGATTTTCTCCTTTTGCTTCATAGCCTAATACAAGTGGGATTTGAACCCTAACCCTCTCGCCAATTACAAAGAGGCTTTACCCTTATGTTGTAGTGACACTCCAAAGAAGATGTCTTTGAAGCTAAGACTATCTTAGACTATTAAGATTGTTGAAACACGAATAAGAAGCATAGGATGAGTTAAATTGGTGAAGGCATTTTAATGTTGGACACTCTAACTCAAAAGTTTGAGCTTTTAGGTAATGCCCAATTTCAATTTTATGTTACTGTCCTTTGTGTTTTATTTCTAATGTAGGAATATTTTTCTCAGCATGCCCTCTCAAACTCAACATGTATTCACCTTGAGTTTTTTAAAGTAAAACTAAGAGAACTAATCCGTGTGTAGTTTTAAACACGTGTTTATGTTTTACTATTAACACGGGCACTTAATAACTGACCAATGTATACTTTTAAACACATGTATCTTTTAAAAGAAATGAAGCAGACAGATGGTTTTGATAACATGTTGAGAGAATGAATTTTTTTTAAGAATAAAAGACACTCTCCAAACTAGGGTATTGTTTTGTATTGTGTTGTTTGTACAGAAAAATACATGCATGATGACTTCAGTTAGGAGTTCAAATATTTGACTCTTATTCTAAATAATGGAAAGTATAATTCCTATCTCTAAATCAATTGTAAACTAGAAACATATTATTCCCAAACTATTATGTTTGCTCATGTATATGTATGCTTCAGATAGGATATACCGGTGCTATCAAAACTAAGGAAGCCATACAAGATCTCAATATATCTCTTCCATGACCATTTTTTGAAAAAGATCTCAAGGTGTTTGTTCTACGAAGACTTTAATTAAGGCATTTTAGGTGGGGTTTATAGTGGTGAGACCCAAGTTGATTGAGTGCGAAGTGTTGATCGCATTGAGACATGACATACCTAGTTTTAGTTCATTTGCATTATTTTAAAAGAATATTTTCATGACTTGTCACTTTATTCAGTTACATAAAATATTTCTGTCACTTTGCATGTTGTAGTCCTTATTCTATCTTCAAACTTAAACTTCTTTGCGTGCTTCATTCATTTACTGAGTATTAAGCTCATTGACATTCTTCACTTCTGTGTGGTCTATGTACAATATTGCTAGTTGTTTTGGAGATCCCATAAGCCAGGAGTTCATCGAGGATTTAGCAAAAGGATAACTTTTAGGATGTTAATCTAGCATAAGCACTAGAGGTGTTTCCTCCAGAGTTATTTCCCATTAAAATTCAAAATTTAGTTCCCTTTAGATTTAGTTTACTCTAAAATTTTAAATTAAAATTTAGTTCTCCGAAAAATTTTAGTTCCTCCCAAAATTTAGTTCCCTTCAGATTTAGTTTTCCCCAAAATTTTAGTTCTATAGAGATTTAGTTCCCCCAAAATTTTTAGGGTTTTCCCCAAAATATTCACAAACTCTCATCGTATCCATTGATTTCTCAAGATTCAATACTGGCCATCTTTCTATCCACCATTTTGTCCTATTCAGCAAACCAATTCAAAAACATAGCTCAATTGTATAATAGATGATTGATGTATGATGCTTTAATCAAGAAACAATTGCAGGTATATTTTACTTAGATACGGTGATTATTATCATATGTGGTATCTTTCTCAAAATGATTGAAGGTGATAGATGGGCTTCATAGTTCTTTTGTTCAGAGGAAGTGTTGCCTATTGTCATTGGCACCCAAATATTATGATTGTGGTTGTGGTTTTGGGGTGTGATAACTTGGTGCTGTGATACCATATTCAGAAACCATGTTAATCAAAAAGTTATGCAGTTGCATTGTGGTACAAGGTATATTAAGGAAACTAGACACTTAACAAACATAAATCAAGCTTACAATTTTATCTGATGATATTTATGTGTCGATGAATCGTAAAGTGGTAGTCTCCACACTATTCTGCACTACAGTTTTGTCATCCACTGAGACATGTTTTGGAAAAAGAAGATAATCGGGTTGAGCTTCTAGACGACCACAAGCTCTTGGTATATTAAGTAACAGGAATTTAAGTTCATGGTTAGGACTCTTGGATATATATTTTGACCCTTCAGGTTGTCCGAATGTTGTGCATGCATCATAATTTTCCTCAGTTGTGGTAGGATCTTCTACCTCAGTTTATATGGATGCAAATAGTGCTAATCAAATTTACTTATTTTGGTATGTAGTGTTGGCAGCAAACTGCCATTTTCTTGATATCTCAATGGTTTATGTTCTCCACAGTTGCGGTTCAATTGTATTCGCCAGACCGCCCCCTTGTGGACACTGCAGAAGTCTTTTTGTGGCTCATGGCTGTTGGTACCATATTGTGTGCTTCTTATTGGTCAGCATGGAGTGCTAGAGAAGCATCTATTGAACATGACAAGCTATTGAAGGTCTAATGTACATACTTGGGCCATGCTATTTGGAAAGGGTGTCCCATGATCTTATTCAGTCTCTGATATCACCATAATTGCTTTTGTGACTGACAAGTGAAATATTGCTTACAGGATGCCACAGATGATTTGGTCAATATGGAATATGCAAGTGGTGTTGTGGACATCAACATGACATCTGCTGTCTTGTTTGTCGTAATTGCATCGGGATTCCTGATCCTACTTTACAAACACATGTCCACTTGGTTTATAGATATTTTGGTGGTTCTATTTTGCATTGGGGGAGTGGAGGTATGCGTTGTCCTTTTAATGTCTTATGTTAGAATACCAGTAGAATAGATACTTTTGCCGACACTTTCTTGTTGTCTCCTCCATTGATGGTCGTAGCTTACATCCTCCTCTGAGTAGCAATCATTAATGCATTGACTTATGTTTATTTCTGTCAATTCCTAGTCCTAGCCACATCCTGTCATCATAACCAGATGCATTCATCAGTCTCATTTTATTCCTCAGTTGAAGTGTTTGCAATATTTGTTAAATAACAGATAATTTGTTAATCAAATTCTAAATTAGACTATGGGCCTTATGGTCCAGGCATGCATTTAACCATGGTAACAGAACGTGCGATAGAATGCTCATTTCATAAAATAGAAAGTGAATGTTAATATCCTTTTGTAGAACTGTACTGAATGTCAAAACATTTAATTTAATGATATAAAATAACTTGTCTGTAGATTATAAGAAAGATGTCAATGTTACTTGGACGTTTAACTTTTTGTTCTAGAAGAAAAGTGCTGTTGGACTCTACAATTTTTGTGGGGAAGTAATAAAGATGTAGGAAAATCGAAAGATTTAGGACAAATGATTTATTGTTGTTCTTCTTGAAGTCTTGTTAGTGGAGATATTTTTGGTTTGCATTCGTTCTTGAAAAGCATAATCACCTATAATGCAACAGTTAGTTTGGCATTCTTCTTATCATGTATATGATTTTCTTCATGATATCTCCGTCAGATACATAATATGAGATCTCTTAAGGTTAATTACACTTTTGTCACAACATTATGAATATAAAACACCAGGCTGGATTGGTGCTGTTCTGAATGATGCTGCATTTTTCACATTCTTCTTACCCTAGCCCGCAGAACTGTTGCTTGCACTGTGAATAAAGCTTTTTTGTACTGGCATATAAATAAACAAGATATTAGGACACGTGCAATGCATGTGAAATAAAGATTTAAATGCAAACTTTGATTTATTTTAATTAATATATAACATTTAGATTTAAGAAAAATGATGGAATTTGCATTTTAGTTATTTAACGAAGACATTTTATTAAAACTTGTCATAAGGAACTGGGATCATTAATTATGAATCCAGTGGAAGAAGTAAAATTGAATCGAACAAACTTTAAGTTCCCATCATTTTTTGTTTTCTTTTGAAAAATAATTCTAAAGAGGATGTTATGCTAGTCCGTGATATCTCTAATTGAAGTTTCAATCTTAATTATGAGAGGTAGTTGTAGTTATAATAGTAAAAGATATAAGCAGTTCAACTTTACTTGAGGGAGAATGGTTTACAATATTCATTGAATGCATCAATATTGTTTTTGATATGACATTCTGACTTTCCAAGTGGAAATGCCTTGAAGCTTTGTGAACATGCACTTAGCATACTACAACATACTTTTCAGCGTTCAAGGTGCTTCAAGTGCATGCGTCATGCATCAATCCATGTCTTCTAGTTGAGGTGTGTGCTTCCTATGACACGGTTAAAGATGTATAAATAAATAGAAAATGAACAAAATAAAAAGAAACAAGATGCTGATCTATGCTTTTCAAGCGTTTCAAAATCAGAACTTATCATTTCCTTCTCTGTGTTAATTTTAGCATGTTTCAATTTTCAAACTTGGTGTGCACACACGTGCACACATGCACATGTTGATCTCCACATCCAAAAACATAGACAGATCGATTGTGTTGTGGTTTTCATGTTTGCTTGTGCATCGGATCGTTAGAAATTGATTGGTTTCACGGTACTAGAACATTTTTCCTCTGTAAAGCAAGTAGCAAACAGCATGGGATTCACTGGTTTTTTTTGGTGCATTTGGGTTTAAATTTGGGTAGATCACAACACGAAATGTACCAATCATCGAAGAAATATTGAGAAGTGGGTTTTAGCACAGGTGTAGGAAATTTCAAACACCATCAACTCATCTACCTTATCATCTATATGTATGTTTGTTTATGTATGCATGTATATTGAAAATGGGATCCGTAAGGGCATTGTAGACAGCTGTCCGTAATGGATAGCAATGTTTGGACATCTCATGTATGATCGGCTCTGTTCATTTTGATGGATAGTTTTAGTTTGCCAACTAATGTAATTCTAAGTGATTTTTGGATAACATTAATTCATACATCAAATCCTTTGAAAAATGAACTCTATTCCAGCCATTAAAAAATCAGGAGTAGTCAGTTAACCTATGCATGGAATACTAAATGATTTGGTTGTCATTTACCCATACATCAAATTCTTTGGAAAAATGAACTCTATTTCAATTATTAAAAATGGAAGAATTTGATGCAGTTGATGTCCCTCTATTAGTTCAAATGCTGCCCATTGTAAATAGCTATCTACATTTCCATTGCAGATCCCGTTTTCCTTGTATGTGTGTGTGCACGCGCACATGCATACCGACCTTAAAAAGCTTGTGCCAGCTGCTTATCTCCAGGTCTATTTCATAGAAATTAAAAGTGAATTATGATTCTTTGCCTAGTAATTAAAAAGGAATGTGATCCTCTGGCTGGAAATTTTCCAAGTGTACACAATTTATTATTTTTATTACGTATAATTGGAATTATGTCCTTATTATATATTAAATTGCCCATATTTGGGCTCTGATTACATAGAACTAATGGATTTTTATACTGTTTGCATAATTTAGGAATAAATTTTTTTGAAATTTCAAATGGCTTATGCCTCACCTCATTGAATAGATTAATACACACATTGGGTCTCTGCCTTTTTAAACATGGATCTCATCTGGCATATTGCACATAGGAGGGCTTCTACGAAGCCTAAAGCTTTTGGATGGGTATCATATTGAGAGCCATTTCTCATGAGCGGAGCGTGTATCTTTACCTTGTTGCAATTTGATAGTAGTTTGTAACAGAGTCTTGCTTATGAGTTTTCTGTTTTTGCTACCCAGTTGCTTTTTTGTTCAGACTCCTAATTTATAATGTGATTAATTTTTTTAATTTGTTTGTTTTTGTCTTTCTAGGGCCTACAAACATGTATAGTGGCTCTGTTATCGTGGTAAGCTAATTGCCTCCTTTCCCTTCCATGTTTTATTCTCTGATTGAAGACAAAAATGGAACACCACCCAACAGACCTTTGTTTTGTTCAGTCTTATGGTTTATTCACATTCCTATTTATTCATTGCAGCTATTTCAACTATAATGGACAAGATGTCTTTGTTTGTGCAAATT
The DNA here is from genome assembly GCA_030789695.1 of Scilla litardierei. Lineage (NCBI taxonomy): Eukaryota > Viridiplantae > Streptophyta > Magnoliopsida > Asparagales > Asparagaceae > Scilla > Scilla litardierei. The sequence continues at coordinate 31,389,413 of CM061134.1, forward strand.
CGAGTGAAATAAAACAATTTATACAAAACTGTATATTTCAATGCATTGTGATTTATTATATATCATATATTAAAATAGATGATGACGTTATTAATTATTAGTTATTTAATGAAGCCATGTCATTGAGAATGATTATCAATTCAAAGAGAATATGGCATTGAAGTGCAGTTGAATCGAAATATCATCATAAACTTCTTTTGCCCTCATTTTTGTAAATTGACTCGAAGACATTCCAAATTCTTTTCTAATTGAAATCCAAATTAAACACCCAATAACAATTGGGACATTTTCTTTTGTTTTGTTTCTAGGGGGTTGACATTATAATAGTAAAGAATGAAAGATAGTGGTAAACAATTGTATTGATGGACAAAGAAAAAAGAGGCAAATTGTGGTAGGACTCCAATTATGTAGTATTTTATTATTTGAGTTTTTTAGATTTTAATTTGAGTTAATTTGAGTCTTTTTAGATTTAGTTATTTGAATCCTTTTAGTTTGTTTTAAAAAAATGACTGAGTCTTTTGTGAGTGTTTATTTAAAGGAATTTGAGTCTTTTTAGAGTTTTGTTTTTTTTCAAGAAAGTCTTTTTTGAATTTCCTATTTTAAGGAATTCTTTTATTTTATTTAGAACTTTTTATTTGTGTCTATTTAGGAGTTTGACTACAAGTCAAATTTGTTTTTGTTTTGACACACACATGCACACATATGGCTTTATATTTAAGTTTCTAGAATATGGAGTTATTGGATGAAAATTAGAGTTGTGTAAACTTCTGTTTTCTAATTAAAATCTTAAATATGAAAGGTGCGAGAGTGTGCTTAGTTGCCTATGTATGAGATCCAAAAAATCTTAATGTTCGAAGCGTTGTAATTGTTAGATTTTTGGGGTGTAAACCTTAAAATTCTATGAAAACCTAGATTAATTGTATTCTAATTTTCTTTTCATATATTTTCTCTTCCGTTCCTCATCAAGTTATCATCAGATCTAAATGTTCTAAGCCTTGATATTTTTCTTAATCTTCTTTTCCTTTAGATTCGTTTAACCTTAAATTAGGACATCATTTTTCAAACCCTAATAGCTATCTTCTTCATTTTCTTTTAGCGTTTAGTTTCTAATAAAATTCTGTTCAAAAAGGGATATAAGTAAAAGAGAAGGTAAAAAAGAGGTGAAAAAATCAAAAAAGGGAAAGAAATCCAAAAAAAAAAGAAAGAAGTCAGAAAAGAGAAAAATTAAAAATGAGGAAAAAAAATCAAAAAAGAGAAGAAAAAAGAAAAAAATTCAAACAGACAAAATTTCAAAATAAGCTAAAAATTTAAAATGATTTTAAAAATAAATCAAATTTAAATTTAAATATAACAATCGATCAACTTCTCGTCACATTGGTTAAGTGGAAGATTACAAAGCAACCAAGGTTATCAATCCCAAACTTTTTTTGGGATTTCTCAATAGCTATTACAATGGAATGTCAATCACTGCCAATTCGTAGGTGCACAATTTGAACATGGTTGTCAATTTCGGTTATTTTTAGTGTCAATTTGCACATGGAATCTGATGTGACGAGATGTTGGTCTGTTTTTGTAATTATAAAATTGGTTGCTTTCTAAAATTATTTTAAGATTTTAACCTATTTTGAAAATATATCCAATTCAAAATAGAGTTAAAAATTTCATTTTAACTAAAAAATTAATATTCTAATGCCGCGTGTGATTTGTTCAAGATTTTCATGTGCTACGGTAAGTTTTGAATTTTTCGATATTCAAAGGATTTTTTAGCTATTCTTGCACTTGCGCAAGATTCATATTTTTCTGATTCTACATCGTTTCAAGCCGGATTTCTGATCTAATTCAAGATAGGTGATATGCCCTATAAATTAATGATTGATGAGGTTATGTTAACATTATACTAAATTATCCTTAGAGAATGAGTCTAACAACTCAGCCTTACCCACATCCATGTAACATCACTTGGGTTAATAAAACCGCTCGTTGAGTTATCCAATGCCGTTTAGTGCATTTCAGCTTACAAATTATCATAATCATATTTGGTGTGATATTATACATATGTATGTCATATACATTTTCCTAGATAGGCATTGGTCGTACGACCTACATGTAAGAAGTTTTGTAAGGTCAAATACATACAAATTCATGTTTAATGAGAAGAAAATGATTTTGGTTCCTTCCGAACCAAAGATTTGAGCTGATCAAAACAATATGTTGAACTCCAATGGGACACGCTTGAAGAAGCTTCTAAATCTTTAACCAGAGTAATAGCTCAAGTTTGAGTTCACGATCGAGTTTGAACTTGAGCTTGAGTCTCCGATTGAGCCCGAACCATATCATGATCCAGAGCCTAAGATAAAGCTACAGTCAGAGGCAGATGCAAAGTCTGAGCCACATGTTTGATCTTGCACCGATACTTAGCTTGGATGCACATCTCAAGATAGTTGAGCATATTGAGGTCATCATCTATGATCCTTCACAGCCTACCAATATGTAATGATCATCATCCTTTTAAATCAAGATAAAATATTTTAAAAATATAAAATTGGTGTTAAATATTTTTAAAAGATTTTTAGCCATTATTTTAATTTTTCTGAGCTCGTTTTAACCTAAACCCTACTAACTCATTAAACCAAAACCAATTAACTCACATCCAAACTAAACCCATCCAAACTAAACCTGATCCGCTTAAAACCCTGATAGTACATAATCTATTTCTCCCTTTCTATTTTCTTATTATTTTTACTTTCATTTTCTTTACATTTCTTTCATTTTTATTTCTTCCCGAGCAAGACGGCTGCTAACCCTTTCATCGCATGACAATCTACACGATCGGAGCCACATAAACGTGGAGATATTCATCACCACTTTTAGATCTTTCTACAAAAGGTGACTGAATTAACATTTATCTCAACATCAAATAGTTGATATTCTTACTAAAGCTTTAAAATTGGATACCAATGTAAAATTAAGAAGAGAATTAGGAATTATTAGTGAAAATAAATTATAAATTCTTTAGAATGTTTAACTCAACGCCCTTCTTTTTGTTAATGATAAAGGGGGAGAAAATACATAGTCTAAATAAAAATGGATAAAAATACATAACATTACTAAATAAATAAAACTTGGTATGTTATAATACATATGATACATTGTGAAATATAATGAGATATTATAATACATATGATACATGTTATGATACATATGATACATATTAGAACATAATACTAACTTTCATTGATATATGTGCATTATATATATATATATATATATATATATATATATATATATATATATATATATGACTAACTAGGGGTGGCAATTTTCGGTCCGGCACGATAGCCCGGCACGGGCCCGGCACGATAAGACCATGCTTGGGCCAACAATTTTGGCCCGAAATCCTTATCGGACCGGGCTGGCCCGGCCCTGTTCATTTTCGGGCCGGACCCGGGCCAAGCTTTTCAGCCCATGGGCGGCACGACACGGCACGAAAAGCATTTGATCGCCCCACTTCAATTTGACCACACACCGAAATCCTTATCGGACCGGGCTGGCCCGGCCCTGTTCATTTTCGGGCCGGACCCGGGCCAAGCTTTTCAGCCCATGGGCGGCACGACACGACACGAAAAGCATTTGATCGCCCCACTTCAATTTGACCACACACTGATCTAAAGCGGATTTCAGTAATGTGCATTCATTTATGGTGTTGAGTCCAATGTCTTGAATCTTATCAGATCAAAGTCCAAATATCATAAATTTTAACAACTTCCTGTCAGCGCTAACTTTGATGTCTTCGGATCTTGGGGGGTCGATCTCAGTTTCCGAGAAGAGACAAAGAACCACCAAACATGTTACTTCATCTTGCCAAATAAATGAAAACATTGTAGTACACATCACCATATGCAACCCACTTAATCCTTTTCTTTCATGCTCCATTTCGATGCATCTTTAAACATATGAGACAAGTTTGTATTTAAAAATGTGATAAAATATTGTCACAATACATAATTCATTCAACCCTATCGGACCGGGCCGGGCGGCCCGAATTTTTATTGGACCGTGCCCGGGCCTCTTTGGAATGGCCCGAAGTCTTATCGGGCCGGCCCGGCCCAGTCCTTTAAGAAAAACGGGCCGGGCCGGCCCGAATTGCCACCCATATGACTAACATGCAGCTTTGCAGGGGAGCAAGTATTTTTAATTCATCTTATGTATTATATCAATATGTTTGTCATCATTAAAAATGAGGAGAACACTGGATATTGAGTCGCATCCAATTTGAATTTTGATGATGAACAGCCAAATTATTTGTACTAGCTTTAAGTATGCAGATTATTTGATGATTACAAGATTAAGTGATGGTGTTACAAAGCAAGACAAGATAAAGTGAAGACAATGACCTGAAGCATAAAGACTACATCAATCAAGCAAACAAGTGAATATTTTATAATTGATGTAATTATATTTTCTTGTCTTAGTATATATGTTAAAGACTTGAAGATGCACTACACAAAAAAACCTTTGAAAAGACTTAGAATTAATTTTGCTTTAATCCATAACAAAACACATGCGTTTCATACTCAAACTGTTCATTTTAATCCTTACTAGTCGACCAATGCTCAACTCCTAATCGACTAATAGAAGACAAAAACGCTGGTGATCAGTTTTAGTCGACCAAGCATTAGTCGACAACATCAATGCCTCAATTTGAGTCAAATATGAGTTGTATTTGTAATTGTATTTATCGTGTGTTTCCTTTATAAATAACATCAACACCTCAATTTGAGGTATGGTCTTCATTCCGAATAATATTTTTATATCGATTGTCAAATTGTATCAGAGCCATAATCTAACTCCATTTGTCTTTCTATTTTACACTTCTAAGTTACATTGACCTTTTGATATTTAAAAATTTTCCATTCCAAATTCCTAGCCCGTATCGTAGAACCCAAAAGGGCCAAAACATTGATCCTACCACCTAACTATTGGTATTCTCCCATTCATCCACAACCTTAAAAAAGTTAATGTAGGTTACAATAATCATTTACTGTAACAGTATTATCATGTAGTGCTACAGTTTGAGAACACGAGAAAACATAAAGATATTTTTGTGGATTTTCTTAGTCATCATTTTTTTGGATAAAGAAATGTTGTATTTTTAGAATATGGACCACGCTTAATTTGGTTTTAGGAAATTTGGTTTAAATTATGTGTTTTTTTTGGAATTTTGGGAATTTTTAGTTTGGTTTTTTGTTGTTGAGAATTTTGGAGTGAGAATTTGTTTGTTTATGGAAATTTGAGTTAGTTCTGTCTAGTTTTTTTAAGGGCTTTCATGTCATTAATCTGGTTTTCATGAGTTTAATTAGGTTCAGTTTGCTTTTCAAAATTTGGAGTGAGTTTAATTTGGGTTTGGAGACTGCAGAGCGTATTTGATGTGGATTAGTTTTCTGGGGAAAGCAAATTTGGTTTGGTTTCTGAGATCTGAAAAGCCCCTTCCGTGATATCCACCAACTTCCGTTGCCTTTTTTCTTGAGACTGTCTTCATAAAGTTAGCATTGTTGTCGTTATTGATGAGATGTTAATTGTTATTAGAAGTTATTGTTGGTTATCATTGATTAGTTGACGGTTTGTTGATTGCTTGAAAGTTGTTGGATGTTTAGAGAGTTACTTAGTTTTCACTTGGTTAATTTTTCTGGATCTGATTAGTGGAAGTGTTTTGTTGCTTCTTCTTATGGTCCTTTTCTCCTGTTGTTGTCATGAGTTTGCAGAACCTTGCCATCTTCAAATTAATCTGAACTTTGTTGATCTCATCGTCATCAGCCTTCAAAGTTCACATCCATAGCCACATCAGTATATGCTCTCATCGTCATTGTTGCCCTTGAATCATCGGGATTTGTTGAAAGTTATCATTACCGTTGATTGGAAGTAGTCATTGGTTGTAGTTGATTATCCCGTTTGTTATCTTTGGTGATTGGTTGTCATTGGTTGAAAGTGTGTTTGCTAAGTATGGATTTAAAGTTTGCACTTGTTTGCAAGAATATCAAGACTGGTTAGCTGAGTAGTGGAATGAAAAAGACCAATTCAGATTTTGATTTTAAGAAATATTTGTTCCACTACAGCAGTTTCAGATTGCTCAGGGTACACCATCATTATCTGTTGCTCAACAATGATAGGCACATAATTTGAACATTAAAAGAGTTCAGTTTCAATTTATTTGTGACAACCTGCATATTTATGCTCCAAGCTTGAGTGGGACTGTTAATGTTCTAACTTAGAATTAGTTTTGAGATAAAAACTATAGTTTTAAGTTTTAGAATTAGAATCAAATAAGGAGTGAAATATGAGTTGTACTCCTAATTGTATTCATCTTATATTTTCCTATATAAATAGCACCGATACATCAGTTTGAGGTGTCACACTTATTTTGAATAATATTTTCTATATCGATTTTCAACATTTATAAAGGTTGAAGAAACTGCCATTCAAAATTCATGGGACCTTTTATGCGAAGTGATCAAGATATGTATGAGTCAATTTAACTAATACTTTAACTATTGAAGGGGCAAACATACTCTGAAGGATTGGACGATAATGGTGGGGTGGTGCTTTTACCTATTTCGTTTTGATCCATGATTATTATTTTTTGCTGGAGAAGCAATAACTGTACTTTATAAGCATGTCCCCATTCAGTATTATCTAATCCTTTTTCATTCAGATGGATATGATGGTAAGGCTGAGGGCTCCAACCTGTGGGCACGTAATTCACCTACCACCATTCAGACCGTAACCCAGTTCATGCGTCCTTTCGTGGTGCATTGCCGATCTGGATCAAAAAATCATGCAATCCAAGATATATAATAACACAAGTGAATATTTGATTTATTTTCTATTTTGACGTCATCTTTGTCTAGTATGCAACATCTTCTTTGGAGAGTTTTTTCGGGTTTTCAAGATTTATAATATATCTTTAAAGGTTGGGGTTTGAACTTTGCTATTTAGTATTGTTTTGCAATTTTGCTCTGTAATTAAATTGGTTTGGTTCAACGAATCAATTCTTTTATATGCATGGTAAACATATTTACGCTAACAAACACTCCCAATTGTATGTGCTCGTAGCAATCTGATTAAATCCCCCCCTTGTGTTGCGTACTACCTAAAGTAGCAGACCACGGTTCCCTATCCGCACCACAAACTAAAGCATACCACCAAGTGGGTAACATAACGTTTAACACTGACTGAAAAAGCTCCACAGCCGGCTTTCAAGATGAAAATTATTTATGGAATATAGATCCAGGAAGGCCAGTTATTATTGGAAAATCTACCTTGCTAGATTTGCAGTTTTATCTTATGCAGCAAAGGATCAACCTTCCAAGATTCCCATATATAGAATTGTTTGGGAGAACTCAGCTGGAAACTGCACATTGTTTACACAGAATCACATTGAACTTTGGTAACTTACCAAGGAAAAGAGCACATAAGTACGTCCCCCTCTTTCTACTTTGCCAGCAATATTCCTGGATAAGGTTCAAGTTTTACAGATATGAATTTCTGAACTAGCTTCAGGTGAGAAACAACAGTTTTTATGAGCTGAAGGACAACCTATTCCCTTGGTACAGCTTTATATGATTCTAGTCAACTGCTTGTAAAAACCTTACAGTGCTGAATTAAAAGGGTATATTTTTCTACAGATTATTGCATATTAACTCTATGTTGCCTTACAAAGAAAAAGAGCTAGGCATACATTTCATTAAATCTGGCAGTGATATTGATGGATTAACGTTAAGGTTGAACAGATATGACTCTTATTTTCTTAATTAGTTTCAGGTAAGTACAAGTTTAGCAATGCAAACCCATCTAAATTTTTGGAAAGGTTGCACTTTCTTGACTGTCCTCTTTTCATATGAAAAGTGGTGAAAAATAGTCTGCTGCCGTGTTGAAATCTTCAGTATGGAAACAATCAGGATTAGTTCCACTGCAACTACACTGCTATGTATAAAAAAGGCATTGATATTGGGATGATATCTCTGGGAAGCAGATTTCCTATCGGCAAATAAGAAATACTCCCTACAGTCAAAACCTTCAAAGCACATTTTTACCATTAGCAAGAACTTGTTTCATTTGCTTATTGTAAGGAATTCGAACATCAGCTGCAAATACAAAATTGGGAACCTTGTGGAACTTCAATATCCTCATGCTTATTTGCTAAATGGCAATTGACGCATACAATTTGCCCAGTTACTTCTTTTGGATTTTCATAACCATGTTGCAAAAAAGAGGTGGTACCCCACACATTTGATGGAGAAGTTTGATTTATTACAAAATACGACGCATCAATGCTTTGTGCGTAACTTGGTAGAACACTCTTAATTTTTTAAACTTTAGGAAATTGTTATGGCGGGAGGGCAAATCTGGTTTGGTGGAAAGAGGTTTGAGGCTTAAGCGGTTTGTGCACTTTTTGAATGTTCGGAAAGGGAATGTTGGAAAAGGGTTGACATAATCTCATATTTGACTAGTAAGAAGTGCTTTTTGTTAAAAAAGTGCCATTCTTTTAAGCCTTAAAAAAGTGCCATTCTTTTAAGCCTTAAAAGTTCTAGATAAATAAAGCATTTATTATTTTGCTCTGTTTTCTGTTTTTTCTCAAGCTTTGACAACATTTCGTTAATATATTGCACACAAATGACATATGATGAACCAGTGACACTTGACAGCAATTGGCTTGAAAAAGAGATACATGTAGACTGCTTATTTCCTTTATGTGAAAGGGAAATTGTGTCCCATGGTAGGGTTTTGGTCGTCATATGTATTTATGCAATCATATATATTCCACTGCAAGGCATAAGGCACAAATTTAGTTGTTGGGTTCATTTTTAGTTATGTTTATAAATTTTCCAAGTGGATTACACTTTCTGGAAAATTGTTAATTTGCTTTAGAAATTTATTGTTTTGTTAGTAATTTGCTTGTTCAACTGTGTCTTACACAATCAGCAATTTGCATTGCTTTATTTCATGTGGAAGCATGACTTGATTGTATTACCTAATTTTTATTTATCATGCTGAGATGCTTGATCCTTATAATTCCCTTGGAAAGTAATATAATATACTACTACTCTTTTAGTAATTGTAACTTCTATATAATAATTATGAATTTCCAGGTCCAGGTGGTTTAAACATGCTGCAGAATCATTCATCAAAGTACCCTTCTTTGGTGCAGTTTCCTACCTTGCACTTGCTGTTTCTCCATTCTGTGTAGCATTTTCCGTTATCTGGGCTGTTTACCGTCGAAGACACCTTGCCTGGATTGGCCAAGATATCCTTGTAAGAGCACTTTTTGTTGGTTTTATCTGTTTGACAAAACGTCCATGCCATATACACATTACAACATCCATTTACACATGTTTTAAGTTGGAGAGAGCTGTTTTTAGTTGGAATGACATGCACAGATGCTTATATGATGTTATCTTATGTTATTCATTGTCTAAAATTGTGACATATTTTGTATTGATATAGACAATCATTTCTTTTTGTGTATGAGCGCGTTGGTGTTATACTTTTGGTTTATAGTGAGATTCTTTTGGTTTTTATAGTAAAGCCAGGGGAAAGATATTTGTGAAAAGGAAGTTAATTCTCTCTTCCCCATATTCTTATTATATATATTGTGCTATTTGAACATTTCCTCCTAAGCCGGAGCATGTATAACATACATGTTTAACTTGTTACAAATACACTCAACATGTGGCTTCCTAAAAGGCTTAATAAGTATGTTAGCTAATTGTTTTGCTAAACTGATGTCTTGTTTAATCACCTTCTTGTCAATCTTTTTATGAATAATGTGACAATCAATCTCAATATGCTTATAAAACCAGCTTCCATATCTGCTTGCGTTGACGTCCAATCACGCCAACCGTGCCCAAAAGAAAGAGAAAAAGTCACATGGCACGAAAACTGTGTCACAACATAATCTTATAGATGTAGGCACCAAGAGTCCAAATTCAGCAACTGCTGAATCCACACCATTTTGTTAGATATTGAGTCACCCCCACGTGTAGTTTTGATGATAATTAAACAAATGAAGGGTACTAATCATGATTAATGAGTGTGTACGTACAAAGATTATTTCATATTGAGTTCAAAAGCAAGTGGAGAATGTTGACCAATGGAGACTGCTCAAAGACTTGAAGACAATCAAATTTGGAGCACGTGGTCAAAGATGAAGTGTGGATGAAGCTTACACAAAGGCAATCTAAGCTCAAGAATCAAGACATGGAGATGAAGAGCCAAAGCTACATCAAGAGCCTAAAGAGTGGTAATATTGATGTAATTTTTTTCATGTCTTAAATTCAATGTAGGCCTTGAGATTGAAGCTCCACACACTTAGAAAATTTTTTAAACTCACAAAAATATTTTGAAATGTTTTAAAATTATTTTGATAGAGTATCACACTCTTTTCTGATACATTTCTGTGTATCAGAAAACCGATATATTTCTGTGTATCAGAAAAGGAAGTCGACTCCCTAGAGAGTTGGAGTCAACTATTGAGCAAATATAGGCTCAAGTGACTTTCTGAAATTGCATGAAGTCAACTCTTGTATTGGAGGAAGTCGACTCCCAGGTTAGGAGTCACTTACTTGGAGTATAGTAGTCGACTTCTAACGACTAAGTTTGACTTTTTCCTTTGTCCGTCACAGAGACGTTGTAATGGCTTTTTAGTAATCTGTTTTGGACATATTTGATCTCTATTTATAGGGAGATGGCTGAGGTATTTTACAAGTATTATTGATCAATTTGTAAGAATTTTTCAAAAGCATTTAAGCCTTCTCTAAGCCCTTCAAAGATTTTCTATTTGGCCAAAGTTTTCAATTCATTCTCAAAAGCTTTTAAGTCAGTTTTCTTGGCCATCATTGATTTCAATTTCTCAAGCGTAATCTTGACTACTTTGAGACTAAACCAAGCTTTCTTCTTAACCTCCAAGTTTTAATCTTTATTTTCTAGAGATCAAAAGAAGTTTTCTTATAGCCACATAATATATACATTGAGCTTCAATATCAATTGGCTATAGAAACAAGTTGTACTCGTCTTTAAAAACAAAAGAGGTTTGTGAAATCTACACAAGCGTATGATGACAAGTATTTGATGATTGTTGTATTCGGTTGTACTTGTGGAAAGCCTCAAGTGTTGAGGCCCTCACTTGGTGAGGTTTGGAGTGGTGTATTGGAAATCCCTCTTAGTAGAGGGGATGTATTGGTTGTAGAAGCCCTCAATTGTTGAGTCAAGTTACTCTCGAGTTTGAGAGTTGATAGTAGATGCTAGAGTAGGTCTAGGATTGACCGAACTAGGGTAATTCTTGCTTGTTTGTGTTTGCTATTGTCTCTTGCTCTCTACTCATTACATGCATTTATGTTATTATTTTTGCTGTGCATCTATATATTTGATTGCAAGTATTTTGAGTTGTTGATTAAGTACATAGCGAGGTAACACTTATACGAGGCTTAAGCATTTTTAGAGGGAATAATTTTAATTAGTGCTTATAATTTGATAATAACATTCAACATCCCCTTCTAGTGTTGCTTGTCATCTATATGATCCCGACACATGGTATCAGAGACTAAGAAAGCTTAGATGGCATCAACATCATCACACACCAAAGTATTCTCTACTACCCAACTACCACTTTTCGATGGAACTAACTATGCGTGTTGAAAAACTAGAATGATGATCCATCTCCAATCAATAGATATTGACATTTGGACGATCATAAAGAATGAGTATGTGCCTCCGGACTCTCCAATGGATACTTGGGAGAAAGAAGTAAAGACGAAGGGCAATTTGAATGCAAAGGTGATGAATGCATTATTTTGTGCATTGGTGGGCAAAGAGTTCAACCGGGTGTTACAATGTACCACGTCACATCAAATTTGACTGCAGGTAACGAACAAAGGTACCAACAATGTAAAAGAATTTAGAATTAATATATTGAATGTTAAATTTGAAAGTTTTAAGATTAAAACATGTGAGACTATTTTGGAAGTTAATACTCGTTTTACAGATATTATTAACAAACTTGCTGGATTAGACAAGAAAATTTCTATGTATGATCAGGTAATGAAGATAATCAAATCATTAAGGCCAGAATGGAAGCAAAAGACCACGGTGATCCGTGAAGCTAATAAGATGTCCAAATTCACCAAGAAGGAGTTGATGGAAAATCTCATGGCTTTCGAGATTGAACTTGAAGAAGATAAGCAAGAGGCTCAACCAAAGAAGAACTTGGCGTTTAAGGCCAACGTCAAGGAGCCAGAACCTGAATCCAAATCCGGCAATTCTGATCCTGATGAAGATGTTGTACCTCTCTTTTCAAGGACCTTCAAGCGAATGCTCCGAAGTAAGTTATCCAAACACAAAGTTAGATTAACTAACGATATTATTTGTTTTGGTTGTAATAAGTCATGACATGTTAAAAGTAATTGTCCATTAGAGAGGATAAATAACAAAGACAAAGACAAAGGAGGATAAGGACAATGATGAGAGGAAGAAAAAGAGAAGCTATAAGGAAGAAAGTTCAAGACCCAGAGGAAAGATTCACGGTTTGGGATATGAGTGATGAAGAAGATAGCTCCGATGACTCATCATCTTCGGACTAGGAAGAAGAAAGGAAATAGAGGGCCTGTATGTGCTTTATGACCTCGACTTCTGTCAAGGTAAGTTTCTCAACCTATCATGATAGTGACTATGATAGTTGCAATGATGATATTAATGGTGACGATAATGATGATAATTTAGACTTTGATGTTGAGTGTGCTTTTGAGGATGAGTGTGTGCATCATGATAAGCTACTTAGAGAGTAAGAAATTAGAAAGTTACATAAAAATTGTGTTAATTTAAAAAATGTAGTTGATGAAGAAAACACTAGGCTATAATCAGAACCCATGAAATTAAAGGAAATATATGAAGCATTAACTCTCTTTAGCCAATAATTACAAAAAGAAAATAAAAAGCTTAGGGATGAGAACTTACGATAAAAATTGGATAATAAAAGACTCATTGGTGATTCTAAAGTATTGAACACTAGTATAGATAACTTAAGTAATAAGATAGAAGCAACTAAAGCTAAGTATAATGAATTTCACCGTAATGTTTCAAAATTTAATAAAGGGAAAGAATGCATAAATAATTTAATAGGGTATCAGATTATTAAAAATGATAAAAAAGGATTATGGCACAACTTCAATGCTAAGCAATATTAATGTTATGATCCCTAGAAATCATCATAAACAAATTCATTTTAGAAAGACAACTTTTATCAATGCAAACGCTAATAAAGGAAAAACGATTAAAATATTGATTCAAAAAGATTAAATCAAAAATCATTTGATGATTATATAATTAAATTTAAGCAAGATGTTTATCATTCACATAACTACACATAACTACAGATATATAAAAGATGAGAATACCAAACCCAATTAGATTTGGTTTTCTACCTAAGTGATATAACCTAACATAACCATTGGTATTTCACATATTTTGGGTTAATTAACTTGCTTGTGTGTGCTTGGTTTGTTTGTGCATTTAGGATAGATTAGAATTCATAGGATTTGGCTGGGAGAAGTTCAGATTTATTTTAGTTTGAGTATCTGTTGATCTGGCATGTTCAGGAGTCGACTCCTATAGTGTAAGTAGTCGACTGCTGGTTGTGTTTTTCAGCTTTTCTGGACTGGATCTGTTTTGTTATGATATCGAGTTTGTGGGTTTAATCTATAAGCTATTTTGATTCATAACCGGTTCTTATTGGGTCTGTTCTGTCTTGCTTGAGTTGCCACCCCATCTATGCCTATGCAACAGAGAAGAGAACATCAACTACTGTGCCCTACCCGAGAGACAAGAGCTATGCCCTACCACTGCTACTGAACTGCCTATACTACAGCTAGGAAAGTCAGAAAAGAAACCGGTAGCTATATGACTTAAACCCATTTGTGAGGATGAATCTCACAAAACCCTAACTCTACTAAAGGTACCTTATTTTCTCTCCAATAACCCTAAAATGAAAATCCTTTGATCCCACTTGATCTCTCAACCATTTTGCTTTAGATTTCAGGATTTCCAGATATATTTGGTTGGATTTTCATCTTGCTAGGTTTAATCTCTTATCACATCCCATTTCATCTTCGTTTAGCTTGAGCATTGCATCCTTACATCATAATTTAGTTGCATCCATATTAGCTTGTGTAGATCGCTTTTACACACACCCTTAGATCAAGATGCATAGAGGCACTAAACGACCTACCCCTATGAAGAGAACACTTTCACATCCATCATCTTCTCAACCACCTTTGAGAGTGCATCTATTGTGCTTTATCTCAATAGATCTGATGTTCTTGAAGATTTTGAGAAGATATCCCAACTCAATATTCTTAAAGAACAATTTATTAAGTATGATGTCCTTGGAGGATATGGGATTATGGAAATTTTTATATTTCAAGTACTTGAGAATCTCTTCTCAATAGGTAGTTCTTGCAGATGCTACCCTAAGTTGATACACCTTTTCTATACCAACATGGCGTCAGGACTTTTGATTTGACCTTTAGCGTTAAGAATGTAGACATTAGACTTTCATCCAATATCATAGGAAATATCTTAGGCATCCCTTGCAAGGGAGCAACTCTTAAAGAGATGTTTATGAACGATATTGATTTCATAAATATCATGTTCTCTAAGAGAAGATCTTTTAGGCCTCACATAATAACAAAGGGGTTAATGTCTATGGCAAGAATTTTGGTATTAATTTTGTTATACAACATCATTCAAAAATCCGAAAGCTATACAACTATATCTGAGAACTTAGCTAAGCGTATTTATACTCTCATAGCTCGGACTAAAGTAAATTGGACAAGTTTGATATATATGATAACTTTACGCACACTAGCATTCCTGCATTGCATCATGGATTTTTCTTGACCCATATTTTTTATGCAACATGGCATTGATTTAGACACTGAGACATCCATCATCCCTTCTAAGCCTAGATTTGATTCATTTGTATTATCAAGGATGAAACTTCACCAAAATCTTGCTGATAATCCATCTGATACTGGTGTCTCTGAGTCTGATAAGGGTGAACCTAACGGAGAACCTGAAAATGAACCCATCACCACTTCACATCATGATGGTTCTTCTAGTGCATCCATTGACCCTCCTCACGGAATGCCATTTTGCTTTAAGGCTAGATCATTTGGATTTTAACCGAAACAGGAGATGACTGAGTTTAGGGGTGATATCTATTAGAGGATTGATATATTTCAAGACATCTTGCAGATCAAGGCCAAGCTTTTTGGACCGCCTTCCTTAGATGATTAGTTGCCTTGATGCTTCGATGATTGGATGCTTGACGTTTGATATTTTGTTATCTAGTATCTTGATGACGTTAGTGTGATTTTTATAAAAACAATGTGCTTGTTTATGTTCCATGTTGAAACACTTAGGTTTATGGTTATGTATGTTTGGAACATTTGGCATGTAATATTTGGATATGCTTATATGATCTTTTAAGATATTTCCTATTCATGGGTTATGGTGAATATCTTTTGTGATATGGATATGTTGGATATGTTGTGTATTGAGCTTATCTTCATATCTTCATGTGACTTAATATTGTTGATATTCTTATGGAGAGACACTTTTTGGAGAATAACTATTGATGATAATTGAGCATATGTCACTATTTTTGATATCCCATGCTTATGTCAATTCAATGGAATTGACATCTTTTTTATATCTATCATTTTTGCTCAACGTTTCCCATATTTCATGTCATAGCATTGGATCACAAATTTTTACTTGTACACATTGTCATAACAACACTTGCATTATTGAAGTTTATGAAGTTTGAAAGGTTGCTTCACAAGGGATTTTATTTCATGACTCTTGAGAAAATCATTGAGACATTGAATCACCCTTGTTGAGTTGAGTTTCGTAGTTCATAAAATTTATGTCTCATATCCTTTTTAATGATGCCAAGAGGGAGAAGTAATGTATGCATATAAAATATGATATAAGAGAGAAATTCATAATATATCGAGTTAGTCATATGCCTCATGATTATACACTTGGTTATATATTCATCATTTGTTCTCAACACATGGTTATGCTTGAACTCATGCATACTCATGATGATGTAACATGGATTTGTGCTTCATTTATGCTTATTCTAACATGCAAGGATGCATGATAAGTTTAAAGTTAATTGTTAACACCATGCATAAATGTAGGGGGGGGGGGAATAAATGCAACTTCTTTAAATTTCATATTATTCTATATTTTTTGTTTGTCATCGTCATCAAAAAGGGAGAGAATGTTAGATATTAAGACACCCAAGTGTAGTTTTGATGATAATTAAACAAATGAAGGGTAATAATCATGATTAATAAGTCTTTATGTATAAAGATTACTTAATATTGAGTTCAAAAGCAATTGGAGAATGTTGACCAATGGAGATTGCTCAGAGACGTGAAGACAATCAAATTTGGAGCACATGATCAAAGATGAAGTGTGGATGAAGTTTACTCAAAGGCAATCCAAGCTCAAGAATCAAGACATGAAGATGAAAAGCCAACGCTACATCATGAGCACAAAGAGTGCTAATATTGATGTATATTCAATTAGAAAAATAGTTTAAACTCTTAAAAATGTTTTGAAATGTTTTAAAATTATTTAGATAGAGTATCACACCCTTTTTTGATACATTTCTGTGTATCAGAAAAGGAAGTCGATTCTCAAGAGAATTGGAGTCGACAACTGAGAAAACAGAGGCTCGTGTGACTTTCTAAATGTATCAAAAAAGAATGTGATACTCTGTCTAAATGATTTTAAAATATTTCAAAATATTTTTGTGAGTTAAAAATATTTTTCTAAGTGTGTGAATCTTCAATCTCAAGGCCTACATTGAATCTAAGACATGAACACAAATTACATCATTCTTTGGGCTCTTGATGTAGCTTGGGCTCTTCATCTCCATGTCTTGATTCTTGAGCTTGGATTGCCTTTGATTAAGCTTCATCCACACTTCATCTTTGACCATGTGCTCCAAATTTAATTGTCTTCAAGGCGTATCAGAAAAGGAAATCGACTCCTAAGAGAGTTGGAGTCGACTATTGAGCAAACAGAGGCTAAAGTGACTTTCTGGAACTGCAGGAAGTCAACTCTTGTATTGTAGGAAGTCGACTCCCAGGTCAGGAGTTGACAACTGGGAGTGGGAGTATAGTAGTCGACTACAAATGGCTAAGTTTGACTTTTCATTTGTCTGTTAGAGAGACATTATAAGGGCTTTTTAGTAATCTGTCTTGGACATGTTTGATTTCTATTTATAGTGAGATGACTGAAGTATTTTACAAGTATTATTGATCAATTTTAAGAATTTTTCAAAAGCATTTTAAGCATTCTTTAAGCCCTTCTAAGATTTTCTATTTTGCCAAAGTTTTCAATTCATTCTCAAAATCTTTTAAGCAAGCTTTCTTGGGCATCCTTGATTTCAATCTTCCAAGCTTAAGCTTGACTACTTAGAGATTAAATCAAGCTTTCTTCTTGATCTCTAAGTTTTAATCTTTATTTTCTGGAGATCAAATGAAGTTTTCTTATAGCCAACACAATATATACATTGCGCTTCAATATTAATTGTCATGCCTCGCTTTCTAGAGCATGGCTGTTTTCATGCAAAGCATGTCCTGTAGATACCAGTGAATGCAATATTGATAAAGTGGGAAATAAAAAGTCTCATGTCATTTCATATTCTTCATAACGAGGATTATAAGTTATAATACAAAGAAACATAAGTACAACTCTCAACTGAGAAAGAAATACATAAAAAGAAAAATACAATAAGACACTTACCACTCGACCTGAAATCAAAACTCCGCGTTCTGGACAGAAAGCTCTGACTCCACGTACATAAGTATCTTAGCATATTCATGTTCGTCACTTAGAGAAGCCACTATGAATTGTACCACTACTCAGTAGAATAGATTATATTTAACCAAGCAACAGTTACAGTGCAAAACAAAGGATGCAAATAACAACCAGGTATGAGAAGCTACAGTTCAGGAATGTAACAAGCTATGAACATTTAAATATTACAAGAGATAGGAAAAATATTCTGCTGCTGAAAAATAACACAAGTTATGAATGTTTTACAAGGTTGCCAAATTCTAAAAAAGTTATTATATTTACTTGACCAACTCTGGACCGTGACTTATAATAGAGAGCACGATATGCAATCCGAAGACCATCTTAGTCCGCATGGAGCTATCCTGGACCGAGTCCAAAAGTCAACTGTGACAGAGACTCAATATCCATAAACGAAAATCCTTCTAGATACGAGCCGAAAGCCCAATCGTTCATGCACTCTGTCAATTATAAAAACTCCAGTGAGTCAATGTGTGAAGTTGATTAAGTTCTGTGTGTATGTGTCAAGTGAGATATCCAGGTAATGTAATATTTTCTAGCTTGGCATGTTAATTTTATCAATGTCCAATAATGGCGTGGTTCTCAAAAATGTCTATATTACTTACTCTTAAATTAAGTAGTTTAGGGGTTCTGATAATATGTCAAGTTTCATTTCATGCTTTCAACCGGAATATGGGTCATGTGTCAAAACTAGTGTCAAGCCAAGAATCACTTTATGATGCGGTCGTGGTATACAGAAGGATGTGCGCGCGTGAGCAGCCAGGCGTGGGTGCGGGTCCTGTCTCAGACGGGCCCATCGGGTGACTTCTGACTTATTACTTCTTTTAATAGTGAGCTTATTATTTTGTGGCGCATTTAGACTCTTGTTAGGGTTTCGTATTTAAAGGGGATGTCTGCCCTAATTAATTTTATCGAATATTTGTGATATAAATCATTGTGACGGCTAGGGTTCTTCAAGAATCCTATTTGGGGGATTAGTCTTGTTCCATTAATACAAGAGTGGGAGAGATCTATTCCAGATTGGATCAACCTATCACTTTTATTCCAGAAATCAATAAAAAGTCCACTTCTACATTTCTTTTCTTTCCACAAATCTAAATCTTATTGTCATTTGAGTGCAAAATGTATCATTTTTGGTATCAGAGCACTCGATCCCATGGCAAACACGCGAGCGGCGGCAACAAAAACTTTGGACGAATGGCTCGATGCAGAGATCTTGGGCTGATGAAAGAGATGACCGACTAAAAGTAGAGTTGAAGACAAATCTGAACGCTTCGTTCGAGGCGAATATGAAGAGGATATCAGAGCAAAATTCATGGAGATGAAAGAAGGGTTTGCTGAGATAGCGAAGATGTTTCAACAACAATTTTTTTCAAAGAAATCTAGATCCGAAAACGTCGGGATCATCAGATCTGGTCTCTCAGACAAGTCTAGGTAGCAGGAGAAGATCAATGCGAAATGGAGGAACAAGTGGGTCGATTTTCGCGACGGGGAGGGAGGGCGATTCCGCCTGGGCATCAGAGAGGGGGATTCGCCCCCTTTCGAGGGCAGCGAAGGCGCGCGGCCCCGCCAGGGGGTCGTGGGAGGAGATCCGCCCCCGTTGGGGCGGCGAAGGCTGGCGGCCCGCCAGGGGGCTGCGGGAGTAGAATCGCACCCTTGGGGGCGGCAAGGATGTGCAACTCCACGGGGAGCCTCGGCGTGAGCGGGGGATGCGTCCGGGGCCAGGGGAGGATGAGAAGCACTGGGAGGAGTGAGAAGATGTGGGAGAACTCACCAATGAGTGGGCCAGGGGGAGACCGAGGATACGACAGGCAGCTGCCTGAAGCACAGTGGTAGATCGAGGAACCTGCTATCAAAGACGCCAGACGGGGTACTGAGAAGGGCCACCGCGGGGTGATATCAATCCGGAGAACAGGATAAGGAAGCTGAAGGCACACCTCTTTGAGGAGAATGATCCAGATGGGTGATTGTACAAGATTAAGAGATATTTTGACGTCACAGGCTTCACCGAGGCAGAAAGATTGAGGGCAGTAGCACTAAGTTTCGAAGGCGAGGCATTATCTTGATACAAATGGATCCAGAGGCAGAGGCCTATACAGACTTGGATGGAGTTGATCGAGTGCATCATGGAACGATTTCAGGAGACCCATGGGGGAGGACTATTTGAGCAGCTGTATGCCTTGAGACAGGATGGGTCAGTGCGGGAATATATCGAGAAGTTTGAGAGGCTCTTGAGGCGAGTGGAGGGTGTCTTTACAGAATCAATGGAGGGGAACTTCCTGAAGGGGCCGAAGCCTGTGATTAGAGTTGAGCTGAGAGTCCATGACCCTCATGGATTGTCTGCCATGATGCGAGTGGAGTGGAGAGTGGAGGACAGGTTGGCTGAGGAGAGGAGGTCTAGGGGGCTTGGGGCGGATCAACATACCGCATTCCAACACCTACTGCGGCAGCTAATACCACCGCGGGGCTCCAGCGACGACAAAGGGGGATGCAGCGGAGACAAGACCTGGAGGGCAGACTTGTCGCATGACAGAGGCAGAGTTAAGGGAGCGAAGGGCTAAAGGCCCTTGCTTCAAGTGCGACGAGAGGTTCACACCAGGGCACCGTTGTGCAAGAAGGGCTATGCAATTGGATGTTGCGGCAGAGGAGGAAGAGGAGGACGTAGTGATACTTGACGGATGTGAGTACGAGACAGAACAGCCTACACACTTGGACTCAGTGGAGATTTCTCTCAACTCAGTGGTGGGATTCACGCCGTATCACACCATGAATTTGGCAGGGAGGGTGGCAGCTCAGGAGGTTACAGTGCTTGTTGACAATGGTGCTGCATATAATTTTATTTCGCAGAAGGTGGTGGAGCAGCGTGAGCTACAGTTTAGCGATACGACAACCTTTGGGGTGATTTTGGGCACGGGTCGGAGAGAGGAGAGCAGGATGATCTGCTGAGGGATGATACTGACCGTGCAAGGAGTTCAGATAATGGAGGATTTTTACCCTATAGAGTTGGGGACGGTTGATGTAGTGTTGGACATGCAGTGGCTACAGAAGTTTGGGGACACCAAGTTCAACTGGAAATTACTCAGGATGGAGTACCAGGAGGAGGGCAAGACAGTGGTGCTGTTGGACGACCCTAGCCTATGTTGTTACGCAGCTTCCGTCAAGTCCCTAGGGTGGACAATGCTGAAAGGGGGGAAGGCTTTATGGTGGAGTACCTGGAGTTGGGAGCAGGAGCGGAGGAGCAGGCGGTGCCCGTAGAGGTGTGGGAGATGCCACAGGGCGTTCCTCCTCAGAGAGATCACACACATGCTATTTTTTACGCGAGGGAGCGTCTCCAGTTAGTGTGCGTCCTTGTCGGTACCCCACATACAGAACGATGAGATTGAGAGGCTGATACAGGAGATGCTACAGGCGGGGATGATACAGCCCAGCGTGAGTCCTTTTTCTAGCCAGGTACTACTGGTTAAGAAGGACGACAGTTGGAGGTTTTACGCGGGTTACCGCGCCCTCAACAAGGAAACTGTGGCTGATAAGTGTACTTTACTGGTGATAGATGAGCTAATGGATGAGTTACATGTAGCGGCAGTCTTTTCGAAGATTGACCTGAAGTCGGGTATCATCAGATTAGAATGAAGATTGAGGACATTTTGAAGACGGCCTTCCGTACTCATGAGGGGCATTACGAGTTCCTGGTCATGCCCTTCGAGCTGACAAATGCCCCAGACACTTTTCAGGCACCGATGAACGTGATCTTTAAGCCTTATTTGAGGAAGTTCGTATTGGTGTTTTTCGACGACATTCTGATATATAATGGGACAGTGGAGGAGCACGTGCGGGATTTGGAGAGTTTTACATGAGTTGCAGGCCCACCAATTGTATGCCAACAAGAAGAAATGCACGTTTGCACAGCCGAAGGTAGAGTATTTGGGTCATGTCGTTTCGGCGGATGGGGTAGCGGCTGATAGGGCGAAGGTAGAGGCGATGCTAGATTGGCCGCAACCGACGACATTGCACGCTTTGAGGGGGTTCTTGGGCTTGACTGGGTACTACCGTAGATTTGTTCAGGGTTACATCACTATCGCCTGGCCATTGATGAAGCAGTTAAAGGACAGTTTTCAGTGGAGTAAGGATGTCACGAAGGCGTTTGGGGCGTTGAGCGAGCTATGACCACCGTTTCCGTGTTGGCCTTACCGGACTTCGGCAAGGCGTTTGTGGTGGAGATTGACGCCTCGGGATATGGTTTGGGGGCAGTCCTGATGCAGGAGCAGAGACCAGTAGCTTATTTCAGGCAGGTACTGTTGGTACGAGTTAGACTAAAGTCCGTGTATGAGCGGGAATTGATGGCGATTGTATTGGTAATCCAGAAGTGGTGGCCCTACCTATTGGGGCGACAGTTCATAGTGCGCACGGATCAACGGAGCTTAAAGTTCCTATTGGAGCAGAGTTTGACCGCGGAGGAGCACCAGAAGTGGTTATCTAAACTTGTAGATACAAGTTTGAGATACAGTACCGACCCGGATGGGAGAACAAGGCGGCATGCGCTCTTTCATGCAGGGAGAGGTCGCTTGCGTCGCAATATTATCAGTACTGCTGTTGATGGATTGGGAGCCATTGTGTAGAGAGGTTGATGCAGATGAGGAGCTGACTAGGATACAAGAGGGTCTGACCTAGGGGACAGCTAATCACCCCATTATTCGTTTGACGGAGGAGGTTATTATTTCATGGGCGATTGGTGAACCGCGGACTTCGAAACATATTTCCTTGATTTTTCAGGAGTTCCATGGGAGCGCGCTTGGGGGCATTCTGGTGTTTAGCGGACGTTTATACGGATATTTAAGGAGCTTTACTGGCGGGGAATGAAGAGGGATATTGCGAGGATGGTCCCCAGCTGTGACATCTGCCAGCGTCACAAATACCTTGCCATGGCTCCACCAGGGCTACTGCAGCCGTTGGCCCTTTGTGAGCAGGTGTGGGAGGGCATCAGTATCGACTTCATTGACGGGCTTCCGAAGTCCGATGGTTACACAGTGATTTTGGTGATGGTTGATCGTCTGAGCAAATACGGTCATTTCATCGCACTACGTCATACTTACACGGCAGTGACGACGGCGGCGACGTTCATACGGGAGGTAGTTCGCTTACATGGGGTTTTCACTTCGATAGTGTCAGATGGGGGACAGTTTTTATGAGCCAGTTCTAGAAGGAACTTTTCCGAGTTCAGGGGACCGCTTTGAAAAGGAGTACAACCTATTATCCCCAGACTGATGGCCAGACGGAGGTCGTCATCAGGAGTGTCGAGACGTACCTTCGTTGTTTTGCTTCTGATTGTCCGAGGAGTTGGTATAGGTGGCTAGCATGGGCAGAGTATTGGTATAACACTTCCTACGACTCGTCTGCACAGACTACGCCGTTTCGGATTTTGTATGAGAGAGACCACCCTTCCTTGGTCCACTACAATAAGGGAGCAACTCCAGTTTCGCAGTTGGAGCAGTATTTGAGCGAGAGAGATGTCATTTTGGAGGAGTTGAAGAAGCACCTTACGAGGGCACAACAGATTATGAATGCGAATGCTGATGAACATCGCAGAGAGATTCACTTCGAGATTGGAGATCATATTTATGCGAAGCTGAGGCCATATCGACAGAAGTCTTTGGCTAGGAGAAGGAATGAAAAGCTTGCTGCTCACTTTTATGGGCTTTACGAGATTCAGGCGAAGATAGGCCCAGTCGCTTACAGGTTTAATTTGCCCCCAAGATCGACATTGCATCTAGTGTTTCATGTATCACATAGCGACATCCACCCTACCACTCACTCTGACGAAAGACTTGGAAGTGTTGTTGGAGCCACATGATATCTTAAAGGTGCAGCGCGAGGGCAGACGGGGCATTGAGGTGCTGGTACGTTGGCGGGGACTTCCGGACCACGAGACGACGTGAGAGTCCTATGACACCATAATGTCGCAGTTTCCTGGCTTCAACCTTGAGGACAAGATTCGTCTTTTGGGGGAGTAATGATGCAGTCGTGGGTGTACAGAAGGAGGCGCGCGTGTGACCAGTTAGGCGCGGGTGCGGGTCCGGTCTCAGACGGGTCCATCGGGTGACTTCTGACTTGTTACTTCTTTTAGTAGTGGGCTTATTATTTTGTGGTGCATTAGACTCTTGTTAGGGTTTCGTATTTAAGGGGGATGGCTGCCCTAATTATGTTTTATCGAATATTTGTGATAGAAATCATTGTGACGGCTAGGGTTCTTCAAAAATCTTATTTGGGGGATTAGTCTTGTTACATTAACACAAGAGTGGGAGAGATCCACTCTAGATTGGATCAACCTATCACTTTTAGTCCAGAAATCAATAAAAAGTCTACATTTCTTTTCTTTCCACGAATCTGAATCTGATTGTCATTTGGGTGCAAAATGTATCACTTTATTTAATGCATTACCCCTAAACCATGAAATTTAGAGATATAACTAACCTTTCTAATTTAATGAAGGCATCATTTTCAAGATATCCATAAAGAACAGTGTTATAACATGTACATGCTAACATTCCAAAGTTTCCAATCAAACAAGACGAACGGATATGCTTTCTAATTTCTGCAGTGTGTGTTGAAAGAAAAAGTAACATTAAAGCATGCTACTGACTGTATCCAAGTGATAGAGACCTATAGCTTCATGTCATGTGTCAATCATCATCTTCGTTCCAAACTGTTAGAATGCACAACGATCATTCAAGGTCACAATGCATCTTAAAGATTGTAAACTGATAACGGAAAGCAGATTAAATGAAAATTTAGGTAAATATAAAATGGATTTTAAAGTTAAGAAAGCAATGAAATTAACAGAACAAATACCTGTAATAGTGGATATAGAGATGTCTGATAGTGTCATTGTCCATTTACAAGTAGATGGATAAAAGACGATAATATATCTAAATCTTCAATCATATGATCAGAGAAACCATTGAAACAATCACCCATGTCTGAGGACTTGATGTGAAAGTGCATACAATTGGGTTACCTGAGATGACTGTACTCGCAATAGTATATGATGAATGTAACTAAGCTTCTCGAAACTTTCAAAATATCTGGTACTAGCTTCACTCTTAGACATTTGAACATTTATGGACTTCAACTCTGATTTGGAATCCATATAAATGAAAACAACCAAACCTCAAAAATTGCCAAACTCCAAACTCATAAAAACCAAATGCTAAACTAATCGAACACCAAAACAACCAACGCCCAACTAAGAACCAACGAAATACTAACACCAAAAGTCGTACAAAATAACTAAACCAAATAGCCAAATAACGCGAAACGACCAACTAAACACCAATTAAACATTTAAGAATTCCAAACACTTAACCCAACACCAATGACTAACTCCAAATGCCTGATAACTTATTGAAACCATCAGATATCATTTACTCATTCTCCAATATATAAGAGAAAGCAAACGAGTTGCAAAATTATTACTGGTTTCAAAGGTGAAATAGGAACAACGGAAAGTAAAATAAAGGGCAGAGAATATTGTTACAACCCGCCGAAGATAAGTTATGTTTAAGAGATTTCAAGCCACCCTAATATACAATTATCAACTACTAACTTGATAACAAGAATCAAATTCCATGATGGAAGATTAGAACTTAAAGCCTAATTGTCAGCAGAATAAGCTCGTCATAGTCGGTGATATGCTCTGGTTAGCTCTTCGTTATAAAAAAGGTGCTTAGGCAAGCTTGTAGTTGATGGAGGGGTGCTTCTGCGAGTTCATTTCCACCAGATTTAAGCGAAGACCTTCATCAAATATTAGAGGCTCATCAGATGTCACTGGAGACCGGTCATATGATCTATTATTTATATTATTATATTGGTTATTTTATATAAGACACCATAACATATATTTTATCTAAATATATTGGATGGAATGATGATAATATAATTGAATCTTCATTCATCAGTCATATGATTAGATGCATTTAAATTTATGAACCAAGTCTTGAAAGAGGACAAAGAAAGATACGATTACCAGTCGATTGCTAATTTAGCTACAAAAGGAGGTCTCATCTGAGCATCCTATAACTTCGGAAATAACTGATACTGGCTCCACTTATAGGCGGTTATCTTGACACTCGATGTATATTTCTTTTGAAAAGAGATTGCATGTGTTGAACCACTTGAGGGTCATTTGTTCTTCTAACGCTTGAACGGTATATACCCTTCTTAATTGCAGAAGTGGTATATCTCCTAAGTAAAGAATGTCTCCTGATAGCCTCTACGTTCGGTACATCCTCTACCTCTACCACAACCTCCACTGCCCATGCAACTTCCATCACGACCACCTATATCTAGTGCACAAAACATACCAATGCCATGCTTTTCCTTAACCCCATCAATAATCTCTATTGAGCATTTAACGCAGATCATGTTTGCAACTCTTTTGTTCTTGAAGCCTGAGTCTTTAGGAAAGATCTTGTGTAAAATGCTAAATATATCTAACATGGAGCTAATTGATGTACGCCTAAACATATGACCGTGCAAAAGTGCAAAAGTGTACTTAACAGGCACTGCATCAAGAAACATCAATACAAGTATTTACTATCAAGGTTTTAGGTCTCGGTTTCGGTCTCGGTATCGTTCTTTCCAAAATTTAGGTTTCGGTATCGGTATCACCCGTTTCGGCGGTTTCGGACGCAAGTTTCGGTTTCGTCCGTATCGGCAGTTTCGGCAGTTTCGTTTCGGGTATCGGTATCGGTTTCGGAGATACTTTAAATATGTATATAATATATAGACAGTGATGGTTTTGGAGATTCTTAAATCTAAACCTATCAAATACTATTAAATACTTAACAAACTAAAATATTAATCATATACTATCAAATACGACATACTAAATAGATTAACTAAATTTGAGTTCGTAATCATATCAAATACTAAATACCTAAAGTTTGGTACTTAAATACTAAATATTAGAAAAATGAATAGATCCTAAAGCTTGTCTTGCGCACCCACCGTTTTACCTTGCGCACAAGCCACTTATTTACAAGTTTGCCAAAAAAAAATCGTTGGACATTGCTTTGCGCACCCACCATTTTGCTTTGCGCACATACCACTTATTTACAGGGTTGCCACAAAAATCCGCTTGCTATGTGCACCGACTGTTTTACTTTACGTACATACCACTTATTTACAAGGTTGACTTTTAAAAAACGCAGCCTCTCATGAAAGATGACTCGGGCCTCTCTTTCTCTCTCACTTTGCTCTCTGTGTCTCTCACGCTAGATGGTCAAGGTGGGGCGGCGAGGCAAGAGGCGTGTTCGACGAGGCAGGAGGCGGGTTCGGCGAGGCGACGACGCGATGCGGTGAGTTCAATTTTTTCATCTTCCTTTTTTCTTTTTTCTTTTTTTTAGCAATTTGTTCTTGGTTTTGCCTCTTCTTCGTCTAATTCTTCATTATTTTCAAGTCGAAACCCGAGGGTTTTCTCCTCTCTTTTAACCGAGCTTTCTTTGCAACCTCTTGATTCACGAAATTTTTTGGGTTTTTAGAGAATTTTTATTTAATTACACATTCTTCTTCCTCCGTCTTCGTCCGATATTGAACGGTACCGGTCTGTTTCGGCCGAAACTGAACGGTATCGGTCAGTATCGGCCGGTATCGGCCGAAACTGAACGATACCCTTCAGTATCGGCCGATACCGAAACTAACCCCCTAGTTTCGGTATCGTTACCCACCGATACCGATACGATACGGGCGATACGCATTGGTATCGGCTGAAACCTCAAACCTTGTTTACTATAATCGCTTGGTCATCTTCAGCACACACCGCACATCAGTGTCTTAAACATTTACTCAGACGTTTGAAATTCCTGTAAAATTATGGTAAAGATTTATCCTTTTTTAACACCGGATCAGCTTCTGAATCACTTTATATGCTTTATTGAGATTGTTGGATTCTGAATAGAGCTCTATTATGCACACCCACATCTCTTTAATGGTCTTGTGGTGCAGCATCATATCTTGTACTTGCACCTCCATGATGTTCAACATTTGGTTGTAAAGACAAACATCACCGTGCTCTTAATCATCTGTCATTGGGGTTGGGAGGATCCTTAGTTAAATGCTTATTTCCTCGTTTAAGAATATGGTTCTTAATTATCCTCTTCCTATGCAAGAAGTTCGACCCATCTCTAGTCAGCTTTTGATATGCAATCTTCCTTGAAATGATTTCCTAAACCTACTATTTTTGCTTGACTTAGCCTCATACATGATAGCACTTGGTCATTCCAAATTAACATAACTGCTCTAAGAGCCGCAACCTACGACCCCCCCTCAGGATCCACACACTACAAACAATCTACCGCAAATAATAATTCAACCTCAAAATTAAATAATCACGCCTAAGCAATCCTTGGATCCAATAGAATCCATCAACCAGATACCTATAATCATCCCTTGGGATCCAACAAATACAATCAAATAACCAAAAACAAATACAATCAAATACCATCTATTGTGTTTTATTGTAGAATTTTTTTGCCGTTTTGCTTTACTTTTATTATTTTTGTTCTGAAACAGGAGAAGGCAGAGTTCTGAAACAGGAGAAGGCAGAGTTGGAGAAAACATAGAATGGCCAAAGACAAGGTTAAATTGCTGGAAGTTTGACATATACAAGGTCGCATCACGAGCGAAGTCAAAGGATGAAGTAGTCAAGTGCTCGATGGAGATCAAAATTGAAAGATCCCATCGAGAACTTAGTGGATGTGATCAGAATCTGTCGGAGGGGATCAGATAAGGCCAGAGCGGGCAGCCGATATCAGAATCGTGGTTGGAGAGGCTGGATGATATCAGAATATTGATTGAAATGGACAGACGAGGTTGGAATTTTGGTCGGAGTAATCAGATGTGGTGGTAGGAACCATGATTGGAATGATTGGATACGGGTTACGTCGCTAGAGGAGAAGCTAGTTTAGTCGAATCTAGCCGAGGATGTAGATGAGGTCAAATGTAGTTAGGAAGATGAAGGTGACGTCGACGACAATATCAATTAAGGAGAAAATTATATTTAGGGTTGCTTTATATTTGAGTTAGGAAAAGGTTGAGGTTAGGGTTAAGCGTGGATCATAATTCTGATACCATGTAAAGACAGAAGAAGATAGAAGAAGGAAATTTGGGAGAAGGGTTAGAGAAGGTAGTTAATTTTCTCTTGCTCATATTCATATTATATATTAATCTTCACTTTCATAAAATCAATACTACCAATATAAATTCTAACACTGCTGTATGTGCATTATTAGATAGTTGTCATTAACTTGAACACCTAAGTTCTACCACACCACTAAAACACCATATATTAGTTTGCATTTGGTTTTAGCAGTGAATGATATGCTGCTTTTATGTTCACACTAATGTTTGAAAACCCAAGTACATAATTAGAAATAGCACGTTATGTAACACAACATAGCCTTTTTTTGTTACATAATAATGCCACCCATGTAACCCAAAATAAGTGTAACTCTATGTTTTCTATATGAAACATGTGTTAGGTTACGGAATGTGATGGGACGCGGGTCTATGTGCGCAGGAAGACCCGCGCCCCATCAACTGCCGGCCCATGAAAGCCCACGCGTGCGCGACCCGTCTGCCAAGTAACCCTAATTTCTATTATATATAGGGGCTAGCCGTCGCTTGTTTTTCTTATGCTATAATTTTGATATTGGTGTGATTCCATAGGTAGATGAGTGCGGACGTCCTCTTTGGCGTCGTGGGAGGAGAATACACCTATTTTGTATTCAATTATCTAGATTTGTCTTATTGTTTCTCTATAAAAATTGCATCTTTATTTCGGATCCTAACAATTTGGTATCAGAGCACGTGACGATCGATGGCGGCTACGACGAGATCACAAGACAAAATTGAGGCGTTAGAGGCAAAGTTCACGAGTGAGATCGAGTCTATAAAGAAATCGTTGGCGGGGAACGACGAGTCCATGGCAAATTTGACGATTTCCATCTCCCAATTGGCCGTGAATCAAGCGAAGCAAGATGAACAATTCGCGCAATTGATGGGAGCCCTAAATCAATTGGCGATGAACAACAAAGGAGATGGAAACCATAAGTCGGTGGAAAAAGCGGCACCTTTAGCCAAGGGGAAGGAGAAAATTGATATTTTTGACCCGGAAAACGACTTTGTGAAGGAGGAATTTGTCGATGATGAGGAAGAGGAGCCGTGGAAGGTCGACTATCGAGAATAAGTGAGGCGAAAGGCAGTGGAAACACAAGGAGGGGCCGGCGAATTCATCCCAACCCATAGGAAGGCGCGCGAACAGGAGGGAGGGCCGCGGCAGCCCCCTTAGGGCCCCGCCTCCCCCAGGAGTACCGCAGAGGAGGCGGCGGTCTCCCCTGGGTTCGCCCAGGGCGGCGACCTCCCCGACCCAAGGGGGGCCGCTGGGGCCCCAGGGCCTTCAGGCGGGTCTGCGACCCTGCCCCTGGCAGGCCGCGACCCCGCCGACTGAGAGGACATGCGTGCGCGGATTTCGAGGCCACTGGCGGTGATTTTCAGCCTTTTTGCGACGGACAGCTGCGTCGGGAGGTGCCGTCACGTGACTTCGAGAAGGAATTGGGGCCCGGGGATTTTAGGAGCACATGGACTACGACGAAGGTTATCGGGACCCTCCTGGCCCTCGATTTGACGACGGAAGGTGGCAGCCACTGCCCCACCATCCGAAGGGACGCACAGTAGGCGCAGGTGGTGGATACAGAGACTTGCAGGAGAGGCCAGCGGGCAGGTTTGGAGGCGACGAAGGGGGGTACGGAGACCGAGGATGAGGATCCCATGGGGGTTACGAGCGGCGCCAGGAGAGGTATGAGCACTACCACCAGCCTAGACATAGCGGAGGCCGCGGGGACAAGGGGATTCAACATGGACCGACTAAGCAAGCTGAGGATGCCGATATTTAATGGAGTGGACCCGGTCTCGTGTGTCTATAGGGCGGTGAGATTTTTTTGAAGTCTCTCGCATGACGGAGAAGCAGAAGTTGGAGGCTGTTGGCATATGCCTTGATGGGAAGGCCCTGTCGTGGTTTCAGTGGAAGGACACGAGACGTCCTTTTCGCTCATGGGAGGAGATCAGGGACCAGATGGTAGAGAGGTTCATAGACCCCCACGTGGAAAACCTATGTGAGCAGCAGCTTTCTATCCGACAGGAGTGAACGGTGAGAGACTACTTAGAGCGGCTTGAGGCCCTTTCGGGACAGGTGTACGGGGTGACCGATGAGACGATGGAGAGCACCTTCATGAAGGGGCTGAAGGCCACTATTGGAGCAGCCGTGCGCATGCATAAGCCTCAGAGTTTGATAGAGGCCATGAAGTACGCCCAGATGACAGGACTATCAGCTGGAGGATAGGAGGGCTCGGAGAGGTTGGAGCGGTTCGACAGTTCGTAGTCAGCCATTGACGGGTGGACATCAGAGGGCCACGACCGGGGCTGATTCGGTGGTAAGGGAGAAGACTGGATAGAAGGATAGTGCACCGCAGGCTGGGGGACAGTTTAGGCACATGACGGACGCAGATATGAGGGAGAAGCGGCAGAAGGGCTTGTGTTTTAGATGCGATGAGCGATTCACACTGGGTCATCGGTGTGCGGGGCTCAAGCTCCAGGTGCTGCTATTGGAGAACGATGACGACGAGGCTGGCGTCGAGGAGGAGGCAGTTGAGGCAAAGGAGGAGCTGGATGGACAACAGTTGGACGTGGCAGGTGTGTCCCTCAACTCTGTGATAGGGTTCACGCCGAACCATACCATGAAGTTGAGGGGTGAGGTCGGCGACCAGGATGTGACCGTGCTCATTGACAGTGTGGCTACCCACAACTTCATCTCCAGAAGGGTGGTGGCACAGCAGGGGCTCCAGCTGACTGACTACGGCAGTTTCAGTGTGATGATGAGGACATGAAAGGAGAGCAGTCGGGGAGTTTGCAGGGGGCTGGTACTGACCATGCAGGGGATACATGTGATCGTAGATTTCTTACCTCTAGACCTGGGGATCACCGACATCATTTTGGGTATGACCTGGCTGCAGACGTTAGGGGAGATGACCGTAAACTGGAAGCTGCTGCGGATGGAGTTTCAGGAGGCAGGGAGAGCAGTGATACTCCAGGGGGCCCCATCGTATGCAGAGTTTTGGTCTCTTTGAAGACCATGGTGAGGACCATCCAGACGGAGGGAGGAGGATATTTAGTGGAGCTGTACTCGCTGACAGGTGAGGGAGGCGCAGAGGCCAGTGTAGAGCAGCCCATTACAGGAGAGGTGCAACAGCTGATGAGGCAGTTTGAGGAGATCTTCTAGGAGCCTCGGGGTCTCCCACCACCGAGGGACCACGAGCACGCCATAGTATTGCGAGAGGGTGTGTCCCCCATTAGCGTGCGGCCTTATCGATACCTCAGCATCAGAAGGATGAGATAGAGAGAATGCTGTCAGAGATGGTGCAGGCGGGGGGTGATTCAGCCTAGTGTGAGCCTGTTTTCCAGCCTAGTGTTAGTGAAGAAGGATGGTAATTGGTGCTTTTGCGTGGACTACAGGTCGTTGAACAAGAAGACCGTCCTAGATAAATTTTCCATACCAATGATAGACGAGCTCCTGGACGAGTTACACGGGGCAGCCTGGTTCAGCAAGATAGATCTTAAGTCTGGCTACCATCAGATCAGGATGCGACGGAAGGATGTGCCTAAGACGACGTTCAGGACGCATGATGGTCATTGCGAGTTTCTTGTCATGCCTTTCGGCTTGACGAACGCACCTTGCACCTTTAAGGCTCTTATGAATAAGGAGCTGCCGTACCATCAGCTATATGTGAACAGAAAGAAGTGTCTTTTCGGGCAGTCACATGTGGAGTATTTGGGGCATGTAGTGTCAGCAGGAGGGGTGTCATCAGATAGAGCAAAGATAGTGGCAATGCTGGACTGGCTGCGCCCCACCACGCTCAGAGGGCTACGGGGTTTCCTGGGGCTGATATGATACTATCGCAGATTCGTGGAGGGGTATGGGATGATTGCCTGGCCGTTGACAGAGTTATTGAAGAAGAATCAGTTTCATTGGAGGGAGAATGCGACAACATCATTTGAGGCCCTGAAAAGGGCAATGACCACTGTACCAGTATTGGCGTTGCCCGACTTTTCCAGGCCCTTCGTGGTAGAGGCGGACGCATCGGGACATGGGCTGAGAGCAGTATTGATGCAGGATCAGCGGCCCATTGCTTACTACAGCCAGGTGTTGACCGCGAGGGCCCGACTGCGGTCGGTCTATGAGAGAGCTGATGGCCATAATATTGTCCATACAGAAGTGGATGCCATACTTGTTGGGACGGACCTTCCTAGTACGTACAAATCAGCGGAGCCTGAAGTACCTGTTGGAGCAGCGGATGGTAACGAAGGAGCATCAGAAGTGGCTGCGGAAGCTGATGGGGTACATGTTTGAGATTGAGTATCGTCCGGGGCTGGAAAACAAGGCGGCTGATGCATTATCCTGGCGAGATGAGGAGGGGGAGCTGGCGGCACTAGCAGTGTCCGTTCTTCAGGACTTGGGTCCGCTACAGCAGGAGGTGGAGCAGGATCCAGAGTTTGCAGGTATACAGGAGGCTCTTTTGTAGGGGTCGACTGAGTTTCCGGGGTATTCTCTTCAGGAGGGACGACTGCTTTACTGGGGGAGACTTGTGCTACCGAGGACGTCCACATAGATACCGGTCATACTCCAGGAGTTTCACGACAGTGTCATTGGAGGACATTCTGGGGTCCTTAAGACCTATCAGCGACTGGCGAGGGAGGTCTACTGGAAGAGGATGAAGGAGGTGGCAAGGTTGGTGGCAGAGTGTGACGTGTGCCAGCGTCACAAGTACCAAGCGATGTCCCCAGGAGGACTACTACAGCCGCTATCCTTACCGGATCGAGTATGGGTGGACCTCTCCATGGATTTCATTGATGGGTTGCCGAAGTCGGGGGATACACCGTCATTTTTGTTATGGTCGACCGCCTCAGCAAATATGCACACTTTGTTCCGCTTCGGTATCCTTACATCGTAGTATCGGTGGCAGAGGTATTTGTGAGGGAGATCATTCGTCTGCATTGACCTCCAAAGTCCATAGTCTCGGACCGAGACAATGTGTTCTAGAGTCGATCTGGCAGGAGCTTTTCAGGCTGCAGGGGACGGCGTTGAAGCGAAGCACGGCCTACCATCCTCAGACTGATGGACAGACGGAGGTGGTAAACAGGAGTGTGGAGACTTATCTGCGGTGCTTCATTTTGGATAATCCCAAGGAGTGGCCTCGTTGGCTGGCATGGGCTGAATACTGGTATACCACATCATATCACACGGCAGCACAGACGACACCCTTCAGGATTCTTTATGGCAGAGACCCCCCTCACCTGCTGCATTATGGGCATGAGACGACGCTAGTTTCGGAGGTGGAGCAATACTTGGCGAAGAGGGATCGTGTTTTGGAGGAGCTGAAGCTACATTTGGCAATGGCGCAACGGGTAATGAAGGCGAGAGCGGATTTGCACCGTCGAGACGTACAGTTCGCGGTAGGGGACATGGTGTACTTGAAACTGCGACCGTACCGACAAAAATCCGTGTACTTGAAGCTGGCGCCACGATACTACGGGCCCTTCGAGGTTTAGGCGAGGGTTGGACAGGTGGCCTACAGATTGAGATTACCCCCAGGATCGGCTATCCACCCAATGTTCCATGTTTCATAGTTGCGCCAGGCCATTGGTGACCACACACCGATCCTCTCTTTATCGGAGACCCTTACTGCAGATATGGAGGTGAGGATGGAGCCCGAGGCATTGAAAGGAGTTCGGCGGGGAGATACAAGAACGCGCCAGGTGTTGCTGCAGTGGAAGGGCTTGCCAGAGCATGAGAGCACATGGAAAGATATGGACGAGATGGTGCAGTGTTTTTCAGACTTCCACCTTGAGGAGAAGGTGGCTCTTTGGGGGAGAGTATTGATGGGACGCGGGTCTATGTGCACAGGAAGACCCGCGCCCCATCGACCGCCGGCCCATGAAAGCCCACGCGCGCGCGACCCGTTTGCCAAGTAACCCTAATTTCTATTATATATAGGGGCTAGCTGTCGCTTGTTTTTCTTATGCTATGATTTTGATATTGGTATGATTCCATAGGTAGACGAGTGTGGACGTCCTCTTTGGCGTCTTGGGAGGAGAATACACATATTTTGTATTCAATTATCTGGATTTGTGTTATTATTTTTCTATAAAAATTGCATCTTTATTTCGGATCCTAACAGAATGTAGCCTAACTACATTTCAAGCAAAAAGGACCAAACATTAAAAGACATCGATCCTCTTTTTACTTTGAAGTTGTATTGACATATACTTGGATGCAGACTTTTGTTTAACTAATGTGTAAGTCGTGATACTCTAGTTAACTTTTTTAATTTGTAATTTGTATAAAAATTTGAGTTGAGGAAATGCTTGTTTTACATTGTTTATTATACTTTTATGACATGTTTTGTATTGCTATTCTATA
The DNA here is from genome assembly GCA_030789695.1 of Scilla litardierei. Taxonomy (NCBI): domain Eukaryota; kingdom Viridiplantae; phylum Streptophyta; class Magnoliopsida; order Asparagales; family Asparagaceae; genus Scilla; species Scilla litardierei. The sequence continues at coordinate 31,424,886 of CM061134.1, forward strand.
TTTTTGATGATATTTATGCATGTTTATTGTTAGTAACTAATGAATATTGATATTGTATGCTATTTATTATTTCCATAATTATTATTATTGTTTAGATTTTTAAATATTTTAAATTTATCGTTTCCAAACATATTAGAATTATTTTCATTTTTTATTTTAAATAATAAAAAATCATGTAAGTACGAAACTTGTTACATCATATACGTTATTTTAAGGTCTAGCATTATACTTAGTGTTATGTTATTTTCAACATTGAGTTACATCTACCCTAAGATTTTGTAACACGGTAAAAGTGACATGATACAGAATATGTGAATAGATTTTTCAATTCATCCTTGGATGAAGATTACAGCATGTGAATTTCTTGTGGCCCCAGCCTAATTCAAGCATATACAGTGTATACAGCATATATGAATATTACATTTATATATCTGTACATGCATAAATGAAGTATCAAAGATCCATGGCTTTCCATCCAACTTCCCATATTTCCGTGAAAAGGCGATGTCTTTCATGACAAGTTATTCCCTTTTTTATAAATTGAAATAAAGAAGAGTTTATCCCAAAAGTTCTCTTCTGAGTTTTCACCACTTAATGATGTCCACAGCCAATCTTAAGAGATAATTATTCACATGAATGTCTTCATATATGAACCATGTAAACAGCCTCATGTCACAATTTTAGAATTAGATTTGTGAATCACATATATATGTTTTTTGTTCAAAAGTTCTGGTGATCCAAAGTTTACAGTGCCTGCCCGCGCCATACACCCAAAAGGGCAAAAAGGATAGTTGGGAAAAAAACCAATCCCAAGTGTGCGTTGTGATTTATATATGTGTTCGTGTGTCACATATTCCCTTTCTAATCACTTGTCCTTTTTTCCAGGGTATTGCGTTGATAGTAACAGTTCTTCAGATTGTTCGAGTACCTAATCTTAAGGTAAAGTGTTATCCATACTTCTTAATAAGTTGTTTGTGAGGTTGTTGCAGCATATAAGCCAATCTATGCTGATGTCAAATTGAAAATTATAAACATTCAATTGTTTAAACATTTGCTCGATGCGGAGCCTTGCTCTGATTCTTTCAGAGAGATTTTCATCTTTAGGATGCTTCCTTGTCTGTACCGGGAGTATCATCTATATGCTTATGTGCACTGTCACCGACCAAAACGTGCTCTGGATATCTCATATTATATTTCATTTTTCTTGGTGTATGGTGTATTTAGCTAACTCAAGCTAGTCAGAGGATCTTTCACCCTTTCTGGTGTAGTAAATAATTGTATGGACAACACACAAGAGGATGTCATCTATGGCTTTTCACTGATTTTGGTCACCAGTTGACTGTTTCTCCTTCTATTAGTGTAATCTTGAAGACGTTTTTCTTTCAACATTTCAAAATGATGGAAACGATGAGGAGGAGAGAAAACGGGATATGCGTGTCGGAACTTTCCTGTGTCACATTGTATAAAACCATACAGGGGTCATCCCTGGTCCACTTTATTTATGTTGATCTACATTCACTTAGGTGCTTGTGGATAAAACTCAATAGGGTCTTGACCTCATTTCCTTACCCATAAACAACAACAAACAACACCAACAATACCGATGATGATCATGATGATGATTCCACATCCAGAAGGTTTGGTGTTATATGCTCAGGAACTGTTTCTCCCTCAAATTTGAAACACATCAAAGTTTAAAAAGTTTTAGTTTGACGTTGTATGCTCACAAAACTTTGAGAATCTAGATAAATTCAAAATGTTCGCATATGCAAACATCGTTTCTTTATTTTCTTATCACATCTTTAGAAATTATGTGTGCATTTACTTGTGTATTTCTGTTGCCAGCCTGACCTACTTGTGTGTCTTGTAGCCAGACAGACCACTTCTGCAAAATCACATGGACCAACTTATATACAGTTTATGTGGAGTGTTAGATTGTCATTATTTGAAGTTCAAGTCGATGCCTTGTTAGAAATTGTGTGTGGATGGAGAATTACGTAAATAACAATGAAAATTTGTCGATGCCATGTTAGAAAATATATGGTGGATGAAGAAGAAAACAAGTATACACCAATGGCATTTGCTTTCATAATAAAATGAAAAGGCAGAATGAGAATCTATGGAATTTATATGCTTCGACACTCATGGTCGCGTTCTTTAAAGTTCATAATTCCCGCAACTGGGCTTCTGGATAATAACTTCAGGGATACAAGAGCGGTTTTGGAGCTGGCAAGTAAAGTTTCGACAGCAATTTCAAGAAACAACTATATTTGTAGAGTGGAGATGAAAATGAGAGGGAAAATTTATAGAATAGTTGGTTTCATTGAACCCATGAATATCACATTAGCTTATAATATGCCAAAAGTCTTTCCCAAGTGATCTCTTTGATGGAAAGTACACACCTATTTGGTTATTCATAAAAAAGATATAACCAAGAGGTGGTTATTCAGATGAAAAGGACATTTGACGGGGACATGGAAATGTTTGGGTTCTGATCTAGGAGAAATTGGGATATAAAGGATCCCTGCTGATGATAAAGGAAGGGAAGCGGATGGTTATTGATCCAAGATTGTGTGGTGGGATTGGGGAAGACCTAAAAACTAAGTTTTGATAACTAAAAAATAAAATTAAAATGTATAGGTTTTAGGCTTCACACCCAGGCGAATCACTTACCCACTTTGAACACATCGTATGTAAACATATTCAAAGAAAGTAGGGTTCATAGAAAACTACTATAGTTCTTTAATTTCACTTTTATGACACCCTTCAATAATCTATTTTACAATGAAAGGCATAAAAGCCTTTTAATGGAAAACAACACTTGATGCCTAAGAAAATTAAGTCTATTAAAAATTTAAAATTTGCCTTTTATAAATTAGGTTAAAAAAGATTTCAAAATAAAATAAAAATTTAAAATAAAGAAATCTACTAATCGACTCTAATTCTAAAAAAACCAAAAAAGAAATTATAAAAATAAAAAACTTTAAAAACCCTACAATGATTAAGACTTCTCGTCATATGGTTAAAATTCTTACATATTTTAGAAATTGTTTCAAACTCCAAAATAGGGTTTCATGTGCATGTAGCTTGTTCAATATAATAGTTGGAGAAAATTCAATATTGAGTTTTGAAATGGCGTAATACGAAAAAACTCGGAAAACTATATCGGGAATAATGATCCAACAACAGCGATGAGTATATGAAAATTTGTAACATATTGGCTGATAAGAAGTGGATCATTTTTAATTCCAGCTTGTGCTGGCTCAAGATCAATAAGTTGCTCGGATTGCAGCCGTAAACTCTGCATGTGGTGCTAGATAGACTTTACATGTGACTCTGATTCAGACTCTATATTTGCTAGCGGTTTCAACTTGTGCTTTGAATTAGACTTGGGTTCTGGTAAGGATTTGAATCAGGCTTGGGCTAAACTTTGGCTTTGCCTAAATATCTAATTCAGACTGTGACTCTATATCTCAGTTAGCTGGATCTGACTTGGACTCAGGTTGTGGTTTTTAGTTCAGTATTAGACGTTGATCAGGCTCGATATCTAATAGTGACTTTTATTATGCTTCGAATCTGGATGTATTGGTAGATACCTAGGTTCTACTTCAGATATTGGCCTCTGGTTTTAGTTTGTCTTTAGCTGTGTTTTCACATTCTGGAACCATAACTTTATCCGACATCACAATTTGAAACATTTTGTTGATATCCTTTCATAGTTTGACAATGCTGATTGAGACATTTCTTGCTTAGGCGTTAAATTTAACGAGGATTGAGACGAATGGTTAGTCGTGAATATAGATGGAACATCATAACATCTTTTTGATAAATGAACTCTTAGATGAATAATATCGATTGTTTAGAAGTAGTTTGATTCGTTTCCTAGAGCAAACATTGGTATAATTTGTCAACCACCAATCATCTGGTTCATCTTTAAGCTTAATTCTTGCATAAAGATAAAACTGTACTTTTGTCATATCATAAAAAGAGAACAAATATTCAATCCCACCTTCAAACTTACTTGGACATTGATCAAATCTTGCACAAAAGCTCTAAAAATTAAATATGTTACCAAGCTTACTATGAGTGTAGTGACTTTTTTGTATCTTACCATACCGAGGCCTACCATTAGGATCATACTAAGTGGAATGAACAAAAGGCATGCTAAAAAAATTTGCAGCAAAATAGGCATGAATTACTCCAAAATGCCTCAGAACATGGGAATGGCTAGACCAGGCCTAAACCTAACTCCAAATGGCATGAAAGTAACCTAGAATAAACGTAGCAAGTTTCATAAATTACTATGGCAGTCGGAGTTATTGTAGCAAAAGCAGTTCATGTAGCAAATTAGGTTTTTTTTTTCAATTTTTGAATTTTTGAACTATTTTTTTGGAACTAAAGAGATTAAAACATGAACCTAAACTAGCATAAAGAAAAGGTAAAGAGGATGATGATAGTAGATGAATAGGAAATTTAGATGATGCCAATTGACTGAGACACTAAAGCATTTGGATTCATATCTAAGAGAAATTGGGATCTCAATGATACCATTTGATGGGAAACATAAGCTGAAGAGTTAAAGGTATAGGGTTTTGTAGGTATTCTGCAAAGAACAAAGAACAAAAAACTAGGGTTTTATAACTAAAAGTTAAAAACTTAAAATTAAAAAGGATAAGCTTCGGACCGCATGTCCAAGTGTACTCGTCCACTTTAGACACATCTCATGTAAAAAGATTTAAGGGAGAAATTAAGGTTCATCATAAATCATTAAAATTCTCTATTTTTCAATTAATTTTTCACTCTAATAATCTATTTACAATAAAAGGCATGCATGCCTTTTTATGGGAAAACAAAAATTGATGCTAAGAATTCTAATCGTACTAGAATTCTTAATTAGCTTTTTATAATAAGGCTACAAAAGACTTCAAAATTATATAAAACTCGTAAATAATGAAAACTACTAATTTGATGTAATTCTAAAATAAACTAAAAAGGAATTTTAAAAATAATAAAACTCTAGAAGATAACCAGAAATAATTTTACCTTCTCTTTACATGATTGAAATTCCTCTGTGGTAGAACTTGCTCCAAACCCCAAAATAGGGTTGCACGTGTCCGTAGCTTATTCCACATCAATATGCTTACAGAAATATGTCTTAAGGTAAATATACAATAATATATATAATTTTCAATTATTGACAATTCTTTATTTGAAGGTTATGTTAGACAAAAAAAAATCAAAATTATTAATAAATCATGAGAGATGTGTGACAAATTTCTGAATGCATTTATGTGTGTTTCGGTTTAAACATACACCTTTCGTAATTATCATAATGATTCACTGAAATTATTAATGGCTTTGTCTTAAACATGGATATGCTACACGAGAAACCAGAGACGACATACACAACTTTGCCAAGTTTCACAGACTCCTAAAGTGAACCCCAACTCGTATAAGAAGGGGCATTTCACCCCCTAACTCAACCGATACCCCTCCCTCACTAAAAAAGAAAAAAATGTAAAAAATATGGTAACCAAAACTAGTTAAAGAATAACTCACCTTCTTTGATCTTTCCTAAAACAACTCCTTTTACTTTACATGGATCACATAGAGAACTTATTTACTTGTTCAAGGGACAAGCTTTATTTGAACATTTGAGATCTAATTCCGTCGATAATCCAGAAACCTTTCCATTTATCCGCATCCCTTTATTTTTTCCTTTCAAAAAAAATCCAAAATCAGATTTTTTTTAATGGAAAATTTCAGTTGTTACAACTATATGATTGATCAATCCAGTCATATAGTGACTGTTTCTTGGGATCTCGACAATACGAAGCAATAAGCTGGTTATTAGTTTTAAGAATAGTTATTAGGTTCATAATGGGGTCATTTTTTGAAGCCCAACTCTAAACTCTAAAGAAAAAAAACTAACGAGTCACACACTAAGCATAGCAATTATATAAAAAAAGATTAATTGATTTTTTATTCAACCTTATAGAATTAGAATTGTTTATTCTTATTTGGTTTAACGGAAAAACGGAAACAGTTTTCAATTTTTTGTTCTATCAATGGACAGAACGGCAAGATAAATAAAGGTCTATTTATTATTTTTCGTCCACAAATATCCAAATTTTTAGGCCTAATACTCCATGGAAAGTTCGAATTGTATATGCACAATGATCTATTTTAGCGCAAATTCTTTCTTTTGTGTAATAGTACGTGTCGACGATCTCTATAAGATATAAAAGCTTTTACCCTTGCTTATCAATCATGTGTTAATAATTCGTTTTCACTACATTACATCTATTTGGAAAAAACTCCATTCCTGGAGTATGGAAATTATCATAAACAATTAAAATATCTACCAAGCTGTTTGCATGAACAATTAAACATGTAAGAGTATTGCGAAGAAAGAAAGATACAACTAATACCATAGAGCATAGAGAAATATTCATGTTACATAAATCATGCAGCCATCAATAAACACAAACAATACATATCCATCCAAAAGATACTATTCATATTAATGTTTATAAGAAAAATGAATACATCATAAACAACTAACATTTCAATTTCACCATACAAACTACAAAGGGTAATTATCACTTTTCAATTTGAACTAACTATATAAATTCAGCAGAGTCATTTCCATCCTCCATAAACAACACAGCTTCCATACGGGTTTCGTTAAGAGAAAGTTAAGCAAACCCTAAGATACTGAAATTATTAAGCAATTCGAATCCATCATCATCATTATCCCACATTTTTGTTTCTTCTTGACTATTTTTGGAGGGTGCTTCATGGAAGTTGACAGAGGTTTGGTTTGCACAACCTAAGTTTTTTTAATCTCTTTAGCATTGTTTGATTCCTCTTCAAACAATGACTGAAGGTATATAAATCAATTCCTTTCAACATAAGTACAAGGTTGGCCAGGAAGTTTTACCTCAAAAGCTTGTAATGTTAGTGTTGAAGAACATATAGACCTACCTACCAATGTTTTGGATCTATAAATCTTCTTTCACATAGAGGATTATGACCTGGAAAAATATCCTAAGCAGTTGAGAATTCAGCAAACTCATTGTTCATCATTCGTCATTCTTCGGTGTTGGGAAAATACCTCTCCAAAAATATAGCTTTTCCTAAATATCTCTTTATTCTCATGAGCTATCCAATTTGTACTTTCAAGAAGCTATTTCAGACTATTAATACCCATTTTCATAAAACCAAACATGTATTAAATTGATTAAAAGAATGGATAAATAATGCAAGTGTAAATTTGTTGTTTTAAATTTAAATGCTAGTGTTTATATTAGGTTTAGTAAATGCGCCAAAAAATAAAGTGGGATATTGATCTTTTTCAACCGATCAACCGATGTCATATGCACATCATAAAAAGAAAATCCATCCTCACTTTTCCCTTCATGGTATTGGTATTAGATAACACTTTACTTTTTCCATCATCGCATCCCCCAATTGACCAAAAGAAAGGGCTTATTGGTGTTGGCAATCCTTAATACTTTATAAATGGGCTCTACGAAGGAAAGAAGGTTCTATATATTATCTAACAATCTTCCGTCTAGAATTTTGTTTCTTAAAAATTCTTTTTTTCCACATCATCATCTTGATATACAGACCACTTGTCACAAATAACGAAATTGTGAAGTCCATTCTTGATAGTCTTGAACATGGTTAGAGGTCTTGGTTTCAAATTCGATCTTTCGAGAAATTTTAGGATTCAGTTAGGTTTGCTCGTTTCGGTGGTTTTCGGAGTTTCATTACGTTTCATTCGTATTGACAGTTTCATTTTTGGTATCAGTGTCGGTTTTGGAGATTTTAATATGTATATACATAGTTATATATAATATATACAGTTATACATTATTTAGTACACAAATACACCTTTAATTTATACTAGATATCTAATTATACAAAAAATTTAGCTGAAACTTTTTTAGGACCCCAAAAATAACCATAAAAACACTCTAGCAAAAAGTCTATGCCCCCCAATTTTTTCGAAACTCCGAACTGTTCATCTTGATCTCCACTCTCTAAAACACTGACCCTCTAATTTTCAGCCCGATCCCATGTGTTTTGCTTGTTCATCCATCCAACCCAAATTTAACGGTTTTACATGAACAAAACTTTTGCGAAGGGTTGATGAACGGCCAAAACACATGGGATCGGGCTGAAAATTGGTGGGTCAGGGTTTTAGAGGGTGGAGATCAAGATGAACGGTTCGAATCTTTCGAAAAAATAGAGGAGCATACACTTTTTTCTATGGGGTTATTTTAGGGATTATTTTTTGGGGGTTATTTGATCCCTCATATATATATATGATACCATTCTGATGCCCTCCGATATTCCTTTTTAAAATTACCTATTAATAACCGAAACAGAGACATCAACCCCGTGGTCCCTAAGAAGATGATGTTTTTAATATATTTGCAAACGAAATTTCTTACTCCTTCATGATGTTTCTCCCATATCGTTGTTTTGAGAATTCCTACATTTAATTCCTTTTAAGATAGTAAAATTTAAAAATTCGACTCTAGATAAACTAATTTTATACTATGACCGAATAGAATTCCTGAGCAGAACATCTAGGTTTCCCGACTGGAACTTCTGTTTTTCCCTTAATGGCATTCCTTGCCTTGGCGGTACTTCATAGCTCTCAAGGGGCCACACTTACAGAGTTTCTGCTCAGAGTTTCTTTTCTGATCTTAACTACAAAACTAATTTATTGAGAGTTCTCTCTTTTTAATTTTTACTACCTTTTATAGAAATAAAATGTTGCAACGTGCTTGAAAACTCAAAGGGATAAACAAGAAGTAAGAAATTCATGTCTACTACTCAGCCATGCTATATCTTACAAAGCTAATTTTATTGAAGAGAGATAACTTACAATAGGAGAAGTCACACGATCTTACAAGCTTACTAGAGGAACTGAATGATCACACAAACCTGAAAGAAATTTTTACAGAGATTTTTGCTAGATGGCAGACTTTAATTTGTAATTCTAATTCTAACCATAGAATTACAAATTAGACATAAGCCAACAGACACTTTTAGACAACGTGTGGAACCTTAAGACTGAAAACACAGCTATTTGTAAAAAAGTTACAGTCCTAAACGCACTAGCACATTATCTGCATAATAATAATAGGAAAACGTCCATATCTAGGAATTTTGCTTAATACGTAGTAATTCAAGGTAGACAGTCAGGTATTTATACATAATGGTTAGATGTGCTTCCACAAATACAAGATTATCTGAATGCTAGTTTTAAGGATTTTTATAATCTAGAAGATGCATTATATCATGCTAGATAAAATACAGGTCATGCATATTACATTGATCCTTTAGTAAATACACAACATGTTAATATTGTATGTAATGATAAATCGTATGCATCATCTGTAGGAATAAGTGCAGACCCAACACTTAGCAAAGCTTCAATCCCATAAGCTTCATGTAAAAATTGTGAAGTCATCATGTCATCATTTAGAAAGCTTAATTTGCAAAAACAACAATTAGAACTAAACTATGAATCAACAGTACATAACCATAAGGATCTTATAGGACGCATGCATAACACAGTAGACTTTAAAGATCTAAAAGCCAGTAACCCTCTCTAAGCAATGAAAATTTCCTCAAAAATCCTTTGCTACAATTACTACCAGCAGATATTACACAACAAGTATATCAGAAGGTGAATCAATCTTTTTTAGAAGAATTTCTTAATATCCAATCTGAATTAGAAATGGTTGAAGAAAGAGTCTTGGAAGTCAAATGTCTAACTACAGTCAGAAAATGGGGAAACACCTCACATCTGATCAATGCTGGCAAGCCTCAGTTCTCAATTATAAGATCAAATATTGAACTTCCAATGTTCAAACCTTTTACTATTAACGATAAGAACTACACACCACATACATTTTTGGATTATAGTTTATTAGAAGGTGTTATAATCAAAGATCCAGACCATACAAATTATTTTAGTAGACAAGTAAGCTTAGCCATTCTTAACATAATGGCAGAAGTAGGAGCAGTTAGTCTACATATAGAATCCACTCCTTCTGAAAAGATAGTAACAATTGAGCCAGCCCAACATAAGATCTGGATAATGCCACAAAATAAAGTTTATTTCCACCACCAAGATCTGGAAGAAAGAGAATTGTGCACAGAAAAAATTGGAACATCGGCTAGCTCATTGGAAAGCCGATATGATGGGCTCAAATTTCGTATCTTATGAGCATGAAGGCTTCAAGTTATATGCTGAAAGTCAAATCCAAAAAATATATGTTCTAGAAGAATGCTCTCCCGAAGAAGTCATGCTCATCACCAAAACAAAAAATCAAAGCATTGCAGATGTGTATCAAGCCAAATTTGAACCTCTTGTCAATCTCCAATGGAGAAATTCCGGAGAAGATCTAGATGAAATCCTACCAGGCGAGGATGAGACTAGTAGCATGGATGAAGTGGAACATGCTAACCTAATTAACAGAATGGATGACTAAGTTACCAGTAGCATCTGACAAAGATATCAATGACAACCATACCATTTGCAACAGCATAAATCACTCAAGAAAGATTCTACCTATCGCATAAAGTTGGTGGAGCATCTCATGGAGCACTCAGTTGTCGTCCTTTAACAAATGGAGCACTTTGTCATCACACTTTCACAAATGGAGCACTCGGTAGTGGTGCACTAAGAAGAATCTTTACTTTTGTTTACTTTTTTAAAAGGGACAGCACTGAAACTTTCTTCATCTGGAAGGCACTCTCCCCTATATAAAACTCCCACTCTCTCAGTAGGAAGGTAGAGTCTGCTATCTAGCAAAAATCTCTGTAAAAATTTCTTTCAAGTTCGTGTGATCCTTCGGTTCCTCTTGTAAGCTTGTAAGGTCGTGTGACTCCTACTCCTCTTGTAAGTTATTGCTCTTCAATAAAATTAGCTTTGTAAGATATATCATGGCTGAGTAGTAGACAAGATTTTCTTATTCTTGTTTATCCCCTTGAGTTTTCAAGCATGTTGCTACATTTAATTTCTATAAAAGATAGTAAAAATTAAAAAGAGGGAACTCTCGATAAATTAGTTTTGTATTTAAGATCAGAAAAGAAACTCTGAGCAGGAACTCTATAAGTGTGGCCCATTGAAAGCTGTGAAGTACCGCCAAGGCAAGAAATGTCGTTAAGGGAAAAACAGAAGTTCCAGTCGGGGAACCTAGATGTTCTGCTCAAGAATTCTATTTGGTCTTGGTATAAAATTAGTTTATTTGGAGTTGAATTTTTAAATTTTACTATCTTAAAATGAATTAAATGTAGGAATTCTCACAACAACGATATGTGAGAAACATCATGAAGGAGTAAGAAATTTCGTTTTCAAATATATTAAAAACATCTTCTTCTTAGGGAACCACGGGGTGGGTGACTCTGTTCCGGTTATTAATCATTAATTAAAAAATTAAAAAAAGAGTACATGAGCGCATCGAAATGGTATATATATATGTATGTAAATCTTCAAATGAGAACATTTCGCACGGTGGGAAAATGTTTTAATTTTTTTGAATTTTTTACACCTTCGTTTTATGTTGGTATACACCCCTCAAAAATAATGGTTGAAAAATAATGTCATTTGGTCTTCGATCAAGGCATTACAACAAATTTGCACGTTCTGAAGCCGTTAAATTTGTAACGGGTGGATCGGTGCTCAAATCTCCCTAGGGTTCACCCATTATTTTTTCTGGGGTATATAATTGTATGGATTAAACATAAAAAATTACAAAATTACAAAAAAATAAAAAAGTTTTCGCACGGACCCGGTAACTATTATATATAGTAGTTTTCGGGTACGAATATTTTTATTTATTTTGAATTTTTTTGAAATTTTTTTTGATGTTTAATCAATACAATTATATACCCCTTGAAAAATAATGGGGAGTTTGAAATCTTAGGGGAGTTTGAGCATACATCCACCAGTTACAAATTTAACAGTTTCAGAACATGCGAATTTGTTGTAATGCCTTGATCGAAAATCAAATGACATTATTTTTCAACGATTATTTTTTGAGAGGTGTATAACAATAGGAAATGAAGGTGGAAATTTTTTTTGAAAAATAAATGTCAAAAATAAATTGAAAACATTTTCGCACCATGCGAAATGTTCTCATTTGAAGATTTACACGCACACAACAATGGCTTGATCTAGTGTCAAATAATTGGATTCTTCTCAAATTTTGTATATTGAGGTTTTAGAATATATAGATCACAGCCATAAAGAATAAATTTTAGAAACATTTTTTCTTTCATGTTTTTTGAGATCGGCTTCAGCTAGTGCTTGGTGCGGCCCGTCTCACTTGAAGAGAGAGAGAGAGAGAGAGAGAGAGAGAGAGAGAGAGAGAGAGAGAGAGAGAGAGAGAGAGCAGAAAATAATCAATTCTCCTAAACCTAACTCTGATTTCAGAAAGTACTCACGTGTTTGCGTTATTCGTGGAAAGGCATCTGCAACTCTGCAAGTGTGTTTCTTCAAATAAAGAAATTATTATTTGAATGTATTAAAAAGAAATATTATAGTTAATCCATGATTCTCAAATAACAAGATTCATGTGTAGGTAGATGTACATTCTGAATATTAAACTAACAGTTCATTGTCAAGTTTATTTTCAATGTCCCAGTTCATCATCATCATCATCATCATCATTGTCAAGTCGATCTTCATTTAAGCATTTTCCACATGAGAGCAGCAGAAGACAAGATGAAGGTTAAAAAAGTGTCTGAAAAGCTGAAAGCTTAGTACTATAGCCTCCCTGGGAACAAGCGCAGGATAAGTTGGTTGAACTATATGAGGAAAACTGGTCCTTTCTTACAAATGTTCCAACCAATTGATGTAGTTGACATAATAAGATGATATGACCTTTTTGTATGGAATTACATTCCTGCCTGGAGCATCAAATAACACCAAAGATTCAAGTATACTCCACTTCATAAATCAAATTTGTTTCTAGTTGGTTATGAATTTGTTAGTGATCCTTTTGTCATCAAACATCAAACGTAAGGATGATATTACACAACTACCTCAGTTATATTTACTTCAAAAAAAAGGAAATTGTTAATAAATTCTTGATTAGTGAAATTGGTTGTCATGGTAATGCCATTGTTGTGGGAGCAAGTAAACTTAGATACCTCATGTAGTGCAGATTTTTCTCTCACACCAGTTTCTTGATGAAATCAGGTAGGTTCTGTGCTTCTTGGTTGTGCCTTTTTGTATGATGTCTTTTGGGTGTTCGCATCAAAGAGTTTGTTCCAGGAAAGTGTAATGATTGTGGTAAGTATTTCGTTTTGAGTTGTGCATTGGATGACATTCTTATTTGTTAGTGAACCAAATACTTCTGATGCTTAGAAGGATGCTTTTGTAACTGCCAATAGGTCGCACAAGGTGATGGGAGTGGTGAAGATGGTGTGCCTATGTTGCTTAAGATACCACGCATGTTTGATCCATGGGGTGGATACAGTGTCATTGGTTTTGGAGACATCCTTCTACCAGGGCTGCTCGTTGCCTTTGCATTAAGGTTGAAATTTTGGTATTATTGTAGAGAACGTTTTGCTTCTGATCATCTATTTATGGAGGTTGGAGATTGCTTATTTTTTTTTGAACAATTTAACATGTGACGAGACTTCCTAATTCTTCTTGTCAGATAGTTGACAAATCTCATCTGCTGTGTAGGTGCATAACATATTACAATATGCATTCTAATCATGAGTGAGTGGTGACGTCATTAATTTTTATTTTTTCTAAAGTAAAATATATTAAGAAAAATTGTGGGTTTACAGCGGGAAGTTTGAAGTGAGTTCAGTAATTAAAAAGGAAAGAAAAGAGGATTTTAATCAGAAGAAAAGATTGGCAGATAAATTCATGTTTAGAGCAACTGAAGATGTGTTTCTTAAAACATTCCTTTGAGTTCATTAAGCTTTCAAAAAGTAAGAGCTTTTCCAATACATCAAGATTGAGCTATCACGGTTAAACTTAAATTTTAATTTATTTTAGTATAAACTTCATTATAAGTCCAAAAAGTGAAGATTTTTTAGCAAGCGGTTCTGGAAGTTATAATGAGGTATAATAAATGAAATCTGAATCAACTGTAGATTCAAAAACATGTCGTTGGCATGAAGCTAAACAAAGTACCCGCAGCAGGAAAAATGACTGAATAATTATAATTTATGTCTTCATAATGACTGGAGGTCACACATTAAGGAGAATTGTTTAAAATTGCTACGAAAATTCTGAAAGTGATTTAAGGATACACTTTACTATTTTTACCTTGCTGTTTCTTTGCAGAATAATGTCAATTTTTTAATCCATGGCCTTGGTATGTCAAAACTTCTCATTTGACACCTTGCTGTGGGAAAATTTTTGCCATGTACTGTCTTCTTCCACGTTAAGTCTCCAATGGACATTGATGGTTTTAGATCGACAAGTCTACTCAAAATTCCAAAACCTTTGAAAGATAAATTGCTTCTACAAACTACTTGTAATTTCTTTCATTCATCAAACTGAGTAAAGTAACATTGAAGGTGGGCATGAATAAGATCTGTCACCTTTTAACACGCATTGTACTGTCACTCCCTCTCATGTTTACCATGCTTTGACTTCTTTCTCAAGTTCAGTGAAACTGGAAGGATTCTTTGCCTAACAATGACCTTTTCAGAATTTTCATCTTTTGATAAAAACTGTGTGTATGGCTATTTGTTATTCAACGGCGTGATATTAGTCTATATATGTAACCTTTGGGTTTTCTGGCAGAATCTTGTGGAATGTGGTATGATTATGATTGATCTGGTTTGGATGTTACACCACAGATTACTGCATGATCTGATGTCACACACACACACAGAAATTTTCCATTGAGATCATTTCCCACAGGAAATCCCATGTGAAATGATTTTTTTTTCAAAATTTATTTCATGCTTCACTCCATACAATTTTACAACTCACAAATATAATGGATGAAAAATAATGAGATTTGACCCTCGGTCAAGGTATTACAAAAAGTTCTAAAACCGTCAAATTTTGTAACGTGTGGATCAATGGTCAAATCATCACCCATTATTTTCCCTAGGGTATATAATTGTATTGATTAAACAACAAAAAAAAATTGCACAAAAATTTCAAAAAGATAAAGTAGTTTTCGCATGGTCTTGAGGTGCGAAAATTTCTCATGGGAAGACCGCTATACGCATGCAAATTTTCTTTTGAGTAAAGTCCTCGGTGCAAAAAAAATGTGAGAAAAGAGTTTTTAGGGGTTTTCTGACGATCCAATCCGTTTAATGTGTTCTACACATGTTACATCTACATACCAAAACTTAACAAAATCCCCTCATATTTGTCCCTTGATCGGATCCGTACCAAGTGTTCTGTTGTTCTCAAACCATTAAATTTTAACGGCTTGATCGAGGGTCATATCCAACTAGGGTTCACCCATTATTTTTCCTAAGGTATATATATGTATGGATTAAACATGGGAAAAAATTTAAAATTTAAAAATAAAAAATGCACTATGTTCCCATGTGAAATTTTTGCACGTGAACATGTGTGTATTTGAACATTAATCAACTCATTACAAAAAATTCTATTGTTTTGAAACCATTGCATTTAGACCAATCAGATCGATGATTAAATAATATTAAATTCACTGCATTTTTGACATTTTTATCTTAAATAATATGTAGAAGAAGATGAATAGCGTTGCTCTTCTAAAAATTGGTGAAAATGAGGTTTTTGGATGCAGGTGCAAGAAATTTCCTACTCCAGCCGCTTATATCCCTTTATATACATGTATGTTTTTTTTGGAAAAGTTAGTGAGCATCTTTATTAATTTACCAAAATGTACAAAGTATACAAATGGCTACAAATGGAGGCTGGCGGATGTAGGAGGGAGGAGAGGGCACAAGCGACATGTATGTATATTGAAAAGTAAGTGTGTATGTACATACATATGTACATACATATATACATATATACATACATACATACATACATATGTACTAGTCATAACCCGTGCCCGCTGGCACGGTTCATTTAAGATTTTCCACCGCGAAATCTTTTTGTTCTCCAAAAAATTATTTTCGCAGCCAAAATTGCGCGGAACAACAAATTAGCATAAAAATATTTAGCGGAACAACAAATTCGGCGCGGGCACCTTTGGCGTGGAACAACAAATTTGGCGTGTGCGCCTTTAGTGCGAAATAACAAATTAGCGTAAAAAAATTTAGCGGGCGGCTTTGGCGCAGACGTAGAACAACAAATTCGGTGTGGGCGCTTTCGGTGCGAAATAACAAATTAGCGTAAAAAAATTTAGCGGGCGCCTTTGGTGCGGAACAACAAATTAGCGTTAAAAAATTTAGGTGGCGCATTCGGCAATTATTCTCATCTTGTTGCCTCATGCGTCAAAGATACGGTAGGCCCTGCGTTGAGGGAGAGATCACCCCTGCATTAAGTACACGTTAAATTTTTTTTCCAAATGCATTAATTATGTGTATTCTACTATTTCTCAGAAACTTTCATTCCCCAAAAAGTTTCGTTTCCCCAAACTTTCATTTCCCTAGAAATATTTTTTCCTCCAAAACTTTCCACAAAATCTCATCTCAACCATTCATTCTTCAAGATTAAACATAAGCCATCTTTCTATCAACCGGTTTGTCCTAATCAGCTTGTCCCAGTCAGCCCTAGAATTCAAAAATAGTTGTCAAATGTAATATAGATACATATATGTATACATACATACATATATATATATATATAAGAAATATGAAGTTGTGCTGACAGCACATGAAATTTTTCTGTACTGTCAGCATTTTTGACCCCCAAAAAACTTTTTTTTAAATTTTTTATAATGTGTTCTACAACTTGTTGGCTACTCCCTACTAATTTTCAAGTGAATCCAACACTTTTTGGGCATCTATCCATGCATTTCAAAAAGATAACTCAAATTCTGAAACTGACGGTGCAATCTTTTTTGAAATGAATGGATGGAGGCCCAAAAAGTGTTGGATTCATTTGAAAATTGGTGGGGATGTAGTCAACAAGTTGTAGAACACATTGCAAAAAAATTTTAAGAAATATTTTGGGGGGTCAAAGTGCTGATAGCACAGGAAAACCGAGCATGTGCTGTTAGCACACCTTCATATTCATATATATATATATATGAATATATATAGATATGCACACATATATATAGGTAAATCTTCTATTGTTTCGCACCGTGTGAAAATGTTTTTAGTTTTTTTGAAAAAAAATTCAAAAATTCCTTTTTCACCCTCATTATATGTTGTTATACCCCCCTCAAACAATAATCGTTGAGAAATAATGTCAATTGGCCTTCGATCAATGCATTTCAACAAATTCGCACGTTTTGAGACCGTTAAATTTGTAACGGGTGGATGTGTGCTCTAAACCCCAACGGGTTCACCCATTATTTTTCATGTGGTATATAATTGTATGGATTAAACAACAAAAAAAAGTGATAAAAAAATTTTGGAAAAAGTTTTCGCACCGTGCGAAAACCCCATTTTTCGCACCCGAAGATTGCCACACAGATATATATATATATTAATGGAGAAGTGCTGATAGCGCTGTAAATTTTTCCAGCGCTGTCAGCGATCTGGCATTGCTACAGTATTTTTATTAAAAATTTTTTTTGCAGTTGGTAGGTATACTTGTTAGGTAGTTCTCCACAAATTTTCAGATCGATCCAACACCGTTTGAGCCTCCGTTCATCGATTTCAAAAACGTTGCGCAAAACTGTATATATGTATATGAGATTAATGGAGAAGTGCAGACAGCGCTGGAAATTTTTCCAGCGCTGTCAGCGATCTGGAGTTGTTTGAGTATTTTTTTAAAAAATTTTTTGCAGTTGGTAGACATACTTGTTAGGTAGTTTCCCACAAATTTTCAGGTCAATCCGAAACCGTTTGAGCCTCCGTTCATCCATTTCAAAAACGTTACGCAAAACTGTCCAAAGTTTTTGGACAGTTTTGCTCAACGTTTTTGAAATGGATGAACGGAGGCTCAAACGGTATTGGATCGACCTGAAAATTTGTGGGAAACTACCTAACAAGTATATCTACCAACTGCAAAAAAATTTTAAAAAAAATCTGTAGCAACCCCAGATCGCTGACAGCGCTGGAAAAATTTTCAACGCTGTCTGCACTTCTCCATTATCTCATATATATATATATGGGATTAATGTGTATCATACGCCATATGAGATAGGCTCTCATACGCCCTCTCACATAAAGCAACCAAGTACAACCAAGTACAAGCCCACATGGGCTTGTACTTGGTTGCTTTATGTGAGAGGGCGTATGAGAGCCTATCTCATATGGCGTATGATAGGCCATTATTCTATATATATATATATATATATATATATATATATGTATGTATATGTATATGTATATGTATATGTAAAATGAGAAACATATGATAAATGTTGTGAAGCCACATATGTGCATAAATAAATACATCCTCCCCTATTTTGTTGGATGATCGGAACTGTTCATATTGATATTCACATTCTAATACCATAAACCACCAAATATCAGGTGAACCCAATGGGGTTTGCCTCTTATTCTGTTTGTCTCAAAATTAACGGTTTCACATGAATAGAACTTTTGCGGTCTTGAGGTTTTTAGAATATGAGGACCAGAATAAATGGTTCTGATCATATAAAAAATGGGGGTGGGGTAGACTTTTTGAGGCGCGTACGTGGCTTTGCCACATGTCATATGTTTTCCATTATTCTCGCACGCGTGCTCGTATGTGGCTTATAATTAGCTTATACGAATCAATGTGTTTGTTGGGCTCAGTCTGATCCTTATGGTTATCTTTTTTTCTTGCAGTTTCTTAAGTTTCTGAAAATGCAAGGAGCATTGTGCACCGTCTTTCTTGCTGGTCATTCTGGGCTTTCTGCATATGTAGTTGTGATCATGCCTTTATTACTGAACTTTTTAGATTTTCTGCTTGCAGGTATGATTGGGCTGCAAATAAAAATTTAAGGGCTGGGTACTTCCTCTGGACAATGGTGGCATATGGTTTTGGTATGTAATAAAGTACTGGACAATAGAAATATGTATTATATAATATGAAGATGCTAGACGCAGGGAATGATTATGTGAAATTGATCAATATTCATTTTCATGGAAGAGTAAGGAAGATGTTACCCATTATTCAAACAAGTGTTGATGTGAGATTGATCAACATGCAATGCTCTCACAAAATGTACTAAACTAGAAACTATCAATACAATTAACAACACATTTAAAAGTGTTGGACACCGATCCAAAGAGTCTAAGAAAGTGTCGGTGTCTGATTCAGGTATCAGCGTAGCTAGTATGGGTACAACTTCATGGTAAATGTACTGTCGCCACATAGTCAAGGTTTTTAGGCCTTAATCATGTGCTCTTTTGAGACTTGGAGAATAGCTCTTGTGCTACCCCCACTTGGCCATGCTTAATTGTGCCCTGGGTAGCATTATCATGGATAATGGTATTAGATACAAATGATGTGGATACAGGGATAATCAAACTATCAAAAAAAATTCACAAATTCAAATTCTTCATGGATTTAACAAGTAAATATGATTTTTTGTATATGTGGCCAAAAAATATAATTTTACCTGAAACATCCATCAAACCCGTCATAAATTTATTAATAAATTAATAATATGATGAAAAGCTTGTGTTAATTCTTAGGAAGTTAAGTTGCTTTAACATGCTAAACTATGAATCCGACCTGTAAACACAATGTGAACCTTAGTTTAACATACTAGACTATGAATCTGACCTGTAAATGCTAAGCGAACCTGAAGCAGGACCGAAGATGAATATGGCCATTTCCATATACTATTTTAAATATTTTTAATTGATTATATGCTGCATTTATTAATGAAATATCCTACAAGCATTTCGCAAGAATTCAGGAGTATCGGTATTGGATACATAACCAATATGGGTATCTGGCTCTCTTATAAGTATTGGTGCACAGAGGTTTTAACGGATAATCCATTTTCTCGATGTTGGCATCCGCCATGCATTTATATTTTGTAGTTCTATGGACTTCAACATTTATGGCCTTGAAATTTAAGTATTTTTGTGCAGGTCTGCTAATTACATACGTGGCTCTTAATTTGATGGATGGACATGGTCAACCGGCTCTTCTTTATATTGTTCCCTTCATTCTGGGTGAGTTTTATTCCAGAGAGACATGCTGCATCTTTCTAATATAATATTACTGTTTAGGGGATATGTTGCTGCTATATCTTGAAAACAGCATTCTTCCAATTAGTGGGTCAATGGTCTCACTCTCAAGCAAGTTTAACTTGTTTTTACATTCTTTTGGTTAATTGATTTCAAATGTGCAGGCACTCTTGTGGCATTGGGAAGAAAAAGAGGTGAACTTCGAAATATCTGGGAAAAAGGCGAACCAGAAAGAATTTGCCCACATGTCAAGCTTAACCAACAATAGGCAAGCACTTCGGTTTTTCTTTCTTTTTCCCCTCCATACATGACACGAAAAAGATGAGCCGCTGGTTGTATATATGTAAGTCGTGAGGGACCGAAGACTGTATGTTGCCAGATGTAAGCAGCAGCGCGCTGCATCAGTTAAAGGAAAATCAACAGACGACCAACTATTTTGTATTCACATGAAAGCCTTAGCACTATGTTGGGAAAGTGGTATGTATCAAATCCATCAGTACATGTTTAGGATAAACTTGTCATTGCACTGATTTGGAGCAACCTAGTCCTTGTATCAATAACCTGAATATCTAAATTCTGCTATCAAAGTACAGGATAATAGGATGCATCCTCTAGTGTAAGTGTTGCAATAAACAGTGCATGTGTGGATATATGTTATGAGCTTGAGGAAAATATCTGTGACAAAATGCTTGTATTTGAAGCTCATGCTGCTGTCTGAACTTTTCTTTCAGACTTTTTCTAATCCTATGTCTAGACTTAAATACCAAGATCTTGAACTTTAACTGTCTACTATTTCCTCCACTATTACCTCCAGATGCTTCTGGAGTGCCCAGGTGTTGTCTTCATAATTGATGCCAGCCGGCTTGTATGCATGACAAGCCTTAAACGAGGATTGAGAACATAGTTGATTCTTGCCTATGGAAATGCTTACGGTGTACCGTTCGTTGGCAGTGAACTGAATGATTAACTTTTCCGCTGTTGTGTGTCTGTCTCGGTCGTCACGTCATCGCATGGTTGGCGCTTATTTGGCAGCATTCTGTAGAGAGTTCCTAGGGATACTCTTGTAAATATGGGTTCTAAAATGTTTTTATGCATTCATGAGGATTCTTTAACGAGGGGACTTTCTGTGTAATAATAGAGAAGGTTTTAGACATTCAACCTAGGCCATTGGATCTTGTAAGTCTTTAGAAGCCTAATATTTACCCGTTATTGTAAAGGAGCCTCACCTATAAAAGGAGGCAAGAAGAGGCCATTTGTAAACAACAAGAAATCAAGCAATAGCCAAGTAAAGGCAATAGTTTCACATTTCAAAATTCTCATGTGTTCTTGAGTGCCTTGTGAGTGAAAGAAATTGAGGAAAGGCTGACTTAGCCATTCTAAAACAAGAAGAGTGAGCTAAGTGCTTCATTGGATTGGAGAAGTCAAGTAGCTAAACAATCTGTCCGTGACAGTTGGTATCAAAGCTTGCAGTTTGGGAAAGAGGATGTCGACCAGTGAGATTTCAATTCCAAGTGACTCCGAGATGGAAAATACCACCACTAGGCAGCCTCATAGGGAGAAGTCCAAGGACATCATGTTAGCATTCGAGGCATGGTTGGGCAAGGTGGAGCTTATCGTGGCTAAGGTGACAGATCGGCTCGAGACCTGGGGGAATGCATGAAGAGCTAAAGTTCAGAATGGACAAGCTTTGGGAGGAGATGCAGATAGTCTTGAACTCCACGTCGACATGCTCTAGAAAAGGGATGGTCCCCTGGAACAGAGGAATGCTACCTTGGAGGATCAAATGGAGGCTCTGATGAAGGAGTTGGAAGAATGCTGGGGTGAGTTCAACCAACAAAAGATGGTGTGTGAGAGTGGAGCGGTCGTCACACATCCCTTCCTGCCAAAAGTGGGCGTTCCAAAACCGAAGCCTTATGGATGTACGTGGAATGTTCGAGAACTGGACAATTTCCTTTGGTTGAAAATTACTTTGATGTTGTGGGGATCAAGTATGATGGTTCCAAGATCGATCTATTGGGGATCTTGAGATGGAAAATAGACACGATGTGGATGAATAGTGTTATCCAATAAAAGTTAAACTTAAAAATTACGCCCTCTAAGTCTACCTAAGTTTTCAATGAGTATTACCTCTCTATGAAATTACACATTCTAAGTCTACCTAAGTTTAAAATGCAAACACAGAGTTTTTATCCCGGTTCGGTCTGTCCATCGACCTAATCCATCATCCACTGACAGTCTCAACTGAGAGAAATTTCCTCAATAACACTGAGGACTTTTACAACCACATTGTCAACACAAGGATTTCCAACACCTCACCAAATGAGGATTTTCAACACTTTGCCTCTCAACTAGAGGACTTTCACTCTCACTCTCTCTCTCTCTCTCTCTCTCTCTCTCTCTCTCTCTCTCTCTCTCTCTCCTCACAATGAGGATTTCTTAACCAACCACTTCTTCAACAAGAGGACCTCAACAAATGAGAATTTTGCCAAAAAAAACTTACCACCACACTTGTGGATTTTACAACTTACTCTTTTGTTGATTTGAAGTAAAATCTCATTTAGCCCTTGCAATTGAAGCTTGAAAGTATAAATGTGGCTAAGGAGTGATTCGTTGATCTCAAAAACAATATTAGGTAAAAGCTTAGAGAGATCAAAGAATGAAGGCCAAGAATTTGCTTAAAAGCTTTAAAAAAATTTGGCCAAGAGAGGTTTTGGTTAGAAAATTTTGAGAACAAGAGAGCTTTGAAAGCTCTATTTCTTCTTAAAATTCTCTCTAATTGATAGTAAAAAACATCTGATCAAACCCACATATATAGCCCCCCAATCTGCATAAAACATATTGACAAACATGCCCTCCAACTGCTAAAAATGGCTAGTCGAATGTGACTATAGTAGACTAAACGGCTAGTACTAGTCAACTATTGTACACTCACTGGACGCTAGTTGATGTATATTGGTCGACTAGTCCAAACATGTCAAGTAGAGCTGGAGCTCTCTATATAAACTAGTCGACTGCAATACACTTACTAGTTGACTAGTCATTGTACAATGGCCGACTAGTCCTTGTACATCGGTCATAGTCATGTACACTGGCCAACTAGTTTGGCATGTTACTAGCCAAATTCCAGGCCAGTTGACTGGGTATCCATCTTGCCGACTAGTCTACCTATTTAAGCATGGGTTTGACCTTAAAACTTGAACAATAAATTTTGAAAACGTTTAAAATATTTTAAATCATTTAAAATCATTTTCCTAAATGTATGCAAGCTTCAACATAAAGGCTTTACCATTCGAAGACAAGTTACATAAAAATTTACATCACTCATACATTCTTAGAGTCTTGATGTAATCCTTGTTTCTTTAACTTGTCTTTGGAGTTTTTGCACTTCATGAGTCCTTGGATGACTTTATAGTATTCATGTTGAGCTCCAAATCCTTTGACTCTTCATCTTCAAGCTTAAGCTTCATTTCTTTCTCTTTTAATGGCTTGAATAAGATCTTTGACTTGTTGACCAGGTTGACTTGAATTCATATTCTTAGTCTTGTGTACATACACTGACAAATCTTATTAGCACCGCCAATTGTTTAATCATCGTCAAAATTTACTAAGGGTTACTCAATATCATAACAATTTTTCCCTTTTGATGATAACAAACAACATGATACATAAAATATGAAATTCATGAAAAGTTCTAAAATATAGATACTTACTCTCCCTTCGTAAATGCAAAGTGTTAGAAATTAACTTTTAAACTCTTCATGCATCAATGCATGTTTGAAATAAGCAGATACAAGATACGTATCATATTATCATGTGTGATAATAGTAAATGAGCGACATATAAGTGAGTTCATATTAACTGAAAGCATATGTCAACATGTCAACTTTTATGTCACTAACCAAATATCTCTCCCCCTTTGACATTATCAAAAAAGGTGATATATATCAATATTCATCAAAGGTGACACAATATCTCTCCATCTTTGCCCAATTCTAAAGAAACCAAATCTCACAGCATAGCAAACATGTCACATGAATAGCATGAATGCAAATATACCACTTAGGATTAAAAATTATGTGACAACTATTGAAGCATATTTTATTTTCGTGTAGTCATGAGAGTGACATCATGTCTCAAAATGTCATATAAGATATCATTATGAAGCATAAGACATTACAGCATGAGATATATATCATATGAAACAAATATGATTATTGATGAACTACATATGAGTCATGCTTCAACAACTAGTTTGCACATGCAATAAAGATTCCAATTTGAAGCAAAAACACATATCCACATTTTATTAAGAAATGATTCAAGCATACTATACATAATTCAATGATATAATATATGTTTTTACATCCATTAAGAATGAAATAGTTTTCAAATGTGTGACTCAATCTTCTCCACATTTTTTATTTTTTTGAGACAAATAAATCTTATCCCCGAATGAATAATATATCCAACATTCTAAATGAAGTTAAAAAAGTAATGAGATGCCACGAGAATTATAGCAAATCATGAATGATATTCAATGAAGCATATATCATATATCCCAATCACTCTATGAAATATGTCTACGCAATATGCCATCATATGTGTGTGTGACTAGAAATATCTCAAACATAATCATAAGTGCCACAAAATAAAATATATATCCCTAAGAGATATAAGTACATGAGTTAATCTTATAGTAATTTTCAAATGTGGACTAATATCTCATAATCACACATACACTAATGTCTCAACATATAACTCATGTTCCTCATTACCAAATTACTACACATGATCATCAATATGAACTACTCGAGCAAATATCCAAATTTTGTCACAATAAGTAACAATGTATCATAACTTTGAGCTAGAAAATATATGCATATTATCAACATTGCACAATCTCATTATTAATCACCAATATTCATTCATAAACAATTTTCCAAGCATATTATCACATAGTCTCAAGATTATCAACATAGAGAGCATAATATGCATAAACATTGATTCATATATTTGTAAGAATATGATGCTAGTAATCTAAATGATTTAGACCAAACAGCGGAAAACTGAAAAATTTTAATTGTCAATCTTTCGCTCTTTGGTCTAAAGCGTTTAGATTATTAGCATCGTCTACTTACAGTGGTATCTGAGCCTTACTGCAATCTAGATTTATGCTGAATTTAAACATATTAAAACATTAAAATCGAATTTTTAATCGTAAGAATACCATATTGCGTAAATCACCTGATACAAGGACAAGTCGACTAGTATGCGACTAGTCGACTAATATGTGAACTAGTCGACTAGCCCATATGGGCTAGTCGATTTGTCCCCCTTCATGAGATTTGCATAACTTGCAGATTGTGGATTAGTCGACCAGCATCTGACGACTAGTCGACTACTCCAGCAACATGCAGTGGTTTTAATGGTTTTTAACTTTTGATTTTTAATTGAAAACTTTTCATGATACGTTATTTGATAACATTATTAAAACTGTTTTAAAATCATGATGAATCTTCAAAGACGATTATCTTAAAAGAATTTTTAAAATTCTTTTAAAATTCTTGCATGATAGGATAATGTGGATATAATCAATGATATGATTATATACTAAATAATTATGAGGATCATGTGACCGCTCTGTCATTTGTAATCTAACCTAACGATGTAGGATGTTGCACATCGGTTCAAGAAATTATTTAGTAATTTTATTTATATCTGTGTGTAGGGTTACTTGCTAAATTAAATAAAATCGATTGCTGTGATGTTGCTCGAAAAAAATAGTTCATTTACAATTATTTATTCATGCACAATACATTGCACCAAGACCTAATAATCTAATTAATTAGTAGATGTAAACCCAAGGAAGTTGGAATTACTAATTTCATGAATATTTTATTAGATTTGAAGTTAATTGATCACATTGGTGTTAAACTAAGAAAGGCGAGTTTGGGCTAGGTTCGCAATTAACGAACATGAACTGGTGATTCAACCCACAGAAAACCTTCCTCCCCAAATTGTGCTGGCCAGGCCAAATGATCAGTTTGAATTCTATTTTCTAATTAAATTACATGACTTATTTTTTCCAACTATATCAAGTCCATTACGTTCAACATCATTTTAATTATTATCCATAGCCCTCCATTGTTTCAAAGATGTAAAGTACTTAGATTGATTATATGGTTATTGACGAAGGTCAAGCCTAAATTTTTGTTAATCCTAGATAATACATCTTTGCAACCAGAAGATGGATTCAAAGGGTGTGAGGATGGGCCTTGTTAACAAAGGTCAGGAGCACATTGCTCAAATTCCACGAAACGATGGGGAAGACTTGACTAGAATTTATGATTTGTTGACAAAGGTTAAGGTGATAAATGGGTAGGGACGAAAACCATAATTGAGAGTGGTAAAGTGTTGCAGTTGACAAAGATTTTGTCTCCCAACTATGTAGTGTGATAACTTGTTGACGAAGGTCAAGGTTATCAAACTCAAGATAGTTGGATCTCAATTCCCACTAAGAAATTATATGATAATTTTTGTCTATCTTTTGGGTTAAAGATATTCGCCTAAATTAGTGGGAGAAATAATTAGATAAAAACCAATCTAAATATTTTATGAACATCTGCTTCATTAGCGTAAGCTTTAAAATTCTTTTGCAACATCATGACTGGCTTGAAAATAATCCTTGACAAAAACAAACTCACTGAACTCAACTACAAAGATTGGCTGAGAAACATAAAGATAGTATTGATTTTTGAAAAAATTGAATATGCATTGGATGAATCACCTCCTACGACACCAACCGATAAGCCCTCGAACGAAGAAAAAAAGCTTTTCAAAATCTGGACTCAGGACTATGAGACACCCAAATGCATCATGCTAGCATCCATGAACAATGGGTTACAAAGAGGGCACGAGAATATGGGCGTCCAAACCATTTTTCTCAATGTAAAGGAATTATATAGAGAGCAATATCGAATAGCTAGTTTCGAGACCTCGAATAAATTGTTTTATACGAGGTTGACGGTTGGATCTTCATTTTAGGATCATGTCCTCAAAATGATAAGCTACATCGAGGAACTTGCAAAATTGGGGTGTATAATGGACAATGAGTTATATATTGACATAATTCTTCAGTCATTTCCCAACGCCATTCTCAGTTCATAATGAATTTTTATATGCACAAACTGGATTGCATATTTCCAGAGCCCCTTAATATGTGAGGCGGGCTGAGAGCTCCATTTTTGGAGATAAGAAATTGGTTACGCTTGTTAAGACTCCTTCGTGATCGATCAGCATCGTTCAGTCTTAGCTTGTCTTTGTTGGATCATATCCAACACACCTCAGATAAGGATTTCTGCTAAGGACCATACTAATTCTGCGACACTACTCCACACATACCGGAGTGACGAATCTTCTCTTGGCCACTACTCCCTCGTACGCTTTAAGTGCCACTCAACCAAAGACCTTTCGACGGGCCTTGCCTCGAAGCTAGGTCAGATATCTAAGTGTCATCGTTCATGCACAGGCTCTTACAATAACCACAAGTCAAAGGACCAGCTTGCTTATCATCACTTGAGAGATACCATTGACAGTTTTGTATGTGCTATCCATGTAGTGGCTCTCATTGGGTCGTTCAGTGAACTCATTCTCTAATGACCACCTATGTCTCATCTCCGATTTTCCCAAATCAAACGATCATGAGATCATCGCCACCAACACTTGGTGAAGACAGAGCACACAATAGTCTATCTGATACATCGATGCCCTTTCTCAATCTACGACTACTAACAATTTTAGACTTATGATACAAACGGTTGAAACACTTCTTCATGATCGTGATCTTCATCTCGATACATG